>OX451739.1:1372656147-1373289481 GCA_948472305.1 Vicia faba | reverse complement strand
TACCCCACTGTGTGACAAATGTAGTTTTGTCCATGTCCTCAGGTGCCATTTTGATCTGGTTATAGCCTGAGAATCCGTCCATGAAAGAAAATACTTTGTGCTGAGCTGTATTGTCAACCAGCATGTCGATGTGCGGAAGTGGAAAATCATCTTTAGGGTTGGCCCTGTTTAAATCTCTATAATCCACGCACATTCTCACTTTGTCGTCCTTTTTAGGCACGGGAACAATGTTAGAAACCCATTGTGGATAGGAAGTAACAGCCAGAAATCCAGCATTGAACAGCTTCAGAACTTCTGCTTTGATCTTCTCTGACATGTCAGGTCTCATGCGGCAGACTTTTTGTTTCACTGGTGGACAGACTTCTGTTGTGGGTAGACGGTGTACCACGATGTCTGTATCGAGTCCCGACATGTCTTCGTATGACCAGGCAAAGATCTCAACGTAATCATGCAATAGCTGAATTAAGCGCTCCTTGACACTCGGCTCTAGGTTGGCACCCACTCTGATTTCCTTTTTATCTTCCTTGGTGCCCAAGTTGATTGTATCCAACAGCTCCTCATGAGGTTGAATAGCTCTTTCCTATTGTTGTAGTAGTCTAGCCAATTCCCCTGGCACCTCACAATCTTCCTCACCTTCGTATTCGGCTTAGTAGATCAGATCTTCAGAGTCACTGAAGGCTATAGCAATATCGTTACCCATGGGATCCGGAATGGAAGGGTACCTGCATTTATGAGTGTGGGTGTGTGTAAGGGTATAGCCATCTTAAAACAATAAAATGTAAAAGAAAGACAATGAGCACAGATAGGTTTATATATGAAAAAGCATCCATGATTCATTAAATCGCATATGAAAATGAAATAAAAACCCTTACAAATGGACCATTGTGCCTCGGGTAAGACACAAGGTTGAAAATGTACGAATTGTTTGTGAATTATTACAAGTCCAATAGAAATGTAAAAAGATAAATTATTGCGATATGAAAGTTATTGGGATGAAGTCTTTGGCTTCCCAGTTGTGAAGTCCTCCGCTGACAGTAGGAAAAATCCAATCTTCCAAGCTGCCATCTTCTTCAGTGTCCTCTAGTGCATTGACTCCTTGGTTGGTAATCTTCACAGGTGGCCCTCTGGCACGGGCGCAGCGTACATCCTTCTGAGCGGTTGAAGTAAACCCCAAGCCAAACTTGTTTGATTTGTATGGGATGTCTGGAAGCTTCCCCCAGATGGTGCATCCGCCCTCTTTCACTACTGCCCTTGCATCTTTTAGAGATGACATCCGAGGTGGAGGTCTTGTGACCAAAGGAATTGATGATACCGCCTTGGTTACCGCCACTTCTTGAGAGACTTCTTCAAAATGTTGGAAAGGGGTTTCAATGAATTCGCCATCCAATTCCACATATCGAAAAGAATTCATATGACTAATCATGTACTCCTCTTCCCCGTGGACAGTTATGATCTTCCCTTGGACAGGGTACTTCAGCATCTGATGCAAAGTGGAGGTGACAGCACCGACATTGTGAATCCAGGGGCGTCCCAAAAAACAAAAGTAGGAGGGATGGATGTCCATCACATAGAATGTTGAATTGAAGTTCTGAGTTCCTACCTTGATCGGGATGTCCACCTCCCCGTGGACCATCCTCTTAGAGCCGTCAAATGCTCTCACAATTATTTTGCTGGATTTTAAAGTCATCCCCTCACAATCCAATCTATCAAGGGCTTTCTTTGGTAAGACATTCAGAGATGATCCCGTGTCCACCAAGACATGGGCTAGGGTCGTTCCTCTAAACTCCACTGAGACATGTAGTGCATCGTTGTGTTTTCTCCCTCTGGGTGTTAAGTCAGCATCAGAGAAACCCAGGCCATTTTTAGCTGTCAAACTGGCCACACACTCTTGGAATTGATCTACAGACGTCTCTTGCGGCACATGAGTTGTCTTCAGAAATTTTACCAGAGCTTTAGCATGTGCCTCAGAGCACAGCAGCAATGCTAACATAGAGATTTTGGAAGGGGTCTGCCCCAATTGTTCAACCACATCATAATCACTCTTCTTTATGATCCTCAGGATTTCTTCCATCTCCTTCTTGGAGGTTTCAGGGACAGCTAGTGATTGAGCGTTCGTCCGGACAGACTCTTCTTGCACGTTTTTTCCTTTATTCTCAGCAGTGGAAGTAGGGATAAGGATTGTATTGTCTTTCTCGGTAGGTACGCTTGCAGGTACAATCATTGGTACAAATGTAATCTTCAGAACGGCCACGGGTCCAAAGACTTCCTTTGGAGGGGCAATCTCTAGAGAGAAGATTCTCCCACTACGGGTAATCTTGCTTGTTCCAGCAATGTTACTGATGTCGGGATTGTCCTCTTCGGAGCTTTCTTCTTCGGCAGTCAATTCTTCCTGTTTAATACCATGGTAGTAGATTTCTCCACCATAATTCCATGGTACTGTTTTATCTGATTGGTATGGGGCCGGCCCGGGCATTATAATCTTAAGCGGAGCAGTCTTTGGAGCAGATGCAATCCTAACGGGTCTTTTAGGGACCCTGGAAGGATTGGCGTAGATGGTTATTATTGAAACTTCTTTAACTGGAACGGGTGAAATAGGAGCTTTCTCAAACAAAATTTCTCGGTTATCAATGAGTTGTTGGATGCCATTTTTCAACAGAGGGCAGTCAAATGATGAGGATAGGTAAATATGGCAGTTTTTGTCACAACCTGGGAATATACCAGCTTTCAACAAATTCAACTTGATGATCAGGAGCGGAGTTAACAGTTCATCCACGGTGGCAACAAATAAATCTTCCTCAACAACATTGGCATTGTGACCATGCCTAGGCATTGGAGCAGAAATAACATTGGGTTTCTCAGGCGCTTCAAACTCAACCTCCTTCGCGTCGATCAGGTCTTGAATCTTGTTCTTCAGAGCCCAACAGTTGTTGGTGTCGTGCTCTGGACTTTCAGAATGGTATGCACACCTGGAATTCGGATGGTAATGAGGAGATGATGTATTGGGATTTTTAGGGGCCTCTTTTAACATGGCCAGATTCAACTTCAGAAGATGTGGTAGGACTTGGGCTGGAGTCATATTGATCTTGGTGAATTTCCGAACTGGCCTTTCCACCATTTGCTGGTTATTTCTTGGCTGATTATTTCTCGGCTGGTCTAATGCAGGCTTCGGAATCATAACGGCCCCCATTGTTGGTCGGCACTCGGTTCTTCCTTGATTTCTGTGTGAGTAGACTTTACACACTTCCTTCTTTCCAGTGAAGGGCTTTTTTACAGCTACAGAGGTAGACGCGTCCTTCTGAATTTTCCCACTTCTTATACCGGCTTCCACCCTCTCTCCAGTTAAAATCAGTTCAGTGAACCCTGCAGAGGAGCTTCTAATCAGATGATTAAAGAAAGGGCCTGATAGAGTTCCCAGGAACATGTCCACTAGCTCCCTTTCAGATAAAGGGGGTTGCACCCTTCCGGCTAGATCCCTCCACTCTTGGGCGTAGTCTTTGAAGCCCTCATTTGACACCATAGACATACCCTGGAGTTGAGTACGGGTTGGTGCCAAATTAGCATTGTATTGATACTGTTTATAGAAGGCTGCTGCCAAGTCTTCCCAATTATGCACATCAGCCCTTTCCAACTGGTAGAACCAATCAAGTTGCGTTCTTGATAAACTGTCCTGGAAAAAGTGAACCCACAAGTCTTTGTCCGCAGAATGTGGTTGAATCTTCCTGACATACGACCGAAGGTGCATTTTGGGACAAGACACCCCGTCATACTTGGCAAATAAAGGCACTTTAAACTTCGGCGGGATTACAATTCCTAACACCAGCCCTAATTCCTCGAAATCCAGCCCCGGTACTCTCTGTATCTCCATAGCAGTTAGACGCTCTTCCAGGTGTTTGTATTTGACATCGGCCGGAGGGTATTGCTGTTCAGAGTAGTCCTCTTCTTCCTCCTCTTCTTCAGAATCTGAGGGTACTGCCGTTTCTTTCCCTTTTCTTTCCCCTTCGTCGGAGGTTGTTGGAAATTCTAAGGTCCTTCTGGCTTGTCCCTAAAACCTTCTGCCCATGATAACCACACCAGCTGGCTTCTTCTTCTTTTTCTCTTTCTCTTTTTCTAGCAGAGTCTTTAGCTCCTCCTGTCCCTTGGCTAAGGTCAAGAGCAACTGCTGAAATTGTGTATTTTGAGCTTGCAAGTCTTTAATCGTTTGTTCAAGATCCATCTTTGCTGAAATAAACAGTAGAAGGATGAGGAAACTTATTGCAAAGACCTGTTTATGCTCATGATGAATGATATGTATTCATGCAATGTTTTCAAGGATTTAAAAAAATTCAAATTTGTGTCAAACAAAAAGGAACACACGTCATATTAATAAAATAGAATTTGAGTACATCAATGCCCCTAGGGCAAAAATAATACAAAATTCTAAGATAAAAAGACGTTGCACATCCTCTTTGGTGCAATGTAGGTGTTGAGAGTCTGCTCTTTGTGAAGTAATCGAGTGAGTTCCAAAACCTTCTTCTCGCTTGCGTAGAATTGGGCTTCGAAAGTATCGCGTTCTTCTTTGAGCTGTATCCAACTCCTTTGTAGATCTTCGAATGATGTCGGCATGTCAGGATGTAGGATGGTGTATGGAACCTCTCTTTCCTTAACAGGCTCTATAATCACTGGGAGAATGGAGGGGTAAGGCATCATAAGACTTTGGCGCGGGTTCATACCCACTTGAGGTAAGGCTCAAGAGGGATGGAATTCTTGTGTCCCAAGGTCTTACTATCTACCTTGTTTGGCATCCTCCAAGCTCGGATGAATCTTTGATGAAGTCCTTGATTGTCGTTGTCGAAGTTGAAAACCAAGCCTTGAATCAGCATATCATGTGGGTCATCCCTTCGGGAATAACCAAACTGTCTTAGAGCCAAGCACAGGTTGTAGGTGATGCCCCCCCTAATGCCAAGTAGAGGGACATTAGGGAATTCCCCACAACAGTCGACAATGATAACATTCTCTTTGGGTCGAGAACACCAATGAATATCTGAATGTGTAAGTGTCATCAACCTTTATGACCACCTCAAACCTTGCTCATTCTTCAAGACTGATTGGGGAAGATGAGAAATAAACCATCTTGCCAGGAGATGAGTGCAACACATAAGAACGCCTCTTTTCCTCATTGTACGAGTGTGAAAAGAGTGTAAGATATCTCTAAGTAATGTAGGCACCGGGTTGCGAGACATGAAGATTTTGACAGCACTCACATCTATGAGTTGGTCAGGATTGGGGAACAAGACCATCTCATAGATGAGAAGAGCTACAATCTCCTCAAAAGCTTGTAAGTCCAAGGAGTTCCAACAACTTTGGGCCTTCTCAAACAAGAACTTTGCCAAGAAGCCTTTGACACCACTTCTAGTTTCCCAATGGGTTGTGACATCAGATGAGTGCAAGTGCAGGGCTTAAGCAATCTCTTCTGGCTTTGGATCTCTTTCCGTACCGTTAAAAGGTAGTTGATTGAGAAAAGGAATCCTCAAGAGTTGAGAGAATTCTTCCAAAGTAGGCACAAGCTGGTAGTCGGGAAATGTGAAGCAGTGATGCAAAGGGTCAAAGAACTAGAAGAGAACCTTCATCATGTCTTCCTTTGTGTTGGAGGTGACCAAGTTGAGTAGACAACCATGTCTCTCGGTGAATGGAGAATTCTCAGGAATCCTTGAAGCTAGCTCCTTGAGTTGTGGAGGAATTCTTACAAGGTTGACTTGGATAGTTTTCCTGCAAAGTGAATCCATATCCTACAAAACAAGAACAAAGATGAATTTCCAAAATCCTTGAAATGGTTAGTGGATGCATATGATGCTCATGATGTCCATGATGTTATGCACAAGTATATATGTACAAGCAAATCACACAAGTTCCTAGTTTAGGCTTGCATGAGGTTTCATAGGTAAGTACCCTCTGGAAGTTTAGTTGGCTCAACCTTTCCTAGCAATAGTAACCGGGTTCTAAGGAGTTCAATATCACTGGATTGTTTTCTTGTTCATTGTTTCAATTCAAGCCTCTTTACTGGCGACCGAAATATTCCAAGAAACCAACCCTCAATGAGTGTAGTATTGAGTATCTACCAACTTCAGACTGCACCAAAGTCGGTCATCTCACTACATTCTAAAAGGCCAAGTTGGTCAAGTAAAGGTTCTAGAAGTTCATTAGTGCTTCATGACATCACTCGGCGGCCCTGTATTCTCTTTGATTGACTCAAAGGCTACCGGTACCCACAAATATGTCACACTAACATAGCTATTTCTTAGACCGTGTCGATATACCCCGCACAGTTTCCACAACGTATTGCTATTTACCTATAATGTTTCCCAAATCCTAGTGGAGGATTCAAACCCAAACAATAGAACCAAAATGTAAAGCAAACAAGTCAAACAATTGTAAGCAAATAAAGGTGATCTAAACCCTAAGGTAACCCCACTTTTATAATTTTCCCCAGCAGAGTCGCCAGTTCTTTGATACAGTGGGAGAATTGACTTGAGGTTTTGCGTTTTGTCACAAATGTCGCGGTTAGCAAGAGTTGCCACCGACTTTTCTTTTATCCAAAAGGAAAGGTAAAAAAGCACAGGAAAGACCTTTGAGATGTTTTCTTGAGTTCGGGGGGTAGATTATGAAAAGGGAAGGTGCTAGCACCCTTTTCATCCATGGTTTTCCATGGGCTCTTAGTTACTTGCTTAGATCACTTGCTTTGCTTGAAATTGTTTGAAATGGTGCTTGGTGTTTGGTGTGGTTTTGAAAGTATTTTGAAAAGAGGGAATTTGTTTAGGAAATCTTTGTAATGATTCTCGTTTGTAAGAATGTATACAAAGACGTTTGTCTTTTGAAATTTTTTTTGAAATTTTTTGAAATTTTTTGAAATGTGTGTGTGTTTGTTTTTGAAAATAGCAAGGATTGTTTGAAGAGGAGCAAGTAACTTAGAAGTTATCTACCTACTCAAATGTCTTTCTTGTGCATTTTTATTCCTTTGACATTGTTGACTTACCATTGTTTTGGCAAGCAACCCTATCTTTGGATGTAAACGGGACAGGCGTGGGTCATCGTATGACCATGATAGCAATGTTGCCAAGTATCTTAGCATTTTTTTGAGGGACCAAGATCATTTTGTTTTAGGCAACTTTTGAATAGCGTCATCGAGGGACTATGATCTTATAATTGTTTTGTTTTGCCAAGATACTTCGCATGCGTAACATGGCCATTTTATTTTAGGCAACCAAGTGGGAGAAACCCTAGGGGTGCTTGTGTGCAAAGTGTGTCATTTTTCATGCTTTTGTCTTGCATTAGGTTTTTTCTATTTGTTTTGTTTTTGTTCTTGTCATGCAAAACCCTAATTACTAAGCATAGTATATAAAGCAATAAATTGCGTAAAATAAACTAAACTATTACAACAATTATTATGGGAGGGGGGATACAAGTTTTGAATGGGGATTTTGCACAAATATAAACCTAAAAATATTATTACAACCCAATCGAATATTGCGCGAATTAAATAAATGTACAAATATTTAAAATGCAATGCAATGTATTTATGTAAAAAATGCTTTGGTATTTGTTTTTTGTATGAGAAAAATAAATTAATTTAAACCCTAAAAATAAGGAAAAAATAATATTATTTTTGGAGGGGTGAAACCCTAGTTTTTTTTAATTAAAAGCAAATAATGTTTCCTATTATTAATTTGTACATTTTTGTATATGAAAAATAATAAATAATATTATATGTAAATATTAAAAATTAAATATGTATGGAAAATAAATATTATATGTGTATAAATAATATAATAAAAATATTAAGTATTTTTTATTGTATTTACAAACTATTTAAGAAAATAAGTTCTACTTATTAAAATAAACTATTTTTTATGTAAAAAAAATAATATAAAATAAAATAAAATTTGCAAAAAATAAGGAAAATATTTTTAGGATTTTTATCATTCAGAAAAAATAAATAAAAGCAATAAAATATGAAAATATCGAAAAAATATGAAAAATATACAAAACTAGTCAGGGGGTGTAGTAGAAAATCAGGAGGTGCAAAAAGCAAAAACAAAAAGTCCACGACGCCAAAAATCCCAGACTTCATCCCTGTCCTCCAGCCAGCTTCCTTGCGCGCGTTTCATGTTCAAATCTGTAACTCTCATATGCTTGCACAAAAACAAAATCTCATAACATGAAAAATTTAGCATTTGAGCTCACGATTCCAACAACATAAATTTTGTAACCTAACTCTCAAAGATCAGAGAGAATTTTGGAACCCCTTATTCGTGACCTAAAAATTTCAGCATGTTCAACCTTCAAATTCTCTCAGCATGGTTAGTATAAATGAAAAGTATGCATATGTACAGCTTCACCATGATATGGACTACATTTTTTCTTCACAAATCGTGGCTTGAGGATGCCTATTCAGAGAGATAGAGTTCAAGAAGATACCTCCTTCAGTTGGATTTGAGTAGAGCAATGTAGGGACTTTAATGGAGGCCTGAGGATTGTTTGAGCTTCCTTGGACTTCCCTGAAGCTATTCCAATGCTTAGCTTGCTCTGAGGATGGCTGAAACTCTTTGCACAAGTCAAGTTGCAAGCTTCTGAGGATGTGTATGAGATGTTGGAAGTGATTAAACACAAAATGCACGAGCTAAATGAGAGTTGGCTATGATTTTGCATAAATCTGTGTATTTGGGCAATTTTGTGGTATTTGAGTTTTGGAGAGTTTTTGCTTCAAATCAATCGTGCTAAGCCTTGCCACAACTTTGTATATTTGTAAAGAAATGATACAAAGTCCACTCCTTACTAGTTGTACCAGTTCTGACCTTTTGGCAACCTTTCTTGCATTTTAAGCAAAGTGAAGTGACCAATGCTACATGCTTGTACTGGCTAGCTTGAGGGCTGCAAAGGGCTTGTACAAATTGCTTAAGACCTGTGTGAATTGTTTTCACCAAAGTCACAGGTCCAAGGCTCAAGATTGACAAAGTTGCAAAAGTTGCACTTTATGAAAATGGCATTGTGAACTTTTGGCCAAAAATGGAATTATCTCTTGTACAAAGCTCCAAAAGCAAAAATAATGACTTTAGCTTATGATTTTTCATTTAATTATGGAGTGTAAAGTGAGTTTAGGACCTGTAAAGCAAAATTCAAACAGCATAGATATGATTTGCAACTTGATGCTTTGTGAAAATGGCATGAACAAAAGTGAGAAAATGCCAACTTCCTCTCTTCGATTCTCCCTAACCAAAAATGATCTTGGAGAGTTCTTAGACATTTTAGAAAGCTTGAAATGTGCTATATAATCCATATTTGAAATTAAATTTGAGATACCTCTTGGAACTAGGTGAAAAATGTCCATGAAGTTGGGTCTAAAACCTGCCTAAATTAGGGCAAAATTTCACTAAGTTAAGAAGTTCATGGACCTATATTCACAAATTCATAACTTGAGATACAAGCCTCTTTTGGGAAAATTTTGTGAAGAAAAGTTGTATATTTCATGGAGGACTACAACTTTCATGTTGGAAGTTTTCTTTGAATCAAAATGCATCATGGTGAAAAAGTGGTGAAAAGTTGGGAAGAATAAGAAAATTTCCATACTTAGAAAAATTCTAAGTTATGAAATTTTTCAAATCAAAACCCTAATTTTCAATTTTGAGTTTCTTGGTGAACAAGTTTCACATTTTGACATATCTTGATGAATTATGACCCTTGGTACTTGATTTTGACCAAAAAGTCAAAGTTTGACTTTTCAGTATACAGTTGACTTTCGATCAGTTGACTGCAAAATTCATTTGTCAATCCAATGAACTTGAGATCTTTTGAACTATGTAATTAGGTCAAGATGATGCCATTGAATCCTTTAAATTATGCTTGAACCCAATCGGTCATTGTCTAGGTTAAAAATCAGAAATTGCCCTTTCTCAATCAAAACCCTAATTTTGACCATTTTGTCCTTTTGATGATTTGATCAAATTTCTTGAGGAGTTGTGATCCTAAATTGATCAAATGGTACATATGAGTCTAAAATGTTGTAGTGGATCAAAAAGTTTGACTGTTGGCCATGGTTGACTTTTTCCCCAATACAGTTGATTTTTAGGTCAACTGTCCAATTGACTGATCAAAAATGTGATCCAAGGCTTGAAACTTAACATGAGCAATCTTAGGGGTCCAAGATGGTGTATGAAAGTCACATGAAGCATTTATGGTCCAAAAATACTTGTGCAAACTCAAACCCTAATTTTGGGTTATCAGTGCAAGATGAGGTGTCTTGAGCTGACCAAACCTTAATCCTGTCTTGAGTCCAAGAAGTCTTGTAAGGAAAATCTTGATAAATGAGAGAGAAAATTTTGGGGTACAACATAAGGCTTTAAGGATTATGCGCAAAAATGGAGAGACTTGGCTGGGAGAGTTCAACCCATATTTTATGATAGGGAGCTGGTTGATATGTTTCTGGGGACGCTATCTGGTCCATTTTTCAACCATTTGATCGGTAGCTCGTCAGCTGGTTTCACCGAGCTGATTCTAACTGGAGAAAGAGTAGAAGCTGGGATTCAGAGCAGCAAGATACAAAAGGATGCCTCTTCAATCTCAGTAAAGAAGCCTTTTGCTAGTAAGAAGGAAGCCAGTGCCGTCTATAGCCCGAGGGGCCAAAACAGAGCTTAACATCGTCGGACAGTAAGTGTCGTGATGATACCTAGACCTACAATTGCTCCACAATGCAATAATAAATAAAGAATGGAAAGGCCACAACGGCAGTTTACCCGAATCAACATGACATTGGTTGAAGTGCTACCTCATCTGCTGAGGTCCAACTTGGCAACCTTCAAAGAGGCTCCCAAGAATCCAAATACTACATCTCCCTGATATAATCCAAATACTCGGTGTGCCTATCATTCTAGGAGTCCTGGCCACGATACAAATGACTTTTGGGCTCTGAGGAACAAAGTATAAGACTTGATTAAAGCCAAGGAAATAGATTTTGATGCTCCGGAAAAGCAAAATTTCATAACTTCCCCCATGCCTAAACACGGTCGTGGAATTAATGTTGTTGATACTGATTTGTTCGTTACCTCTTTTGATGAAATTTCTACTCCTCTCGTGACTGTGAAGAAGAATTTGTTATTGGCCGGTTTATTTCTGGGTTATGGTGAAGGTAGCCACATGTGTTTGTTTCTACCTTCTGGTTGCCATTTGCTGAAGTTAGGTGTTCAACACCTGATGGATAGCAAAGAAATTTTGTTTGAGAAAACTTTGGTTCTTGTTGTTCCATCTGAAGACATTGCCATTATAACCATTTCCGCTAATCCTTCCAAGGTCTCCTCAAGAAGACCTGTTAGGATTACATCTGCTCCAAGAATTGCTTTGCTGATAATCACTTTTCCTGGTCCTCTCCCGTATGTCTCGGACAAAGCTGTTCCATGGCATTATGGTGTAGATGTGTACTATCATGGCATCAAACAAGATTTGAAATATGAATAAGTTGATCCTAATATTGGTAACATTGTCGGAGCCAGCAAAATCACCCGAAGTGGAAGGGTCTTCTCTCCCGAGATTTCCCCTAAGACTGTCAACAAGCCTATTGTCATTCCATCTGTTGTTCCTGCTAGTATATCCACTACAGTTCCTGTTCTTACTTCAGTTATTACCCCTGTCGGTGAATCGTCTGATACTCGCGACAAGGAAATTATAGGTGAGCCTGCCCGGACGGAGGCGCCTAAGAAAATTATTGTGGAAGCCTCTAAGCAAGAAATAGAGGAAATACTGAAAATCATTAAGAAGAGCGACTACAATATGGTCGAGCAGCTGGGGCAGACCCCATCGAAGATATCCATGTTATCCTTGTTGTTGTGCTTCAAGGCCCATGCGAAAGCTATGATTGCATTCCTCAAAATTGCACATGTGCCGCAAGAGAGTTCAGCCGATCAGTTCAAAGATTGTGTGTCCAGCCTGACTGCTGATAATGGGCTGGGTTTTTCAGATGCAGATCTGACACCAAAGGGAAGGAAGCATAATGATGCTCTACATGTCTCGATTGAATGCAGGGGCACTACTATGGCTCATGTGCTGGTAGATATTGGGTCTTCACTGAATGTTCTACCGAAGAAGGCATTGGATTGGTTGGATTGCGAGGGTTTAACTCTAAAGCCTAGTAACATTATGGTAAGGGCTTTTGACCGATCAAAGAGAATGGTGCACGGGGAGGTGGATATCCCTGTCAAAGTGGGTTCTCAGACCTTTGGGTCCACCTTCTATGTGACGGATATCAGGCCGTCGTACTCTTGTTTGTTGGGTCGTCCTTGGATCCACGAGGCTGGGGAAGTTACTTCCACACTCCACCAAATGCTGAAGTATCCGGTAAAAGGGAAGATTGTCACAGTGCGGGGTGAAGAAGAGTATTTGGTGAGTCACCTCAATTCCTTCTGCTACATAGAGATGGACGGGGAATTCATAGAAACTCCTTGTCAGAACTTCAAAGAGGTCCCTCATATCTTGGCATCAACTGAAACTACTACCAGAAGCAAACCTCCTCTGAAGATGGCTTCTCTCAAGGACGCCAGAGCCGTAGTTGAAGAAGGTGGGTGTGCCAATTGGGGTCAGCTCCCTGATTTCACTCATAAAACTGATAAGTTTGGTTTGGGCTTTACTATAGAGGCTCAAAAGGTTGTTCGACAAGCTCGGGCTGGAAGACCTCCCCTACACATCAGCAATCGGGGAATTAGCACCATTGAAGATAGCGAAGAGGACTCATACATCGACAGCTGGATCTACCCAACTACCAACAGTGGACCGAGTAACTGGACGGCTAGGGACTTTATACCTGTTTCTTTTATTCCGCAGTAATTGACTTATTTGTTTTAAGATTTGTAATAAACAATTTGAAACTTTACGGCCCAGTGCCTTGCCCGAGGCACCTTAGCTTTGTTTGTGAGGGTTGTTATTTGTCATTTCATATATCATTAATAAAGCATTGGACGTTCTTGCATACAAATTTTGTGCTCTCTGTTTTTCTTTTCTGTTTTTCACTTTATCAAAACAATTGTTCTCTTATACACACTCACGTATCATAATGCAGATCCATATCCACTCTGGATCCCATTGATAACAGCTCTGCTATTGCCAGTTATGACTTCAAAAATACGATCAACCAAGCCGAGGACGAAGGTGAGGATGATTGTGAGGTTCCTGGAGAACTTGTTAGACTATTACAACAGGAAGAAAGGGCCATACAACCTCATGAAGAGCTGGTTGAGACTGAATTTGGATATTGATGAAGATAGAAAAGAGGTTAAAATAGGTGAAAATCTGGAGCTTAGCCTCAAACTGAGGTTGATACAGATGTTGCACGACTATCTTAAGATCTTCGCCTGGTCCTATGAAGACATGACTGGTTTGGACACTGATATTGTGGTACATCGACTGCCAACTAAAGAAGACTGTCCTCCAGTTAAACAGAAGGTCCGCTGTATGCGCCCTAAAATGTCAGAGAAGATCAAGGCGGAGGTCATGAAACAGTTCGACGCAGGATTCTTAGATTTCACTTTGTATCCATAGTGGGTTACCAACGTCGTCCCGGTACCTAAGAAGGACGGTAAGGTACGGATGTGTGTGAATTACAGATATCTTAACAGGGCAAGCCCCAATGATGACTTCCCTCTTCCTCACATTGACGTTATGTTCGACAATACCGCACAACACAAAATTTTCTCCTTCATGGATGGTTTCTATGGCTACAACCATATCAAAATGGCTCTTGAAGACATGGAGAATACAACCTTCGTTACACAGTGGGGCACCTTCTGCTACAAGGTGATGCCTTTTGGGTTGAAGAATGTTGGGGAAACTTATCAGCGCGCCATGGTCGCTTTGTTCCATGATATGATTCACCATGAGATTGAAGTATATGTTGATGATATGATATCTAGCTCTCAGACTGAGGAAGAGAACCTTGATCATCTCCAAAATCTGTTCGACAGGTTGAACACATACAAGTTGAGGTTGAATCCGAACAAGTGTACCTTCGGGGTAAGATCTGGTAAGCTTCTGGGTTTTATCGTCAGTGACAAGGGTATTCAGGTAGACCCTACGAAGGTAAAGGCCATACAAGAAATGCCAGCTCCCCGTAAAGAGAAGGAAGTTAAGGGTTTCTTGGGATGCCTGAATTATATCGCCAGGTTCATTTCACATCTGACTGCTACTTGTGAGCCAATCTTCAAGCTTCTGAAGAAAGATCAAGTGGTAAAGTGGAATGATGAATGTCAAACCGCTTTCGAAAGAATCAAGGAATACCTTCAAGAACCACACTTTATGATGCCTCCAATTGAAGGAAGACCTTTGATATTATACTTGACAGTGTTATACAATTCAATGGGGTGTGTGTTGGGGCATCATGATGAGTCTGGTCAAAAAGAGCATGCAATATACTACCTTAGCAAAAAGTTTACCGATTGTGAGACACGATACTCATTGGTCGAGAAAACTTGTTGCGCTTTGGAATGGGCTGCTCGCCGACTGAGACAGTATATGCTGACTCACACTACCTTATTGATATCGAAGATGGATCCGATCAAGTACATTTTCGAGAAGCCTGCTCTCTCCGAAAGGATAGCAAGGTGGCAAATGATCTTAACTGAGTACGACATATAATATACGGCCCAAAAAGCAATAAAGGGGGGTGTATTGGCTGATCATTTGACTCATCAGGCCGTGGACGACTACCAGTCCATGAATTT
Source organism: Vicia faba (assembly GCA_948472305.1). Lineage (NCBI taxonomy): Eukaryota > Viridiplantae > Streptophyta > Magnoliopsida > Fabales > Fabaceae > Vicia > Vicia faba. The sequence continues at coordinate 1,373,274,749 of OX451739.1, read as the reverse complement.
TGAGTTCCCGGATGAGAATATCATGTTGGTAACTGACTATGAAGAACCTGGACCAGATGAAGGACCTGAGGAGTGATCCCGATGGGCTATGTATTTTGATGGAGCCTCAAATGCACTGGGTAACGGCATTGGTGTTGTAATCATATCCCTCGAGGACTGTCATACTCCGTTCACTGCCTGATTGTGTTTCAACTGCACCAACAACATGGCAGAGTATGAAGGGTGCATCATGGGTCTTAGGGCTGCTATGGACCTAAGGATCAAGTTCTTGAGTGTATTCGGGGATTCCGCTCTAGTGATAAGTCAGATCAAAGGCGAGTGGGATACGAAGCACCTGAACCTTATTCATTACAAAGAATATGTACTGACATTGCTCCCACACTTTGAGGAGGTAACCTTTGAACATTTCCCACGAGAGGAGAACCAGTTAGCGGACGCGCTAGCTACTATGTCCTCTATGTTCAAGGTTAGATGGGACAATGAAGCTCCCCAAATAACCATTGAGAGGTTGGATGAACCAGCACACTGCTGTGAGATCGATACTGAAGAAGTGGCAGACAAACCCTTGTTTCACGAAGTCAAAACGTATCTTGAAGCTCAAGAGTATCGCGAAGGGGCATCTGTCAATGATAATAAGTTTCTGAGAAGGTTCGTTGCAAAGTTCTTCCTCAGTAATGGAATCCTCTATAAACGCAACCATGACTCCACACTACTATGGTGTGTAGACAAAAGTGAAGCAGAGAGGATCATGACTGATTTACATGAAGCCAATTGTTATCAGCACTCTCGAACTTGTCATAAGTGCCAAATCTACGGTGATAAGGTGCATGTACCTCCGGTCCCCTTAAACTTCTTGACAGCTCTATGGCCCTTTGCAATGTGGGGCATTGACATGATCGGAGAAATCAGGCTCACCACTTCCAACGAACATCGCTTCATCCTAGTAGCCATTGATTACTTACGAAGTGGGTTGAGGCAGCCTCTTTTGCTACAGTAACCAAGAACATCGTGGTGCAGTTTATCCGACACAATTTGATATGTCGATATGGTGTGCCAGAGAGAATTATTACTGACAATGGTATGAATCTCAACAACACAACGATCATTGAGCTCTGTAAATAGTTCAAGATATAACATCATAATTATTCCACCTACCAGCCAAAGATGAATGGCGTTGTTGAAGCAGCTAACAAGAACATCAAGAAGATTGTGCAGAAGATGACGGTGACATATAAAGACTGGCATGAGATGTTACCATTTACTCTTCATGGGTATTGTACCTCAGCATAGATGTCGACAGGGGCAACACCCTACTCTCTGGTGTATGGCATGGAGGCAGTTCTACTCGTCAAAGTCCAGATGCCTTCTCTCAGGATTATGAAGGATGCAGGTTTAAACAAAGACAACTAGATCTGAACCCGACTTGATCAGTTAATTCTAATCAACGAAAAGAGACTTAATGTTATCTGCCATGGTCAAATGTATCAAAAGTGAATGATCAAGGATTTTAACAAGAAAGTCAGACGCCAAGAATATCAAGTCGGGGATCTAGTGATCAAACGCATCATACTGCCGCAAGGTGATCCTAGGGGAAAATTGACCCCCACGTACGAAGGGTCATTTGTGGTTAAGAACATTTTCTCTGGAGGACCTATGATTCTAACCACCATGGATGGTGACGACCTTCCTCACCCTGTCAATGCAGACATAGTGAAAAGATACTACGCTTAATCAAAGACCCGCTAGGTTGACTGGCCTGGGAAAAAATAAGGGCTTCTCGGCGAATCAAAAGCATTCGGGCAAAAGTAAGGGATGAAAATGAAAATTCTGTACACCCGGCAAGTCGAAAACCCGAAAGGGTGGCTTGGGCAAAAAGGGGTATCCCGGTGGACTGAAAACCCGAAAGGGCGATCCAGGAAAAAGTTAGGGATTGAAGCGTATCACTATGTCTCATTGGATCATCTTGCGACCAGACTTCGGCATCGACTATCAAGTTAGGACGGCACCAACCAATCTGATCAACCTTCGGCCAAGTAGCAAAGTGATGAAACGCTTGAAGATATAAAGGCAATAGCTGAGTTGGAACCCAATGGGGTTGTTTCACATAGTTGTTTTTCTTTCTTTTACACAAATTGTATAATTTCTATCTTTCGGCGGAGTTCTCTTACTAAAGCATCAGCCTCTTTGTACAAAAACGCCTATTACAGGCCAACTTCAAAAATCAATACAAATCATTTTCACAAGAAACTTCAATTTGTTTTTTCTTTTTCTGTTTTGTTTTGCAAGAACGTCCAATGATTTATTTTTTATATATGCATTTGAGTATGATTGCTGCTCATAAATACTTACGTAAGAAACAAAAGACAATTACTCGTAATTCTAGAAACAGGGACAAAAACAAGAAGTGCCAAACCCTACAGTTACTCTGCCCAGCAAGTATCGGGATAGAGCCAGCTTAGGAACATAGTTATTGGTATATACACTCCCTACAGAGTAAAAGTATCCAAAGGCATTGATGTCAGCTTTCTCGAAACAAGACAATACTCTCCCCAGCTGAGGTTCATAATCGCGGGCGGGTCAGTAAATTTCATCCCCCAAGCGGAGTTTATTTCTACGGATACAAAACCACAATCTCCAACAGAGCTCATCATCCCCAACAACGGAATTTCATCCCCAGCTGAGTTTATTCCTCCAGATCCGCAAGTCTACCAACAGAGTATACCTTCCCCTAAGTTGGTCCCCGCAGAGTTATTCTCCAGCATCCCTTCCCGACAGAATATTTACAAATCTCTAGCAACCATCAGGGATTTATTTTCCCAAGACGCGAGCATACTGTTGCACCCCAAAATTTACCCTCTTGATTTAGGCTTATGTTTCATCATGAATATCATATTGCAATGCATTCATACATTGTGATGGGATCAAAGTATTTTGGTTATCAAGTCTTTCTCAAGCTCTGAAGGTTGATTGTATTGACAAGTTTCTCAAGTAGAACTTTATCATCTAAATCTATGGATCTTTCAAGCTTAAAATCCATTGCATATCTCAAGACATTTCATCAATCTCTTTGGATCATCAGAGGATTGAAGTTTTTGATTGATTATAAGAGGAATCACTTTTTTGATTCACCAATCAAATTAGGGTTTTGCTTGATCAAGGTTATTGATCAATGTAGAAGTCTTGATTTGGAAGTTACAACATCTCATTGGTATTTGAAAAGTCTTTGTACAGAAATTGGTCAAGATGCCCAGAGGATTTGAAATTTTGGAGATGATTCATCAGTCTCCTAAGGTGTTAACCAAAACTAGGGTTTGGGATTTCATCAATATTTCTTGAGAATTTTGAAGTGAAACTTTGTACATGGCCTCTATATATTTGGAAGATCATATTTTTGAAGTTTTGATCATCAATTTTAAAGGGAAGTGGATCAATTGATTCAAAGGGGCAAAATGGTCATTTTGCTCAAAATCAGTCAAAGTCAAGGTTGACCAAGGGAACTTTTGGTCAACCATCAATTCAAGGGTGTACTTTTCATATTTCAAGTCCATTTGGATCATTGGATCAAAAATATTGAGGTTTGGGTTGAAACTTGTTCATGAAGAAGCCCTAAAAGTTTCTAATTTTGGAAAATGAGGACTTAACTTCAAATTTTCATATTTTATTCACCTTTGATCAAAAAAATGCAAATGAAGTATGCTTGGAAAGATAAGAGGGTTATATTTCATATCCTTTTGGTCTCATGTCCAAATTGGCAAGGAGTCAAGAATTATGGTCTTTGGAAGTTCATGCCTCAAGTTAAAATTATAGGTCATTTTCCAAATTTAGTGAATTTCATGTCAAATTTTGAGGACCTTAATGGATTCAATTGCAAAAACTCAAAACTAAGGGATTGTATATCTTTTAAATACCTTTCCAAATTGTATTCATTTGTGTCCAAATTCAAAAATATGAGCAAGTTATGAGCTTTGGAATTTTGAGGCATTTCATTGAATTTTGACCAAGCAAGCAAAATGCCAAAACTTGAGAACTTCATTTTCAGCCATTCTCTTCACTTTTAATCAGGCCCATGACCCATTTGTGACTTGTGGAAACCCAGGATGCCAGCCATTTCGTGCCCATGTGCTTGGTGTACTTGCTTGATTGAAAAAATCACAAAGATGCTCAATTTGGCAAATTCATCCATACTCTCTCATTTCAAATAATCATGACCTGGCACTTTGAGGATTTGTTTCTGAGGTAATTTGGCCCACAAAATGCATAAAAGGCTAGAGAATGCACGAGCAAATGGGCTGATCCTATGCGCACCTCATTTTCTGCACAAACTTCCAATCCTGCTCTCCAACGGCTTTGAGGTTGCATTTCCACTTCTATGCTCCTCTATTAACTCTATATAAGAAGAGTCAAGCCTTGTTTTATAGTAGACACGCTCCCATTACAAGAATTTCAGATCTGGGTTTTCCACCATTCTTTTGCAATTTGCTTCGATTCTCTCAATTCCTTGGTGTTTTCTTCAAAATTCTCGTGGATTCAGCTTCAGTGAAGGGAGGAGATCAAGTTAGCACCATTTGTTTGCACCTGGAGTGAAGGAGACAGTAGAACACTTTTTTCCTTGAGGTAATAATCCTAAACTTTGATTTTCGAGATGTATTTGTTTATTGGTGTGTTTGAGCTTGGATTAGTGTTCACTGATGTTGTTTAAATGTTTTTGAAGCTTTATAATGTTTGATTTGGTGAATTATGCATGATTGAGTGCTCTGAAATTTCTAATTCAGGATGTTTTTGCTCATTTTCGTGGCTTGGTTGTGAATGATATAGTTGATGTTTCGATTTGATTTGAAAGGCACGATGTAGTTTGTTATCTGAGCTTTAATTTACACTTGATTTCATTAATTTTGATGGAGAAATGAGTATGTATGATGGATCTGAACATGAGCCCTAGGACCGAGTCTTGCGCGCATTTTTGAGTTTGTCTGGAGGTTGAAGATGATGTGGTGGCGCAATATGATTGGTCCATTTGAATATTGTCTTATTTGAATTATTTGTTTTATTTGGTATTATGTTTGATTTTATTTTGTGATCAAAACATCTTCAAAAATCATGAAAAAATTACCATTGGCCAATAATAATTTCTAGTATTTGTCATTTTTTTTGGAATTTTTAAAAACGTTTTGATTGGTTCAAAATTTCATTAAGTTTAATTAATTGTTTGTTCAATGATTATTTTTATTTTAATAGTTATTTTGATCTAAAAATTCCACAAAAAATGTTTTGGACTCATAAAATAATTTAGGAATTAATTCTGATTTTGGTTTAGCATTTTTTCTATTTTTGATTAGAAATTTAATTTGAGAAGTTTATTTGAAATGTTTGCTTCAGAATTTTGTTTTAATATTTCCTTTAATTCAAAAATCCTCAAAAAAATCATATAAGTTTGTTTTTAATCATAGTGTCTGAATATAATTTTGTTTTGACCTTTTTGTAACTTTTGGCTAGGGTTTGCATTTTTGTCATTAAATAATAGTTTAATTGTTTAATTGTTTGTTTGATTTTATTTTAATATTTCCTTTAATTCAAAAATTCCACAAAAAATCAGGGATATGTGTTTTTAATTCTAATATTTAAATATAATTTTGGTTGGATATTTTTCTAATTTTTTATTAGAATTTTATTTTGAGATGTGATTATTTGTTTAATTGATTAATTGTTTGAATTTGATTTTATTTTTGACTTTTCTTTAATTCAAAAAATATGGAAAAATAGGTATTCTGACCTCTTGAGTTTTGTCATGTTTGATGTATATTTGTTCTGAATTTTTTTGAATTTTGATCTTATCTAATTAATATTTAAGATTAAAAGTCAAATAATTAGGGTTTTGTTGCTTATTGTGTAAGTTTCAATTCAAAAACCATTATGCCTTGTATTTTCAATGGAATTTAGGTCTTGATTATGGTTCATGGATGTATTGAGGATCTGAAAACCATTTTTCTCTAATTATTTGACTTGATTGGATATTTTTCCACAAATTATTTTGAAAGCTTGTCTAGTTTGGTAGTTTTGCCAACTAGTTTTGATCTCTGGGCCTGATTAGACCCTCTCCTCTACTATCCATGGACTTCAAACTTGTTTTCTGACCTATACACATCTCAAATATGTTATGGAAATTTTGGTTTGAATTATTGAAATCCTTTTCTATCTTTGATGTATTTTTGAAATGAAGGTACCCAATTAATGTTGCATATCTTGTTGCAATTTGCTTGATGGCTAATGAACTTTAGTGAGGCCTATAATTGGGCATCTAATGATCATGTTGATTCTGTCTATCCATATAAACTTAAGTCATTTCACTTAATTCCTCATGTTTTAATGATTGAACCTTTTGATGCATGTTTTATGACTTTTTGCTTACTTGTTGATCTTCACTTTGAAACTTGAGCTTTCAATTTGAGTTTGAGGTCATTAGATGGTCAATGATAACATGAAGGGAAATTACACTTCAATGATAGTCTCATGAATACTTGAGAATAATTGATCCCGATTACTTAAGTTAGTTCTAATCATGAATGGAGTTTGGCTTCTTTCTTTTATCCTTGTTGAATTTTTGAGGCATTTTGAATGCACTTGTGTAGCATGTTATAGAATCAACACTTTAACCTTTTGATAATGTCCTAGTCATGTTTTGGAAGCTTTAGTTCAAATCTTTGATTGTTACAAACTCTCTAATTTTGTCCTTGTTTGACTTTCTTCCATGGTTAGCTTGAAATCTAAGTCTTTGATGCATTGTGTGGGATTCCTCTTCTATTATGCTTGTGAGTTGTGATGAAGTATTTGAGTATGATTGAATTGTGGTTTCTACTGACCTTCATGGTCTTTTATTATATTCTTCTCAAGCTCCCATGATCCTTGATTGATATTCAATTGCCAATTCAATATGGTGATAGAAAGGAGCAACATTCCTTTAATTTTTGACCAAATTGTGCATATGACTGTTTCTTTTTGTCTATCATATCTAATGTTTTGATAGTTCTTATCATGTTTTCTCACTTCATTATGGTGTCATCATCCATCCCTTATGTGAGTCATCATTCAATTTATGGGAATACTAACTTGGTTGTTGAATGTGCGAGGTACTTTGAGAAAAGTTTTCCATTTTTGACTTAAGGCTACTGTGTTTCACTTTATTTGTGGAACACAACTTATTATATTGGCACTGCTATTGTTCTTGGCATATTTGATAGTCTATGCAGGATATGTATATATGATTATGAATGTTATACATTGCCCATGGGATCTGTTCATATCTGAAAATCTAAATACTTACATCCTGATGGCGTAATTTCTGACTTGATTTGTCTGTTGATGTCAGCTTGCTTAAAGTTCTCTGGGTTTCTTTTATTCTTGCTCAGTTGCTACGGATAATTATCCGTTTGGTATTGCACTATTTCCTTTCTTCTATTTTCATTTTGTACAATTCTATATTGCATGATGGGACCTCTGTTGCTGATATATGTTAGGAGGCCCTCTGTTTTGTTTGACGCATGTGTTGTTTGTGTTTGTTTCTTTAACTTCTGATCAATGAGTCACTCAATTTAGAAATTGAGATCACGACTTCACTCTCAGTGCATGTTCCCTATAGGATGTTTATTGTTTGTTTCTTTAATTGTTGATCGATGAGTCCCTCAATTTAGAAATTGAGATCACGACTTCGCTCTCAGTGCATGTTCCCTATAGGATGTTTACTGTTTTTCTTCTTTAATTGTTGATCGATGAGTCACTCAATTTGGAAATTGAGATCACGACTTCGCTCTCATTGCATGTTCCCTATAGGATAGTTTTGTTAAGCTTCCTTTAACATGTTGATTAAGGTAGGAATCCAGGTATGCTAGCATAGGGTAGGATTTTCCTTTATCCTCAACCTTAGGGTCAATCATTGTATGATAACACTAGGGATAGTGATAGGCTAGTTTCCCTTAGTTGTTTTTCTTCCTTTGAATTTTGCATCTTAAAACAAAAATTATTTTCTAGGCAAATCATAAAACACCTCTAATAAACTCAAACCCTTCTTCAAGGTAAAAGATACAAATTAATCTTTTGTTTGTGCGCCTCCTGACTTTGTTTTTAAACCTGGTTTAGCCGATGTTTCACCATCGCATATTTTTTTGAAGCCAATGTTTCGCCATCGCACATGTTTGTTATCCTACTTTGATTCTCAATATCATTGTTAGGTGTGATGTTTTGTCATCCGATTTATTGATGTTTCGCCATCTTTGCCATGATAACTTTTTATCTTTAGCCGATGTTTCGCCATCGCATATTTGTTTGAAAGCCGATGTTTCGCCATCGCACATGTTTGTTATCCTACTTTGATTCTCAATATCATTGTTAGGTGTGATGTTTTGTCATCTGGTTTATTGATGTTTTGCCATCCTTGCCATGATATCTTGTTATCTTAAAGCCGATGTTTCACCATCACACATTTGTTTGAAGTCGATGTTTCGCCATCGCACATGTTTGTTATCCTACTTTGATTCTCAATATCATTGTTAGGTGTGATGCTTTGATGTTTCGTCATCTCTGCCATGATACCCTGTTATCTTAAAGCCAATGTCTCACCATCGCACATTTGTTTGAAGTCGGTGTTTCACCATCGCACATGTTTGTTATCCTACTTTGACTCTCAATGTCATTGTTAAGTGTGATGTTTAATCATTTGGTGTTTTGCCATCTTTGACATGTTACTTTGTTATTATTTAGCCGATGTTTTACCATCTCACTTGTTTGTTGTTTTATCCGACGTTTTGCCATCTTGACTGTTTTTGTTGTCTTAACTAAAAAACACAAACCAACCAGAATATATGAGCCGAACTACGGTTGCTCTAATTCCTTAAAAGGGATACGTAGGCAAAAGGGTAGGGCCCAACCGAGCACAATTTTTATTTTCCCTACATTGTTTTCTTTTTTTTCTTTCGCATGCATTCCCTTTTTAGCTTTAAGCCATAGACATAGGTTTTGACCACACCCATTAGATTAGACAACAAGAGTGGATACCGTAGAGTACTACAGGCGTGTGAGGTGCTAATACCTTCCCCTCGCTCAACAGACTCCCTTACCCGATCTCTCGTTCGAAAGACCGTGATTTCTCCCTCTTCAGGTTTTCTTGATGTTTACCTTTCCCTCTTGGCGGGATAAAAGACGTTCGGTGGCGACTTCATTGATATATTATTAGATGACGGTTCGTCCAGGTCATTTCACATACCCCGATAGCATTTCATGAACTTACATTATAACATACGCATACATATCATATACAACATAATCTCATTTATTTTGAGAACATCATCTCACCCTGCATTTCATGCATCGCATATAGCTAACCCTGATATCTTTTCAGGAAAAGAGGATTAGCTTCAACAAATTTAGCAGTTATACAAGTCACATCTGCATATAACTAACGGAAATGCAGTCAAAACCAAACGGGCCAACTAATCTACACTATCTCTTTGAAGTAACCCTACTATCCAGGTTCCTTCTCATAGCCCTACTACACAGGATTTCATATCGAAGTAACCCTACGATCCAGGTTCCTTCTCACAGCCCTACTATCCAGGCTTTCATATCGAAGTAACCCTACTATCCAGGTTCCTTCTCACAACCCTACTATCTAGGCTTTCATATCAAAGTAACCCTACGACCCAAGTTCCTTCTCACAGCCCTACTATCCATGCTTTCATTTCGAAGTAACCCTACTATCCAGGTTCCTTCTCACAGCCCTACTATCCAGGTTTTCATTTCGAAGAAATCCTACGACCCAGGTTCCTTCTCACAGCCCTACTATCCAGCTTTCATATTGAAGTAACCCTACGATCCAGGTTCCTTATCACAGCCATACTATCCAGGCTTTCAAATCGAAGTAACCCTACTATCTAGGTTCCTTCTCACAGCCCTACTATCCAGGCTTTCATATCGAAGTAACCCTACTATCCAGGTTCCTTCTCACAACCCTACTATCCAGGCTTTCATATCGAAGTAACCCTACTATCCAGGTTTCTTCTCACAGCCCTATTATCCAGGCTTTCATATCGAAGCAACCCTACTATCCAGGTTCCTTCTCATAACCTTACTATCCAGTTTCCTTCTCTCTTATCTCCAGACAGCAGTCCACAACACTGTAGGACTTGGACCTGATCAAACACGATTGGTTTCGCATTTCCCCAGTAAGTTGCGGTGCAGCACATACCCAGACCAGATATGCAGTTCACTTCCGCTTCCTCAAGTCGGAGTTATTTCCCCAGTAGAGTAACGGACAAATGAAGCTCTTAAAATTCTATTCCTCCCAAGATAGATACCAACATTCCTCAGCAGATTCCTCATCAACAACAGCAAAAGGGACTCTCGTCAAAGGAATATCTCAGGAAATCAACATTCTCTAGATGGCATCTTTAAAAAATTCTCCTTCACATCTGGGATGGCATCTTTAAGCCCATCTCCGAAAATCTTCCATTATCGACCTCCAAATGACATCTGTAAGCCCATTCTCGGTATCACAAATCAAGTGCCACTTCATGTGAGTGCAAATTTCTGGGCACTCTAGTGTTCAATCATCTTCCACCTTCATATCACGAAAGGCAGGCTAGCCAATCTACATCCTCAGGTTTAAGAAGATTGAACAGGGGCAGCTGTTGTACCCCAAAAATTTCCCTCTCATTTTACTCAATACATGTCCATTGAGATCTTCAATTTGCTCAAGGTTGCCCAAGAGTGGACCAGACAAACTTTCTCCTAAGGCAATATACCTCAAATTAGGGTTTCCATTTTCATCAAGATGGGTGAACCACAAAGGCCTCATATTCTCTCCATGGTCTTAATATGTTCTCAAGACCCTCCATGTCAAATTTCAAGCCTTGCACAAGAAGTTTGCTCAATCAACTGCTCAGATGTTTGAGAATCGACTGTACTAGGTCAAAAGTCAATTGTGGCCCACATACAGTCAAATTTCAAGATTTTTGGTCAACATCAACATTTTGAAGTTATATCCATAATTTTATCAATGTTTTATCATGATTCCTCAAGGAACGCTCCAAATTCATCAAAACCCAAAAGTTGCTAAATAAGGGTTTCTTTGGAAAAGTCAACCAAATTTTGACCAAGCATAACTTCCTCATACTTTATCAGAAATTTTCCATCCAAGGCTCATTTTGAAGAGGATGCAATTCCCCACAATTCATCTTCATCCATCAAGTTCAAAATATGCACTCACAAAAATATATGAGTTTCCATATTATAGGTCCTTCTTACATAAACATGGAAGACTCAATAGAGATGATACTAAAAGGGTTGCTTAGGGGACATCATAAGCTTTCTAAAAAGTCCAAGAACACCTCTCTAGGGTTAAAATTGGAAGAGATATGCCTTGTCAAAGTTGACCTTTTTTGCAAAGTTGCCAAAAGTCAAATGTGCTCAAAAATGAATTTTTTGTCAAATGGGCCTAATTTTTTATGCTTGCACCTTACTTATAATATGGTCCACGACCCAAATATTCATCCACACATTATTTGCTTCATTTTTCAAATTATTTTGATTTTTTAATTAAAAATTGGATTAAATCAAATAATTGATAAATAATAGCAAATATATGATTTGATTTGGTTTTTGGACAGGTTGGCAATCAAAATATGCTGAGTTATCAAGGCCAAAACGAATCAAGCATAATTGGTACAAGAAAGGGATGATTTGGCTCAAAATAGAAAGTTTACATGTAGCTTTAAAATCAAATCAAAACTCTCATAATTGCAAAGATTCAATCCAAGTTTGTAACCCTAATTCATTCCTAGATATATATATTGGACAAGAACAAAGCATGGAACAAGGTTTGGCAGTCTTGAAAGTGAGAGAACAAAAAGCTCAAAATTGGACAAAAGTGGTGAATCAGTTTCAATCATACAGGCCATCTCAAGCCATCCCTGCATTGCCAATCGATTGTTGAACGTCTCAGGAAGCTTTTCCAATCAATCACAAGCCCTTTCACGCCCAGAAATAGATTGTATGAACATTACGGTTTGCCTTATTTTTTGAAAACGATTACATCAATTCCTGCATTGTTAACACATTTGATTGGCATATTTGTGATATTTATCATGTTCGCAAGCTAACTGAATGGTTTAATTACATTTTTGAAGCATATATCTGTATTTGCCATTGTTAGGGTTTAAAGCCACATTTTGGGGCTTCTTGACACAGGGAAAATTAGGCCACAAATAAGGTACCATGATGCTCGCGAGGCCAAGACGAGTTGATTGGTACAGTCACAATTAATTTATCATGCCTGTGCTGGATTTTTGAGTTTTACAGGTTTGTAGCTACAGACTTTTGTCTGTAGGTAAAGGTACAAGAACCTAAGGCGACGGAGAAAGGTAGAAGAAGGTTATGTGTCAGCCAGCCATTCGCCCATTTGAAATTCAGCACACGTGGGAGTCAGTGACTTGTTTTCTTTATATTATATTTTGTTTTCATTATACTAACAATTAAAACACATTGCGCAGTTGGCAATGAGGCATTGGTATTAAGCATAAAGGCCTGGGTTCAATCCCAGGCCCAAGCATTCCCTTTATTTTGTTTTCTCTCAACAGATCCAGCGTGTCTACCACTCAGGCGCCTACCATACATCCCTGTGTCCAGCCGCCTGATCAAGCATATTATCAAATCCAACGCTACAGCAGTGAGGGACCATGATGCACCCTCAAGTCAAAGCTACAAGAAATCAAATGTTGGTCGGGCTTGAAGGGTTTTTGGGCCTGAAAAATTCAGACTTGCATCCCCTATTTGCTAGTACATACAGGCCCAGTTTGCATTTTCTTGCTATTTCTTTTTTAATTTCTTGAATTAATTTCTTTAATTGTTTTAATTAATTAACACAAAATTATTTTTTTTATAAAACTAAAAAAAATCACAAAAATACAAGAATTAAATATTATTTATTCAAATTAATATCTTTTGAAATAAATTAGGTTAATTAATTTATTTGATTATTTTGTTTTAGTTAAAATTAAATATTAATTAGGTTTTAAATTTTGTAATTAAATTGTTTTTTTAAAATAAAAACCACCAAAAATGCACAAAATCTTTTTTTTAAAATATTTTATTTTCTTGAAATTATTTAATTTAGTTTAGATGAGGTTAATTTCAACTTCTTTTTATAATTAAATAATTAGAATTAGGGTTTTATTGTACATAATTTAATTAATTCTTTTCTTAAAAAAATAACTTAATTAATTTTTTTAATTAGGTTTTAGGGTTCTCGATTTTTCCTCGCATTTAATTTGCCGCGCGCATTTTAATTTGTTTTATTATCATTGTAACTGCTTCGAGTTTGTAATAGTTTTAATTAGGGTTTTAAGTTTCCACATTTTTATTTTTCATCGAGATAATTATGTAACTGTCAAAGCCTTGTAATAGCTAGGTTTATTTTTCGCACTTTAAATTTATGCAAATCTTTAACTGTTAGATGCATGGCAAATAGGATTGTATGGCAAGAATATATGAAAATTAAAACGGTAGATCACCTAAATATGCAAAGACTAAATAACTGAAATAATTCACATGAAAATATTCACCCCTAGGGTTTACCTCACTTCGGTTGCCTTTGGTAAACAGTCATTAAGCATAGGGGATTTTAGTGGTTGCCCTCCAGTCTAAAAGATCAAAATGTCCCATTCGAATGTTGCCTCAGAAATGTTGCCTCGGAAATGTTGCCTCGGAAAGATCTTAAGGCTCTAGGGTTACCACTAAAGTTTCCTAATTGTTGCTTTAGTGATTATACTTGTCCCTTTCGAATGTCCCTTACAACTCCAACGACGGTGCTACCTGTTCCTTAATAGTGGGATAGCGTTGTCTAAAGGAAATGAGAACAGACAATCTCTTTTCGAGTATGTAGAATCTTACGTACTTGCTCAATAAAACTTTTCGCACAAACACCTTTCAAAATAAATTTTCAAAAATAAATTCGTCACACCCTTGAGGACTGATACAAGGGTTATCACGAAGTAAAACTTTTTTTCAAAACAAGCACACACAAGCAATTTTAAAAATATGAGCAAGTACCTAAGAGCCCATGGAAAACCATGGATAGAAAGGGTGCTAACACCTTCCCTTTCTATAATCTACCCCCCGTACTCAGAAATCTCGAAAAAAGGTTTTTTTGTTCTTTTTCCTTTTCCTAATTGGATAAAATAAAATTCGGTGGCGACTCTTGCTTACTGTGACATTTTGCGAACAAAAAACGCAAAATACAAACTAGTTTAACAGTCGGTTCTGCCACCGTATCACACATGATGTAGATTGTGTTTCTGGCTTTGATTTGCACAAAATTTCATGAAAATGGCATGGAAATGAGTATGTACGATGGATCTGAACATGAGCCCTAGGACTATTTTTGCGCGTTTTTTTGAACTTGTCTGGAGGTTGAAGATGATTTGGTGGCGCGATTTCATTGGTCCATTTAAATTTTGCATTTATTTGAATTTTATTTTATAACTTGATTTTTCCTGATTTTATTTCTTGATTAAAACAAGATGGAAAAATATGAAAAAATTCATGAAACTCAAAAATAATATCACGGGCCTTGTGTATTTGTTTTAGAATTTTTGAAAATGTTTTGATTGGTTTTAAAATTCGTGTGATTAATTAATTGTTTGTTTGATATTTGATTTTTATTTTGATATTTCCTTTGATCCAAAAATTCCACAAAAAATCATGTATGCTTGTTTTTAATTCTAAAATTTGAATATAATTTTGGTTGGATATTTTTCTGACTTTTGATTAGAACTTTATTTTAAAAATGTGAATATTGGTTTAATTGTTTAATGGTTTGAATTTTGATTTTATTTTTAACTCTTCCTTAATTCTAAAAAAATGAAAAATTAGTTTTCTGATCCTTGGAGTTTTCTCTATTTTTGTATGATTTTAGTTTGAATTGTTTAGAACTGGAACTTAATTAATCAATAATTGAGTCTATTTTCTAAATAATTAGGGTTTTAATAATTCCCTTGTTTGTTTTGATTCAAAAACAAACTTTCCTTGAGTTTCAATAGAATTCAGCTCCTGTTTGGAGTTCGTAGATGGATTGAGGATCTTAAAAACATTTTTATTGAATTAATTGGTAAGTTTTGATATTTTACATGATTTGTTTTGAAAACTTGTCTAGATTGGTGATTTCATCAACTAGTTTTGAGGTTTGAAGTTTGATTGATCCTTACCTCACCTATCCATGAACTTAAAACATGTTTGCTGGCTTCTATACATCCTAAAGATACTAATAAATTTTTTGTTTGAATTATAGAAGTCCTTTCCAATTTTTGATGTATTTTTAAAGTGAAAGTGCCCAATTGATGGTGCATATATTGTTGCAATTTGTTTGATGGCCAATGAACTTGTGTGAGGCATATAATTTGACACTTAATGATCATGTTGCTTCTTTTTCCTCACACCAATTCAAATCAATCCTCTTGATTTCCCATAATTGGTTGATGAGCCCTTTTGATCCAGGCCTCCTAAGTAATGTTCCCTCTTTGTTTTAGCTTTGAATTTTGAAATTTTGGCTTGAGTTTGAGGTCATCAAATGACCAATGATGACATGTTAGGGAATGATAAATCAAGGATAGTCTTATAAAGACTTGAGATCACTTAACCTCTAATGTTTGAACCATTTCATCTTATTGTGAATTAGATGTTCAATCTTCCTTTTCTTTTTGAATCTTTGAGGTATATTAAATGCACTTGTGCAACATGCTCTAGAATTAACACTTTAAACTCTTGATCATATCCTCATATCATGTTATAAGCTTGATTTCAAGTCTTTTAATGGTTTAAGTCTTCTAACTTTGTCTTTGTTCGAATTCCTTGCCTTGCTAACTTGTGTTCCAAGCTTTGTGATACATCTTGTGGTACTCCTCTTTTTTTATGCTTGTGAACCATAATGAAATGAAGGAGTATGTATGTGAAGTATTTGCTACTGACTTATAAGGTATTTGATTGTATTCTTCTCTATCTCCTTTGATCCTTTATTGATATTTACTTGTCAATTCAACATGGTGACAAGAAAGGGGCAACAGTTCTTTAGTTTTGCATGTGCCTACTTGATGCTTCTTACATATACTACTTTTGATGTTTGCCATTATGTTTATTTTCCCTTCTCATGATTATATCATCATACATCCTTTATTGGTGCATCACTTCTCTTTTAAATCACTAATTTGTCTGTTAAATGTGCGAGATACTCTAAGGAAAAGTTTTCCATTTAGACTTGGTACCGTAGTGTTCCACTTTATTTATGGAACACAATTGGTTGTGTTTGCACCATTCATGTGATTTGTATATTTGTCATTCTTTTGCAGGATATATATGTGATTGTTACTACTATACCTCACCTGTGGGATATGTTCATATTTGAAGCCTCCATGCATATATTTGATGGCGTGATTTATGACTTGATTTGTTTACTGATGCTAGCTTGCTCGAAGTTCTCTGGGTTTCTTTTTCTTGCTTATTTGCTACGGATAGTTATCCGTTTGGTATTGCATTATTTGCTTTTTATTGTTTTCGCTCCTTATTGCTTTCTATTGCATGATGGGACCTCCGTTGTTGATATATGTCAGGAGTCCCTCTGGTTTATTTAAAGACCTATTTAAGGCAATTCCACATATGGCCTTGCTTGCTACTCATGTTTAAATTCTTGTTTTTTTACTTGTTTGGTATTTACCATGCTCCCTTAGGATTGCTCGTGTAGGGTTAGTCCTCGAGTTAGACCCTAGGATAGGAATCCATGTATGCTAACATAGGTTAGAAACTTCCCTCTTTCATCCACAACCTTAGGATCAATCATTGTATGATAACGTTAGGGCTAGAGATTAGGATAGTCTCCCTTAGTTGTTTTCTTTTCTTTTCATATTGCATCTTAAAACTAAAAAAATTTCTTGGCAAATCATAAAATATCTCTAATAAAATTAAATCCTTATTCAAGGTAAAAAATACCAACCAATCTTATTTGTTTGTGCGCCTTCTGGCTTTGTTTTAAATCTTGTCAAAGTGATGTCTTGCCATCCTTGCCATGACATTATGTTATCTTTTTACCGATGTTTCTCCATTGCATATGTTTGTTATTGATGTTTCTCCATCTTTTCCATGTTATCTTTCTATCTCTTAGCCGATGTTTCGCCATGGCATATGTTTATAGCCGATTTTTTGCCATCACACATGTTTGTTATCCTACTTTGATTCTCAATATCATTGTTAGGTGTGATGTTTTATCATCTGAGTTATTGATGTTTCGCCATCTTTGCCATGATACTTTGCTATCTTTTAGCCGATGTTTCGCCATCACATATGTTGGTAGTCGATGTTTGGCTATCGCACATGTTTGTTATCCTACTTTGATTTTTGATATCATTGTTAGGTGTTTTGTTTCATCGTCTTGTCTTATATTTTGTTATCATGCTGACATTTTACCACCTTATCTGAGTTTGTGTTGTCATGCGATGTCTTGTCATCTCTTTTTTCTATTTTATCATCATTTTTGACATTTTTGTTATTCTCTCTGATGTTTTTCCATCTTGTCTGTTGCTTTTATTTCCTTAACTAAAAAACACAAACCAACCAAAATATATGAGCCGAACTATGGCTGCTCTGATTCCTTAAAAGGGATACGTAGGCATTGGGGTAGGGCCCAAGTGAGCACAACTTTTATTTTCCCTACATTTGTTTTCTCCTTTCTTTTGCATGCATTCCCTGTACAGCCTAGACATAGATTTTACACACCGAATAGATTAGACAACAAAGTGGATACCATAGAGTACTGCGGACGTGTGGGGTGCTAATACCTTCCCCTCGCGTAACAGACTTCCTTACGTGATCTCTTGGCTGTAAGACCGTGATTTCACCCTCTTCAGGTTTTCTCGATGTTTACCTTTCCCTATCGGCGGGATAAAAGACGTTTGGTGGTGACTTTATTGATATTCAATATATAGAATGATAGTTCGGCCGGTTGTTTCAGACGACAGTGATGCCTCCCTTTTTGGGTACTACATGCATAAGGCTTACCCATCTACTCTCTGAGATTTGATAAATGATACCAATTTCTAGTAACTTAAGGACTTCTTTCTTTACAACATCACTCATTATATGGTTTATCCTTATTTGGTGCTCTCTGGAGGGTTTAGAATCTTCCTCTAGTAAAATTCGATGCATACATACAAACAGACTTATTCCTTTTAGATAAAAAATGTTATACCCTAAGGTTGAGGTATATTTTCGCAAAACTTCTAAGATTTGGTTTGTTTCAGCTTGGTTTAAGGTAGCACTCACGATAATTGGGCGCTTCATCTCCTCGTCAAGAATCTCATATCTTAGATTCTTGGGTAACTCTTTAAGTTCTAAAGTGGTTTGCTTAGGGCTAGGTATAGGATTTTGGGTAAGGGCTAAACATTCATAGAGGTTATCATCAATTTAGGGTTCCATCTTCTCGAATCCATCGTCTTCCCATATGGTGGTCGAAGGTAGTTTGATTGATTTGATAAGTCCTTCCTCGTTTAATTCTCTTACGTAATCATCAATAATGTCTATGGCATAACATGCGTCTCCTATTACTGGTGCCATAAGGAACTTTGAAATAATAAACTCTATATTTTCATTGCCCACTTCAAAGGTCGGTTTTCCTCTCCTGAGAACTATTATGGCTCCGACTGTAGATAAGAAGGGTCTTCCTAGGAGGATTGGGATATTGTCATCTTCTTTGATGTCCATGACAATAAAGTCAATAGGGATATATAATTGTTTCATTCTAACTGGGATGTCTTCTAATATACCAATGGGATATTTGACAGATCTATCGGCTAATTGAAGAGACATCTTAGTAGGTTGCAATTCTCCTAAGTTTAATCTTTCAAAAAATGCCAGAGGAATTAACGCTAGCTCCTAAATCCAGAAACTCCTTATCGATCACATGGTCCCCTAATATATAAGGTATTGAAAAGTTTCTAGGGTCTTTCTCTTTCTTGGAAAATCTGTTTTCAGAGATAGAATTGCATTATAAGGGTTTGGGACCGTCAAGTATTTGTTTGTTGGTCAGGATGTCTTTAAGGAATTTTGCATATGATGGTATTTGGGTGATGGCTTCGGTAAAAGGAATCTCTACATTAAGTTTCTCTATTATCTTTAAGAATTTTTTATACTGGTTATTGATTTTGGTTTGCTTTAGTCTTTGTGGACACGGTATCGAAGGTTTGTATGGCGAAGGTGGTACATAATATTTGTCTCTAGTCTCTTCCTTATCTTGGTCTTTATCCTTTTCGGGTTCCACTGGTTTTTCTACTCCACTTTCCTTATGGATTTTAGGTTCACTCAAGGATGGGTTAAAAGGGTAAGTAGTCCCACTTTGCAAGGTAATTGCATTGGCTTGACCTCTAGGGTTTGGTTGAGGTTGTCCAGGAAATTGTCCTCCAGGCGTAGTCTGGGGAGCTTGTGTTTGGGCTACTTGCGAGATTTGGATTTCAAGCATCTTGTTATGAGTTACTATATGGTCAACCTTAGTTCCTAATTGTATGATCAATTAATTTGCATGAATGTTCTGGTTCATGAATTCTTTGTTTTGTTGAGTTTGGGACGAGATAAAATTTTCCATGATTTTCTCGAGGTTGGGTTTTGGGGGCACAACTTGCATAGGTTGGTTTGGTCTTGGAGATTGAAAACCTGGTGGTCTTGGGGGTGTATATTTTTGGATAGGGTTATTGTTCTTATAGGATAAGTTTGGGTGATTCCTCTATCCAGGTTTATAAGTGTTCGAAAAGGGTTTCCTTGGGTGTAGTTGATTTGTTCGATGGTTGTTTCATTCAACAGGTTTCATTCTACTAATTGGTGTCCTTGGGTTCCACATAACTCGCATTCTTGGGTGACTGCTGCTACACTGGATGGGGTATTGGACATATGCTTGACTTTTATGGCTAGAGCATCCATTTTGGCTTGCATCATATCCATAGAGCTTATCTCGTGTATTCCTCCTTGGGGCTCCTTCTTCTCCATTGTTGCTAGCTCTGTTCCCCATTGGTAATGGTTTTGAGCCATATCTTCAATGAGAGCGCAAGCTTCAGGGTAAGGTTTGTTCATCAGAGTGCCACCGGCGGCAGCGTCGATGGTCATCTTGGTGTTATATTGGAGTCCACTATAGAAGGTATGTATGATCAGCTATTGTTCTAGGCCATAGTGGGGGAAAACTCTTAATAATTCCTTATACCTTTCCCAAGCCTCAAACAATGATTCTCCTTGGACTTGAGTAAATCTGGTAATTTGGTTTCTAAGAACGACAGTCTTACTAGGGGGAAAATATCTGGCAAGGAACACTCTCCTAAGGTCTTCCCAAGTTGTTATTGAATTGGCTGGAAAGGAATCTAACCAACAACGGGCTTTATCTCTGAGGGAGAAAGGAAATAGTCTTAAACGAATCGCCTCAGATGTAGCACCGTTGGTTTTGAAGGTATCTTCTAGTTGAATGAATATTTTCAAATGTTGATTTGGGTTATCTGTAGCGAGACCCGCAAATTAGTTTTGTTGTACTAGTTGTAATAGAGAGGGTATTAGTTCAAAAAATTTGGCAGGAATAGCAGGGTTTACTATACTAGAACTAGGTTCTTTGTTAGAGGGTTGGGCGAACTCCATAAGTGGTCTTTGGTCACAATTTTTGGCCATAGCTTTCCTAACTCTTTGGAGTAAGAGGCGAGCGCGAGCATAACGTTCAGGTTCCGCTAAAGGGTTTAATAAACTCCCGGTACTATGAGTTTTTCACATTGACCGACTAGTTAAGCCTTAGTCTAGACGGTGTAACAATAGGGTACAAAATTTGACATAATTGGTCCCCGGCAACGACGCCAAAAACTTGATATGTGGTATTCACAAGTGTACGAATTGCGACAGAGTAATATAAAAGATTATCGATCCCACAGAGACCAAAACGTCAATCTATCACATTCTATTGTCACTATGTTTATCTAAGGTAGATCAAATTAGGGTTTTATAGCAGGCAGAGTAAATAAAATAAAAGATGTTAATTCAGATAAAAGCAACGGGTTCAAATGCAAATCACAATGGTCAGATAATACTCTAAAATGCTTCTAATAGAACTACTTATGGGGAAATATTTCCTACTTTGAAAAGAACTAATTTAACAGGATATGTCCCTTTCACGTATTCAGAATCGAGTTTATTCTTTAAATAATGCCTTTTGGTTGTCACAGATAAAAGGTGTGTATTGCGTTAAAGTAATAAACCTATTTTTAAGAAATATAGTTACTTGACTAAGTTGAAAAGTGATTTTGACTCAGACCTTCTAACCAAGAGATGATTAGACTTTTAAACCTATAAACGCATCTGAAAAAGGTTTTGAAATCATTTCTTCTAAAAAGTTAAAGGTTCTTACTTAATTGAACAAAACTCTTTCTCTCTCTTTGAGAAATTAAGACTAACCAAGTTTATCAATGGTTGGATGGCTTTCGATCTTACCCAATAGAAAATAAAGTGCAGAAAACTTATGTTAAAAACCAAAACAGCCCCTAAAGTACTCCTACCGATGCAATGTTTAGACAATTACCTTAACCATGATCATTACATTCTAACCCTAAAGGAAATTAGCCAGACATGGAAATAAACTTATTAAAGCAAATCATGTTTAAGCAGAAAATAAAAAGGTTAAAAGATAAGTAAATGTGATGCGAGAAAATAAACAAAGTAAAGAAAATGCGAGGAAATAAGTGCGATAAATGCGGAAACTTAAATAGAAACCTACTCCAAACGGAGGGCTTTAAAGCAATTTTACTCGAAGGTAAATTTGACTTAAATAAAGGAAACTTGAATTAAAATGGCGGCAAGATTGTAAAGTGCTCGAAACTTGATTACAGACTCAATGACTCGTGCGATAATTCTTCGGTGTGAAGAGATTACCGCTTACAATTGGACAATATAAGGCTTAAGTCAGTATAACTAAGCTTGGATGAAGAAGAAGAACTGAAATCACTTATATTTATAGGCCTAGGAGGATTTTGGAAATCACAAGAATGCCCTCCAACTTATTTTGAGCGGGAAGCGAAATTGAAAAGGTGGCGCCCGCCATGGGGGTGTAGTGGTCGCTGTTGTACCCCAAAATTTTCCCTCTCATTTCATCAACATTTCTCATCACGAGACTCTTGGAACTCAAGATCAAGCTAGGGTTTGCTCTGCTCAAGACACCTCCTTGCACTGTTGACCTAAATTAGGGTTTGAGTTTGCACAGGGATATTTTGACCTACAATTCCCAAAGTGACTTTCATACTTCATTTTGGACTCACAAGTTTGTCCATACCAAGTCTCAAGCCTTGATTCAAATTTTTGCCCAGTCAATTGGACAGTTGACCTAGAAATCAACTGTATAGGGGAAAAAGTCAACTGTGGTCAATTGACAGTCAAACCTCATGAAATTTTACCCACATCAACATTATGAACTAATATGAACCATTTTATCAAGTTTGGATCACAATTCCACAAGAAATTTGATCAGATCACCAAAAGGGCAAAATGGTCATTTTTAGGGTTTTGACTACACAAAGGCAATTTTTGACTGTTTGACCTAGCCAATGGAAAATCAAGCTCACACATGGACTCAAGGACTCAATGACATTGTCTTGACGCATTCAACAAGTTCAAAAGATCTCAAATGCATAGGATTGACAGATGAATTTTTCAGTCAACTAATCAAAATTTGACTGTACACTGAAAAGTCAAACTTTGACTTTTTGGTCAAAATCAAGTGCCAAGAGTTATTTTTCATAAAGACATGTCAAATTATGAAACTTGTTCATCAAGAAACCCAAAAATGCAAATTAGGGTTTAAAATGGAAAAATTTCATAACTTAGAAATTTTCTAAGTTATGAAATCTTCTTATTTTTTCCTAACTTTGTCCCATTTTTTCACCAAGATGCAAATGGATTCAAACAAAACTTGCAACATGAAAGTTGTATTCCATCACAAAGTCTACAACTTTGATGCACAAAGTTTTCTCAAAAGAAGCTTGTATCTCAAGTTATGATTTTTGGAACAAGGGTACCTAAAACTTTTAACTTAGAGAAATTTTGCCCTAATTTAGGCAGGATTTTGACCCATCTTCTTGGCCATTTTTCACATAGTTACACTTGGAGTTTCAAGTTTCATTTCAAATATGGATTATAGTAAATGTTGCAAGCTTTCCAAATTGTCCAAGAACTCCTCGAACACCCTTGTGGTTAGAGAGAATCGAATGCTTGAAGTTGGCAAAAACTCACTTTGATCCATGGCCAATACATGTTCATACCAAATTGCAAATCTGATCTAGCTAGCTTGGTTCACAACTACAGGCCTCAAAACCAGTTTGTATTCCATAATTTAATGCATATCTATTGAGCTAAGGTATTGTCTTGGTCATTAGGTCATTATACACTAGTTTAAGCCTTAAAAGGAAAAAGTAACAATGCCATTTTTGCCTAAACTTCATGTTATGTCAAAACAAAATCCTTGAGGCATGGGGCCATATCTTGGAGGCAAGATCAAATCTACCAATTCCAGTAACCAAGAGCAAAAGGTGCAGCATGATATAGGACTTGTACAGGCCTGCATTGGACAGACACACACTCTTGCTTCAAGTAGAAGAAACTTGCAAAATACAAGCCATCTCTCACATCTGTAAAAAACCAACTTACACAAACATTGTAAACAAGTTTCATACCTCCCAACAAGCCAGAAACACAACCCTCTTGCCTCTCAAAACTCCTAGTGCACAAATTCCCCATTTTCTTGCAAAACAGATTCAGTTCTGCAAACTTCAAGCCATAGTCAAATTTCATCGTGCGTTTTGTCCAAAGATACTTCAAACACCTTCCAACCAACCTACATGAGCTATCCAAATCATCCACAAGTTGTTGTAACACCATTAACACACATTGCCATTTTTGTTTCAAAGCTTTGCAGGTTGAGTTCTGTGGCACGATTCAAGCTGTTTCAAAACAAACCAAGCATTGGAAAAGCTTCCTTGGACCTCAGGCAAGCTCAAAAGAAGCTCAAGCACCCTTGAAAGTTGCTGCATTGTCCAGCTCAAAGTCAACTGAAACAGGTATTTCATGGACTTCTATCTCTCTATTTAGGAATAGTTAGGCTTAAGTTTGTGAATGAAATATGTTGTACTCATAGCCCTGAAGCCATACATATGCTTAGTTTTCATTTATATTAATCGTGCTAGGAGAATTTTGTCCATGAACTTTCTGAAAAAACTAGGTTAGAAATTAGGGCCAGAGAAATTCTCTATGGTCTTTGAGAGTTAGCTTAAGTTTTTTATATGGTTGGATTCGTTGTTTGATGCTCTACAAGTTTCATGTTATGAGTTTTGTCAAAAAATCAAAGAATCAAGAGATAGCAGGTGATGTACAGAACGCGCGTTTTTGGTGAACCAAGGAAGAAGATGAAGTCTGATTGGGCTGGGCCTGGTCATTCTTACTTCTAACATCCCTTATTTCAATTTACACCCCCCTGGCCCATTTATTTGAATATTTGTCATTTTGATATATTTATTTTTTATTCTGACTTTATTATTTTTTGTCCAAATATAAAAGATGCTAAAAAATTATTTTCTATATTTTTCATATTTTATTTGATATTTATATTTATTTTTACTAGTATAAGCATGTAAATAATCTATTTTCTTTTTATTAAAACTCAAAAATAATATAAAAAATATACTTATCTTCATTTATTATTTTTATTTACACTTGAAAATATTTTCTTGGAATATACACATTTTTGTAAATAATTAATTTTTATTTTTATATATTTAATATGTTTAATATATATATATATATATATATATATATATATATATATATATATATATATATATATATATATATATATATATATATATATATATATATATATATATATATATATATATATATATATATATATATATATATATATATATATATATATATATATATATATATATATATATATCCTTATATATTTTATTTAATTAAATAATTAAGACAAAAATACAAAAATATTACATTTTCATTTTATTAATATTTTACACTGAAAATATATTTTTACAATATACTCTTATTTTTTGTATAAATTAATATATTATTGTATATAATTAATAAATAATACTATTTATTTAAGAATTAGGGTTTTTGCCCTAAATAATAAATAATTAAAATTGACCTTTTTTATCATTCTTTACATTTCACATTAAAAAAATTCTTTTTACATACATAAAAAACTTTTTGCATAATACATTTTATTTAACATTTATTTGTTGTATTTTATTTAATTATTGCACATTTAAATATTGTACATTCAATTTGGTTGTAATAGTAATTTAGGGTTTTAATTTCTTGTCAAATACCCCCAATTCAAATTTGTACCCCCTCCCTATATCATGTTGTAATAGTGTAACATTTAAATTCTCGTACATTTAAAAGCTTCCAATTATGCCATGCTTAGACTTAGGGTTTGTATGCAAATAAAATCAACAACTAGCTTGACCTAATCCAAGATAAACATGCATGAAAAACAAACACAATGCACACTTGCACCCCTAGGGTTTCAATCCACTTGTTGCCTTCAAAAATGGGCTATGTTTGCATGTCAAGTACTTTGGCAAAACAAAAACAAACAAAAAGATCATAGTCCCTCAATGACGCTATCTGAGTTGCCTAAACAAAATTGCCAAAAATACTTGACACAATTGCTATCATGGTCTATACGATGACTCGTGCATGTCCCGTTTAACATCCTAACACAAGGTTGTTCACCAAATACAATGGTGAAACAACACTGTTAAAAGGGTTAAAAACATAAGAAAGATCTTTGAGTAAAATAGGGTAGACAACTCTTAGTTACTTGATCAAGCTTGCAAAAACATCCTTGTTATTTTCAAAACACGCTTCACAACACAATTTCAAAACCCTACTTTCAAACGTTGAAAACTTTTCAAAAGACAAAAACACCTTTGTATACATTCAAACAAGAATCATTACAAAGGCTGCCACAACGATGGCCTCTTTTCAAAACATCTTTCAAAATCACACACAAAGCACCATTTCAAACAATTGAAAAGCAAAGCAAGTGATCTAAGCAAGTAACTAAGAGCCTATGGATAACCATGGATAGAAAGGGTGCTAATACCTTCTCTTTCTATAATTTACTCCCCGAACCCAAGAAAACATCTCAAAGGTCTTTCCTGTGCTTTTTGACCTTTCCTTAGGATAAAATAAAAAGTCGGTGGCGACTCTTGCTAAACTGAAACATTTGCAAACACAAACACAAAATCCCAAGTCAGTTCTCCCACCGTATCACAGAACTGGCGACTCTGGTGGGGACTTTCTAAAAGTGGAGTAACCTTAGGGCTTAGATCACCCTTTGCATGATTAATTGTTTGCTTTGATTGCTTTACATTTAACTCTCTTGTTTGGGCTTGAAATCCTCTACCTGGATTTGGGAAACATTCATAGGTAAATAGCAATACGTTGTTAAAAATGTGCGGGATATACCGACATGGTTGAAGCAATAGCTATATTAGTGCGACATATTTGTGAGTACCGGTAGCCTTTGAGTCAATCAAAGAGAATACGGGGCCGCTGAGTGATGTCATGAAGCACTATTGAACTCTTAGAACCTTACTTGACCATCTTGGCCTTTTATTAGGGGTAGTGAGATGACCGGCTTTGGTGCAGTCCAAAGTTGGTAGATACTCGATACCACACTCATTGAGGTTTGTTTTCTTGGAATATTTTGGTCGCTAGTTAAGTGGCTAAACCAAAACAATGAACATAGAAAACAATCCAGTGATATTGAGCTCTTTAGAACCCGGTTACTATTTATAGGACAGGTTTGAGCCAACTAAACTCAAGAGGGTATTTACCTATGAAACCTCATGTAAGCCTGAAACTAGGGTTTTGTGTGATTTGCTTGTACA
Organism: Vicia faba; assembly: GCA_948472305.1. Classification (NCBI taxonomy): domain Eukaryota; kingdom Viridiplantae; phylum Streptophyta; class Magnoliopsida; order Fabales; family Fabaceae; genus Vicia; species Vicia faba. The sequence goes on along the minus strand of OX451739.1, from coordinate 1,373,247,735 downwards.
TGTGCTTGTGCATACATCATAAACATCATAAAGCATCATATACATCCACTAACCATTTCAAGGGTTTGGATCTTCATCTTTGTTCTTGTTTTATAGGTCATGGAATCTCTTCGCAGGAAAACAATTCAAGTCAACCTTGTGAGAATCCCTCCTCGACTCAAGGAGCTTACATCCAGGATTCCCGAGAATTCTCTCTTCAGTGAAAGACATGGTAGACTCATCAACTTGGTCAACACCAACATTGAAGAAGACATGGTGAAAGTTCTCTTCCAGTTCTTTGACCCCCTACACCACTGTTTCACATTCCCTGATTACCAGTTGGTGCCTACTTTGGAGGAATTTTCTCAACTCTTGAGAATTCCTATTCTTAATCAACTACCCTACAACGGTACGGAAAAAGAACCAAAGTCTGAAGATGTTGCTCAAGCATTACACTTGCAGCCATCTGACATCAAGGGGCATTGGGAAACCAGAAGTGGTGTCAAGGGATTCTTGGCAAAATTTCTGTTTGAGAAGGCACAAGACTGTTGGAATTCTCTTGATCTACAAGCCTTTGAAGAGATTGTGGCACTCCTCATCTATGGGTTGGTCTTGTTCCCAAACCCTGATCAGCTTATAGATGTGAATGCTGTCAAGATTTTCATATCCAGGAATCATATACCTACATTGCTTAGGGACATCCTACACTCATTTTACACACGAACAATGAGGAAAAGAGGTGTTCTCATGTGTTATACTCCTCTCCTAGCAAGGTGGTTTATTTCTCACCTTCCACAATCAATTCTGAAGAATGAGCAGGGTTTAAGATGGTCGCAACGGTTGATGACCCTCACACATTCTGATGTACATTGGTGTTCTCGGTCCAGAGAAAATGTCATCATCGTTGATCATTGTGGGGAATTCCCTAATGTCCCACTACTTGGAATTAGGGGAGGCATCACCTATAACCCCTGTCTAGCTTTGAGACAATTTGGATATGCTCGGAGGGATGGCCCTCATGACATGCTGATTCTGGACCTAGTTTTTGACTTCGACAATGATGCGCAAGGACTTCGACAAAGGTTCATCAGAGCTTGGAGGATGCCTAACAAGGTAGATAGTAAGACACTGGGGCACAAGAATTCCATCCCCCTTGAGCCTTATCTCAAGTGGGTACGAACCCGCTCCCAGAATCTTATGATGCCATACCCTCACATTCTCCCCTTGATCAAAGAGCCTGTTACAGAAGGAGAGGTTCCATACACCATCCTACATCCTGACATGCCAACATCATGGGAAGAAATGCAAAAGAGTTGGATCCAACTCAAGGAAGAACAGGATACTTTTGAAGTCAGCTTCTATGCCAGTGAGAAGAAGGTTTTGGAGCTTACCCGCCGACTTCACGAGGAGTAAACTCTCAACACTTACATCGCACCAAAGAGGATGTGCAATGTCTTTTTACATTAAGAATTTTGTAATATTTCGCCCATGGGGCACTTATGTACTAACAAATTTCTTCTTAATATGACGTGCGTTCTTTTTGTTTGCAACAAATTTGAATTTTTGAACCCTTGAATGCATTACATGAATAACATACCATTCATCATATGCATAAACAGGTCTTCACGCCAGGTCTCCTTATCTTTCTGTTGTTTATTTCAGCAATATGGATTTGGAGCAAACGGTAAAGGATCTACAGGTACAAAATTCACAGTTCTAGCAACTCCTCATGACCTTGGCAAAGGGTCATGAGGACCTCAAAGTTTTGTTGGAGAAGAATAAAGAGAAAAAGAAAAAGAGACTTGGAGTAGCCACTTTGGGAAGAAGATTTGAGCATCAGGCCAAGAGAGTTCTCGAGTTCCCCTCAACGTCTAACGAAGGGGCCGGTAAAGGGAAAGGGACTGCTGTACCTTCTGAATCTGAGGTTGAAGAGGAGGAAGAGGAAGAAGACGAAGACTACTCCAAACAACAGTATCCACCAGCGGATGATAAATATAAGAACCTTGAAGATAGACTGGCAGCTATGGAGTTGCAGAGGGTGCCCAGATTGGATTTTGAAGAACTAGGGCTAATAGCTGGGATTATTATCCCTCTCAAGTTCAAGGTGCCAACATTTGCCAAGTATGACGGTCTTTCATGCCCAAAGATGCACCTGAGGTCGTATGTCAGAAAAATCCAACCCCACTCATCCGATAAAGACCTCTGGGTACACTTTTTCCAAGACAGCTTGTCTGGCACGCAGTTAGATTGGTTTTATCAACTCGAGAGATCAGAGGTTCACAATTGGGAAGACTTGGCAGCTGCTTTTTATCGTCAGTATCAATACAATGTTGATTTGGCGCCCACTCGTACTCAGTTACAAAGTATGGGGATGGCTTCCAATGAAGGGTTTAAAGAGTACGCCCAGAAATGGCGTGATCTGGCGGGAAGGGTGCAGCCACCTCTGTCAGACAGGGAGTTAGTTGACATGTTTTTGGGGACCCTGTCTGGCCCCTTATTTAATCATCTTATCGGAAGTTCTTCCGCGGGATTTACTGAACTGATTTTGACCGGCGAAAGGGTTGAGGCCGGTATTAAGAGTGAAAAGATTCAAAAGGATGCTTCCACATCCACGGCAGTTAAGAAACCCTTCCCAGCCAAGAAGAAAGCATTTGCTGTGTATTCTCAAAAGGGTCAGGGAAGAACTGAGCGTCTGCCGACTGTAGGGGCTGTGATGATTCAAAACTCATCAAATGATCAACCTCGTAACAATCAGTTGATACCTAATCGACAACGGGTGGAAAGGCCACAACGACAGTTCACCCGCATCAATATGACGCCTGCTCAGGTACTTCCTCATTTGTTGAAGTTGAATCTGACCAGTTTGAAGGAAGCGCCAAAGAACCCTAACACCTCCTCTCCATACTACCACTCCAATTCCAAGTGTGCTTACCATTCCGACAGTGTTGGGCATGATACTAATAATTGTTGGGCGCTTAAGAACAAAATCCAGGATCTGATTGATGCTAAGTAAGTAGAATTTGATGCTCCTGAGAAGCCCAATGTTATATCTGCTCCGATGCCCAAGCACGGCCACAATATTCATGTTGTTATGGAGGACACTCATGTTACTGATGTTGTTGACCTGTTGACGCTGTTACTTGTGATTAAGGAAAATTTGTTGAGAGCCGGGATCTTTCCTGGTTGTGATAAAGACTGTTATTTTTGTTTGAACATACGAGGTGATTGCCCAATGTTGAAGTCAGGTGTCCAACGCCTGATGGATACCCAAGAGATACTTTTCCAGAAAACCCCTGTTGTTACCTTCAATCCTGTTACTCCTAATACTTTTGCTACTTCAACCAACGATATTGCAATCATAACCATTTCCGACAATCCTCCCAAGGCTTGCAAAAGGCCTGTCAGGATTACACCCAACTCTGAATGTGTACCATTAAAGATCACCATGTCGGGACCTGTCCCGTACCAATCCAGAAAAATGCTACCATGGAACTATGGGGGAGAAATATTCTACCATGGTATCAAACAAATCGAGACAATCCAAGAGATTTTTGAAGAGGAAAACCCTGATGTAGGGAACATTGTGGGTACAAGCAAGATAACCCGCAGTGGCTGAATCTTTTCTCCGAAGATTGCTCCCCCTCGAGCAGTTTTCGGACTCTTGAAAGCTTCTGTACCTGTTGGACCATATGTGCAAGGCCCTATGATTGAAGAATTGGATACTCCTGAAGTAAGACCATCTGCTGATACTACCGACAAGGGTAAGGGGATACTAGAAGTGCCTGTCATGAAGAAGGCTCATGCTGTGGTTATTCTCGAAACCACTCAGAAAGAAATGGATGAAATCTTGAAAATAATCAGAAAAAGTGACTACGACGTTGTGGAACAGTTAGGGAAGACTCCTTCTAAAATTTCAATGTTGGCTCTTCTGCTTTGTTCTGAGGCCCATGCTAAGGCCATAATCAAATTCTTGAAGGCGGCACATGTTCCCCAAGAGACTTCGGCTGACCAGTTTCAGGAATGTGTGGCCAGTCTTACTGCTGATAATGGCCTTGGCTTTTTTGATGCTGACTTAACTCCCAAAGGAAGGAAACACAATGACACGTTACATGTCTCAGTTGAATGCCGGGGAACCACTCTCGCCCATGTCTTAGTTGATACTGGTTCTTCCTTTAACGTGCTGCCAAAGAAAGCCTTAGACCGTTTGGACTGCGAAGGACTGACTCTCAAGCCTAGTAACATCATTGTTAGGGCTTTTGATAGTTCCAAAAGAATGGTTCATGGAGAGGTTGATATTCCTATCAAAGTAGGCACAGAAGTTTCCAACTCCACCTTCTACGTGATGGACATCCGTCCGTCATATTCGTGTTTTCTAGGGAGACCGTGGATCCATTATGCCGGGGCAGTTACCTCCTCTTTGCACCAAATGCTGAAATATCCTGTTAAGGGTAAGATTATAACGGTGCACGGCGAGGAAGAGTACATGATAAGCCACATAATCTCCTTCTGTTATGTGGAGCTGGATGGCGAGTTCATCGAAACGCCTTTCCAGCATTTCGAGGAAGTGTCTCCTGAGGTAGCAGCTGCGAAGATAGTGGTTGAGGTGCATATCGTTCCCAAGAATGTATCTAGGATGGCATCTCTCAAGGACACAGAGGCTGTAATTAAAGAAGGGAAGAGTACAGTATGGGGACAATTGCCTGACTTTCTCCATAAGACAGACAAGTTTGGGTTAGGGTTTACTGCTGCAGGACAAAAGGCTATGCGTCGCTCCAAGGTCGGAGGACCACCCGTCAAGATCTCACACCATGGAATCAATGTTGTAGAAGATGAAGATGAAGAGAGCCACTTTGAAGATTGGATCTTTCCGACCATCGAAGGGTGTTTGAGCAACTGGGAAGCAAAAGATTTTGTTCCCATCACCTTTATCAACCAGTAATTTTATCTTTGAACAATTTCCCATTTTTATGGTCTATAATAACTAAAACAATTCGCACACTATTTTCACCTCATGCCTTGCCTGGGGAATGTAGGTCCATTTGTAAGGGTTTGATTTTCTTCATAATCATATGCCATGTTTTAATGAATCATTGGACGTTTTTCATCTATAAACTGTTGTGTTCATTTTCTTTCCTTTTGCATTTTTGCTTGTTTAAGGATGGCTATCCCTTACACACACCCACACTCACAAATGCAGGTACCCATCCATTCCGGATTCCCTGGGTGACTATTCTGCTTTAGCCTTCGATAACTTTGAATATTTGGTCAATCATGCTGAGTACGAAGTTGACGAAGATTGTGAAGTGCCGGGAGAGTTAGCCATACTTCTACAACAAGAAGAGAGGGTCATTCTGCCTCATGAAGAGTTGCTAGAAACCATCAACTTGGGGACAGAGGAAGACAGGAAGGAAGTAAAAGTAGGTGCCAACCTGGAACAAAATGTCAGGGAGCGCTTAGTGCAATTGTTGAATGATTATGTTAAAATCTTCACCTGGTCTTATGAAGACATGCCAGGGTTAGACACAGATATTGTGGTTCACCATCTCCCTACAAGAGAAGACTGTCCACCGATCAAGCAAAAGGTTCGCCGAATGAGGCCTGACATGTCTGAGAAAATTAAGGTTGAAGTAATGAATCAATTCAACACTGGCTTTCTGGCTGTTACCTCCTATCCACAATGGGTTTCTAACATCGTGCTCGTACCTAAGAAGGACGGCAAAGTCAGAATGTGAGTGGACTATCGGGATTTGAACAGGGCTAGCCCTAAAGACGATTTTCCACTACCGCATATCGACATCTTGGTTGACAACACAGCTCAACACAAGGTTTTTTCCTTCATGGATGGATTCTCGGGATACAACCAGATCAAAATGGCCCCCGAGGACATGGAGAAAACAACCTTTGTTACGCAATAGGGTACCTTCTGCTACAAAGTGATGTCGTTCGGACTGAAGAACGCAGGGGTAACCTATCAACGCGCCATGGTAGCTTTATTTCATGATATGATCCATCATGAGATCGAAGTTTACGTAGACAACATGATAGCTCGATCACAGACAGAAGAAGAACACCTTAGTCATTTTCAAAATCTGTTTGCCAGGTTGAAGGAGTATAAACTCAGACTGAACCCAAGCAAGTGCACTTTTGGAGTTAGGTCTGGTAAACTTTTGGGATTTATTGTCAGCAACAAAGGCATTGAGGTTGATCCAGCTAAAGTGGAGGCTATACAAGAAATGCTTACTCCCCGTACTGAAAAGGAGGTTAGAGGATTCTTGGGACGCTTAAACTATATCGCGAGATTCATCTCTCACCTGACATCTACCTGTGAGCCAATTTTCAAACTGTTGAAGAAAGATCAGGTAGTTGAATGGAACAATGATTGTCAAGTTGCTTTTGATAAAATCAAGGAGTATTTACTAGAACCTCATATTCTGATGCCATCCGTCGAACGAAGGCCATTAATCATGTATCTGACTGTTTTGGATAATTCAATGGGGTGCGTACTGGGCCAACATGACGAGTCTGGCCGAAAAGAGCATGCCATTTATTACCTTAGAAAAAAGTTTACCGACTGTGAGACTCGCTACTCACTGCTCGAGAAAACTTGTTGCACTTTGGTATGGGCTGCTCGCCGGCTAAGGCAGTATATGTTGACTCATACCACTCTGCTGATTTCCAAGATGGATCCGGTCAAGTATATCTTTGAGAAGCCTGCTTTATCTGGAAGAATCGCTAGATGGCAAATGATCCTGACAGAGTATGACATCCAGTATACTACCCAAAAAGCTATAAAGGGGAGTGTACTAGCTGACCATCTAGATCATCAAGCCGTCGAAGATTACCAATCTATGAGATTCGACTTCCCTGACGAGGACATCATGACATTGGACAACATTGAAGGTAACGGACCGTATGACGGACCTGAACAAGGATCCCGATGGATCCTGTACTTTGATGGTGCTTCAAATGCACTTGGTAACGGTATCGGTGCGGTACTCATTTCTCCGGATGGTTTCCATACACCCTTCAATTCCCGACTTTGCTTCAGCTGTACCAACAACATGGCTGAATATGAAGCTTGCATCTTTGGTCTCAAGGCTGCTATAGACTTGGGAATCAAATCTTTGGTCGTATTTAGGGACTCGGCTTTGGTTATCAGTCAAGTCAAAGGAGAGTGGGACACCAAACATCCTAATCTTATCCCATACAAAGAATATGTCTTGACGTTGTTGCCTCATTTCGAGCAGATTACCTTCGAGCATTTCCCGCGAGAAGAAAATCAGTTAGCTGATGCTCTGGATACAATGTCTTCCAAGTTTAAACTCAACTGGGATGACGAGGCTCCCCAAATCACCATCGAGCGAATGGAAGAACCTGCGCACTATCATGAGATTAATACCGAAGAAGTAGTGGAACAACCCTGGTTTCATGAAATCAAAAGGTATCTCCAGACTAGAGAATACCCTGAAGGAGCTTCCGTCAATGACACAAAGTTCTTAAGGAGATTTGATGCCAAGTTCTTCCTAAGCAATGGCATCCTATATAAGCGCAGCCATGATTGTGTTTTACTTCGTTGTGTGGACAAAGCTGAAGCAGAGTTGATCATGACCGAGATACACAGTGGCACATTTGGCACCCACTTGAGCGGACATACGATGGCTAAGAAGATTCTAAGGGCAAGCTACTACTGGTCTACCATGGAAGCTGATTGTCACCAACATTCTTGTACTTTCCACAAGTGCCAAATCTATGCCGACAAGGTACATATTCCTCCTGTTCCTCTCAACGTTCTGACAGCTCCTTGGCCATTCTCAATGTGGGGCATTGACATGATTGGAGAGATCAAGCCCACGGCATCCAATGGACATCGCTTCATCTTGGTCGCTATTGACTATTTTACCAAGTGGGTCGAAGCAGCTTCCTTTGCCTCAGTTACAAAGAATGTGGTTGCCCGTTTCATCAAGAAGAACCTCATATGTCGGTACGGTATCCCCGACAGGATCATCATAGACAACGGTACGAATTTGAACAATACTATGATCACTGCTCTATGTGAACAGTTCAAGATTTATCATCACAATTCATCTCCCTATCGGCCGAAGATGAACGGTGTTGTTGAAGCCGCGAACAAATATATTAAGAAGATCATTCAGAAGATGACAGTCAACTACAAATACTGGCATGAGATGTTACGTTTGCTCTGCATGGATATCGTACCACGTGTTTACCTTGGGTTTTGGTAAACAACCGCTGATCCTCTAAATGGTTACTTATTTGGTTACTCGCAGGATCGATCAGATTGATCCTATGGACATAGGTTGATTTTGAAGTTTGATTAAGGTGGATAAGGCTTTAAATTAAAATGGTTTCAAGTAAATTGCATAAAGGGAAGGCTTGATAAAATAAACAAGGCTTTAAAGTAAAGGTTCGACAGGAATTTAAAGGAGAAAAGCAAGTAAAATGCTGGGAAAGTAAATGACTTTAATTGATAAAATTGGTGTTTCACACATACATTTCTCAACAATTCTTTCTCACACGCTGGGTACTTGAATCTAAATGAGTGACTATGTATATAATTGTGAACACACGCGAGAAACTACATATCTACTCCTATTTATACTAAAACATTCCAAGTAACCGTCGGGCAGTTACACTGCTTCGAGATCAGTCCACTTGGCACGTTCTCCATGCTCGACGCTCCAGATCCTTGCACGTTTGCACGTAGTAACTGCTGGAAACCGTTTTCCCTCCAAAGCTTTGAATTTCAAACTGCTCCACTCTGGACCATCGAACACTTTCATCAAGAGACGTCTTCGACGAAAACTCCTTCGACGTCGAAGGCAATCAGCCTTCTTCCTTGGAAGAAATCTTCTAAGTATTTTGCCATCTTTCGACGGGCACTTCGACAGACTTAGCCAGTCGAAAGCATCTTTCAGCTTTTAATGGCTGACATTAATCAAAACAAAGGTGTCGAATTTAGGAGCCAACAAATTACCCCCCAAGAATGCCTTATTTCGACTCTGAAAGAAAAAGGCATTCTTTGAAAACGCCATTCGACACCTGTCTTTCCACGCTTAGTCACAAGTTAACTTGTGCACTTTTTGTTGCTTTTTACCAACTATTGGCAATCCCAAGAAACCATCATTGATTTGATCCTAGGACGTCACTTTCAGTACGGCGTGCAGTACCAAACGTCATTTCAGAATTTGTCATTATGACAAATCCCAGAAACGAGGACGCACGCTGCGTCTCTCTACTTCTGCAGAAACGGCCAAAACAACCAGGGGCTGCCACGCGTCCCACTAATTCCTGCAGCATTAAATGACATTTAATGTCCTCGTTATTGGGGATTTCTCCCACTACTATAAATAGTAGTGAATATCCCATTGTGGGACTTTTTACACAAACTAGCCTTCAAACTTCCTTGTTTTCGTACAAGCTTGCTCTCTTTGCAGAAAACTCTTCCTCTTTCACTTCATCTTCATCTTCAAAAATGGCCTCTGCTTCTACTGCTCCCACTGCTAACGCACCAACTGAACAACATGTTAAACCCAAAGTCTTCGTCACTGCTCCGGTAGTAAACTCTACGGGCAAACGAAGGGTTCCTGAACCTTCTGACATCTCCGTTCGCGATGCTTACTCGCGCCACTTGATGATCCCGGTTGGATACTCAAACCAGATCTTCGCAATGTCTGGCCCCATGAATCCAAGCATCTCTGAAGCTCTGAAGATCAAGAGCTATTTCCCCATCGTCGAGAAACTCAAGCCAGTAGCATGCGCCAAGAAGGACGCAGAAGACAATGAAGACCCTACACGCGAAAAAATCGACCTCCGCTTCTTCAACAGAAGTGTTAGGGTCTTCAGGTCTTGCCCTAATTTGACCTCCGATTATGTTGCTTGGCTAACAAAGTTGGAGAAACATCAAACTCCAGTCTGGAAGGAAATGGGAATCTTCGACCTAGTGATGCTGTCGAAGACAGGCTTAAACTACTCCCCAGAGATGCTGATAGCTTCACTGTTGTTCTGGGATTACTCTCACTTCACTTTTCATCTTCCATGTGGGATGTTAACCCCCACACTCTTCGACGTAGCAGCTATTACTGGCCTTCGACCAACCGGAGATTACTTCGACCCGGAGGAGATGTCGGAGGACCAAATTGGCTTCTCTGAGACCAAGCCAACATACACCACTTTTATCAACCATTATCACGACAGGTCGACAGACGCGGTGTCGGATGTCGAACACATAGCGTTTCTAGCCTTATGGCTAACTCGCTTTGTGTTTTGTTCGAAGTCTCTGCAGGTGACCAAAAAGATGGTCACTCTTGCTACCCAACTGCATCACCGCCAAAACATCTGTTTGGCAGAACTGATTCTGGCCAGTCTTTATGACTCAATCAGCAATGGGGCCACTCTTCTGAAACATGTCGAAGATAGGGCCAGTTTGCTACTCGCTGGGCCTTTTTGGCTACTTCAACTGTGGCTCAACGCCACTTTCGAATCTTTCTTGCCCAAGAAGGTTCAGATAAATGAACAGGCGCCAGCAATAGTAAACAGGCGAGTCGAAGGCATCAGGCTGGCTCTGCTAACACCTGTGGAAGATGGGCTAGAGTTTCAATAAACCTTCACCAACTTCGTTTTAATGTTCGCTCGAAGGAAGGAATTTGTTTCAACTATGGCTCCATTTGCTCAACGGAGAGTGGGGCCAGCATGGTTCACAAGGCCACACCCAAAGGAGTCGAGTGGTTCCAATGTCGATGAGCACACCATACTTTGGGAGGCGTTCCTGACACCCAGGATCATGCCTCTTCGATTTAAGAGTTCTAAGACTCATTTGAGTCTGCTTGCCTATCAACCAAATCTGGTATCTCGCCAGTTTGGTATCATCCAAACCCTACCTTCTCCGATTTTTCAGAGAGAGAAGTCAATGTTGTACTTCTGCAACGATTATACAGAAGAAGCTGCCATCAAGCATATCGGAAGATATGCTGGTCGAACAATCCTCTCGCTGTTTGACTACCAGCTTAATTTCCTTTGCTCACCATCCTTCGAGGAGTGGTGGAGAAGCTATTATGCTGAGTTCTTCTTCGACGAGAAGGACTTCATGGCTGAGTTGCAGAAGTCTTTTGTCCTTGTGTTGGACAAAGTAAAGAAATGTAAGTTCATGCTCTCACATTACTTTTTGTCTTTCTCTTCGACTGCTAGCCTGTTAACTTTTTCTTTTGCTTTCAGTTGTTCGAAAGCCTCTAGCCAAGAAGGCTACAGAAGGCCCACAAGGAGGAGGCCCTTCAGCAAAACCTCCACCGCCGGCGAAGACTACAGCGCCGGCGAAGACCATAAGCAACCAACAAGGGGAAGGCTCTTCGAGGAAGCCTCCTGTATCGGTAACCAGATTTTCTTCATTTTTCTTCTGGCTTTCGATTTTTGATTTTCGATACAATTATTCAATCGAATTCCTGTTGGTTTTTCTAGGCCCCTTCGCCCAAGAAACGGGCAGCATTGGTGGTCGAATCCGGGAGTGATGACGAAAGTGATTCCCCTCCTGCTCCCTTAAAGAGGCGAAAGTTAACGAAGGACGCTTCTGTTCCTGCTCCTGCTTCTGAAGGTCGAACCGTCAGAATAAAGGTTGTTGTGAGAAAGCCTAGGCCACCTCCAGTAATCATCGAGGAGCCAACTGAGGAGGAACTGAACGTTCTTCTTAACAAACCTGTCGAGAGTGACAATTCCAGCCCTGGGGCTGAAGTTAATCCACAGGTAATCTATTGGACCCTTTTTATAACTTAGGCATAGATACCAGTATTCGATTGTGTCTCTTTCGACATCTGAAGATTTGTCTTCTTTCTCTTTTTCAGGACACTACTGAAAGTTCTCCACCAAGGACTTCAGAAACTCTAGAATCTGCTGACCTTAGCAGGCCTCAGGAAAAAGATTTGGGCAATGACGAAGCCCATACTGAGAATGAGGCCAATGCTGAAACAGTGGAGAAGACAACAGAAGAACCTATGATGGAGGAACCACAGCCAGTAGAGGAACAACAGCCAGAAACGGTTCAGGTGGTGGATTTGTCGTCAGAAGAGAATCCTGAAGAAAGAGACCAAGGCAATGGCGAAGAGAATCAAGATGCTGTTGACGAAGAGCACCAAGGTGGTACTGGCGAAGGACACCAGGGTGACGCTAGCGAAGAGCCACAAAATGACGCTGGCGAAGGACCCCAGGGTGATGCTAACGAAGAACCACAAGTCGATGCTGGTACTGCCTCAGTCAGAGTCGAGGAGCAACTGGTCGAGGCACTTAGCATTCAAGAACCTCTAACCCAAGATAATACTGTGGCAAGGGTTACCTCCTCGAAGCATAGGTCAAAGGAGGACTTGGAACTCTTGAAACAGACTGATCCTGTCAGCTACCTCAATGCCATCATCGAGAGTAAGAGTTCGTCTGACACTAGTCAAGAAATTCCTACCCTGTCGGGGAAGTCTACTGAAACTTCTCCTCTTGATGATGCATTGGCGAAGGTTAAGGCCCAGTTCTTCAAGAGGGACTTAATGAAGACTTTAGAGGGGGACCCCGCTGCTCCATCATGCTTAAAAGAGGTCTTGAATGCTGTCGACTTTGAAGCTGTAGCCCCAGAAATCTCAGACTTGATCATGGAGTTACACTCTATGATTGATCAAGTTTCAGCGGATTACAGGCGCCAACGAGGTTTTAACAGTCAGCTCGAGGTGTTGTATGGCAGAAGCTCCTCTGCGTGGACTGCTGTCTCAGATTCGACTTCTCGAATTGCTGAGTTGTCGAAACAGAAAGCGTCTGCACAGGAAAGAGTTGATGCCCTTGAGCGAGAGAATGTTTCCTTCCGGGCACAAATCACAGAGATAGAGGCGAAGATAAACGCCAACACTGTACTCCAGGAGGAAATTCTTTCGACCATCTCAGACACTGAGAGCCAGACTGAGATCAAGCAAGGCCTTGAATTCGCTGAGAAGGCCCAAAGCCTCGACGCCCAAATTGCCAAACTAGTGCAAGAAAACTCCTGGTGCAAGAAGAGGTTGGAGCTGCAGTACGCCAAGTATCTTCGACTCAAGAATTCTCTTACCTTTTGACTGATTCTCTTTTGTAACCATCTTCTGTAATCGTTCTTCGACAACAATTGCCATTTTGGCTGAAATTAATAAAATTTCCATTTTGGCATTTTTATGGTTATTTTAGTTTGTTCTTTTATTATTTTATTTTTATCTCTTGAAGTATAGGTTTGTATTTTTTCAAATATTTACCATTTACTCTCAAGAGCCTTTTATCTCCACTTAACTCTTCGACTTCATAGGCTCCACCAGAAAAAGTTTGGATAACTCTGAAGGGTCCTTCCCATTTGGGTGACCATTTCCCCATGCTTCGATCCCGTCGATCCATGGGAAGAATTACCTTCCAAACTAAATCTTCAGGCAAAAATACCTTAGGTTTTACCTTTCTATTATAAGAGTCTTCTATTCTTTTCTTCTGAAGCCTGAGTAAGTCGAGAGCGTGTAATCTCTCTTCGTCTAAATCCACCAGTTCATCTAACATCATATTCCAATAAACTTCAGAAGGAATATCATAATGCCTCTGAACCCTTGCAGATTGAAGACAAATTTCTGCTGGCAACACTGCATCATGGCCAAAAGTTAGCCTATATGGTGTTGTACCAGTGGCTTCTTTTGGGGACGTTCGACAAGCCCATAAAATCTGGTCTAACGTCTTATGCCAATTCTTTGGTTTCTTCCCAACATGTTTCTTTATCAAGCCAATCACCACTTTGTTGGCTGCTTCGACTTGACCATTCGCCTGTGCATAATAAGGCGTTGATGTTAGGAGTTTGAAACCTGTTTCCTGAGCAAATTCCTGCATCTTTCGACCAGTGAAAACTGACCCTTGATCAGTTGTTATTGTCTCAGGAATTCCATATCTAAAGATAATGTTCTTTTGAATAAATTCAATGACATTTTCTTGGTCCACATTGACTAAAGGGATAGCTTCGATCCACTTAGTAAAATAATCAATGCCTACCAATATGTATTTCTGACTCTTTGATGATGCTGGTCGAATCTCTCCAATAAGATCCAACGCCCATCCTCTAAAGGGCCAAGGCTTCACTATCGAGTGAAGTTCGCTTGCTGGTACATGCTGGATGCCTATATGAACTTGACACTCTTGGCAACCTTTGGCGAACTCAACACAATCTTTCAGCATAGTGGGCCAATACAGTCCTTGTCGAAACAACAACCATTTCATCTTATGGCCTGCTTGGTGAGCCCCACATGCCCCAGCATGCGTAGTCGAAAGGGCTATGTATGCTTCAGTTTCACTTAAACATTTTAGCAACACCCCTTCAGGCGTCTTCTTGAATAACTCATTACCCATGAGTACAAAACTCAACGCCCTGTATTTTGTTTTTCGTTCTGTCGAAGCTCCTGGATTTTGAAGATAGTCCACAATGGGTTTCCTCCAATCTTGCTCTGACAAATTATCAATGAACGAAATCTCGAAGTTACTGTGATCAGCATAACCTAGTCTCGTCGATTCCAAGTCTGTTGGTGATAGACAAGTTGCCTTTATCTTTTCTCGAACTTCGATTGCTCTTTGTAGTCTCGTTTTTGAAATCTTATACCCAGATGCAATTTGTGCCAAGTCATTGGCTATTTGATTTTCGACTCTGGGTATGTGTCGAATATTGACACTTTCAAATTGTTTCAATAAACGATTTGCTATCACAAAGTACATAACGAGATTCTCTCTTATGCATTTATATTCCTTTGTGACTTGCTTAATGACTAACTCTGAGTCTCCCATTATTTCGACTCGAGTTGCCCCCAATTCCAACAATATCTCAAGGCCAGTAATTAGAGCTTCATACTCAGCCTCATTGTTCGAACAAGAACCTTCTATTTGGTACTTGAATGTTGTTGGAATTTTATCTGGAGAAATAATCAAGACTCCTACTCCTGTTCCATTTTTATGGCTGGAACCATCGAAGTAGAATTTCCAAGGTTCTATCTCCACATAATTAATATCCTCGACTTGAATTGAGTGGTCGACTATGAAGTCTGCAACCACTTGTCCTTTTACTGCCTTAAGAGGCATAAAGGTCAAGGAGTATTCAGTTAATGCTAATGCCCACTTGCCAATTCGACTATGCAAGATAGGTTTCGACAACATATATTTGAAAACATCAAAATGAGACGAAACATAAACATCAACTGGTTTTATATATTGTTTGAGTTTTGTACAAGAAAAATACAGACATAGACACAATTTTTCAACTTCGCTATATCTAGTTTCTGCATCATTCAAAACTCGACTGAGGTAGTAAATGGGTCTTTCGACTCCACTATCATCCTCTTGGGCTAACATACTTCCCAGAGTTTTGTCAGACGCAGCTATGTACAATCTCATACTCCTATTACTACAAGGAGGCACCAAAATAGGTGGCTTAGTGAGGTATCCTTTGATTTGGTCGAAGGCTTCTTGTTGCTCTTGCCCCCATTCGAACCCTTCTTTATTCAGTCGAAGTAAGGGTGAAAAGGCCTGAGCTTTCCCACTTAGATTAGATATAAACCTCCTTAAGAAATTTATCTTGCCTAAGAGAGATTGCAATTCCTTCTTATTCGATGGCGCTTTAGCTTCCAGAATTGCCTTCGTTTTGTTCTGGTTGATTTCGATTCCTTTTTTGTGGACAACGAAGCCCAAGAAATCTCCAGCTTTCACACAGAACGCACACTTCAAAGGATTCATCTTCAGACCATGTTCTCTCATTCTTTCGAATGATTGTCGAAGGTGGTCAATGTGACTCTTCCTGGAAACAGATTTTATAACAATATCATCAATATAAACTTGCATAAAAGTGTTAATAAAATCATGGAAGATAGTATTCATTGCTCGCTGGTACGTTGCCCCAGCGTTCTTTAGGCCAAAAGGCATCACTACCCATTCGTAAGTGCCTAAGGCCCCTGGGCATCGAAAAGCTGTTTTCGACACATCCTCTTCAGCAATGAATATTTGATTATATCCTGAATAACCGTCGAGCATACTCAGGTATTCGTAGCCAGCGGCAGAATCGACTAGCATTTCCGCCACAGGCATAGGATATTCATCTTTAGGGGTGGCAGCATTCAAATCTCTGAAGTCTATGCACACCCTTAGCGTACCATTTTTCTTAATCACTGGCACAATATTTGCAATCCATTCGACATACCTTGTAACACGGATGAATTTGCATTTCAGAAGTCTTTCGACCTCCGTTTTGATCTTCGACAGTATCTCAGGAGCGAAGCGCCTTGGATTTTGCTTGATTGGCTTCTTCCCAGGTTTGATTGGCAACTGAAGTTCTACCAATCCTCTGTCGAGACCAGGCATTTCGTCATAATCCCATGCAAAACAGTCTTTAAACTCTTTCAGCAATTGGATTACTTCCAACCTAAGTTCTGGATCAATTTTGGCGCTGATGTAAGTTGGCCTTTTCTCTGATCCTTCGCCTAAGTTGATTTCTTCTAAAGGGTCTTGTGCTAACATCTTAATGTTGTTCGCCAAGGGATCCTTTTCGAAGCCCAAAGGCTCATCGTCATAGATGGCGTCGAGCCTCTGTTCCTGCATTTCTTCTGGCATGATATCAGGAGGTTTTGGATCGAAATCCTTTCCTGGGCCAACAGCAGATAATTGTTGGTCATTGGCCTGTGTGGCCATGTACTTTACTTCGGCTTCGAGAGCCGTTATCATCTTGGTTTCGGCCACATAAGCCGAAATTCGCTTCAGAGATTGTGACTCAGTCATTATCACTGAATTCACTTCCCCAACCAATTGGTTGGATATCAGTTAGCCCACTGAAGTCTATGTGGGACAAGTCTTCTCTGTCCCATTGGAAACCATGCTCAGGATGCAGGTATAGGGAACAAAAGGTGTTTGGCGCTGGCGCCATGTCGAAGTCAGGAGTTGGACATGGCCCTATGTGAGCCAAGTTTTTGTCGAAATCTGCCACACCCAAATGATTCACTTCGCCAAGGTAGTAGCTTTGATCTGCCTCTATGTTTTCGACCATCCCATCTGGACGCCATAGCAGCAGTCTTTGGTGCATCGATGAAGGCACAGCGCCTACACCATGAATCCACTCACGGCCTAACAACAGGTTGTAGTTAGGTTTGGCCGATATGACCATGAACATCGTTGGTCGAAGGATTGACCCAACTTTGATATCTAGCTGGATCACTCCCATGGTGGTCCCAATGCCGCCCTCATAGTTCGACAGGACCATATTGTGAGGTTTAATTTCCTCATCTCTTTTGCCAATCTTCCTTAGCATAGAATGAGGGATAATATTGATAGTTGCCCCACAGTCGACCAATATTTTATTCACAGTGGTCTCTTCGAGTTTAGCCCTTATGAACAAAGGCTTGAGGTGATTCTTCATCGCCTCTGTAGGTGGCTCGAAGAAGCCATTTTGTT
This sequence comes from Vicia faba, assembly GCA_948472305.1. NCBI lineage: Eukaryota > Viridiplantae > Streptophyta > Magnoliopsida > Fabales > Fabaceae > Vicia > Vicia faba. The sequence continues at coordinate 1,373,230,290 of OX451739.1, read as the reverse complement.
CCTCAGTAGTGCCATTGTCCATGACAAAATAGCACACTGGCCTATGTTTGGCCATTTCTTGTTCAACTTCCCAGTCACTGGCTTCGACTTCTACCTGTCGATTGAATTCCCTGGGCAGTACTGAAACAATGTTCACCATTATATCCAAAGTATCATCGGACTCAGCATCATCTTCGTCTTCGACTTCACTTTGGTTAGGCCAAACTAGCCTGTTGGTAACTGGTTCTCTCTCTAGAGGCTTTCTTTGTTTCCTTTGAGGAACATTCGAACTAGTTTCTGCCTTAGGTTCGTTGGCAGCCTCCCTTTCAGCTTTTCGTCTCCTTTGATATCTCCTCCACTGAGATCGAGACATAGGATTTTTACCCTTGTAGTTGCTGGACACTTGTGTAATCTTAGGTGCAGCAACTTGAGGCTCTTTCTTTTGAGTCAGAGAGGAACCTCTTGGCACATCGAAGGAATGCCATTTCTCTTCATTTGGCCTTTTTCGGCCAGAAGTTTTGTACCAAGTGTCTACTGGTACATTTGTTGGAGGCCTAAAAGTCAATGGCCTCCTGTCTTGATTAGAACCCCTTCTGGGATCATGTCGAAGGTCAGCATTCTCCCTTCTCTTGTTCGCTGCTCTCACGCCTTGTATGTGTTCAGCAGCTTTTTTATCAAAGATCGAACTGCATCTTGGACACAGCATCACCTCTGATTTCTTCTTCTGGCATCTTTGTAAAAAATCTGCCAAGTTTTCGTTTTCCCTAGGGAAAGCCGTTTTATTAGCCTGCTCTTGCCTTATGGCCTCTTCTGATGCTTTTGGATCAGAAAGTTCAACCATGTTGATATTCAGTGTATCTTTGCTAGCAAGAGTTAACTGCTTCATTTGTGTCTCCAGATTCTCCGTCTGGCCTTGAACAGTGGCCAAGTGGGAACTGGGCTTTGATCCAGTTTTTTGTGCTTCAGCAGTCTTCGACTTTGGGTCCTCGACCGCTTTCTGGACAGCTTCAATTGTCTTCCTGGATAAATTTCCAGAAAAACTGCCAAAGATTGGCATGTTGATGTGGTCCTTTGCGACTTCGACCATGGTAATTCCTGGCTTCTTCGACTGGATCCTGGTTGCCTCTATCATGTTCACCTCAGAGGGTTCTGCATAGTGGGCTTCAGCCTTCAGTGGATTGGAGTCGACAGCCATGGGGGATTTGTCAGCAAACTTTAATCTCCCTTCCTCAATAGCGTCTTGCACAAGATTCCTGAAAAGAAAACATTGAGAAGTTTTATGGCCCAGAAAATTATGATATTTGCAAAAACCTCTCTTCTTTCTTTGATCAAGAGGAGGCACTTTTACCCCAGGGGGTACTATCATTTGGCCATCTTTAACTAGCAAGTCGAATATTTCATCACATTTTGTGATGTCGAAACTATAAGTCTTTTTTGGGAACCTATTGTTGGTCCTGTCTGGACCAATGGGATTTTTCCCATTTGAGGGGACTAATTGTTTACAAGAGTATGGTGGCCCTTGTTTTAGTTCTGCTAAATCGACTTCTCCTTCTTCGACAGTTAAAGTATCATCGAAGGATTCTAGATCTTCGTCGTCCATCTCAACGTACGCTATTCTTTCTCTCTTGTGAGTTTTCGTTGCCTTAGCTTTTTCAGCTTTGAGGCGTTCGACCTGTCAAACTCTATTGGCCAGTTGGGCCATGTCTCTCAGGTATTGGGTGTCTAGCTTCTTCCTAATGGAATAATCTAAACCGCCTGCGGCTATTTCGACCAACTCATGTTCTGGCACTTGTGTAAAACATCTTGCCTTAAGCAACCTAAACCTATTCAGGTATTCGTCTATAGGTTCAGTGAAACGTCTCTTCACACTGGCCAATTCTTTCAGGCTTATCTTGGTTTGCCCCATATAGAATTGTTCATGGAACAATCTTTCCAACTGGGTCCAATGATGGATCGAATTGGGGGGGGAGAGTTGTAAACCAAGTAAAAGCGTTCTTGGTTAAAGAACTTGGGAAGTATTTGATCCTCAGGTTTTCATTATTTAAAATGTCTCCTGCTTCGATCAAAATATCTTGCCACATGCTCGACAGTAGATTCTGTCGTGTCCCCAGAGAACTTAGTAAATTTGGGGACTTTGCTTCTAGGAGGTAAGTCCGTTTGTAACACATATTCTGACAATGGAGATGTAAAGTTGGGCCTTCGAAAGCCCATGTTCATCCCATTCTGAGTCATGATCCTTTCGATCATGGTTGCCAGATTGTTTTCCAAACCCATGTTTTGGTATTGGACATGCTGAACCACTTCGTCAGCATTTTGGTTTCTGTTAACTAACCTTACCTCTGGGGCTATTACCCTAGGTTCTTCGACAGGTTGTTCGACAGGCTGTTGAGCCTGGTTAATGGTGGTTTCTTCCTCTACAAATATCCCCTGATTTCCCCTTATTTGCGCCCTTTGGGGCTGTCGAATAGGTGGGGGTACTCCAAAGAAGTCAGCCAAACGCGTCATTTGCGCTGTAACTTGCTGATTCGATTGAGTAGTGTTTTGTATTAGAGGATTTAGCACTGTACTCAAAGTTTGTGCCAACATTTGCACCATATCATGGTTGCTTTCGTCCATTTGTTGCCTCAAGACTGCTGTCGAGGCATTTGTAAGGCCATGGGCTACTTGGGACGTTCCTCCTAAGAGTTGAGTCCTATTTCTATTCGCCATGCCTACTCCAGAGCCTTGGAGTGGCGAAGAAGCACTCACGAAAGGGTCTGAATAAGTGGACGCAGCATTCGTCAGGCTTGCCACTTCAGAAGTTGGCATACCATAGAATGGAATAAATCCTGGGGGAACCACAGGCCTTGTGCCTATATTTCCCCTTGGTGGGGGAGTTCCCAAAGGTATTCTGGGGCCTGTTAACGAATTTATTGGCCCTGTGGTTGTGACCGATACTGCTGGTATCGAACCAACATTCGTCGCTTCACTTACGGTCATATTAACCGTTGCTCCCACACTCGTTTGTGGGATTTCGTTATTGTTTGGCGGATTCGCCATCTCTTCTCTTCTTCTGGCAGTATTGTTATCGTTAGTGTATATTCTACCACTCCTCAATAACATACAACTCGAAAAGATGAGATTATTTTCAACAATCAACACACAGTCCCACCAGGTGTGCCAATTTGTTTACCTTGGGTTTTGGTAAACAACCGCTGATCCTCCAAATGGTTACTTATTTGGTTACTCGCAGGATCGATCAGATTGATCCTATGGACATAGGTTGATTTTGAAGTTTGATTAAGGTGGATAAGGCTTTAAATTAAAATGGTTTCAAGTAAATTGCATAAAGGGAAGGCTTGATAAAATAAACAAGGCTTTAAAGTAAAGGTTCGACAGGAATTTAAAGGAGAAAAGCAAGTAAAATGCTGGGAAAGTAAATGACTTTAATTGATAAAATTGGTGTTTCACACATACATTTCTCAACAATTCTTTCTCACACGCTGGGTACTTGAATCTAAATGAGTGACTGTGTATATAATTGTGAACACACGCGAGAAACTACATATCTACTCCTATTTATACTAAAACATTCCAAGTAACCGTCGGGCAGTTACACTGCTTCGAGATCAGTCCACTTGGCACGTTCTCCATGCTCGACGCTCCAGATCCTTGCACGTTTGCACGTAGTAACTGCTGGAAACCGTTTTCCCTCCAAAGCTTTGAATTTCAAACTGCTCCACTCTGGACCATCGAACACTTTCATCAAGAGACGTCTTCGACGAAAACTCCTTCGACGTCGAAGGCAATCAGCCTTCTTCCTTGGAAGAAATCTTCTAAGTATTTTGCCATCTTTCGACGGGCACTTCGACAGACTTAGCCAGTCGAAAGCATCTTTCAGCTTTTAATGGCTGACATTAATCAAAACAAAGGTGTCGAATTTAGGAGCCAACACCACGGCACGTACTTCAACAGGGGTAACCCCTTTTTCTTTGGTATACGGCATGGAAGTTGTTCTACCCATGGAGGTTCAGATTCCTTCCTTGAGGATTATGAAGGATGCCGGTTTAAGTGAAGACGATTGGATTCAGACCCGGCTTGATCAGCTTAATTTGATCGATGAGAAGTGACTTACTGCTGTTTGTCATGGTCAGACATATCAAAAACGCATGATCAAGGCTTTCAACAAGAAAGTCAGACGTCAGGTATATCAAGTCGGAGATCTTGTAATCAAGCGGATCATCTTGTCACAAAGTGATCCCAGGGGCAAGTGGACTCCTACTTACGAAGGGCCATTTGTGATTAAGAGCATCTTTTCTGGTGGGCCAATGATTCTGACCACCATTGACGGCGACGACTTGCTGCACCCTACGAACGCAGACATAGTCAAAAGATACTACGCATAAAATGACCCGACAAGTTGAAAACCCGAAAGGGCGACTTGGGCAAAAATGGGCATCCCGGTGAATCGAAAACCCGAAAGGGCGGTTCAGGCAAAAATTAGGGATAAAACAAAAATCTGTACACCCGGCAAGTTGAAAACCCGAAAGGGCGACTTGGGCAAAAAGGGGTTTCCCGGTGGATCGAAAACCCGAAAGGGCGGTTCAGGAAAAAGTTAGGGAATTAAAGCGTATGACTATGTCTCGTCGGATCACTTTAAGAACAATCTCTTCACCAACGAGCTCCAAACTTCTGATCAATCCAGTCATCAATGGGAGAAGCAACGAATGGACTAAATATTCAGAGTTGTGAAGGCTATAGCAGAATGGGAATCCCATGGAATTATTACACATAGCCATCTTTCTTGTGTATAAATTTTTTCAATTTTTTACGAAAACATTCCATTACTAGGATGTATGTCTCCTTTGTGCAAAGATACTCACAAAATCTAAATACAAATATACTTCAAAGTGCAGAGATTTGTTCGACTTTCTTTTTACACTTATGTTTTATTTGAAAACGTCCAATGTTTTGTTAAATAGGCATATGCATTTGAATATAATCACTGCTTACAAATAAAACGAAATTGAAAAAGGAAAATTACTGATAGGTTGAAGGAGTAGGAAGAAATCTTTATGCCATTCCAGAAGAAATCCCCTACGATACATCATTCAGATCCTCAACAAGGCTAAATTTGGAGTATATTTCCCCAGCGAAGTTAAACTTCAAGATCCTCAGTGGAGCCAGTGCATTCTAAAAGACTTGATTCCCCAACCGAGTTAAGTTTCAAAATTCCCATCAGAGTTAAGCTTCAAGGTCCCTAGTGGAGCCCGAAAACCTTGAAAATCTTATCCCTAGCGGAACCAGAATAGTGAACATTCTCCCCACAGGGTTATTTCCCAGCAGATTAAAGATTCTCAGTCTCATTTCTCCAACTGAAGTCTCCCAGGTTTTAACTTCCCAGTAGAGATTTTCAGAGTTTTCCTTATTCCCCTAAGCAGTCAGCAGTCAGCAAGGATTTCTCATCTTCAAAGATTTTTGGAATCCCCAGCTTTGATCAAGGATTCACTTTCCCCGACAGCAATCAAGGATTTCATTATCTCCAGTTATCAAGGATTTATTTTCCTCAGCAAGACAGCTACTCAGCTTACATGCACATCCATTACATTCATATATCATAAACATTGATGAGACACAATTCATTGCATCATACATATCATGCAACATGACTTTATGTTTTTTAGCTAACATTTTACCCTTTTCAGGATAAGATTAAAAGGCTATTATCAACAATTTTCCTGATACAGTATGGATACACCCCAGACACGGCGTTCATTTTATTACTCATTCACAATTTCAAGTCAAAATACAGTACAGATACACCCCAAACACGGCGGTCATTCTACTGCTCATTCAGACTTCAGCAATCCGATACAGACTAGATACGCTCTAGATACGGATGCCATTCTATCTCTCATTCAGATTCAACTATCAACTACAAGTTCAGATACGCTCCAGACACGGATGCCATTCTGGCCCTTACACCAGAAGTTTGATTCTCCCCAGTGCAGTCGCCACAGAGGTCTTTCTGTCACTTATTCAGATCCCAGTTACAGTACGGATACACCCCAGACACGGCGGTCATTCTACTACTCATACAGATCTCAACTTCAGATACAGTCCAGATACGCTCCAAACATGGTTTCCATTCTGTCACTCATTCATAGTTTATCCCTAGCACACAGTTGCTCCATACGCAGATGTTTCTCTGTTACCTAGATACAATACAGATACACTCCAGACACGGCAGTCATTCTGATATTCGTTCAAAATTCAAATACGGTTACAGCTCAGATACGCACTAGACACGGACGCCATTCTTTTTCTCATACAAACTCAGTCTCCAGATGCAGTTCAATGGCATTCCAGACACGGATACCGTTTTGATGCCCATTCTTCTAACCTACAGCATTGCAATTCAACAAAGATTCTTGGATGGCATCTTTAAGCCCATCTCCAACAAGATTCTACCATCTCCAAATCGCATCTTTAAGCCCATTCCCGCATCTATGTTTTGACGAGTGCAAATTTACGGGCACTCTAGTGTCCAATCCTCTTTTACCTTCGAGTCGCGAAAGGCAAACTTGCCAATCTAACTCTTCAGGTTCAAGAAGATTGAACAGGGGCAACTGTTGTACCCCAAAATTTTCCCTCTCATTTCATCAAATTTCTCATCACAAGACTCTTGGAACTCAAGATCAAGCTAGGGTTTGCTCTGCTCAAGACACCTCCTTGCACTGTTGACCTAAATTAGGGTTTGAGTTTGCACAGGGATATTTTGACCTACAATTCCCAAAGTGACTTTCATACTTCATTTTGGACTCACAAGTTTGTCCATACCAAGTCTCAAGCCTTGATTCAAAATTTTGCCCAGTCAATTGGACAGTTGACCTAGAAATCAGCTGTATAGGGGAAAAAGTCAACTGTGGTCAATTGACAGTCAAACCTCATGAAATTTTACCCACATCAACATTATGAACTAATATGAACCATTTTATCAAGTTTGGATCACAATTCCACAAGAAATTTGATCAGATCACCAAAAGGGCAAAATGGTCATTTTTAGGGTTTTGAATACACAAAGGCAATTTTTGACTGTTTGACCTAGCCAATGGCAAATAAAGCTCACACATGGACTCAAGGAATCAATGACACTGTCTTGACCCATTCAACAAGTTCAAAAGATCTCAAATGCATAGGATTGACAGATGAATTTTTCAGTCAACTGATTAAAATTTGACTGTACACTGAAAAGTCAAACTTTGACTTTTTGGTCAAAATCAAGTGCCAAGAGTTATTTTTCATCAATACATGTCAAACTATGAAACTTGTTCATCAAGAAACCCAAAAATGCAAATTAGGGTTTAAAATGGAAAAATTTCATAACTTAGAAATTTTCTAAGTTATGAAATCTTCTTATTTTTTCCTAACTTTGTCACATTTTTTCACCAAGATGCAAATGGATTCAAACAAAACTTGAAAAATGAAAGTTGTAGTCCATCACAAATTATACAACTTTTATTCACAAAGTTTTCTCAACAGAAGCTTGTATCTCAAGTTATGATTTTTGGAACAAGAGTACCTAAAACTTTTAACTTAGAGAAATTTTGCCCTAATTTAGGCAAGATTTTGACCCATCTTCTTGGCCATTTTTCACATAGTTCCACTTGGAGTTTCAAGTTGCATTTCAAATATGGATTATAGTACATGTTGCAAGCTTTCCAAATTGTCCAAGAACTCCTCGAACACCCTTGTGGTTAGAGAGAATCGAATGCTTGAAGTTGGCAAAAACTCACTTTGATCCATGGCCAATACATGTTCATACCAAATTCCAAATCTGATCTAGCTAGCTTGGTTCACAACTACAGGCCTCAAAACCAGTTTGTATTCCATAATTTAATGCATATCCGTTGAGCTAAGGTATTTTCTTGGTCATTAGGGCATTATACACTAGTTTAAGCCTTAAAAGGAAAAAGTAACAATGCCATTTTTGCCTAAACTTCACGTTATGTCAAAACAAAATCCTTGAGGCATGGGGCCATATCTTGGAGGCAAGATCAAATCTACCAATTCCAGTAACCAAGAGAAAAAGTCGCAGCATGATATAGGACTTGTACAGGCCTGCATTGGACAAACACACACTCTTGCTTCAAGTAGAAGAAACTTGCAAAATACAAGCCATCTCTCACATCTGTAAAAAAACCAAATTACACAAACATTGTAAACAAGTTTCATACTTCCAACAAGCCAGAAACACGGCCCTCTTGCCTCTCAAAACTCCTAGTGCACAAATTCCCCATTTTCTTGCAAAACAGAGTCAGTTCTGCAAACTTCAAGCCATAGTCAAATTTCATCGTGCGTTTTGTCCAAAGATACTTCAAACACCTTCCAACCAACCTACCTGAGCTATCCAAATCATCCACAAGTTGTTGTAACACCATTAACACACATTGCCATTTTTGTTTCAAAGCTTTGCAGGTTGAGTTCTGTGGCACGATTCAAGTTGTTTCAAAACAAACCAAGCATTGGAAAAGCTTCCTTGGACCTCAGGCAAGCTCAAAAGAAGCTCAAGCACCCTTGAAAGTTGCTGCATTGTCCAGCTCAAAGTCAACTGAAACAGGTATTTCATGGACTTCTATCTCTCTATTTAGGAATAGTTAGGCTTAAGTTTGTGAATGAAATATGTTGTACTCATAGCCCTGAAACCATACATATGCTTAGTTTTCATTTATATTAATCGTGCTAGGAGAATTTTGTCCGTGAACTTTCTGAAAAAACTAGGTTAGAAATTAGAGCCAGAGAAATTCTCTCTGGTCTTTGAGAGTTAACTTAAGTTTTTTATATGGTTGGATTCGTTGTTTGATGCTCTACAAGTTTCATGTTATGAGTTTTGTCAAAAAAATCAAAGAATCAGGAGATAGCAGGTGATGTACAGAACGCGCGTTTTTGGTGAACCAAGGAAGAAGATGAAGTCTGATTGGGCTGGGCCTGGTCATTCTTACTTCTAACACCCCTTATTTCAATTTACACCCCCCTGGCCCATTTATTTGAATATTTGTCATTTTGATATTTTTATTTTTTATTCTGACTTTATTATTTTTTGTCCAAATATAAAAGATGCTAAAAAATTATTTTCTATATTTTTCATATTTTATTTGATATTTATATTTATTTTTACTAGTATAAGCATGTAAATAATCTATTTTCTTTTTATTAAAACTCAAAAATAATATAAAAAATATACTTATCTTCATTTATTATTTTTATTTACACTTGAAAATATTTTCTTGGAATATACACATTTTTGTAAATAATTAATTTTTATTTTTATATATTTAATATGTTTAATATATATATATATATATATATATATATATATATATATATATATATATATATATATATATATATATATATATATATATATATATATATATATATATATATATATATATATATATATATATATATATATATATATATATATATATATATATATATATATATATATATATCCTTATATATTTTATTTAATTAAATAATTAAGACAAAAATACAAAAATATTACATTTTCATTTTATTAATATTTTACACTGAAAATATATTTTTACAATATACTCTTATTTTTTGTATAAATTAATATATTATTGTATATAATTAATAAATAATACTATTTATTTAAGAATTAGGGTTTTTGCCCTAAATAATAAATAATTAAAATTGACCTTTTTTATCATTCTTTACATTTCACATTAAAAAAATTCTTTTTACATACATAAAAAACTTTTTGCATAATACATTTTATTTAACATTTATTTGTTGTATTTTATTTAATTATTGCACATTTAAATATTGTACATTCAATTTGGTTGTAATAGTAATTTAAGGTTTTAATTTCTTGTCAAATACCCCCAATTCAAATTTATACCCCCCTCCCTATATCATGTTGTAATAGTGTAGCATTTAAATTCTCGTACATTTAAAAGCTTCCAATTATGCCATGCTTAGACTTAGGGTTTGTATGCAAATAAAATCAACAACTAGCTTGACCTAATCCAAGATAAACATGCATGAAAAACAAACACAATGCACACTTGCACCCCTAGGGTTTAGATCCACTTGTTGCCTTCAAAAATGGGCTATGTTTGCATGTCAAGTACTTTGGCAAAACAAAAACAAACAAAAAGATCATAGTCCCTCGATGACGCTATCTGAGTTGCCTAAACAAAATTGCCAAAAATACTTGACACAATTGCTATCATGGTCTATACGATGACCCGTGCATGTCCCGTTTAACATCCTAACACAAGGTTGTTCACCAAATACAATGGTGAAACAAGACTGTTAAAAGGGTTAAAAACATAAGAAAGATCTTTGAGTAAAATAGGGTAGACAACTCTTAGTTACTTGATCAAGCTTGCAAAAACATCCTTGTTATTTTCAAAACACACTTCACAACACAATTTCAAAACCCTACTTTCAAACGTTGAAAACTTTTCAAAAGACAAAAACACCTTTGTATACATTCAAACAAGAATCATTACAAAGGCTACCACAACGATGGCCTCTTTTCAAAACATCTTTCAAAATCACACACAAAGCACCATTTCAAACAATTGAAAAGCAAAGCAAGTGATCTAAGCAAGTAACTAAGAGCCTATGGATAACCATGGATAGAAAGGGTGCTAATACCTTCTCTTTCTATAATCTACTCCTTGAACCCAAGAAAACATCTCAAAGGTCTTTCCTGTGCTTTTTGACCTTTCCTTAGGATAAAATAAAAAGTCGGTGGCGACTCTTGCTAAACCGAAACATTTGCGAACACAAACGCAAAATCCCAAGTCAGTTCTCCCACCGTATCACAGAACTGGCGACTCTGCTGGGGACTTTCTAAAAGTGGAGTAACCTTAGGGCTTAGATCACCCTTTGCATGATTAATTGTTTGGTTTGATTGCTTTACATTTAACTCTCTTGTTTGGGCTTGAAATCCTCTACCAGGATTTGGGAAACATTCATAGGTAAATAGCAATACGTTGTTAAAAATGTGCGGGGTATACCGACATCGTTGAAGCAATAGCTATATTAGTGCGACATATTTGTGAGTACTGGTAGCCTTTGAGTCAATCAAAGAGAATACGGGGCCGCTGAGTGATGTCATAAAGCACTATTGAACTCTTAGAACCTTACTTGACCATCTTGGCCTTTTATTAGGGGTAGTGAGATGACCGGCTTTGGTGCAGTCCAAAGGTGGTAGATACTCGATACTACACTCATTGAGGTTTGTTTTCTTGGAATATTTTAGTCGCTAGTTAAGTGGCTAAACCAAAACAATGAACATAGAAAACAATTCAGTGATATTGAGCTCTTTAGAACCCGGTTACTATTTATAGGACAGGTTTGAGCCAACTAAACTCAAGAGGGTATTTACCTATGAAACCTCATGTAAGCCTGAAACTAGGGTTTTGTGTGATTTGCTTGTACATGTGCTTGTGCATACATCATAAACATCATAAAGCATCATATACATCCACTAACCATTTCAATGGTTTGGATCTTCATCTTTGTTCTTGTTTTGTAGGTCATGGAATCTCTTCGCAGGAAAACAATTCAAGTCAACCTTGTGAGAATCCCTCCTCGACTCAAGGAGCTTACATCCAGGATTCCCGAGAATTCTCTCTTCAGTGAAAGACATGGTAGACTCATCAACTTGGTCAACACCAACATTGAAGAAGACATGGTGAAAGTTCTCTTCCAGTTCTTTGACCCCCTACACCACTGTTTCACATTCCCTGATTACCAGTTGGTGCCTACTTTGGAGGAATTTTCTCAACTCTTGAGAATTCCTATTCTTAATCAACTACCCTACAACGGTACGGAAAAAGAACCAAAGCCTGAAGATGTTGCTCAAGCATTACACTTGCAGCCATCTGACATCAAGGGGCATTGGGAAACCAGAAGTGGTGTCAAGGGATTCTTGGAAAAATTTCTGTTTGAGAAGGCACAAGACTGTTGGAATTCTCTTGATCTACAAGCCATTGAAGAGATTGTGGCACTCCTCATCTATGGGTTGGTCTTGTTCCCAAACCCTGATCAGCTTATAGATGTGAATGTTGTCAAGATTTTCATATCCAGGAATCCTATACCTACATTGCTTAGGGACATCCTACACTCATTTTACACACGAACAATGAGGAAAAGAGGTGTTCTCGTGTGTTGTACTCCTCTCCTAGCAAGGTGGTTTATTTCTCACCTTCCACAATCAATTATGAAGAATGAGCAGGGTTTAAGATGGTCGCAACGGTTGATGACCCTCACACATTCTGATGTACATTGGTGTTCTTGGTCCAGAGAAAATGTCATCATCGTTGATCATTATGGGGAATTCCCTAATGTCCCACTACTTGGAATTATGGAAGGCATCACCTACAACCCCTGTCTAGCTTTGAGACAATTTGGATATGCTCGGAGGGATGGCCCTCATGACATGCTGATTCTGGACCTAGTTTTTGACTTCGACAATGATGCGCAAGGACTTCGACAAAGGTTCATCAGAGCTTGGAGGATGCCTAACAAGGTAGATAGTAAGACACTGGGGCACAAGAATTCCATCCCCCTTGAGCCTTATCTCAAGTGGGTACGAACCCGCTCCCAGAATCTTATGATGCCATACCCTCACATTCTCCCCTTGATCAAAGAGCCTGTTACAGAAGGAGAGGTTCCATACACCATCCTACATCCTGACATGCCAACATCATGGGAAGAAATGCAAAAGAGTTGGATCCAACTCAAGGAAGAACAGGATACTTTTGAAGTCAGCTTATATGCCAGTGAGAAGAAGGTTTTGGAGCTTACCCGCCGACTTCACGAGGAGTAAACTCTCAACACTTACATCGCACCAAAGAGGATGTGCAATGTCTTTTTACATTAAGAATTTTGTAATATTTCTCCCATGGGGCACTTATGTACTAACAAATTTCTTCTTAATATGACGTGCATTCTTTTTGTTTGCAACAAATTTGAATTTTTGAACCCTTGAATGCATTACATGAATAACATACCATTCATCATATGCATAAACAGGTCTTCACGCCAGGTCTCCTTATCTTTCTGTTGTTTATTTCAGCAATATGGATTTGGAGCAAACGGTAAAGGATCTACAGGTACAAAATTCACAGTTCTAGCAACTCCTCATGACCTTGGCAAAGGGTCAAGAGGACCTCAAAGTTTTGTTGGAGAAGAATAAAGAGAAAAAGAAAAAGAGACTTGGAGTAGCCACTTTGGGAAGAAGATTTGAGCATCAGGCCAGGAGAGTTCTCGAGTTCCCCTCAATGTCTAACGAAGGGGCCGGTAAAGGGAAAGGGACTGCTGTACCTTCTGAATCTGAGGTTGAAGAGGAGGAAGAGGAAGAAGACGAAGACTACTCCGAACAACAGTATCCACCAGCGGATGATAAATATAAGAACCTTGAAGATAGACTGGCAGCTATGGAGTTGCAGAGGGTGCCCAGATTGGATTTTGAAGAACTAGGGCTAATAGCTGGGATTATTATCCCTCTCAAGTTCAAGGTGCCAACATTTGCCAAGTATGACGGTCTGTCATGCCCAAAGATGCACCTGAGGTCGTATGTCAGAAAAATCCAACCCCAATCATCCGATAAAGACCTCTGGGTACACTTTTTCCAAGACAGCTTGTCTGGCACGCAGTTAGATTGGTTTTATCAACTCGAGAGATCAGAGGTTCACAATTGGGAAGACTTGGCAGCTGCTTTTTATCGTCAGTATCAATACAATGTTGATTTGGCGCCCACTCGTACTCAGTTACAAAGTATGGGGATGGCTTCCAATGAAGGGTTTAAAGAGTACGCCCAGAAATGGCGTGATCTGGAGGGAAGGGTGCAGCCATCTCTATCAGACAGGGAGTTAGTTGACATGTTTTTGGGGACCCTGTCTGACCCCTTATTTAATCATCTGATCGGAAGTTCTTCCGCGGGATTTACTGAACTGATTTTGACCGGCGAAAGGGTTGAGGCCGGTATTAAGAGTGAAAAGATTCAAAAGGATGCTTCCGCATCCACGGCAGTTAAGAAACCCTTCCCAGCCAAGAAGAAAGCATTTGCTGTGTATTCTCAAAAGGGACAGGGAAGAACTGAGCGTCTGCCGACTGTAGGGGCTGTGATGATTCAAAACTCATCAAATGATCAACCTCGTAAAAATCAGTTGATACCTAATCGACAACGGGTGGAAAGGCCACAACGACAGTTCACCCGCATCAATATGACGCCCGCTCAGGTACTTCCTCATTTGTTGAAGTTGAATCTGACCAGTTTGAAGGAAGCGCCAAAGAACCCTAACACCTCCTCTCCATACTACCACTCCAATTCCTAGTGTGCTTACCATTCCGACAGTGTTGGGCATGATACTAATAATTGTTGGGCGCTTAAGAACAAAATCCAGGATCTGATTGATGCTAAGTAAGTAGAATTTGATGCTCCTGAGAAGCCCAATGTTATATCTGCTCCGATGCCCAAGCACGGCCACAATATTCATGTTGTTATGGAGGACACTCATGTTACTGATGTTGTTGACCTGTTGACGCCGTTACTTGTGATTAAGGAAAATTTGTTGAGAGCCGGGATCTTTCCTGGTTGTGATAAAGACTATTATTTTTGTTTGAACATATGAGGTGATTGCCCAATGTTGAAGTCAGGTGTCCAACGCCTGATGGATACCCAAGAGATACTTTTCCAGAAAACCCCTGTTGTTACCTTCAATCCTGTTACTCCTAATACTTTTGCTACTTCAACCAACGATATTGCAATCATAACCATTTCCGACAATCCTCCCAAGGCTTGCAAAAGGCCTGTCAGGATTACACCCAACTCTGAATGTGTACCATTAAAGATCACCATATCGGGACCTGTCCCGTACCAATCCAGCAAAATGCTACCATGGAACTACGGGGGAGAAATCTTCTACCATGGTATCAAACAAATCGAGACAATCCAAGAGATTTCTGAAGAGGAAAACCCTGATGTAGGGAACATTGTGGGTACAAGCAAGATAACCCGCAGTGGCTGAATCTTTTCTCCGAAGATTGCTTCCCCTCGAGCAGTTTTCGAACCCTTGAAAGCTTCTGTACCTGTTGGACCATATGTGCAAGGCCCTATGATTGAAGAATTGGATACTCCTGAAGTAAGACCATCTGTTGATACTACCGACAAGGGTAAGGGGATACTAGAAGTGCCTGTCATGACGAAGGCTCATGTTGTGGTTATTCCCGAAACCACTCAGAAAGAAATGGATGAAATCTTGAAAATAATCAGAAAAAGTGACTACGACGTTGTGGAACAGTTAGGGAAGACTCCTTCTAAAATTTCAATGTTGGCTCTTCTGCTTTGTTCTGAGGCCCATGCTAAGGCCATAATCAAATTCTTGAAGGCGGCACATGTTCCCCAAGAGACTTCGGCTGACCAGTTTCAGGAATGTGTGGCCAGTCTTACTGCTGATAATGGCCTTGGCTTTTTTGATGCTGACTTAACTCCCAAAGGAAGGAAACACAACGACACGTTACATGTCTAAGTTGAATGCCGGGGAACCACTCTCGCCCATGTCTTAGTTGATACTGGTTCTTCCTTTAACGTGTTGCCAAAGAAAGCCTTAGACCGTTTGGACTGCGAAGGACTGACTCTCAAGCCTAGTAACATCATTGTTAGGGCTTTTGATGGTTCCAAAAGAATGGTTCATGGAGAGGTTGATATTCCTATCAAAGTAGGCACAGAAGTTTCCAACTCCACCTTCTACGTGATGGACATCCGTCCGTCATATTCGTGTTTTCTAGGGAGACCGTGGATCCATTATGCCAGGGCAGTTACCTCCTCTTTGCACCAAATGCTGAAATATCCTGTTAAGGGTAAGATTATAACGGTGCACGGCGAGGAAGAGTACATGATAAGCCACCTCAACTCCTTCTGTTATGTGGAGCTGGATGGTGAGTTCATCGAAACGCCTTTTCAGCATTTCGAGGAAGTGTCTCCTGAGGTAGCAGCTGCGAAGATAGTGGTTGAGGTGCCTATCGTTCCCAAGCATGTATTTAGGATGGCATCTCTCAAGGACACAGAGGCTGTAATTAAAGAAGGGAAGAGTACAGTATGGGGACAATTGCCTGACTTTCCCCATAAGACAGACAAGTTTGGGTTAGGGTTTACTGCTGCAGGACAAAAGGCTATGCGTCGCTCCAAGGTCGGAGGACCACCCGTCAAGATCTCACACCATGGAATCAATGTTGTAGAAGATGAAGATGAAGAGAGCCACTTTGAAGATTGGATCTTTCCGACCATCGAAGGGGGTTTGAGCAACTGGGAAGCAAAGGATTTTGTTCCCATCACCTTTATCAACCAGTAATTTTATCTTTGAACAATTTCCCATTTTTATGGTCTGTAATAACTAAAACAATTCGCACACTATTTTCACCTCATGCCTTTCCTGGGGAATGTAGGTCCATTTGTAAGGGTTTGATTTTCTTCATAATCATATGCCATGTTTTAATGAATCATTGGACGTTTTTCATCTATAAACTGTTGTGTTCATTTTCTTTCCTTTTGCATTTTTGCTTGTTTAAGGATGGCTATCCCTTACACACACCCACACTCACAAATGCAGGTACCCATCCACTCCGGATTCCCTGGGTGACTATTCTGCTTTAGCCTTCGATAACTTTGAAGATTTGGTCAATCATGTTGAGTACGAAGTTGACGAAGATTGTGAAGTGCCGGGAGAGTTAGCCATACTTCTACAACAAGAAGAGAGGGCCATTCTGCCTCATGAAGAGTTGCTAGAAACCATCAACTTGGGGACAGAGGAAGACAGGAAGGAAGTAAAAGTAGGTGCCAACCTGGAACAAAATGTCAGGGAGTGCTTAGTGCAATTGTTGAAGGATTATGTTAAAATCTTCACCTGGTCTTATGAAGACATGCCAGGGTTAGACACAGATATCGTGGTTCACCGTCTCCCTACAAGAGAAGACTGTCCACCGATCAAGCAAAAGGTTCGCCGAATGAGGCCTGACATGTCTGAGAAAATTAAGGTTGAAGTAATGAATCAATTCAACACTGGCTTTCTGGCTGTTACCTCCTATCCATAATGGGTTGCTAACATCGTGCTCGTACCTAAGAAGGACGGAAAAGTCAGAATGTGAGTGGACTATCGGGATTTGAACAGGGCTAGCCCTAAAGACGATTTTCCACTACCGCATATCGACATCTTGGTTGACAACACAGCTCAACACAAGGTTTTTTCCTTCATGGATGGATTCTCGGGATACAACTAGATCAAAATGGCCCCCGAGGACATGGAGAAAACAACCTTTGTTACGCAATAGGGTGCCTTCTGCTACAAAGTGATGTCGTTCGGACTGAAGAACGCAGGGGTAACCTATCAACGCGCCATGGTAGCTTTATTTCATGATATGATCCATCATGAGATCGAAGTTTACGTAGACAACATGATAGCTCGATCACAGACAGAAGAAGAACACCTTAGTCATTTTCAAAATCTGTTTGCCAGGTTGAAGGAGTATAAACTCAGACTGAACCCAAGCAAGTGCACTTTTGGAGTTAGGTCTGGTAAACTTTTGGGATTTATTGTCAGCAACAAAGGCATTGAGGTTGATCCCGCTAAAGTGGAGGCTATACAAGAAATGCTTACCCCCCGTACTGAAAAGGAGGTTAGAGGATTCTTGGGACGCTTAAACTATATCGCGAGATTCATCTCTCACCTGACATCTACCTGTGAGCCAATTTTCAAACTGTTGAAGAAAGATCAGGTAGTTGAATGGAACAATGATTATCAAGTTGCTTTTGATAAAATCAAGGAGTATTTACTAGAACCTCCTATTCTGATGCCACCCGTTGAAGGAAGGCCATTAATCATGTATCTGACTGTTTTGGATAATTCAATGGGGTGCGTACTGGGCCAACATGACGAGTCTAGCCGAAAAGAGCATGCCATTTATTACCTTAGCAAAAAGTTTACCGACTGTGAGACTCGCTATTCACTGCTCGAAAAAACTTGTTGCACTTTGGTATGGGCTGCTCGCCGGCTAAGGCAGTATATGTTGACTCATACCACTCTGCTGATTTCCAAGATGGATCCGATCAAGTATATCTTCGAGAAGCCTGCTTTATCTGGAAGAATCGCTAGATGGAAAATGATCCTGACTGAGTATGACATCCAGTATACTACCCAAAAAGCTATAAAGGGGAGTGTACTAGCTGACCATCTAGATCATCAAGCCGTCGAAGATTACCAATCTATGAGATTCAACTTCCCTGACGAGGACATCATGACATTGGACAACATTGAAGGTAACGGACCGTATGACGGACCTGAACAAGGATCCCGATGGATCCTGTACTTTGATGGTGCTTCAAATGCACTTGGTAACGGTATCGCTGCGGTACTCATTTCTCCGGATGGTTTCCATACACCCTTCAATTCCCGACTTTGCTTCAGCTGTACCAACAACATGGCTGAATATGAAGCTTGCATCTTTGGTCTCAAGGCTGCTATAGACTTGGGAATCAAATCTTTGGTCGTATTTAGGGACTCGGTTTTGGTTATCAGTCAAGTCAAAGGAGAGTGGGACACCAAACATCCTAATCTTATCCCATACAAAGAATATGTCTTGACGTTGTTGCCTCATTTCGAGCAGATTACCTTCGAGCATTTCCCGCGAGAAGAAAATCAGTTAGCTGATGCTCTGGCTACAATGTCTTCCATGTTTAAACTCAACTGGGATAACGAGGCTCCCCAAATCACCATAGAGCGAATGGAAGAACCTGCGCACTATCATGAGATTAATACCGAAGAAGTAGTGGAACAACCCTGGTTTCATGAAATCAAAAGGTATCTCCAGACTAGAGAATACCCTGAAGGAGCTTCCGTCAATGACACAAAGTTCTTAAGGAGATTTGCTGCCAAGTTCTTCCTAAGCAATGGCATCCTATATAAGCACAGCCATGATTGTGTTTTACTTCGTTGTGTGGACAAAGCTGAAGCAGAGTTGATCATGACCGAGATACATAGTGGCACATTTGGCACCCACTTGAGCGGACATACGATGGCTAAGAAGATTCTAAGGGCAAGCTACTACTAGTCTACCATGGAAGCTGATTGTCACCAACATTCTTGTACTTGCCACAAGTGCCAAATCTATGCCGACAAGGTACATATTCCTCCTGTTCCTCTCAACATTCTGACAGCTCCTTGGCCATTCGCAATGTGGGGCATTGACATGATTGGAGAGATCAAGCCCACGGCATCCAATGGACATCGCTTCATCTTGGTCGCTATTGACTATTTTACCAAGTGGGTCGAAGCAGCTTCCTTTGCCTCAGTTACAAAGAATGTGGTTGCCCGCTTCATCAAGAAGAACCTCATATGTCGGTACGGTATCCCCGACATGATCATCATAGACAACGGTACGAATTTGAACAATACTATGATCACTGCTCTATGTGAATAGTTCAAGATTTATCATCACAATTCATCTCCCTATCGGCCGAAGATGAACGGTGTTGTTGAAGCCGCGAACAAATATATTAAGAAGATCATTCAGAAGATGACAGTCACCTACAAAGACTGGCATGAGATGTTACCGTTTGCTCTGCATGGATATCGTACGACGGCACGTACTTCAACAGGGGCAACCCCTTTTTCTTTGGTATACGGCATGGAAGTTGTTCTACCCATGGAGGTTCAGATTCCTTCCTTGAGGATTATGAAGGATGCTGGTTTAAGTGAAGACGATTGGATTCAGACCCGGCTTGATCAGCTTAATTTGATCGATGAGAAGTGACTTACTGCTGTTTGTCATGGTCAGACATATCAAAAACGCATGATCAAGGCTTTCAACAAGAAAGTCAGACGTCAGGTATATCAAGTCGGAGATCTTGTAATCAAGCGGATCATCTTGTCACAAAGTGATCCCAGGGGCAAGTGGACTCCTACTTACGAAGGGCTATTTGTGATTAAGAGCATCTTTTCTGGTGGGCCAATGATTCTGACCACCATTGACGGTGACGACTTGCCGCACCCTACGAACGCAGACATAGTCAAAAGATACTGCGCATAAAATGACCCGACAAGTTAAAAACCCGAAAGGGCGACTTGGGCAAAAATGGGCATCCCGGTGAATCGAAAACCCGAAAGGGCGGTTCAGGCAAAAATTAGGGATAAAACAAAAATCTGTACACCCGGCAAGTTGAAAACCCGAAAGGGCGACTTGGGCAAAAAGGGGTTTCCCGGTGGATCAAAAACCCGAAAGGGCGGTTCAGGCAAAAGTTAGGGAATTTAAGCGTATGACTATGTCTCGTCGGATCACTTTAAGAACAATCTCTTCACCAACGAGCTCCAAACTTCTGATCAATCCAGTCATCAATGGGAGAAGCAGCGAATGGACTAAATATTCAGAGTTGTGAAGGCTATAGCAGAATGGGAATCCCATGGAATTATTACACATAGCCATCTTTCTTGTGTATAAATTTTTTCAATTTTTTACGACAACATTCCCTTACTAGAATGTATGTCTCCTTTGTGCAAAGATACTCACAAAAGCTAAATACAAATATACTTCAAAGTGCAGAGATTTGTTCGACTTTCTTTTTACACTTATGTTTTATTTGAAAACGTCCAATGTTTTGTTAAATAGGCATATGCATTTGAATATAATCACTGCTTACAAATAAAACGAAATTGAAAAAGGAAAATTACTGATAGGTTGAAGGAGTAGGAAGAAATCTTTATGCCATTCCAGAAGAAATCCCCTACGATACATCATTCAGATCCTCAACAAGGCTAAATTTGGAGTATATTTCCCCAGCGAAGTTAAACTTCAAGATCCTCAGCGGAGCCAGTGCATTCTAAAAGACTTGATTCCCCAACCGAGTTAAGTTTCAAAATTCCCATCAGAGTTAAGCTTCAAGGTCCCTAGTGGAGCCCGAAAACCTTGAAAATCTTATCCCTAGCGGAACCAGAATAGTGAACATTCTCCCCACAGGGTTATTTCCCAGCAGATTAAAGATTCTCAGTCTCATTTCTCCAACTGAAGTCTCCCAGGTTTTAACTTCCCAGTAGAGATTTTCAGAGTTTTCCTTATTCCCCTAAGCAGTCAGCAGTCAGCAGTCAGCAAGGATTTCTCATCTTCAAAGATTTTTGGAATCCCCAGCTTTGATCAAGGATTCACTTTCCCCGACAGCAATCAAGGATTTCATTATCTCCAGTTATCAAGGATTTATTTTCCTCAGCAAGACAGCTACTCAGCTTACATGCACATCCATTACATTCATATATCATAAACATTGATGAGACACAATTCATTGCATCATACATATCATGCAACATGACTTTATGTTTTTTAGCTAACATTTTACCCTTTTCAGGATAAGATTAAAAGGCTATTATCAACAATTTTCCTGATACAGTATGGATACACCCCAGACACGGCGTTCATTTTATTACTCATTCACAATTTCAAGTCAAAATACAGTACAGATACACCCCAAACACGGCGGTCATTCTACTGCTCATTCAGACTTCAGCAATCCGATACAGACTAGATACGCTCCAGATACGGATGCCATTCTATCTCTCATTCAGATTCAACTATCAACTACAAGTTCAGATACGCTCCAGAAACGGATGCCATTTTGGCCCTTACACCAGAAGTTTGATTCTCCCCAGTGCAGTCGCCACAGAGGTCTTTCTGTCACTTATTCAGATCCCAGTTACAGTACGGATACACCCCAGACACGGCGGTCATTCTACTACTCATACAGATCTCAACTTCAGATACAGTCCAGATACGCTCCAAACATGGTTTCCATTCTGTCACTCATTCATAGTTTATCCCTAGCACACAGTTGCTCCATACGCAGATGTTTCTCTGTTACCTAGATACAATACAGATACACTCCAGACACGGCAGTCATTCTAATATTCATTCAAAATTCAAATACGGTTACAGCTCAGATACGCACTAGACACGGATGCCATTCTTTTGCTCATACAAACTCAATCTCCAGATGCAGTTCAATGGCATTCCAGACACGGATACCGTTTTGATGCCCATTCTTCTAACCTACAGCATTGCAATTCAACAAAGATTCTTGGATGGCATCTTTAAGCCCATATCTAACAAGATTCTACCATCTCCAAATCGCATCTTTAAGCCCATTCCCGCATCTATGTTTTGACGAGTGCAAATTTACGGGCACTCTAGTGTCCAATCCTCTTTTACCTTCGAGTCGCGAAAGGCAAACTTGCCAATCTAACTCTTCAGGTTCAAGAAGATTGAACAGGGGAAACTGTTGTACCCCAAAATTTTCCCTCTCATTTCATCAAATTTCTCATCACAAGACTCTTGGAACTCAAGATCAAGCTAGGGTTTGCTCTGCTCAAGACACCTCCTTGCATTGTTGACCTAAATTAGGGTTTGAGTTTGCACAGAGATATTTTGACCTACAATGCCCAAAGTGACTTTCATACTTCATGTTGGACTCACAAGTTTGTCCATACCAAGTCTCAAGCCTTGATTCAAATTTTTGCCCAGTCAATTGGACAGTTGACCTAGAAATCAGTTGTATTGGGGAAAAAGTTAATTGTGGCCAATTGACAGTCAAACCTCATGAAATTTTACCCACATCAACATTATGAACTCATATGAACCATTTGATCAAGTTTGGATCACAATTCCACAAGAAATTTGATCAGATCACCAAAAGGGCAAAATGGTCATTTTTAGGGTTTTGACTGCACAAAGGAAATTTTTGACTGTTTGACCTAGCCAATGGCAAATCAAGCTCACACATGGACTCAAGGAATCAATGACACTGTCTTGACCCATTCAACAAGTTCAAAAGATCTCAAATGCATAGGATTGACAGATGAATTTTTCAGTCAACTGATCAAAATTTGACTATACACTGAAAAGTCAAACTTTGACTTTTTGGTCAAAATCAAGTGCCAAGAGTTATTTTTCATCAAGACATGTCAAATTATGAAACTTGTTCATCAAGAAACCCAAAAATGCAAATTAGGGTTTAAAATGGAAAATTTTCATAACTTAGAAATTTTCTAAGTTATGAAATCTTCTTATTTTTTCCTAACTTTGTCACATTTTTTCACCAAGATGCAAATGGATTCAAACAAAACTTGAAAAATGAAAGTTGTAGTCCATCACAAATTCTACAACTTTGATTCACTAAGTTTTATCAAAAGAAGCTTGTATCTCAAGTTATGATTTTTGGAACAAGAGTACCTAAAACTTTTAACTTAGAGAAATTTTGCCCTAATTTAGGCAAGATTTTGACCCATCTTCTTGGCCATTTTTCACATAGTTCCACTTGGAGTTTCAAGTTGCATTTCAAATATGGATTATAGTACATGTTGCAAGCTTTCCAAATTGTCCAAGAACTCCTCGAACACCCTTGTGGTTAGAGAGAATTGAATGCTTGAAGTTTGCAAAAACTCACTTTGATCCATGGCCAATACATATTCATACCAAATTGCAAATCTGATCTAGCTAGCTTGGTTCACAACTACAGGCCTCAAAACCAGTTTGTATTCCATAATTTAATGCATATCCGTTGAGCTAAGGTATTTTCTTGGTCATTAGGGCATTATACACTAGTTTAAGCCTTAAAAGGAAAAAGTAACAATGCCATTTTTGCCTAAACTTCACGTTATGTCAAAACAAAATCCTTGAGGCATGGGGCCATATCTTGGAGGCAAGATCAAATCTACCAATTCCAGTAACCAAGAGAAAAAGTTGCAGCATGATATAGGACTTGTACAGGCCTGCATTGGACAGACACACACTCTTGCTTCAAGTAGAAGAAACTTGCAAAATACAAGCCATCTCTCACATCTGTAAAAAAAACCAACTTACACAAACATTGTAAACAAGTTTCATACCTCCCAACAAGCCAGAAACACGACCCTCTTGCCTCTCAAAACTCCTAGTGCACAAATTCCCCATTTTCTTGCAAAATAGAGTCAGTTCTGCAAACTTCAAGCCATAGTCAAATTTCATCGTGCGTTTTGTCCAAAGATACTTCAAACACCTTCCAACCAACCTACCTGAGCTATCCAAATCATCCATAAGTTGTTGTAACACCATTAACACACATTGCCATTTTTGTTTCAAAGCTTTGCAGGTTGAGTTCTGTGGCACGATTCAAGTTGTTTCAAAACAAACCAAGCATTGGAAAAGCTTCCTTGGACCTCAGGCAAGCTCAAAAGAAGCTCAAGCACCCTTGAAAGTTGTTGCATTGCCCAGCTCGAAGTCAACTGAAACAGGTATTTCATGGACTTCTATCTCTCTATTTAGGAATAGTTAGGCTTAAGTTTGTGAATGAAATATGTTGTACTCATAGCCCTGAAGCCATACGTATGCTTAGTTTTCATTTATATTAATCGTGCTAGGAGAATTTTGTCCATGAACTTTCTGAAAAAACTAGGTTAGAAATTAGGGCCAGAGAAATTCTCTCTGGTGTTTGAGAGTTAGCTTAAGTTTTTTATATGGTTGGATTCGTTGTTTGATGCTCTACAAGTTTCATGTTATGAGTTTTGTCAAAAAATTAAAGAATCAAGAGATAGCAGGTGATGTACAGAACGCACGTTTTTGGTGAACCAAGGAAGAAGATGAAGTCTGATTGGGTTGGGCCTGGTCATTCTTACTTCTAACACCCCTTATTTCAATTTACACCCCCCTGGCCCATTTATTTGAATATTTGTCATTTTGATATTTTTATTTTTTATTCTGACTTTATTATTTTTTGTCCAAATATAAAAAATGCTAAAAAAAATTATTTTCTATATTTTTCATATTTTATTTGATATTTATATTTATTTTTACTAGTATAAGCATGTAAATAATCTATTTTCTTTTTATTAAAACTCAAAAATAATATAAAAAATATACTTATCTTCGTTTATTATTTTTATTTACACTTGAAAATATTTTCTTGGAATATACACATTTTTGTAAATAATTAATTTTTATTTTTATATATTTAATATGTTTAATATATATATATATATATATATATATATATATATATATATATATATATATATATATATATATATATATATATATATATATATATATATATATATATATATATATATATATATATATATATATATATATATATATATATATATATATATATATATATATATATATATATATATATATATATATATATATATATATATATATATATATATATATATATATATATATATATATATATATATATATATATATATATATATATATATATATATATATATATATATATATATCCTTATATATTTTATTTAATTAAATAATTAAGACAAAAATACAAAAATATTACATTTTCATTTTATTAATATTTTACACTGAAAATATATTTTTACAATATACTCTTATTTTTTGTATAAATTAATATATTATTGTATATAATTAATAAATAATACTATTTATTTAAGAATTAGGGTTTTTGCCCTAAATAATAAATAATTAAAATTGACCTTTTTTATCATTCTTTACATTTCACATTAAAAAAATTCTTTTTACATACATAAAAAACTTTTTGCATAATACATTTTATTTAACATTTATTTGTTGTATTTTATTTAATTATTGCATATTTAAATATTGTACATTCAATTTGGTTGTAATAGTAATTTAGGGTTTTAATTTCTTGTCAAATACCCCCAATTCAAATTTGTACCCCCCTCCCTATATCATGTTGTAATAGTGTAGCATTTAAATTCTCGCACATTTAAAAGCTTCCAATTATGCCATGCTTAGACTTAGGGTTTGTATGCAAATAAAATCAACAACTAGCTTGACATAATCCAAGATAAACATGTATGAAAAACAAACACAATGCACACTTGCACCCCTAGGGTTTCAATCCACTTGTTGCCTTCAAAAATGGGCCATGTTTGCATGTCAAGTACTTTGGCAAAACAAAAACAAATAAAATGATCATAGTCCCTCGATGACGCTATCTGAGTTGCCTAAACAAAATGATTAAGTCCCTCGAGAAAATTGCCAAAATACTTGACACAATTGCTATCATGGTCTATACGATGACCCGTGCATGTCCCGTTTAACATCCTAACACAAGGTTGTTCACCAAATACAATGGTGAAACAACACTGTTAAAAGGGTTAAAAACATAAGAAAGATCTTTGAGTAAAATAGGGTAGACAACTCTTAGTTACTTGATCAAGCTTGCAAAAACATCCTTGCTATTTTCAAAACACACTTCACAACACAATTTCAAAACCCTACTTTCAAACGTTGAAAACTTTTCAAAAGACAAAAACACCTTTGTATACATTCAAACAAGAATCATTACAAAGGTTGCCACAACGATGGCTTCTTTTCAAAACATCTTCCAAAATCACACACAAAGCACCATTTCAAACAATTGAAAAGCAAAGCAAGTGATCTAAGCAAGTAACTAAGAGCCCATGGATAACCATGGATAGAAAGGGTGCTAATACCTTCCCTTTCTATAATATACTCCCCGAACTCAAGAAAACATCTCAAAGGTCTCTCTTGTGCTTTTTGACCTTTCCTTAGGATAAAATAAAAAGTCGGTGGCGACTCTTGCTAAACCGAAACATTTGCGAACACAAACGCAAAATCCCAAGTCAATTCTCCCACCGTATCACAGTCTCCATGCTCCAAAAATGAAGAAGTAGTGGACAACGTGGCAGTTGGTAGTTGGCTGAAGGTGGCCACCACATGGCTGACCCTATGGCGGGCGCCATGGTGGAAGCCATAAGTGTAAAAACTCCAAAATCTCGATTTTTAGCTCGTTTTTCTTCATTTCTTCAAGCAAGGCTTAGGGGAAAGACAAAAAAACTGGAAAAAAAACAAAATGCAGTCATAACACAAGAAAATAACAATAAAAAAACCTAATAAACATGCGCGAATCGAGTCAAATATGTAGTGCGATTCAGTGTTATCAGTGGTGTACTGGATATCATATTCAGTCAAAATCATTTTCCATCTAGCAATTCATCCAGAGAGAGCTGGCTTCTCGAAGATGTACTTGATAGGGTCCATCTTAGAAATTAATAAAGTGGTATGAGTCAACATATATTGTCTTAGCCAGATAGCAGCCCACGCCAGAGCGCAACAAGTTTTCTCGAGCAGTAAATATCTGGCTTCACATTCGGTAAACTTTTTACTCAGGTAGTATATTGCATGCTCTTTTCGGCTAGACTCGTCATGTTGTCCCAACACACACCCCATTTAATTCTCTAGCACAGTCAAATACACGATCAAGGGTCTTCCTTTAATTGGAGGCATAAGGATAGGAGGCTCTTGTAAATATTCCTTGATTTTGTTGAAGGAAACTTGGCATCATCGTTCCATTTGACTACTTGATCTTTCTTCAAGAGTTTGAAGATTGGATCACAAGTAGCAGTTAGCTGGGATATGAAGTGGGCAATGTAGTTAAGATGACCCAAGAATCCTCTAAGTTCTTTCTCTGAACATGGAACGAGCATTTCTTGAATGACTTTAACCTTTGCATGATCAACTTCAGTGCCTTTACTACTGACCACAAAACCTAGAACTAGACCTTACTCTGAATGTGCACTTGTTGGAGTTCAACCTCAACTTGTACTTATTCAACCTCTCAAATAGCTTGTGTAGGTGATCGAGGTGCTCTTCTTCAGTTTGCGACCTTGCAATTATATCATCCACATAGACCTCTATTTCGTGATGGATCTTATCATGAAATAAAGCTACCATAGCTCTTTGATATGTTGCTTATGCATTCTTTAATTCAAACGGCATGACCTTGTAACAGAAGGCACCCCATTGTGTAACAAAGGTGGTCTTTTCCATGTCCTCGGGAGCCATCTTGATTTGGTTATAGCCAGAAAATACATCCATGAAGGAGAAGACTTTATATTGAGCGATGTTGTCAACCAAGATGTCAATATGAGGTAGAGGGAAGTCATCTTTGGGGCTTTCCCTATTCAAGTCCCTATATTCTACACACATACGAACCTTCCCATCTTTCTTCGGTACGGGGACTATGTTTTCCACCTATTGAAGGTATGACGTCACAACTAGAAACCCTACATCAAACTGTTTCATTACCTCAGCCTTTATCTTTTCAGACATGTCTGGCCATATACGACGAACTTTTTGCATGACAGGAGGAAAATCTTATTTTTTTGGTAGACAATGAACCACAATGTCAGCATCCAAACCTGGCATGTCTTCATACAACCAAGAAAACACTTCAACATAGTCATGTAGCATCCGACCCAACCTACACTTGATACTGCCTTCTAAGTTGGCGCCGATCTTGACCTCTTTTTTTTTCTGTCTCAGTACCTAGGTTTATAACTTCGACTGTCTTTTCATGAGGTTGAATAGCTTTCTCTTCTTGCATTATAAGTCTGACTAGTTCCCCTGATATTTCACAATCTTCTCTGCCTTCGTCTTCGGCTTGGTTAATTGGATGTTCGAAGTTATAACTAGCAATAGTAGAGTCGTTGGAAATGAGATCTGGAGTGGATGAGGATCTGCAAGTGTGTGTGTGTGTGTGTGTGTGTGTGTGTGTGTGTGTGTGTGTGTGTGTGTGTGTGTGCATGTAAGATACATGGCTATTTGAAAAATGCAATAAAGAAAAAGAAAGACAATGAGCACAAAATTTGAATGCAAAGGTCCAATGTTTTCCATTAAATGATCATATGATATATGAACATGAACAAAACTCTTAACAAATGGACCATGGTGCCCCGGGCAAGGCAAATGACTTAAAAGTCATTATTTGGAATCAAAATTATAGACAAAAGTTCTTGAATTGACAAAAAATAGTAAACAATAATTACTCCTCGATAAATGAGATGGGAGTGAAATCCTTTGCGTGCCAGTTGTTGAGCTTTCTTCCGACAGTAGGGTAGATCAATTCTTTAAAAGCGCATTCATCATCAGAGTCTTCCACGGTGTTTACTTCATGATTTCTGATGCGGAGAGGTGGCTTTCCCATGCGAGCGCGTCTGACCTCTTTTTGACCTTTGATGGTGAAACCCAACCCAAATTTGAGTACTTTAAACAGAATGTCGAGAAGTTGTCCCCAGATAGTACAACTTCCACCTTTGACCACGGCACAGGCATCTTTAAGTGAAACCATTCTTGGCACAACTTCATCAGCTTTTGATATGTCAGAGGAGATTTTGGTGGCGGCTGCCATAGGAGGAACAACTTTGAAATCTTGGCACGGAGTTTCTATATACTCACCATCCATTTCCACATACTTAAATGAATTCAGGTGGCTAACAATGAATTCATCTTCGCCGCAAACGGTAATGATCTTCCCTTTGACTGGATATTTTAATTTTTGATGAAGGGTGGATATTACTGCCCCTGCCCCATGGATCCAAGGGAGTCCAAGAAAACAAGAGTAGGCGGGACGTATGCCCATTATATAAAAAGTGGAGTTGAAAATAGGTGATCCTACTTTAATAGGGAGATCCACCTCTCCGTGCACCATCCTTTTAGACCCATCGAAAGCCCTTACAACTATATCACTTGGTTTCAACACCAAGTCTTCGCAATCTAGCCGGTCCAAAGCACCTTTGGGTAACACATTCAGAGATGAGCTAGTATCAACTAAGACATGAGCCAGGATAGTTCCTTAGCATTCAATAGAGACATGCAAAGCCTTGTTATTATTCTTTCTAATAGGAGTCAAGTCAGCGTTAGAGAAACCCAATCCATTGTCAGCCGTTAAACTCGCCACACAATTCTCGAATTGGTCAATTGTAGTCTCTTGGGGCACATGACCTTTCTTCAAAAACTTGATTAAAGCTTAGGCATGAGCTTCAGAACAGAGTAGTAATGAGAACATGGAGATTTTGGATGGGGTTTTCCCCAGTAGTTCAACTATTTTGAAATCACTCTTCTTTATAATTTCCAGGGTTTCCTCCATCTCTCGAGTGGAGGGCTCTTCAGCATCAACATCTTTGACAAGTGCCTCTATCCCAGTAGGCTCACTTACTTTTCTTTGCCTCTAGTGTTGGCATTAGGCTTGTTATTGGTTATGTGAACAGGAGTTATTGTAGTAGTCGGAGGTGAAATAGCAGGGGAGAAGATCCTCCTCGTTCTTGTTACCTTAATAGAACCTGCAATATTTGTAACACCGTTGGTCTTGTCTTCATTGATCCATGAATCATACTTTATTCCATGATAGTAAACTTCGGCACCATAGTTCCATGGAACTACTTTGTCAGAGGAGTAAGGAATCGGCCCAGGGGCAGTGATTATTAAAGGAGAACTTGTTGATTCATTTGAAGTCCTAATAGGATCCTTTGAGGAGATCCTAAGAGGCTTGTGGAGATTGTTATTATGGCAAGGTCTTCAGCTTTATTGGTCAAACTCTTGATGGTAGGAATTTTTTCAAACAGGATCTCGTGACTAACTATCAGGCGTTAAACACCTTCTTTTAGCCGTTTACATCCATTTATTTGTTCAGCACAACAATCACAGGCTTTTAAACAACTAGGGAACACCCCAGCTCTCAGCAAATTTCCCTTTACAGTAGTCAATGGAGTAGTTAAATCCTCAACGGAGGAAACAAAAGTAGTATCATTAATCGTATTGACACCTTTGCCATGGTTCGGCATTGGCGTAGTTATCAAATTTGGAGTTGTAGGTGGATCAAACTCAATAGTTGTATTGTCTATTAGGTCTTGAATCTTATTCTTCGGAGCCCAACATTGATCAGTTTCATGCCCAGGGTTGTTGGAATCATAAGCACACTTCGCATTTGGATTTTACTTCAGTGATGTAATATTTGGATTTGATGGTCGATCACCCAATGTCACTAAGTTGTCCTTCAATAGATGTTGCAAGGCTTGGGACAGTGACATGCTAATTCTTGTGAACTGTCTTCGAGGAACTTAAGATTGTTGATGGTTGGATGATTGTCTTTGAGCAGACGGAGGGTTAGAGATCAAAACAACATTAACAGATGGACAGTGGTCCTTCTTGGTATGGGCCCTTGACCCATAAACAACATTGGATTATTTCTTGCCAATAAATGGTTTCTTTACAGTGCTTGACGTAGAGGCAGATGCCATGGAAATTTTTCATCTCTTGATTCCACTCTCGACCCTTTCACCAGTCAGAATTAACTTAGTGAAACTGGAAGATGAGCTACCTATTAGCAAGTTGAAATATGGTCCCGTTAGTGTTCCTATGAACATGTCCACCAACTCCCAATCAGTCAGTGGTGGTTGAACTCTACCAGCAAGATCCCTCCATTTTTGTGCGTACTCTTTAAACCCTTCATTAGTACCCATTTTCATTCCTTGAAGTTGAACTCTTGTTGGTGCTAAATCAGTGTTGTACTAATATTGACGATAAAAAGTAGTGGCCAGATCTTCCCATGTGTGAATGCAGGAACCCTCCAATTGATAAAACCATTCTAACTGAGTTCCAGCTAGACTCTCTTAGAAGAAATGGAACCAGAGCTTCTTGTCAATAGTATGTGGTTGTATCTTACGGACGTAGGACCTCAGATGAAGTTTCGGGCATGAAACTCTGTCATACTTAGTGAAGACTGGTATTTAGAACTTATGGGGAATGACGACCCCAAGTAATAAGCCCAAATCATTAAAATCCAAACTAGGCATGGCTTGAATTTCAACAGCTTTCAATTTATCCTCTAATTGCTTGTATTTATCCTCGGCCAATAGATATTGTTCATCAAAGTAGTCTTCATCCTCAGAAGCTTGATTGTTTTCACCTATAGTGTGGGTTCTCCTTGCCTCTTCATCATGGTTCTCGTCTTCCTCTGATGACTCTTCAACTATCTGCACCTGATGGACTGGGCCTTTAAACCTTTTCCCCATGTTGATGAAGGCCTTCTTCTTAGTCTTCTTTTTGGCTTCCAACAGTGTCATCAGCTCTTGTTGTCCCTTGGCCAGGGTCAGCAAGGTCTCTTGGAATTGGGAATTTTGTGCTTGCAAATCTTTCATGGTCTGCTCGATATCCATCATACTGAAATAAACAGTAGAAAGATAAGGAAACTTGTGTATGAAAACCTGTTTATGTTATGATGCATGAAATGCGTATGTAAATGATTTTAAGGACTTTTAATATTTAAGTTTGTTTAGACAAAGAGAACAAACATTAACTGCATTAATAAGTTAAAACGGTTACAAGATACCTCTTGGCCTTACAATGGGAGAAACAAAGATAATACAAAATAAACTCCTAAAACAAAAAGAACTCAAGCTTCCCATGAGCGCATCCTCTTCAGTGCAATGTAGGCATTCAAATTGCGCTCTTCATGAATTTTTCTTGTAAGCTCCAAAACCTTCTTCTTGCTTGCGTAGAACTGGGTTTCAAAGGTGTCTCTCTCCCCTTTGAGCTGAATCGAAGATCTTTGCAACTCCTCGATAGTAGTCGACATGTCCGGATGAAGAATAGTGTATGGAACATCTCCCTCGGTAATAGGCTCCATGATAATAGGTAGGATGGCTTCATAAGGCATCATAAGGATTTGAGCACGAGCTCGCACCCACTTGAGATAAGGCTCCAAAGGAATGGATTTCCTATGCCCCAATGTCTTGCTATCAATTTTGTTAACCATTCCCCAAGCTCGTATGAATCTCTGACGATAACCTTGGACATTCCCTCTCATAGTCAAATGTAATTCCTTGGACAAGTGTATCATGAGGGCCATCCCTCATAACATACCCAAACTGTGGCAAAGCCAAACAAGGATTGTAGGTGATACCTCCCCTAATGCCAAGTAGAGGGACATTAGGGAATTCCCCACAACGGTCAATAATAGTAATATCCTCTAAGGATCGAGAACACCAATGAATATCAAAATGTGTGAGTGACATCAATCTATTAGACTATCTCATGCCTTGCTCATTCTTCACAAAAAATCGAGGTAGGTGCGAAATAAACCACCTAGCCAACAGAGGAGTGCAACACATAAGAAGTCCTCTTCTCTTCATGGTGTGAGAGTGAAGAGAATGCAAGATATCCCCAAGTAAAATAGGCACCAGATTGAGAGATAGATAATTTTTGACTGCGTTCACATCTATGAGTTGGTCAGGATTGGGAAACAGTACCATCACATAGATGAGAAGAGCCAAAACTTCTTCAAAGGCTTGTAAATCCAGAGCATCCCAAAAATCTTGAGCCTTCTCCAACAAAAACTTGGCTAGAAACCCTTTGACACCACTTCTTGTTTCCCAATTGGCCACAACGTCGGATCGTTGCAAATATGGAGCTCGAGCAATCTCCTTAGGTCTTGGGTCTCTTTCCATACCGTTGAAGGGTAATTGATCAAGAATAGGGATTCCCAAGAGTTGAGTGGGCACAAGTTGGTAATCAGGAAAGGTAAAGCAATGGTGTTTAGGGTCAAAGAATTGGATTAGCACATGTACCATATCCTCTTCAAATTTTTTTGTAACCAAGTTAACAAGACAACCGTAATTCTTACTGAATGGAGAATCATTGGGGACCCTTGATGCCAATTCTTTAAGTTGTGGTTGCACCCTCACAAGGTTGATTCGGATGGTGTTTCTTCATGCGGAAGCCATGTCCTACAAAACAGCACAAAAATAAATCCCAAAGTCCTTGAAATAGTTAGTGCAAATGTAATGGTATGATGTCATGATGTTATGTGCAAATAATTATATACAAGAAAAGCACACAATTCCTTAGGTTTAGGCTTGCATGAGGTTCATAGGTAAATACCCTCTTGAAGTTTAGTTGGTTCAACCTGTCCTAGAAATTAACCGGGTTCTAGGAGATCTCAATATCATTGATCTTTCTTCATCGGGCATTATTTTAGTGCAAGCCATTTTATTAGCGACTGAAATATCCCGAAAGTACGATCTTAATGAGTGTAGCATCGAGTATCAACCAGTCTTCAGCTCTACACCAAAGTCGGCTATCTTACTACTTCCTAATGTCCAAGTTGTTCAATTAAAGGTTCTAAGGTTCGTTACTTCTTCATGACATCACTCAGTGGTCCCGCATTCTCCTTAATTCACCTTAAGGGATACCAGTACCCACAAATATGTCACACTAACATAGCTATTGTTTCAACCATATCAGTCTACACCGTACAGTCTCCATAACTTTTGCTATTTACCTAATGGTGTTCCCAGATCCGGGTAGATTAATACAAGCCCAAAAAAAGACCCATAAATTTAAAGCAAACAAGTCAAACAATGAAAGCAATAAATGTGATCTAGCTCTAAGGTAACCCCACTTTTAAGTTCTCCCCAACAGAGTCGCCAGTTCTGTAATACGGTAGGAGAACTGACTTGGGTGTTTTGCATTTGATCGCAATAAAGGAAAGGGTGAAAAGAACATGAAAGACCTTTGAGATATTTTCTTGAGTTAAGGGGGTAGGTTATGAAAAAGGAAGGTGTTAGCACTCTTTTCATCCGTAGTTTATCTACGGGCTCTTAGTTTCTTGCTAGCTCACTTTTGAAATTGCTTTGTTTGAAATGTGTTTGTCATGGGTTTTGAAAGTATTTTTGAAAAGAGCCTTCGTTTAGGCAAGCTTTGTAATGATTCTCGTCTCTATAAGAATGCATACAAAGTGTTGTACTTTTAAAAATATTTCATGTTTTGAAAGTGTTTGGTGTATTTGAAAAGATGTTTGTTTTAAAGATGGATTGTGAGCAAGCAACTAAGAACGTTGTGCCTACTCAAAAAGTCTTTTGTTCATTTCTCTCTTCTTTTGACATTGTTATATCACTATTGATTGATAATAAGCCCTATCATTGGATGTAAAGGGACGGGCGTGGATCATCGTATAGTCATAAAAATGCAATATTGTGAGATACCTTAGCATTTTTCTTAAGGGTCTAAGATCATTTTTGAAGGCAACATTTGGAGCATCATCGAGGGACTATGATCTTGTATTTTTTTATTGTTTTTTATAAGACGTCTCACATGCATAACATGACCATTTTCTCAAGGAAACAAATGGAGTTAACCCTAGAGGTGCAAGTGCGCAAGTGTTTATTTTTCATGCTTGATTTATCTTGAATTAGGGTTTTCTAAGTATTGATTTTATTTTTACATACAAACCCTAATTAACTAGCATTTATATTTGAAAGCAGTAAATTGCAGAAAGTAAATATCCTACACTATTACATCATTTGGGGATGGGGGATACAAATTTATAAATGGGGATTGCAAGAAATTAAATCCTAATTATCTATTACAACCATATTGAATGGATAAGAATGTAAAAGAAATGACTAAATATACAAGAAAGTAAATGGAAGAGAAAATGAATTTTGTTTTGGATTTTATTTAAGAAAAATGGTTTTTTTGACATAATTAATTAAAGAAAAGAAATTCATTAAACTAAGAACAATTAAATCTAAGTTAATTAAAAAAGAAATATTTTTAGGGGATTTTGAGAAAAGAGTTTTAATATTAATCCAAATAGTATGAAAGAAAAAATACCTAAAATTTCTAAATTAATTTTAATGGAGAAAAGAAAATAAATAAAACCTAAGTCTAGTTGTTAATTTATTTAAGAAAGGAATTAAACTTTTTTAAGAAAATATTTTTGTCCTTTTGTCTTTAAAGAAAAATATAAATATATATATATATGGTATAAATAATAAATAAAATGTTTTTTTTGCCTTTTTTATAATAAAAGTAATTATAAGAATATTAATAATAATATAAATAAATAAATAACAAAATAAAATAAAAATGTGAAAGAGAGAGTGAGGGGGTAAGAAACAAATTTGGGGTGTTTGTTAGGAATAAGGCAGTTTTTGTAAGGCCTGGCCCAAATTGGTTTTTTGTAAACAGAATAAAAAAATAAAATGAATGGGCATGCGTGGTGCTGAGAAATAGGGAGGTGCGTGTGTGAGATGGGGCGCTGGGCCTGGGACCTCTAAGCCCAAAAACAACAAAAAATGTTAACGAAGAAAAACAGAATAAATGCAATGAACAAAATGGCCCTGGGGGGACTCGAACCCATGTCTCTACGTTTGCCCTGTTGTACCCTTACCACCAAGCCAGATGATTCAACCTGTTATCATTTTAATTCTAATAATATAAAAAAAATAAAAACATCAAGTTGAAAATAAAAATCATATGGTGGGCTTGGGCCGAACCGGGTCGACCTAAGACCCACCTCTTAACACAAAAACAACACAAACGTTAAGGGTTTGTGAACCCTGGTCTCATAAGAGGAAGCGCTGCTGCTCCATCTTCTTCACTGCTTCATGAATGCGTCCTTTTCATCTCCTTCGATCGGACACCATGGCTCTGTTTCGTTTCTCTATATCTTTTCTCCTATTTTGTTCTGGGTATTTAACTGCGGTTTGCCTGATTTTTACAGTGAATCACAAAAAATGTAAAATGAAAAAGAACGGAAAAGAGAGGGAGAAGGAAGGCTTCGGATTTTTTTACCAACTTGATTCAGGGTGAGATCCTTCTGTTTTCTTCTTGCTCTTTTTTACAATTTTCCGAAGGGTTTGGATTTAGGAAAATGATGTTGGAAAAAGTTAGGGTTTTGTATGTTTCGGTTTTGCTTTATGTTTTGGATATTTTGTGAACAGAAATTTGAAAGGGGTTGTTATGGGTTGCTGCGATTTGGTTCGTATCTCTGTATAGTTGTTTTTTTGCTGGGAAAATTCTTTCCTTTGAACAGTATTTTTGCGGGTTTTTATAATGTGGTTAGCTTTGCTCAGTTTTCTGTAATAAAATTGATGCTGACTTTGAGAGAGGCTTTGGTTTTTGACTTGTTACTTTTGTTGTACTTGTTGCTTGTATGAAAGTTTGCTTTTTGGACTTGGCATTATCTGTACTCACTGTACTGTTTGCTTGTTGGATTATTATTTACTTGTGATAAAAGCTAGCTTTTGGTACTTGTTGTACTAGTTTTGACTTTTTTCTTATGTTGGATGTTGTGATATGGTGGCAGAACTGACTGTTAATACTGGTTTTGCGTTTGTATTCACAAATGTTGCAGTAAGCAAGAGTCACCACCGACTTTTCTTTTATCCAACAAAGGAAAGGGTGGAAAGAACAGGAAATGACCTTTTTTCGAGATTTTCTGAGTAAGGGGGTAGATTATGGAAAGGGAATGTGTTAGCACCCTTTCCATTTGTGTTTTTCCACGGGCTCTTAGGTACTTGCTCATTTTTGAAAATTGCTTTCGTGTTTGTGTGTTTTGAAAATTTTGTTTGCTTTATGATAACTCTTGTATCAGTCCTCAAGAGTGTGATAAAGCATTTTTGAAAAGAGTTTTGAAAGTGTGGTGTGAAAATGAATTAGATTTGAGCAAGTACTTAAGAACTATCTACCTACTCGAAAAAGGCGTTCTTTTCCTCCTTTCCTTTAGATAGTGCTATCCTACTATTAGTGAGTAGGTAGCCCTATCGTTGGATGTTGAGGGGCTACCGTAAGGGATGTTTGTGGTCATTGAAGGCAACATGTAAGGAAACCTTAGCAATTCGGAGGGACTGTCATCATAGATACGTAGGAAAAATCGAGGGACAAGATCATTTCTCATAGGCAACTCGAGGGATATTGAGGGACTATGATCTTTATGAAGACTTTAAACTGAGGGTATTTGCTAAGAATATCCCTATGTTTGAGGGACATGACCATTTCCGAAGGCAACCAAAGTGGGAAATACCATAGGGGTGAGAGTGTGCAATAGTGTGCTTTTTTAAGATATTTGTATCTTGATGTTAGTAATCTAAGATTAATTGATTAGTTCTTGCCATACACGCCTAATTTACTAACAGTTTATATACAGGCTTATAATATAGTGTGAAAAGTAAAACCTACGGCTATTACAAAGCTTCGGAGCAATTACAATTATATCTGACTGAAAATGTAAAATGCGGAAATTAAAAACCCTAATTAGGCTATTACAAACAGGGCACGGTTACATAATAAAAAGAATAATAGTACGAAAATAATAACGCGCAATAATTGAGACGAGAATAAGTTCAAAACCCTAAAAATTTAATTGCTTAATGAAAATATTTTTTGGTATTTTATGAAAAAAAACTTGAAATTTAACCTAATTTCTAATTGATTTTAATTAAAGAAAACAAGTTAAAATTTAATTATATTAATTTGCAAGAATTAATTTTAATAAAAAAACCTAAGTCCTATTTTTTTATGATTTTTATGATTTTAGGATTAAAAAAAATGAATTTAAAAAAAAATATAAACTAAAAAAAAGAAAATAAAGTAACAAAAAAATGAATGGGCCTGGGTGAGAAACCCAAATTAGGGGGTGCTGGCTGGAATGTTTGTTAGGGCCTAGGTCTGTTGGCCCATACAACGTTGTATCTAGTGTTGTTATGTCTGGACGGTTTACCATGGGGCTGCACCCAGGAGTACTGGATCTGAGATGATGAAGATCTGATGATGATGGTGTGAGGATACATGGTGTGCACTCAGGAGCTTGAAGTGCTGGATCCATATGAAACCTGTTAGAAAAACAAAACTCCAGACCTTGGAATCGAACCCAGGTCTTCCACTTCACGCGCGTTATTCCTTACCACCAAGTTGTTTTGTCATTCGTGAACATAAGTGAGATAATAATATATTATGTAAAAATTAAGTCAAATATATTAACAAACAAAAC
This sequence comes from Vicia faba, assembly GCA_948472305.1. Classification (NCBI taxonomy): domain Eukaryota; kingdom Viridiplantae; phylum Streptophyta; class Magnoliopsida; order Fabales; family Fabaceae; genus Vicia; species Vicia faba. The sequence continues at coordinate 1,373,191,628 of OX451739.1, read as the reverse complement.
GCGTGCGTGAAGTGGGACCCTGGATTTTAAATGAGCTAATCAGAGAAAGCTATCCATCCACTCCAACACAGGGAGGGTCAAACCACCCCTCACGGTGGTTGACCGTTGTCTTCTCCGGCGAGACTAAAATTGGAACCTGCGGAATACGATGCTTCAAGCCCTGAAATTTTGGCTACCCCCCATAAAACCTAGGATGAGAACTCAGCCATGGTCTTAGATTGGACTGAAAGTGCTTGTATCATTGAACCCGAAGCTTACACATCTCCAAACCATAACAATGGTGTTTAGTGATTCTGGCCTTACAGCTTACATGAAACACGTTAGAAAATTTACAAATAATGATAATAACATGAATGTGCAAGAAAATGGGGTTTATATTATGAATTAAACAAGATTGAGATCCAAGTATTTTACCAACAGTTGAGCTTCAGTTGGACGATCTCAGGGTCTTTCAGGCGCGTATGAGGAATGATTTGGCTTCCTGGGAACCTCTAGACGATGATTTGCTCTTTTGTTTTGATTAACAAGGGCTGAGGCTGATGCTTTTAAGCTTCACAATTTTCTTGAAATTTTGCACTTTACTAGGGTTACTTTGTGGCTGCTGCGCATGTCTTTGGCTTGGCATATTGTCATGTATATATAGTGAATCCTATTAGGTTAAAACAAAACCAAAAGAATAAACTATAATCATATATTTTTAAAGCATGAGGATTTGATTCAAAACTTGCTAAAATAAGAAGATCTCCTCCTTTTGTCCCATGCGTTTTTGCTTTGATATGCCAGCTTATTTTGTCCCTTATTTGATGAGAAAAAGATTCTCAAATCATATCTTTCACTCTTCTTTTATTTATTTATTTAATTTTGTATTTTAATGGATAAAATATCAAAATAAATATTATAAATAATAAAATAATGTATGACTGAGCTCAGAGGTCATGGTCCATGTTAGAAACAAGTCTCAAGCATGAGAAGATGGGCCCATTTGGAAAAAAAATCAAGTTTGGTCAATATTGGCTTCATGCATTTTTCCAAAAATTGGTCAAATTTAGCAATACATATCTCTCTCCATTTTAACCCTAAGAGGGTGTTCCTTGACTTTTTAGAGAGATCAGGATGTCCTTTAAACAACCCTTTTGGTTTCATTTCAATTGGATCTTCCATGTTCATGTAAGGAGCTTTGACCCAAAAGGTCTTTTTGTTGACTTTTTGAAAGGACCTAAAATGTATGAGCTTGTATCTTTTAACTGAGTCATTTCTTGAACATGGGGGGTGAAGAGAAGTTGTAAGGAATTGGATTCTCTTTAAAATTAGCTTTGGTGGAAAAATTTATGATAAAGTATGAGAGAGTTATGCCTGGTCAAAGTTTGGTTGACTTTTCCTATAGAAACCCTAATTTGCCATTTTTGAGTTTTGATGAGTTAGGGGAATTTCTTGAGGAATCATGACCAAACCTTGATTAAATGATGGATATCACTTCAAAATGTTGATGTTGACCAAAAATCTTGAAGTTTGACTGTATGTAGGCCACAGTTGACTTTTGACCTAATATAGTTGATTTTCAAGCATTTGAGCAGTTGACTGAGCAAACTTGTTGTGTAGGGAATGAAATTTGGCATGGATGATCTTGAGGACTTATTAGGGCCATGGAAAACATTTGGGACCTTGGATCTCACACACCTTGATGAAAACTGAAACCCTAGTTAGAGGTTTATTGCCTTAGGAGGAGAATTTGTCTGGTCAATTCTTAGTCATCCTAGGGCAAGTTGGGGATCTCAATGGACATGTCTTGAGTAGAATGAGAGGGAAAATTTTGGGGTAAAATATCTGCCCCTGCTCAATCTTAAACCTGAGGATATAGCTTGGTTGGCCTTCCTTTCGTGATCTGAAGGTGGAAGATGATTGAACACTAGAGTGCCCAGAAATTTGCACTCGTCTGAAATGATACTTGACTGTAGATAATATCGGGGATGGGCTTATAGACTCCATTTGGAGAAGGTGACGGAAGATCGTCGGAGATAGACTTAAAGACGCCATCCAGAGAATATGACGGAGAGTCGTCGGAGATGGGCTTAAAGATGCCATCCAGAGAATATGACGGAGAGTCGTCGGAGATGGGCTTAAAGATGCCATGTAGAACAATGTTGATTTCATGAGATATTCCTTTATGGGGATTCCTATGCCTGTTGTTGGGGAGGACTACACTGAGGAATGTTGGTCTCTGTTTTGGGAAATAGAGTTTAGGAGCTTCAGTTGTCCATTACTTACTAGGGAGTCATCTCTTGATTGAAGAGATGAAAGTGAACTGCTATCTGGTCAGGATCCAGGCTTCACAGTGACTTGCTGAGTAATAAGGTTGACTGCTATCTGGTCGTATTCCAGGCTTCACAACGACTTACTGGGGAAACATGAAATTAACTACTATTTGGTCAGACTCCAGGCTTTGCAGTTTCTTTAACTGGAATAGAAATCAGAAAAATCTTAGTGTCGATTTAACTGAACTAGAGAAAGGTCTTGAGTTGTCTTCAATTGGAATAGAAATCAGGAAAATCTTAGTATTTATTTAATTGAACCAGAGGAAGGTCTTGAATTAACTTTGACTGGAATAAAAATCAGAAAAATCTTAGTATCGATTTAACTGAACCCGAAAAAGATCTCGGGTTGTCTTCAACTTCAACTGGAATAGAAATCAGAAAATTCTTAGTGTCAATTTAGTTAAATCAGAGGAAATTCTTGAATCATCTTCAACTGGAATAGAAATCATAAAAATCTTAGTATCGATTTAGCTGAACCAGAGGAAGGTCTTAAATTAACTTTGACTGGAATAGAAATCAGAAAAATCTTAGTATCGATTTAACTGAACCAGAAAAAGATCTTGGATTATCTTCAACTGGGATAGAAATCAGGAAGATCTTAGTAGCGATCTAACTGAACCAGAGAAGGTCTTTTGAGAATATCTTTCTGAGGAAAATGCTGAAATAGCCCTTCGTCAGACGTATCCTTTGAGAAGACTATCAGGTCACGTAAGTAGTCAACGGTGTTTGTTTATTTGATCTTTCCTGAAAACGGTAAAGAGTTAGTCACATGCAATTTCATGATGTATGAAATGCATCGTGTAATGATATTCTCAAAATAAATGAGATTATGTTGTATGCGATGTCTACGCGCATGCCATGATGTATGGATATGGGATGTTGTTGCCATATTTCTTAGTCTGGGAATGTAAATCACTGACTACTGCTAAAGAGTATTGGGAAGCTGAATCCTTCATTTCCACTGGGGATGATGAATGGAGATGATTTTCTGGGGATTTTTAACTCCTCCTTGAGAATAACCCTGTGGGGGGGGGGGGGATGCCTTGTTGGAAGATTTTACCGATATGGAGAAATAACCTCTGTAGGGGAATAGCTTCCACAGTTAGAGAAATAAACTCTACTGGGGAGGAGGTTTTATAAACTGTTTGAGATTATAAAACTCATCTGGGGAATACAGATTTCAGCCCTCTAAGGGAACTTTGCTGGAATAGGTAATTCCTGCTTGGGAAGAAGAGATCAAAACTTTGGTTGTTTCTACTCTGTGGGGAACATAGATGTCACTGGGTCATATGTAGTAGTGCCTTCGTCTCAAGATGTCTCTGCCCCTGTACCATGCTGGAAAGAGTAACTGTCGAGACTACAAATTTCTTTTTTAGACCTTGCCCCATTTCTTAAGGTCATTAGTAACGGTCTTTCTATTTCTTATGGAAGTATTTGTAAACAGTAATCATATTCATATGCATATGTCAAAAATAATCACTGGACATTTTTGCAAAACAAAACAGAAAAATAGAAAACAAATAGTTTTGTGCTTTCAAAGAAATGATTTGTATTGATTTTTGAAGTTCGCTTATAACAGGCATTTTTGTACAAAGAGACTGACGTTCTAGTAGGAGAACACCGCCGTGAAAAATTAAAATTATACAAAATAATGTACAAAGAGAAAATAGCTATGTGTAATAAACCCATTGGGTTTCAATTCTGCTATTGCCCCTATGTCCTTGAGCGTCTCATCACTTTGCTACTTGTCCGATGCTGACTAGATTGGTCGGTACCGTTTGAGCTTGATAGTTGATACTGAAGTATGGTCATAAGGTGATCCAATGGGACATAGTTGTACGCTTTAAATCCATAACTTTTGCCTGGACCGCCCTTTCGGGTTTTCATCCCACCGGGATACCCTTTTTTCCCAAGCCACCTTTTCAGGTTTTAACTATGTCTGCATTAATAGGGTGAGGAAGGTCGTTACCATCCATGGTGGTCAGAATTATGGCTCCACCAGAAAATATGCTTTTGATTACAAATGGACCTTCGTACGTGGGAGTCCATTTACCCCTAGGATCACGTTGTGGCAGTATGATGCGCTTGATTACTAGATCACCCACTTGATATACCTGACGTCTGACCTTCTTGTTGAAAGCTTTGATCATATGTTTTTGGTATATCTGACCATGACAGACAGCAGCAAGCCTTTTCTCATCAATCAGATTCAGTTGATCAAGTCGAGTCTGGATCCAATCATCTTCATTCAAACCCGCATCCTTCATGATCCTCAAAGAAGGGATCTGGATCTCAATAGGTAGGACAACCTCCATACCATACACCAGAGAATAAGGTGTTGCCCCTGTTGACGTACATGCTGAGGTGCGGTAACCCTGAAGAGTAAATGGTAACATCTCATGCCAGTCTTTGTGTGTCATTGTCATCTTTTGTATGATTTTCTTAATATTCTTGTTAGCAGCTTCAACAATGCCATTCATCTTTGGTCGGTAAGGGGAAGAATTATGATGTTGGATCTTGAATTGCTTACAGAGTTCGATGATCATTGTATTGTTCAGATTTGTACCATTATCTATGATTATTCTCTCTGGGACACCATACTGACGGATAAGGTTATGCTTGATAAACTGCGCCACAACATTCTTGGTAAAAGTAGCAAAAGAGGCAGCCTCAACCCACTTCATGAAGTAATCATTGACCACTAGGATGAAGCGATGCCCATTAGAAGCGGTAGGTCTAATCTCTTCGATCATGTAAATACCTCACATTGCAAAGGGCCAGGGAGCCGTCAAGACATTCAAGGGAACCTGGTGTACATGTAATTTATCAGCATAGATATGGCATTTATGACAAGTTTGGGAATGATGATAACAGTCTGCTTCCATAGTGGATCAATAGTATCCTGCCCGTAGGATCTTTTTAGCCATGGTATGTCCACTAGAATGGGTGCCAAAGGTACCTTCGTGTAGATCTTCCATAATCCTCTCTGCTTCGCTCTTGTCTACACACCGCAGTAAAGTAGAGTAATGGTTGCGCTTGTAGAGGATTCCATTACCGTGGAAGAACTTTGTGGAGAACCTTCTCAGAAAACTCTTATCAATGACAGATGCCCCCTCAGGATATTCTTGATCCTCGAGATACCTTTTCACTTCATGAAACCAAGGTTTGTCTTCTAATTCTTCAGTATCAATATCATAGAAATATGTTGGTTCATCCAACCTCTCAATAGTGATTTGAGAAGCCTCGTTGTCCCATCTGACCTTGAACATGGATGACATAGTAGCTAACACGTTCGCTAACTGATTCTCTTCTCGTGGAAAATGTTCAAAGGTGACTTCTTTAAAGTGTGGAAGTAATGTCGGCACATGCTCTTTGTAAGGGGTGAGATTAGGGGGCTTCGTGTCCCACTCTCCTTTGATTTGACTTATTACCAAAGCTTAATCCCCGAAAACGCTCAAGAACTTGATCCTTAGGTTAACAGCAGCTTTGAGACCCATGATGCATGCGTCATACTCTGCCATATTGTTGGTACAGTTGAAACATAATCTGGTGGTGAAATAAGTGTGGCAGCCCTCGGGGGATATGATTATAGCACCAATGCCATTGTCGAGCACGTTGGAGGCTCCATCAAAAACTATAGTCCATCGGGATCCTTCCTCGCGTCCTTCATCCGGTCCAGGTTCTTCACAGTTAGTCACTAGCATAATATTCTCATCCGGGAATTCAAAGTTCATGGGTTGGTAGTCATCCACAGCCTGATGATCCAAATGATCAGCTAATACACTTCCCTTGATTGCTTTTGGGGTCGTGTATTGGATATCGTATTCGGTTAGGATCATTTTCCATCTTGATATCCTTCCGGAGAGAGCTGGCTTCTCGAAGATGTACTTGATAGGATCCATATTAGATATCAACAATGTAGTGTGGGTCAACATATACTGTCTCAGTCGGCGAGAAGCCCATGCCAAAGCGCAGCAAGTTTTCTCGAGCAGTGAGTATCTTGTTTCACAGTCGGTAAACTTTTTCTAAGGTAGTATATTGCATGCTCTTTTCGTCCGGACTCGTCATGCTGCCCCAGCACACTCCCCATTGAATTATCTAATATTGTTAAGTACATTATCAAAGGTCTTCCTTCAATCGGCGGCATCAGAATCGGAGGCCCTTGAAGGTATTCCTTGATTCTCTCGAAGGCAGTCTGGCATTCGTCATTCCACTTTACCACTGGATCTTTCTTCAGGAGTTTGAAGATTGGCTCACAAGTAGCAGTTAGATGGGAAATGAACCTGGAAATGTAATTTAGGCGTCCCAAGAAACCTCTAACCTCCTTCTTAGTGCGAGGAGCCGGCATCTCTTATATAGCCTTCACCTTTGCAGGGTCTACCTGAATACCCTTGTCACTGAAAATGAAACCTAGGAGTTTACCACACCTTACCCCGAATGTGCACTTGTTCGAATTTAACCTCAACTTGTACGTCTTCAGTCTATCAAATAGCTTTTGCAAGTGGTCAAGGTGCTCTTCTTCAGTTTAAGACATGGCTATCATGTCATCAACATAAACCTCTATCTCATTGTGAATCATGTCATGAAACAAAGCTACCATAGCTCGCTGATAGGTTGCCCCAGCGTTCTTCAACCCAAATAACATCACCTTGTAACAGAAAGTGTCCCATTGCGTGACGAAGGTTATCTTCTCCATGTCTTCGGGTTCCATCTTGATCTGATTATAACCATAGAAATCGTCCATGAAGGAAAATATCTTATGTTGTGTGGTGTTGTAAACCAGAACATCAATATGGGGAAGCGGGAAATCATCCTTGGGGCTCGCCCTGTTCAAATCTCTGTAGTCCACACACATCCGTACATTTCCGTCCTTCTTAGGCACCAGGACTACGTTAGCAACCCATTGCAAATAGGAGGTGATAGCTAAGAACCCAGTGCTGAATTGCTTCATAACCTCTGCTTTGATTTTCTCTAACATTTCAGGGTGCATATGATGGACCTTCTGCTTTACTGGAGGGTAATATTCTTTAGTTCGCAGACGATGAACCACAATATCAGTGTCTAGTCCTGGCATGTCTTTATATGACCAGGCAAAGATCCCGACATAATCATGCAACATCTATATCAACCGCGGTTTGACACTAAGCTCCAAATTTTCCCCTATCTTGACTTCTTTTCTATCTTCTTCTTTGTGCAAGTTCACTGTCTCAAATGGATCTTCATGAGGCTATATAGCCCTTTCTTCCTGTTGTAATAGTCTAGCAAGTTCTTCGGGTACCTCACAATCTTCCTCACCTCCATCCTTGGCTTGGTTGGTCGGATTTTTAAAGTCATAACCGACAATAGTAGAACTATTATCAATAGGATCCATAGTAGATATGGATCTGCAGTTTGATATGTGAGTGTGTGCAAGAGCATAATTGTATAGACAAAGTAAAAAGAGGAAAAGAAAAATAGAGAGCTCAAAATTTGTATGCAAAACATCCAATGCTTTATTAATGACATATGAGATTGAAACATGATAACCCTCACAAATAAACCATTGTTCCCCGGGTAAGACATATGGCCATAGAGTTTATATTGTTTATTACATATTCGAAAACAAGAAAGACAATTACTTCTGAACAAAAGTAATCGGTACAAAGTCTTTAGTCGTCCAATTACTGGGTCCACCGTTGGTAGTAGGGAAGATCCAGCTATTCATGCCATAGTCACCATCACTGTATTCTAAGGCGTTGACCCCATGGTTGCTGATGGGTAGGGGAGATCCTCCAGCACGAGCATGACGAACAACCCTTTGAGCCCCTGAAGAGAAACCCAAACCAAACTTATCAGATTTGTATGGAATGCCAGGGAGCTGGCCCCAAATGGTACACTTACCTTCTTCAATAACAGCTTTGGCGTCCTTGAGAGAAGCCATTTTCAAGGGAGGTCTGGTGATCTTTGGCAGATTGGTAATAGTCTCAGTTGTAGCCATGGTCTGGGGCACCTCTTAAAAGTTCTGACACAGAGTCTCGATGAACTCGCCATCCATTTCCACATACCTGAAAGAATTCAGGTGACTTACCATGTACTCTTCTTCACCATGTACCGTGATAATCTTTCCTTTTACCGGGTACTTCATCATCTGATGCAGAAGTGGATGCGACATCCCCCCGCCCCATGGATCCAAGGGCGACCCAACAAACAAGAATAAGATAGTCTGATATCTATCACGTAGAAGGTGGGGTCAAAGGTCTGAGAACCAACTTTGATGGGGATTTCCACCTCCCCGTGCACCATTCTTTTTGGACCATCAAAAGCCCTCACTATGATGTTACTGGGCTTCAGATTCAAACCTTCACAGTCTAATCTGTCCAGAGCCTTCTTGGGCAGCACGTTCAATGATGAACCAGTATCTACTAGAACATGGGCCAAAGTAGTGCCCATGCATTCGATGGAGACATGGAGCGCATCATTGTGTTTTCTTCCTCTGGGTGTCAGATCAGCATCGAAAAAACCCAAATCGTTATCAGTCGTCAAACTGGCCACACAATCTTCAAATTGGTCAATAGAGGTTTCCCGTGGCACATGGGCCGTTTTAAGGAATTTCACCAAAGTCTTTGCATGAGCTTCGGAGCATAATAGTAGAGCTAACATTGAAATCTTAGAAGGGGTCTTCCCCAGTTGTTCGACCATATTATAATCGCTCTTCTCTATTATCTTCAAGATTTCTTCCATTTCCTTCTTGGAAGCCTCTGAGATAGATTCTGAATGCGCCTTCATCTGGACAGGCTCAATCAATATGTCTTTGCCCCGAGTCTCGGCCGACTCGGTGATAGGGGTGGAAAATAGGGTAATCACAGAAGTTACAGTGGTAGTATCAGCAGGAATAATGGTAGGAATGATCATAATACTAGTAACAACTTTTGGAGGAGAAATCCCAGAGGAGAACACTCTTCCACTTCTTGTTATTTTGCTGGTCCCAACGATGTTGCCAATGTCGGGATCAGTATTTTCAGAAACTTGGTCTTCAGCAGCCAACAGGTCTTGCTTGACACCATGGTAGTAGACGTCATCCCCATAGTTCCAAGGAACAACCTTGTCTGAGGAGTATGGAATTGGCCCTGGCATAGTGATGATCAAAGGATCCAACTTCGGAGTAGATGTAATCCTGACGGGTCTTTTGGTGGAGACCCTGGGAGGATTGGCGGAAATAGTTATGATTGAAACATCCTTACAAGAAACAGTCGAGACGGGAGTCTTCTCAAATAGAATCTCTTTATCATCCATCAGGAACTGAACACCCTCCTTCAACAAATAACAACCAGTCGGTAGAGATAAACATAGGTGGCAATCTTCATCACAGCCCGAAAATAAACCGGCTTGCAACAATTTCCACTTAACGGTCATGAGAGGAGTAACAAACGTATCATCGTCAACAGCATTAACACCACGACCATGCTTGGGCATTGGAGAAATTATAACATTGGGAATCTCAAGAGCGTCAAATTCAATCTCCTTTGCCTCGATAAGGTCTTGCACCTTGTTTTCAAACTCCAACAGTCGTTTGTATAATGACCCGGACTTTCTGAGTGGTAAGCACAGCAAGCATTTGGGTTGTAGCAAGGAGACGCGGTGTTGGGATTCTTGGGAGCTTCCCTCAAGGTAACCAGATTAGATTTCAGTAGGTGAGGTAAAACTTGAGACAAAGTCATATTTATCTGGGTGAATAGTCTTACAGGTCTTTCTGCTCTATGTTGATTATTTCGTTGTTGAGTAGCTTCCAGCTTGGATATCATAATAGCCCCTACCGTTGGATGGTGCTCAGTTTCGCCTTGATTTCGTTGATTATAAACAACACTGACCTCTTTTTTCCCTATGAAAGGTCTCTTTCCCGCACTTAAAGAGGCATCATTCTGAATATTGCCACTTCTAATCCCAACTTCCACTCTTTCTCCTGTCAAAATCAACTCAGTAAAGCCAGCTGAGGAGCTTCCAATCAGATGATTGAAAAATGGACTAGATATGGTACCCAAAACATATCCATTAACTCCCTATCAGACAGGGGGGTTGGAATCTTCCTGCTAAGTCCTTTTACTTCTGAGCATAGTCTTTAAAACCCTTGCTTGAACCCATATACATACTTTGGAGTTGTGTACGTGTGGGAGCAAGGTCTGCATTATACTGATACTGCTTGTAGAAAGTAGAAGTCAGGTCTTCCCAGTTACTAATATTGGTCCCTTCCAGCTAGTAGAACCATTCTAGTTGAGTCCCGGATAAACTGTCTTGAAAGAAATGGACCCACAAGTCCTTGCCTGCAGTGTGAGGCTGAATCTTTCTCACATAAGATCGGAGATGCATCTTGGGACATGAGACCCCGTCATATTTGGCAAACACCGGAACCTTGAACTTATGCGGGATGACAACCCCAGAAACCAAACCCAGCTCTTCAAAATCCAGCCCAAGTACCTTCTGGATTTCCATTCCACTTAGACGCTCTTCCAGCTATTTTTATTTTTCATCGGTCGGATGATACTGCTCCTCATTATAGTCAGTTTAATTATCAAATTCCCTTGGACTGGGGTCTTCCTCCCTTGTTTCCCCTTCTTGGTTGTCTCCTTATTTTGACGAAGATGTTAGTTCTATAACTTGTCTTAACGGTCCTTTGAACCTCCTTCCCAAATTCACCACACCAGCTATCTGCCTTGGCTTCTTGGTCTTCTATTTAACAATCAGGGCTTTCAGTTTCTCTTTCCCCTTGGCCAGAGCCATGATCATTTGTTGAAATTGAGCATTTTGAGTTTGTAGATCCTTCACTGTTTGTTCGAGAGCCATTTCTTTGCTGATAAAATAAACAATGAAGAAGATGAGAAACCTGCTATGAAACATGTTTATGCAATGATATGTAGGATATATGTATGCAATGATTTCAATGATTTAGGGAAACTTAAATTTATGAACCAAAATGAAAAAAAGATTTTATTAGTAGAATTCAAAATACAATTGCCTTTTAGGCGTTCAACTGAAAATTCTAAAAACTAAGAAATCATGTTTCTTCTGGGCGTCTCCTCTTCGTGTCGAGATATAAATTAAGACCTCTTTCCTCGTGAAGTTGCTTTGTGAGCTCCAAAACTTTCCTCTCATGAGAATAAAAATGATTTCTATAGGTATCTCGCTCTTTCTTCAGTTGAATCCAGGATCTCTGCAGTTCTTCAAGATCAGTGGGCATATCAGGATGAAGAACCGTATAGAGAATATCTCCTTCGGTAATGGGATCCACAATCACTGGTAAGATGGCTATATATGGCATCATAAGGTTCTGAGCAAGAGCTCGTACCCATTGGAGATAAGGTTCCATAGGGATGGAAGTCTTCGGCCCCAAAGTCTTGGTGTCAAATCTGTTTAGCATCCCCAAGCTCGTATGAACCTCTGGCGATACCCTTGGACATCATCCTCATAGTTAAACATAATTCCCTGGATAAGCATCTCGTGAGGACCATCCCTTCGAGTGTAGCCAAATTATCGTAGAGCCAGAGAAGGATTATAGGTTATGCCTCCCCTAATACCAAGTAGTGGGACATTAAGGACCTCTCCACAGCGATCAATAATAGAAATATCTACTATAGATCGGGAATACCAGAGAATATTTGCGTGAGAAAGTGACATTATCCTTTGCGACCAGCCCAAACCTTCTTCATTCTTCATTATTATTTTAGGGAGGTGAGAAATAAACCACCTAGAAAGCAATGGCACACAGCACATAAGAATCCCTCTTTTCTTTGTAGTACGAGCGTGGAAGGTATGCAATATTTCTCCAAGCAAAGTAGGCACAGGGTTACGAGAGAGGAAGACCTTGATAGCATTCACATCTATGAGTAAGTCTGGATTAGGGAACAATACTAACCCATAGATTAGAAGGGCCAAGACCTCCTCAAAAGCCTGGAAGTCCAAATCATCCCAGAATAGCTGAGCCTTCTCTATTAGGAATTTGGCTAGAAAACCTTTAACTCCGCTTATTGTTTCCCAGTTGGATACAACGTCTGGCCGTTTCAGGTGCAAAGTTGCTGCAATGATCTCTGGCTTTGGAGCTTCTTCCAAACCGGTGAAAGGCAACTGATCCAAGATAGGTATTCCCAATATCTGAGAGAACTCTTCCATGGTGGGTACCAACTGATAGTCTGGAAAGGTGAAGCAATGGTGCTTAGGGTTAAAGAATTGAAAGAGCACACTCATCATCTTCTCATCAAAACCCAAGGTAACCAGATTGAGAAGTCGACCATCGTTGTTGGTGAATGAAGAAGTCTCGGAAATCCTTGATACCAGCTCTTTGAGTTGAAGAGGTATTCTCACGAAGCTGATTCAGATGGTATTTCTACGAGCGGAGGCCATGATCTGCAAAACAGAACAAAGATAAATTCCCCTAATCCTTGAAATGGTTAGTGTAATGAAGAATGAATGTTTATGATGCATGATGTCATGTTTAAGTAAAATAATCACACACAAGCAAAGCACACAATAGAACTTAGGTTCAAAGGCCTGCATGAGGTTTAAGGCAAGTACCCTTTTGAAGTTTAGTTGGTTTTAAACCTGTCCTATAAATAGTAACCGGGTTCTAAGGAGTCTTAATATCACTGATCTTTCTTTATCGGTATTATTTCAGCTTAGCAATATTTTCTATTTTACATTTGATTCAGTGATTTATTCACTAAAGTCCATAACATGCACAGCGCACCAGGTCCACTTGATCTGTTTACTAACGCGTTTTGACAATGATCAGATGGTCCATATTTTTTTAGTTTGATATTTTATTTTTTGATTTTTATTTTAATTGTTTTAATTTCAAAAAATTATAGAAAAATCATTTTTAGTCCAAAAAATCTGAAAAAATTATCAAAAATATTTTTGATTTTTCTCTTTCTGATTTATATTTTTTCAAAATTTTATTTTGTGTTTTGATATTTTTTATAATTTTTCACTTTATTTGAATTGTTTTAAATGTTTAAAAATACTTTTATGCATTTTTAAATTCTGAAGAAAAAAATATGGAATGATCCAATGATATTGTGACAAATATTGGTGACCTCATTTATTTTTTATTTCAGAATTTGCTATTTTTTATCATTTTTGGTTTATTTTACTCATTTCTTTTAATTTTAAAAATAGTTTCTGACTTTAAAAAATTACCAAAAATTTTATAAAAATATTTGAGTCATTTTCTGATTTTTCTATGGTCTTACTTAATATTTCTTGATTAATTTGAACATAATTGATATTTTTATCCCTTATTTCTATTTTAGAACATTTTAAAACCCACTTTAATATGTATATATATTAAATGCAATATTATTTTGTGATCATTTTATGGCTGATCTTGGGTTGAATTTTTGATCATGAACTTTATTAATATCATTGAATCTATGGTGTAGAGTCTAACTCCATAAAAATGGATGAATGATTTTAATAATAGTTTGATTAAATTTTAATTCAAATGTGGTTTGTATATTCTTTTCCACCCCTCTTCATCTTGTCCCTTTCTTATTGCACTAAGTGTTATTGGAGCATGATCTCTATATCATGTCTCAAAACAAATGGTGCATAGATTGCTATTGACTGACCTCAAAATAGGTGTGACTTCTATATAAGTCCACTTACGATTGCTTAACATAGCGCTAAATTTTATTCTGATTTGAATAAATGATCATTTGTGGCCCAAACCTATATTTGTAAGCCCAAGTATGTTAATTTAATCTCTTTGATCCAATAACCTTGAGATTCATTGTGTGGAGGCTTTGGTTCTACCAATCCTCTAATAGATCTACATCACTTTTGGTCAACGCGGATCACTTAAACATCGTTGGTCATTAAATTTTATTTTTGAGGATTTCAAAATGGATGATATACTTGACAAAAAGCAAATGCAACTTGTTGGGTGGAGGCTTTGGTTCTACCAATCCTCTAATGAGTTCCAAATGCAAGTTTCAAGATGGTCATCCAACTAACCACTAATTGCTAATAATTGACTTTATTTTGTGTTTTTATTTTATGCATTTTTATTTTATGCACCATTTACTTTAGTATTTACATTTCATGCTATTTTCATCTTTGCTCACTTGAGCATTTACTTTCTTGTCATTTTTATTTTTCTCACTTGAGCTTTTCTTTTCTTTTTGAAGACACCTAATAATCAACATGAATCATAAAAAACTTTAATGATACTTGGACTATTTGGTTACTGTCCTTGGCATTGTGGAGTATTGGACTTATTGGACTTAGGATTAGAAACCTTGGCCTATGTTGGAGACCTTGTGACCTTAATTGATGTTTTGTATGGAGTTATTGAGGTTTAGCTCAAGACATTGGGTTGTTTATTTATTTTATGTGTAGGTTATTGTGATTACATACTTTGTTAATAATTTGGAATTCACCCGTATACCGTCGTTACTCTGCCCAATTTTTGAAGACTTAATATACTTGAAGTTTGGTTCTCTTAAGAGGTCTAGTATCCTTGCTTGTTTGGTTTCAATCCAAAAATGGAAATTCTATCTTGACTCATAATGTCAAGTATTGGCTGCTTGTTGGTTAGATGGTTCTTATCCCTAGCTTTTACCTTATGCTATTAGGATAGTATCTTCTTCTCCTCCCATCTTCTTTAATTTCAAAAATCTTCTTCCCCCTTTTTGAAAAATATTCTTGTTTTTTAAACTTGAACCACTTTCATAATAAACTTGGACCTAGGTCCACGTATTTTCAAAACCTTTTCACAAATAAACTTTAATCAACTTAATAATACCTTGACATTTTTTGTGAGAAGACTAAAAGTCAATCAATCTCATTTCAAACCATTTTGCCACTTTGGCTTTTTACTTTTAAAATATTTCTCAAAAGATTATTCTCTAGTCAATTCTTGTAGTGAAGAGAGATATTTTCCACTTGGGTGTTGAGTGAGGCATTGTTGATTTTAAAATCCAATCCATATCCTCCACTTTGAGAAGATGCAAATTCTCCTTTCTCATGATTGTGGGTAGTAAGTTTGTTTTCCACACGGACAATGACGATGATGTCTTATCTCATAAAATTAACCAACACACTTGTGTTTTAAAAACTTTTAAAGAGGAACTACGTGTACCCTGATCCCCTATTGCACGGAAGGTGGTATGTAGGCACTAAAGGTTCGCAACCGCGGCGGGTGAAAAATCATAAAAAATATATTTCTTTTCTCACCTCCACCATCTATTTTACATATAACATTTTATAGCCAAAATATATAGATTTTTCAAAGAGGTTCCTACGGAGTACTGTAGATGTTTAGGGTACTAATACCTTCCCTTTGCATAACCAACCCCCTTACCTTTAATCTTTCCCCATCTTTTTGGGTTACTCGCTCTTTTCCCATTCCTTTGAAAATAATAAAGCGCGGTGGCGATTTTTATTTTTGATCTGTATAAGTCTAGTCAATCCAATGGCTTAGTCTTAAACATTTTTACCGCTACACATACTTTTTCTTCTTATTTTTCTTCTTCTCTAGTTCAGAAGCATTTGAACTTCTCTTCCTTTTACCAATAGAACAATCAATACCCTTAGCAGGAAAATCTGAGTAATTAAAGCTTGACATATCATGTCCTTCTAGTTTAATCATTATAACATATGTAGCCACATTGGATACAAGATCCTTCTTGGAGAACAGAGGATAGTCATTCACATGAATTCTTTTATGATGATAACTCTCAGATGGTTCAGTTAGAGGCTTGACCTCAAGTTCTTTAATCATCCTCATGTTCTTCAAGGTTTTCCCATTGAAGGGATCTCCAATGCTTAGAGTCAGATCCTCTTTATAGTTGGCTTTTTCGACCAAAAACCTTACCAAGCCACTTTCAACAAAAATATCCATTAGAAGACATACACAAGGAGTATTGGGAGATACTTTTTTGTTGGGAAAAGCGCTGGTTATGGACTTTCTAATAGAATCCCTCAGATAATTAAACAGAATAAAGGGAAGATTAATCTTCAGTTTGGACAACAAAAAGTATAGCATGAATTTCTGATTAATGTTGAAATAATCAGAGGAGCTTGAAGGGGGTATAGGGTTTATGCAACCCAAAATAATCTTATGCCACACTCTGAGATTATCATGAAGATCCTTGCTTTTGTACTTAGATTTCCCAGCAGATAAATTCATAAACAACAGTTGATCTAGAGATTTATTTGCAGCCTTTGATTTATTATCCAATTCATACACACATTTTCCTTTAAAAAATGTCAATCCCAACAGTTTTGTAACGGCCTCTTTAGTGATAATGATTCTCTGTCTAATAACATCCTAAACATTGTGAAAATTGTCACAATCAGCATTTTCCATAAATCTATCACTAGCTCCCCATAGACAGGACCACAAAGCCTTTGAAAATAGTTTTCCCAGCCTTGAGCTTTTAATTCCTCTTTTAAGTAACACCCATTTGCAGCAAGATTGTAAAAATCAACCATTAATTCCTTATGAACAATCAACTATGTTGGTTTTAAGTTGCAATGAACTTGATAACCTCTCTGCATAATATGGTTATCATCAACATGGTTCAGAAGATGACGGAGCAGTTGAATTGTATGGAGGAGCTGTTAAAGCTGAAGGAACCGCAGTGGATGAAGATGAAGTGATGGTTGATGAAGACGGAGTTATTGAATTCATACTTTGTTCCACTTATTTTGCAAACTCAATAACAACTTGTTGATTAGGAGTTATAATTGTTGAAGAGAGATGAAAAATGATGGAGGTTTGTTGAAGAAAGCAGAAAACTTGTTGAGCATTTTGAAAGAAAAGAGGGTTTAGGGTTTCTAACGTGTGGGAGTGAAGTAAACGTGTGTGATTTATAGTGTTTGAGAGGTGGGATAAAATAAAATAATAAGAATACAAATAAACACAATAATTAGGATCATTAAATGAAAGTAATAATTATGATTTGAATCAATTCAAAAACATTACAAACATTGCTCATTGCATAACTTAGATAGCGTGTGATGATTAAGCATAACCAAGGGTTACACACGTTAATCAATACATCTAACTAAGTGACACGTTTGATATCCTCAGAGTCTGGACAACCAAAAAGGTTTACATCTAATCAAAAACATTTCTGACCAAAACATCTTCCAATTACTGAGGTTCTAAAAGAAATACAATACCTTTGTTAAACTCAGAGTTTAGTATTCTTCAGAAGATTGAACATTGATCTTGTTCTGACTAGAGCATCTTTGTTTTCTAGAGTTATATCCTTAGAAAGAGGTGATGAGATTCTGCTTTTATTTTGTTGAGGTTGATCAGAAGGAACAAAAATAATATCAGACGTAGGGGATTTTGATTCTTTATCTTCTTGAGTTTTGTCCTTTGGTTCACCAAACATTGTATTTACATCAATAGTTCCAGAATCGATGATCTTTCCCTTCTGGTTGCCTCTGAAACCGACAACGCCTCCAGACTTAAGTTCCAAATCTTGGAACATATTCCTTTCTCCCGTCATGTGTCGCGAGCATCCATTATCCAGGTACCATGATTGGTGTTTCAGTGGCACCATCAAGGACATCTGCAACATAGATTATCTGATCCTTAGGTACCTACTTTCTGGGTCCTCTTTTGTTATAAGTTCCAGAGTTTCTGACACCTTTGGACTTTTGTGCAACGAGATAGTCATGTGAAATTTTTGCATAATATTTTGGTTTATAAGTTTCATTTTGTGTTTGTGTTTGTGCTACAGTAGTATCAAAACCTTCTTGTTCTGTACATTTCAAATTTGTGCCAGCAAGCACGGAATGTTTAGAAAGAGGTATTGGTTTGACATTTAGAGTCTCATCAATTTTCTTTGATGGTCTTGAATATCCCAAGCCTCTGCTTCCATATCTACTAACATCATATATCATTGAAGCCATTATGCTTCTATTTATGCTTTTAGCAAGGAAGTGTTGAAAAGCTATATCTTATCTGATTACTTCGTTAATAACAGATGTGTTAGAGAAAATCTCTTCTTCTAATCTAGACACTTTACTTTTCAAATAAATATTTGATTTCTCTAAAACAAATAGTTTTCATTTAATTCAGAAATGTTTTGCTCATCTATAATAGTGTTCTTAGAAGTAGCTACAAAACTCTTTTTCAATATTTTGTGTTTACTTGGAAGAAGTTGATATTTTTTCATTAATTCAGATAAACCAGTTTCAAGTTCATAACGAGATAAGGAAGAAAGTACCTTTCTGTGGTCATCAGAGTCTGACATATAATCATGTGTTAGTTTGTTTTCTGATGTTGCTTCTCTTATGCTGGTCCTGGCCATGAAAGCCATGTTTGCCTGCTCTTCATCAGAATCTTCATCTTCTGATTTTGAATCATCCCATGTTTCCATGAGACCCTTTTTAGCTTTGTAAGCCTTCTTAGGCTTCTTGTCTTTCTTGAGCTTTGTGCAATCATTTTTTTAATGTCCAGGCTCGCTCACTCATAACAAGTAACTTCTTTTCCAGAAGCATTTTTCTGACCAGAAGTAGATTCACCTCTTCCATAAGTCCTTCATTGACTTTTGAATTTGCTTTGTCTATGCTTCCAGATTTGGCTGATTCTTCTGAATATCAATGAAAGTTCTTCGTCATCTAAATCTTTTTCAGATTCTTCCTTAGCTTGATAAGCCTTGGTCTTTCCAGACATAGACTTTAGAGCAACTAATTTTACCCTCTTTTGAGGTTCATCTTGATCAAGCTCTATTTCATGACTTCTTAAAGAGTTAATAAGCTCCTCAAGAGAGGTGTTGGTCAGATTCTTTAAAAGTTTCAAAGTAGTTACCATGGGTATCCATTTTATAGGAAGGCATCTGATAATCTTCTTAACATGATGTGTTGTAGAGTAACCTTTATTCAGAAACTTAAGTCCTGCCACAAGAGTATGAAATCTTAAAACACCGTTTCCACAAATTCATCATCTTCCATTTTGAAGGCTTTGTACTTTTGAATTAAGGCCAGAGCCTTTCTTTCCTTTACTTGTGCATTGTCTTCATGTGTCATTTGAAGAGAATCAAAGATAGACTTTGCAGTCTCTCTATCTGTTATCTTCTCATATTCATTGTATGAAATATCACTTAGAAGAATAATTCTTTCTTTGTAGTGATCTCTGCATATTTTCTTTTGTTCTTCTGTCATTTCACTTCTTGCAATCTTCTGACCTTTATCATCTACTGGGTGAGTGTAGCCATCAACTACCAAATCCCATAGATCCAAGTCATAAGCCAGAAAGCAACTTTCGATACCATCCTTTCAATAGTCAAATTTCTCCCCATAAAACATAGGAGATTTTGAACTATAGTGATCTCTACCATTATCCCTATTATCAATAGTGGAAGTAGGTGTAGCCATTGGTTTTTCACACACACTGGATCAG
The DNA here is from genome assembly GCA_948472305.1 of Vicia faba. Lineage (NCBI taxonomy): Eukaryota > Viridiplantae > Streptophyta > Magnoliopsida > Fabales > Fabaceae > Vicia > Vicia faba. Next base: position 1,373,171,927 of record OX451739.1, on the reverse strand, counting down.
TACTGAACACTGTTAAATGTTTATAAAAATGCAAACATTTTATCTCCTCAAAACCATAGCTCTGATGCAAATTGAAGGTGTGAAAAACACAAGAAAGGGGGGGGGGGGGGGGGTGAATTGGGTTTTAAACCAAAACTTTTCTTTTAAAAAATTATCCCTTTTAACTAAAATACTTTTTCCTTCACTCTTGATAATAACAATATTTAAGAACAGGAATTAAAGAACAAGGTATGTTTATACTTGTTCACTTGAAAACTATCAAGCTAGTCTAGTCCATCCGCCAAGGTGATTTCGCCTCTATCAATCGAGGATTTAATCCATTATAACCAAACTAATTATAATTTGCACAAGCTACCCGCAAGTGACTAACAACCTCTAAGACACACATGTCCTAGACTTCTTAAGGATATAGACCTAACTGGTCCCTTAAGGAAAATCAAACAATAATCAAAATGATTATTACAATGCACAAGCTACCCTCAAGTGACTAACAACCTCTAAGACACACTAGTCTTAGACTTCTTAAGGATACAGACCTAATCGTTCCCTTAAGGAAATCAAACAACTATTTGAATACAAGTTTTATTTACAATGATATTGCTTCTACACAAGCGAATATGTAAACTATTTTAAGAACAATTACTTAAGAATAAGAAAGCTTATGAACAACGCTTGTGTGTGAATATTTTGTTACTTGGCAGCTTTCTCTCTTAGTCTGTAAGCCTTTATATAGCCAATAAAATAATATATCTGTTGAGGGGTACTTTTGATATTTCCAAAAACATTGGCAGCTTGAGCAATAACGCGAGGGAGAAGATCGTGCAACGCATCCGTCCTTTCATGGTGGTGGAGTGAAATGTTTGTTGTACCATATACTATTTGTACCAGGTTAACATTATCTTCTTTCTTTATGCACCATAGGCCTCTGCCAGCATGAGTTTAGAAGCGAGAACATAACACAAGATCATCAGAACTTCAAGTCTTCGGAGTCTTCAGAACTACGTCTTCAGAGTCTTCGTCACTTGGTCGTGAGAACCTTTTCTTAGAACCTTGAGTCTTTATAACTTAAAGTCTTTAGAATCTTTATAAATTATGTCTTTAGAGTCTTCAGCACTTGGTCTTTAGAACCCTTATCTTTAGAACCTTGGGTCTTTAGAAACTTGAGTCTTTAACATTTGGACTTAAGTAGAAACTTTTGTCTTCATATCTTCTGAATGTTTCTTTAGAATCCATTGTCTTCAGAAACATGAGTTTACAACATCTAGACTTAAGTAGCAACTTCTATCTTCAGATCTTTTGACTTGTTTCTTTAGAACATGTTGTCTCTAGAAGCATGAGTCTTCAGCATCTGAAAGTAAGTAGAAACTTCTGTCTTCAGATCTTCTGACTTGTTTCTTTAGAAAACATCTGATCCTACACTTCAGAGTCTTCTAGAGTGTATTTCTACTATTCATCAGAACTCGTGTAGCGCAGAAGCAGAATTAATTATCTTCTAATGTCTTGGACATGCCATCCATCAGAAGTGGGGCCTGTTTGTTAAATACTCAAAAATAACAAACATTAGAGTATCAAAAAATTTCATACAAACATACTCATTTGTTATCATCAAAACTCAGAATATTGTAGAACCAAATCCTATTTTTACAACGGGTAGTATTTATGGTTGTAATCAAGTTTAGTTATGATGGATTAAGTCCTTGTTGATAAGGTGAAATCACATTGGCGGGTGGACTGGATTAACTTAGTTAATAGTGGACTAGGATAAAAATAATTATGTTAATTTATTTTTGTTCTTGTTTCATCTTTGATTGTGTTGGGTAGAAAAAGTTTCAAATATAAAACCAAATTCAAATCCCCCTTTCTTCTGTTTCCTGTACCTTCAATTGGCATCATAGCTCTGGTTCTAGTATTGAATGTTTATCAAACACTTAATCGTGTCAGATAAAGATCCATATTTTTGTTGAAACATAATGGGGGGGAATCTTTCCACCAGCTTCACCTATTGTTAATGAAAGAGATAAACATAATTCCAAACCTTCAGTCTTTGATGGATAAAGGTTTGATTACTAGAAAGAAATAATAGAAAGTTTATTTCTTGGTCATGACATATATCAATGAGATATGGTAGTTGATGTCTACAAACATAATGTTGATCATAGCGGTAACAAGATAGAAAGAAGAGTGATGATTGAGCGGTAGAAGAAAGACTACAAGAATCATCACAAAGCTATAACCATTCATTTGAATGCTATTTCTTACACTAAGTATGAAAAATTCATAAATAGAGACACAACTAAGTCTATATTTGATTCTTTAAGAATGACTCGTAAAGGAAATGCTCACGCGAAAGAAACTAAGGCGCTTGCCTTGACCCAGAAGTATGAAGCCTTCAAGATGAAAGCTAATGAAATAGTTTAGAACATGTTCTCAAGGTTTCAAATTATTGTTATAAGACTGAAGGTTCTGAACAAAGGATACTCTACTGTAGATCATGTTAAGAAAATTATCAAAAGCCTACCCAAGAAATGAAGGCATGTGGTAACCGCACTGAAATTGTCCAAGGATCTGAACAACACTTCCCTTGAGTAACTAGTTAGTTCTTTGAGAAGTCACGGGATATATCTTGAAGAAGATGAGCCTCAGAGAAAAGGAAAATCAGTGGCTCTGAAATCTATGGGAAATTCTGAAAAGACCAAAGCCTTTCAAGCTGAAGAGGAAGAGGAATCTGAAGAAGATTTTGAACAAGAAGATGAGTTATCTCTTCTCTCCAGAAGAGTTAATCAATTATGGAAAAAAGATAAGGCAAAGGAAAAGGATTCAAAAGGACATGTGGTCTCTTCAAATTAACTTCTAGACAAAGGAAGTGAGTAGCAAGCCAAGACATCACGTGCTTTGAATGCAAGTGGTGAGGTAACTCTAAGAATGAATGTCCCAGCTCAGAAAAGACAAGCCAAAGCATAAAGTCTTTAAAGGGAAGAAGAAATGGTTGATGGCGACATGGGATGATTCTGATTCTTCAAAAGATAATTCTGAGGAAAAGCAAGAAAATGTGGCACTGATGGCATGCATGAAAGCATATTATGAGAAGTTTCAATCTAAACCAGAATCAAAATCAGAGTCAAACTCTGAAGAGGCATTCTCTGAACTTCCTTATACTAAATTAGAATTTTGCTTATCTCAGATTTTGGAAAAGTATCAGAAGCTTCAAAACAAATACAGGGATATGAATTAAGTACATATATGTGAATTTGAAGCACATAGTAAGACTAATAAAGAATTCTCCATTTTTAATGAAGAAAATTTTATTCTTAAGAATGACAACGCTTCACTTAAAAGCAATAGTTCAAAACTTGAGGAAGAAATTCTTTCAGAAGCTTCTATGGATTCTGATAACGTCATAAAGAAGTATGACAAATTTTTCCAGAAATTTCTTTCTAGAAGAATAATGGATTCAATAATATATGGTGTTAGCAGAAATGGAACAAGAGGTATTCGTTATGATTCCGATGAAGAATCCACTTCATAAAAAGATGATAAACCAAAAACTCTTCACTCTCACTTTGTGCCTACTGGTTATGAGGCTAAAGAAAAACCTATTTCAACACCTAAGGCTAAAACAAAGGCTTATTCTCCTCGTTATTTTAACTATTCATATAGATATGGTTATCTTTCTCAAAAACCGAAGTTTGTTAAGAACTCTGGGAGTACTAACAAGAAAGGACCCAAAAGAATGTGGGTACCATTGCACCCCAAATTTACCCTTTGTCTTTTCAACCCTAATTAACTTGTGTTTCATTCACATATACACTCATACATTGCATTGGTTCTATGGTTATGGGATCAAGTTATCTTGTGTGGTTAACTTTCTTCAATAAAAAAGAAGAAGATAAGGCTCAAAGCAATAGGAGTTTAAGATGTCCTCAACACCATGGTGTTTTCAAGCTGAAAGGGCTCCAGCGTCGTTGCCTGTTTGAACGTATTTTGAGACCTGTTTCACCCCTTGATCAAGTCTCAAAGTGAGAAAATTAAATTTCCCAGTAAAGTAGTTCATGAGAATTATCTTGTGAATATCCTCGATTTGATAATCTTGATTTCTCCAACGGATTTTTGGTCGGATGGTGGATTTCTTCCAGCCAATTTATTATTACAGTTTTGGTTTGGGTTCTCCCATAAAAAATCCAATAAAAGTTTATACTCCCTCAGAGGACTATTGATTTCTTAAGATTTATTTTGATTTTCCCCAGCTGATCTTTTTGTCTCTAGAGAAGGATCCTTTATCATGGAAGATATTGTAGAAGATAAGCTTTGTGGAAGGGTCTCCATCTAGTTGAGATTTGTCCGAGTAACTAGTTCATTAACATTTTGGTTTTCTAATTTTTTTAGTGTGTTGTTTTGTCAACATAAACATAACATTGCATACATTTAAACATTCATAAATCCATCTCCATGCATAACTGAAGGAATATTCATGCCCATTCACAATTCCTTTAGTATGGTAGGAGTTACCTGTTGGTACCTTGGTCTCTCTAAATCCACTTTTTGGTTTCCTAAAAAGATTTTATTTTCTATCTCCCCACTGAGATTGTGCCTCATGGAAGAATTATGTTTTAGTTTTTTCCTTCCTAGCTCATTGTCTGGATGGAACAAATCCCTAGTCGAGTTCATTCCTCATTGGATAGAGTCATGTTTGGTCGTTTCTCTCCAGCTCGTTCCTAGATTGAACTTTGCTCTCCTGTAACAACTTTTGATCCCTTTAGGCTGGAAACCTAGAGAAAAGGCATGTTTTACACCTTTTCGTGTCATGTTTTCTTCAATAGAGAAAAGTTGTTCAATAGATGAAGAATCTAATTCCTCAACAGTTATAGCTCCAACAATATGTCTAATATTTTGTTCAACAACAAGTGATAGTCTCTTTATTTAAGAAGCTTGTTTGTTCCTGTCATATCTAATCCTTATTTCTGCAGCAAATGGAAATTTCTTCAGGCAATCCCCAACAGAGAAGCTTGTTGTGATTCAACAAACCAAAGTTAACATAGGTTGATTTTCTAATAGGTGAATGTCTTTTTCATTTGAGAAGCTTGTTACGATCCCCGATCAGAGTTAAAACTTAAATCTCCAACAAGTGAAGACCACTTCAGGTTGAAGAAAAGAAGTCAAAGAAAGATTGTTTGTTACCCTTTCTATGTGGAATACTTGGTTAAAGAAGAAATTGAGACCCGTTCCAGGAGGAAGACGAAAAGTCATGGGAAGTTTGTTACCATTTCCAGGTGGAATACTTGGTTAAAAAAGAAACTGAGACCCGTTCCAGGTGGAAGACCGGAAGTCATGGGAAGTTTGTTACCATTTCCAGGTGGAATACTTTGTTAAAGAAGAAACCGAGACGCGTTCCATGCGGAAGACCGGAAGGCATGGGAAGTTTGTTATCCTTTATAGGTGGAATTATTAATTAAAGAAGAAGTAAGCCCCATTATAGGTGGAAGATTAGAAGTTATGGGAAGCTTGTTATCAATTCAAATCATGCCACTACCTTCATCTATGAGTTGGTAGTATACCATCGTTTATGAGTCGATATTACCTATTTCTATATTGTCATGTATGAGTCAGTATTACCTATTTCTTTACAATCATCTAAGAGTCAGTATTACATGTTTCTTCACCATCATCTATGAGTCAGAATTACCTGTTTCTTTATCGTCAACTATGAGTCGGTATTATTCTGTTTACTGCCTTCAACTATGAGTTGGTAGTATGTCCAAATCATGTCTACTGCCTTCAACTATGAGTTGGTAGTATCTTATTTTCTGCCTTTAGCTATAAGTTGTTAGTGCTATCTTTTTTCCAACTAAGTACTCAGGGTTTATTTCCCATTAAGTTTAGTGTTTTTTTCCTTGTTTCATATCTCCTAGTGGAGTCTTCCATTATAGGTTGCTATCTTTTTTTGCCTCTGGCCCTCATGGTGTTGTGTTGCTCCGTAGTGAGTTATATATCCTTATCGGACTCCCTTCATGTTTTTTATTTCTCCACCAAAATTAAGGTCGTAGTTCATTTACGCAGAGTTTGTCTCCCATAGCATATCCGTCACAGAGTCCGATCATTTGCATTTATATCATAAACATAATGTGACACCTTAGGGCTAAAAAATCGGGTCTTTTGTATTTAACTATCTTCAATCCTGTTGATATGAAGAATTTTGATCTTTATATCTCCGGATAGAGAAAACTTAAATAGGGGAAGCTGTCATACCCTAATTTTTACCCCTAATATTCCACATATCATATAATTTACATCTAACCAAAGATCACAAGCATGACATCCTCATAACCATTACCCCTTTGGTTTGACCTTTGTGGGAGATCACCAAGCACCCTTTGTGCTTCTTTTTGCATCTATGTTTGATTACATTTTAACTTTGCTAACCTTATTCAAAATACAAAAGTATGTATTTCTTTCTTTTCTTATTGTACAAGGTAGGGACTTGCAATCAAAGGATTGAGTTTGGTTTCTAAATTAGGTTTTGGTTCCCAAAGTCAAAGTTTTGGTCAACAAGTGGTCCATAAGAGTTTTTACTTCAAGAAGTGACCTATAATTTTAGGTCATATTCATGTCAAGCTTCATTTAACTTCATTTGGTCAAGAAAAATCCAAGTTTGATACATGATTTCAACGTTTATTCGAGTATGTCTCACGTGTTTATTTCCATGCCATCTCCATCAAATTATCAAGATTATTCAAGGGACAATCAATATTTCTTCATTTGGTATTCAAGTATTCATTATTGGGCCTTTGGATGCAACAAAATACCAAAAATCACGAGATGGTACATGGTTGGGTGATCTAAAATTCAAGTATGACATGTCACTTGGTATAAACACCATAACTCTCACATTTCTCAACATTTTTGGAATCTACTTTGAGCCAAATGTCACATTTGAACACCTCTACAATTTGTTTTCAAGGGTCAAACATCAATTTTGCCTCTAAGTACTCAATTTTGGAATTGGACAAGATGCCCTTGTATGCATAAAAGTTGGTCCAAAACCTGGTTCGACCTATTGCCTGACCTAGAAATCAGTTCATGACCTGAACTTCTCATCCATGCCATTTTCAACTAAGCACCCTTTTGATGTGACTCTTGTTGCATTTGATTATTCATCATAAGGAAATCATTTGGCACAAAGAACATCTCAAAACGCACTAGTGAATCTAATTTTGCGTAAATTAAAACATGGTGCCTTGGACTATGCATTTTTACGCATGACCTGGAACCTAAAATAACCAAATCTTCACTTGAACCACAACACATGTGCAAACTTGTTTTTTGTTGCAAAATGCATAGAGTGGGGTGCAAAGCAGCCTGGTTTCATATCAAACTTATGCATTTCACCCTCACTCTCACACGGATTGCAAAACAAAGTTTTCCAACTTGGTTCACACGTTATAGATCTGAATCCACACATAGCTGTTAGCTCCTAAATTGGACACCCACAACAAATTGGCCTTATGGGCCAAAAATAGATTGAACAAATCTAAGCTGGAAATACTTCGACAGATTGGAAAATACTTAGAGAAATTTCTAAGTTAAAGTTAATTTCGACCAGAAGGTTCTTGCGGCCTTCGACTGAAAGGGCTCCAGGGCCTTCGACTAAAAGGAAACCTCGTATCAGCAACAGGTGATTTTGAATCTGAAGAAAGGAGGGAAAAGCAGTTTACTTGGCAGTTGAGGAAAGTAACGTGGTATGAAGATAGAGGTTGAAGCATATGCAGAAGATACTTGTCCTCATCCTAGAGCAAAGCAACTCCTCAATGGTTACCTAGTTCTAGTATAAATATAGGAAGTTTATGTAGATTTCTGTGTGTTCAACTAACTGTACAAGTTATTCAATACTATTCGAGTACCCGCTGCGTGAGAAAGAATACTGAAAATGTACGTTTGAAACACCACATTTTATAATCAAAATCTTTTATATTCCTCTTTACATTCCTTGGCATTTTATCTTACTTGCAAAAATCTATTTTCCCTTGCACTTTACTCGCATTTTTTATTAGATTTCTGCACTTAAATTCTTCTCAACCCCTTTTCTATTTTACTTTCTACACTCAAACTCATTTCAAACCTCAACCTTTCTCAGCCGAACGTGTGTTCTTTATTTATATTAGCATTTATATCCAAACAACGCCAATAATTATCATATGTCCTAAGATCAAACTGATCGATCCTGTGAGTAACCAAAAAATTACCCTTTTTAGAAGATCAGCGGTTGTTTATCGATTAACACGGGAAAAAATTGGCACGCCTAGTGAGACGTTGCTATTTTTTTTCTTGTTTATATTAACATAGATTCTTTGCATAATTTCCTTTCTTTTACAAAGTATTGTATGCTATTAAGAAGTGGCAAATTAACCACCAACGAGTGTACAACTAGAAGGAGAAATAGTGAAAGTGAAATGGCTAATCAGCCAAATAATGGAGAAATACCTACACCAATTACTACTGGAACAGCGGTTATACCTGTTGTACCCCAAAAATTTTCCTCTCACTTATCTAGAATTTTCTCATAAGATCTCCTTTAGATCATGACTGCATTAGGGTTGATCAGCTCAAGACACCTCCTCAAGCACTGATGACTGAAAATTAGGGTTTGAGATTGAACAAGGAAAAATGTACTTTTAATTCCCCATATGACTTTCATGGATCATTTTGGACCCCTAAGATTACTCATGTCAAGTTGCAAGCTTTGAATCACATTTTTTATCAGTCAATTGAGCAGTTGACCTAAAAATCAATTGTATTTGGGGAAAAAGTCAACCATGGCCAATTTACAATCAAACTTCATAATTTTTTATCCACGTCAACACTTTAAACTCATGTGTATCATTTGATCAAGTTTGGATCACAATTCCTCAAGAAATTTGATCAAATCTCCAAAAGGGCAAAATGGTCAAAATTAGGGTTTTGATTGGGAAAGGGCAATTTCTGATTTTTAACCTAGCCAATGGTCATTTGGTTTAAGGCATGATCCCAAGAGTTAAATTGCATCATTTTGACCTAATGACATGGTTCAAAACATTGCAAGTTCATTGGATTGACAGATGAATTTTGCAGTCAATTGATCAAAAGTCAATTGTACACTAAAAAGTCAAACTTTGACTTTTTGGTCAAATTCAAGTGCCAAAGATCATAATTCATAAAAACATGTCAAAATATGAAACTTATTCATCAAGAAATCAAAAAGTCAAGATTTCATTTTGAAAAGTCAAAATTTCTAAACTTAGAAATTTTTCTAAGTGTTAGAAATTTCATGTTTTTTCATAACTTTGAGCCGAATTTTCACCATGATAAAAGATGATTCAAGAGAAACTCCCAACATGAAAGTTATAGATCTCCATGAAATATAAAACTTTGATTCACACAACTTCTTCCAAAAGTGCTTGGATCTCAAGTTATAATTTCAATAACGTAGGGTCATGAAACTAAACACTTAGTGAAATTTTGCCCTAATTTGGTCAGGATTTTGACCTAACTTCATGGAACTTTTTAATATAGTTACAAGGTTAATATTAAAAATAAATTCAAATATTGGTTGTAGATCACATTGCAAGCTTTCCAAAATGTCCAATAACTCCTTGAGATCATTCTTGAGTAGGGAGAATCGAAAAGATAAAGTTGGTGTTTTATCAGTTGAATTATAGGTCACTTTCATGATGAACACAAATGCAATTTCAATGCTAGACTGCATAATATTGCTTTGAAGACCTCCTAACTTGTGTATCTATCCATCATTAATGGATTACACAAACTTTTGAGCTTTAATCCAAGTGGTTTAAGCTTTATCCAATCCACATTTCCATTAATGGCACAAAGTGAACACTTCCATTTTACAAAAGCAAGCTTTTGTGTGAAGTCAATTCTTGAGCCTCTAACTTGTTCCCTCTAATCACACTCCATCCACAAAGTCAGAAGTAAGCTTGTTTAAAGCATAACCACTCTATCTTAGCAAGTACACAATGCTTGGAAACTTGAAATTCTCAAAAATCACATGTTATGCATAAACTTGTGATTTTGAATTCTGATCAAAAACAAGTCTCCAAACTTGTTACTTATAAATAGAAGCACTATTTATGAGCTAGAAAACGAGCTTGAACACCCTGAAATACACCAAAACTCTCAAATTAGAAATTGCCCAAAAACTCCATTATTGCGTAGTTTCAGACCTTAAACCTCAAACTCACATTTCCCTCGTGCGTTTCTTGGCCTTTTAGTTTATAAAGCTTCCTTGCATCAAGGGTAACTCATTCTTGTACCTGTTTCACTTCTGTAACACCATTTACCCTGTCTTTCATAACCAAAAAGAAAGCATCACAGTTGGACTTCTCCAGACCATTCCAGCTACCCTCAGCTCAAGCCAACCATTGCATTAGCTTCCTAGAGGTCCAAGGAAGCTAACCTGATCATCAGCACTGCCTGAAACAAGCTCAAATCCATTTCATGATTTCCAGTTTTGAGGTATTTTTCTTGAACTTCTATCTCATTACTTAGGCATTGTTAGGCTTACATTTGTGAAGATAAAATGTAGACATCATTTCCCTGAAGTTGTACATGTCCATAGATTTCATTTATTTTGATTGAGCTTGGAGAATTTTGAGTTTGAACTTTCTGAAATATTTAGGTCAGAATTTGGTACTTTTAAAAATTCTCATTCATATTTGATTTATACTTTATGATATTTATATGGTTGGATTCATGTGATAAAATGGGGCAATTTTCATGTTTACATTTTTGCAAATGGTTGAGAAATGAGCAAGTTATAGATCTTTTGGTTGGAGGTTGAAAATGAAGTACAGTCAGAGCGTGTTTTGTGTTATGTATTTATCATTTCATACAAGTTAACAAATGTATAGCACCCCAGCGGTAAAGCACGCTCCTGTTCACCTCATGGTCCTGGGTTCAAGCCCCAGCGTGACCATTTTTGTTTTTTTTTACATTTTCTGACTCTTTTTGTTCTTTTTTGGCAGCATTTGGGCTCTTCATTGGGCTTAGTTTATTTTTGCTCATGTTACTCTTTTGTTTACTAACGAACCCCCCTGACTTTTTATTTATTTTATTTTTATTTTCTTTTTCCTTTTATTTATTATTATTAATATTAATATTAATATTTATTTTATTGACAAAAAAAAGATAAAAAAGATATTTTTATTTATACTATATGCATTTATTTTATTTTCTAGACTAAAACATCAAAAATATTTTTGTTACAAACTTAACTTTTTTTAATTAAATAGATTTTGGCTTATTTTATTTTCTTAAAATAAACATAGAATTTATACTTTTCCTAATTTAATTAATTCTCATACTATTTAGTTTAATGTTAAAATCTTCTTCATAAAACTTAAAAATATTTTCTCTTTTAAATTAAATTAGTTTATTCTTTTTTTTATTAAACATTTTTTAGTTCATTAGGTTAAAAAATAAAAACATTTTTTTAACAAGGACAAAACCAAATAAAATCCATTCTTTTCTTTTTTATTCATTATTTTATACATTATCCCTTTTCATATTTTTGTACATTTATACTTTGTACACCCCCCTTCCCACAAATCATGTAATAGCTTAGTATTTTTATTTTCCTCAATTTAAATGTTTTATATTCACATGCTAGTAATTAGGGTTTGTATGGAAAGAATAAAATTAATCAAATAGAAAACCCTAATTCAAGACAAAAACAAGTATGAAAACAATACACTTGCACACAAGCACCCCTAGGGTAAAATCCACTTGGTTGCCTTAAAAAATGACCATATTACGCATGTAAGGTATCTTAGCCAAAACAAGCAAATACAATATCATAGTCCCTCAATGACGCTATCTAAGTTGCCTTTCAAAATGATCTTAGTCCCTCAAAGAGACTGCTAAGATACCTTGCAACATTGCTAATCATGGCTATACGATGACCCACGCCCGTCCCGTTTACATCCAAAGATAGGGTTGCTTACCAAATCAATGGTAAAACAACAATGTCAAAGGAAAAGAAAATGAACAAGAAAGACATTTGAGTATGTAGATTACTCCTAATTACTTGCTTCATTTCAAAACAAACATCCTTGCTATTTTCAAAACAAACACATACACTTTCAAACATCTTACAAAATTGAAAACATTTTCAAAAGATCAAACATCTTTGTATACATTCTTACAAACAAGAATCATTACAAAGATTGCCTAAATAATGGCCTCTTTACAAAATACTTTCAAAAACCACACAAAGCACAATTTCAAACAAAAGCAAGTGATCTAGCAAGTAACTAAGAGCCCATGGAAAACCATGGATGAAAAGGGTGTTAATACCTTCTCTTTTCATAATCTACCCCCAGAACCCAAGAAACAATCTCAAAGGTCTTTCATGTGCTTTTTCACCTTTCCTTTTGGATAAAAGAAAAGTCGGTGGCGACTCTTGCTAACTGCAACATTTGCAATCTAACGCAAAAACTTCAAGTCAGTTCTCCCACCGTATCATAATACCAACTGTTAGTGAAACTATCTCGTCAACCATTGGTTCGGCACCAACATTAACAGCAACTCAAACAGGACCAATACTTTCGTATGCAGGTCCCAGAGGTCCATCAGGAACACCCCACCAAGGGTGAATCCAGAATCTCGACCATACGTTCCCCCAGGATTTTCAACAGCATAGATGGGTCGAGACTAGCCTTATGGCATGCCAACTACTGAAATGGATAGTCTTATGAATGATGCGTCTACATTTTTAGAACCTTTGGTAAGTGCGTCTTCGCCATTACATGGATCTGGAACTGGTATGGCGAATTTGGGTAGAAACCAACTCTTAGGAGGGGCATCCCATGAAATACCAAGCCTCACAGATGCTTCTGCAACAATTTTGAGGCAACAGATTGATGAAAGCAACAATGATATGGTACAAATGTTGGCCCAAACTTTGAGTATAGTGTTGAACCCTCTAATACAAAATACCACCCAGTCGAACCAACAAATTTCAGCGCATATGACGCGCATGGCTGAATTTTTTGGGGTTCCCCAACCTATTCGACAACCCCAAAGAGCACCAATAAGAGAGAATCAAGGTATAATCTTAGAAGAAGATGTAACCATTAACCAAAATCCACAACTAGATAGGAGGAACCACAGAGTGGAAATCGAACAACCTAGGGTCGAAGTACCTAGATTTCTCCGGCAGATCCCTAGAGATGGTGATCAAGGTGTAATGGTGGTAAATGGAAACCAAAATGCTGACGAACTGATACAGCAGGTTCTACACCATAATTATGGAACAGATAATAATCCGACAACCATGATCGAAAGAATCATGATACAAAATGGAATGAACATTGGCTTTCATAGGCCAAACTTTACATCCCCATTGTCAGAGTATATCTTGCAAACAGATTTACCCCCTAGGTTGAAAGTTCCGAAGTTCACTAAATTTTCGGGGGATACGACGGAGTCCACTGTCGAACATGTAGCGAGATATTTGATAGAAGTTGGGGAAATATCAAATAACGAGAGCCTTAAGATTAAGTACTTCCCAAGTTCTCTAACTAAAAATGCTTTTACTTGGTTTACCACCCTCCCATCCAATTCGATCCACAATTGGAATCAATTGGAGAGATTGTTCCATGAACAATTTTACATCGGATAAACCAAAATAAGTCTGAAAGAATTGGCTAGCGTGAAAAGGAGATTCACTGAGACAATAGATGAATATCTAAATAGATTTCGACTGCTCAAAGCCAGATGCTTTACACAAGTTCCTGAGCATGAATTGGTTAAAATGGCAGCAGGGGGCCTAGATTATTCTATTAGGAATAAGTTAGATACCCAATACCCGAGGGATATGGCCCAATTGGCTGATAGAGTTCAACAGGTAGAACGTCTTAAAATTGAAAAAGCTAAAGCGACTAAGACTCATCGAAGAGAAAGGGTAGCCTATGTTGAAATGGATGATGACGATCCAGAGACATCTAATGATCCTATAACTGTCAAAGAAAGCGAAATAAATTTAGTAGAGTTAAAGCAAGGGCTTTCATACTCTTGTAGATTGTTAGTGCCCTCAGATGGGAAGAATCCTACTAAGTCTGAAAAGAACAGTGATAGATTCCCAAAGAAAACATATAGTTTCGACGTCACAAAATGTGACGAGATATTTGACTTATTAGTTAAAGATGGCCAAATGATAGTACCTCCAGGGGGAAAAATGCCTCCTTTAGAACAAAGAAAGAAAAGAGGTTATTGTAAGTATTATAATTTTTGGACCATAAAACTTCACAATGTTTTCTTTTCAGTGATCTTGTTCAAGGTGCGATTAAAGAAGGCAGACTCAAATTTGCTGACAAACCTCCAAAGAAAATTGATGCAAACCCATTGCGAGCTGATGCCCACTATGTTGAACTAGCAGGCATCAACATGGTCAAAGTTTCTGAAGACTTCGTCAATAAGCCGGTTTTTGGCAGTTTCACTGGGAATATCTCTAAAAAGACTGTCGAAGGGGTGAGAAGGGCTACTAAAGGCCTAAGCAAAAGAGCTACTAAAGACTCAAACAAAAGGACTATTGCAGGTTCTTACTTGGCTGCCGTCAAGGGTTCGACATAGGACCTTGAAGCCAAAACGCAAAAGATGAATGTTGCTGCCAAGAGCAACGTAAAAGTCAATATGGTCAAAGTATCTGAGACAAAGGCTTCAGAAGAGGCCATCAGACAAGAGGAAGTGAATAAAACTGCATTTCCTAAAGAGAAAGAGAATCTGGCATATTTTCTGTAACGATGCCAGAAAAAGAAGTCTGAAGTTATGTTGTATCCAAGATGCAGTTCCATCTTCGACAAAAAGGCTGCATAACACATACATGGCGTAAGGGTAGAAAAGGAGAAATGGGCCACCAGTGCCTAACCCAACATGGTTTCTGAGGTTAGATATGATCCCATAAGAGGATATCAGAAAGGACCAACGAACCAGGCGAAGAGGCCATCAACTTTCAGGCCTCCAACAAATGTCCCCTTGGACACTTGGCTAAAAACAACAAACAGGAAAAGGCCCAGTGAGGAGAAATGATGCACATTCAATGTGCCAAGAAGATCATCCTTGGCATATAGGAAGGAGTTATAAACTACAATAATAAACAAAGTGGCTCATGTGTCGAGCAACTACAAGGGAAAAAACCCCATGTCTCGCTCCTAGTGGAGAAGATATCAAAGACGGCGAAAAGCCGAGAGAGAGGCTATAGGGGAGCCTCAACCAGAATCAAGCACCAACGTACCACAAAGAATGGATAAAGGAAAACAAAGAAATCCTTTGGAAAGGAAACCAATTGCTAGAAGATTGGTGTGGCCAGAACAAGGTGAATCAGATGAAAAAGGTAATTCTGAATCTGATGCTACTTTAGATATTATGGTGAATGTAGTATCAGTACTACCCAGGGAGTACGACCGCCAAGTCGAAGTCGAAGAGACTGACTGCGAGGTCAAACAGGAAATGGCCAAACATAGGCCAATGTGTTATTATGTGATGAACAATGGTTGCGTTAAAGAGCAAAATTCTTTCTTCGAGCCACCTAATAAGGTGATGAAAAATCACCTCAAACCCTTGTTCATAAGGGCAAAGATAGGGGAAATAACCATCAACAAGATTCGGGTTGATTATGGGGCTACAATAAATATAATTCCCCAATCTATGCTGAGGAAAATGGGAAAGGGAGATGGAGATATCAAACTCCACAACATGGTTCTATTGAACTATGAGGGGGTATTAAAACTACTATGGGGGTGATACAATTAGACCTCAAGGTGGGAACAATAATTCGACCAACTATGTTCATGGTCATTTTAGAGAAACCCGACTATAATCTACTCTTAGGTAGAGAATGGATACTTGGCATAGGTGCAGTTCCATCTTCGATGCATCAACGGGTTATAATTTGGCACCCCGATGGCATAGTGGAGAATATCGAAGCCGACCAAAGTTATTACTTGGGTGAAGTTAACAATGTTAGAAAAAATAGCTTCGACGGAAACTTGGCTCACATAGGGCCATTCAATCCTCCTAACTTTGATTTGGCACCAGCACCAAATGCCTTTTGTTCCCTCTACCTGCATTCCGACCATGGGTTCCAGTGGGATAGAGAAGATTTATCAAACATTGACTATGGAGGAGTTGATGACATACGGCCAACGGGCTGGGGAAGTGAATTCGGTGATGATGACTGAATCACAAGCTTTACAAAATATTTCGACATATGTAGCCGAAAGTAGAATGATAGTGGCCTTAGAGGCCGAAGTCAAGTACATGGCTCTTGAAGCCAATGAACAAGTATTTCTTCCAGAAGGTCCTGGGAAAGACTTCGAACTGGAACCACCTGACTCGAAAGAGGAAGAAATGCAAAACCAGAGGCTAGATGCCATCTATGATGATGAGCCTTTGGGTTTTGAAAAGGATCCATTGGCAAACAATGTTAAAATGCTAGCGCAAGATCCTTTGGAAGAAATAGACCTAGGCGAAGGTTTGGTAAAAAGACCAATATACATTAGTGCAAAGATAAATCCAGAGCTCAGGATTAAAATAATCCAATTGTTGAAGGAGTTCAAAGACTGCTTCGCATGGGATTATGATGAAATGACTGGTCTCGACAGAGAATTGGTAGAGCTTCAACTACCAATAAAGCCTTGAAAAAAGCCTGTCAAGCAAACTCCAAGGCGTTTTGCACCAGAGATCTTGTTGAAGATCAAGATGAAAGTCGAAAGACTGCTGAGATGCAAGTTCATCCGAACAACCAGGTATATCGAATGGATTGCAAATATAGTACATGTTATAAAGAAAAATGGTACATTAAGGGTGTGCATTGATTTTAGAGATTTAAATGCTGCAACACCAAAAGATGAATATCCAATGCATGTGGCGGAAATGCTCATCAATTTTGCCGCTGGCTTCGAATACATGAGTATGCTTAATGGATACTCGGGGTATAATCAAATTTTAATTGTTGTAGAAGATGTGTCGAAAATAGCATTTCGATGCCCTGGGGCTTTAGGCACTTACGAATGGGTAGTGATGCCTTTTGGCCTAAAAAATGCAGGGGCAACATATCAAAGAGCAATGAATTCTATCTTCCATGATTTTATTGAAACTTTTATGCAGATTAATTTATGCAGATTTATATGGATAATATTGTTGTCAAATCTGTTTCAGGGAAGAATCATATGGACCATCTTCGACAATCCTTCAAAAGGATGAGACGCTATGGTCTGAAAATGAATCCCCTAAAATGCGCTTTCGGTGTAAGATTAGGGGACTTCTTAGGCTTTATGGTCTACAAGAAGGGAATTGAAGTAAACTGGAACAAGACCAAAGCCGTTTTGGAAGTGAAAGCGCCAACTATCAAGAAGGAGTTGTAATCTATACTTGGCAAGATAAATTTCCTGAAGAGATTTATATCCAACTTAAGTGGAAAAATGAAAGCCTTCTATGATACGGTGGCAGAACCGACTGTTTAATACTGGTTTGCGTTTTTCGTTTTGTGTTCGTAAAATGTCGCGGTAAGCAAGAGTCGCCACCGACTTTTATTTCATCCAATCATGGAAAAGGAAAAAGAACATAAAAAACCTTTTTTCGAGATATTTCTGAGTATGGGGGGTAGAATATAGAAAGGGAAGGTCTTAGCATCCTTTCCATCCGTAGTTATCTACGGGCTCTTAGGTGCTTGCTCATTTTTCAAATTGCTTGTGTGTGTTTGTCTTGAAAACATTTTACTTCGTGATAACCCTTGTATCAGTCCTCAAGGATGTGACAAAGTTGTTTTGAGACTATTTTGAAAGGTGTTTGTGTGAAAAGTTTTATTTTGAGCAAGTACCTACTAGCATTTACCTACTCGAAAAAAGATCGTTTTTGTTCTATTTCCTTTAGACAGCGTTATCCCACTATTAAGGAGTAGGTAGCACCATCGTTGGAGTTTGTAAGGGACATTCGAAAGGGACAAGTACAATCACTAAAGCAATAATTAGAAAACCTTAGTAGTAACCCTAGAGTCTTAAGATCTTTCTGAGGCAACATTTGAACGGGACATTTTGATTTCTTTTTACTGGAGGGTGACGACTAAAATCTACTATGCTTAATGATTGTTTACCGAAGGCAACTAAAGTGAGGTAAACCCTAAGAGTGAATATGTGCATATGATTCGTTTCAGTTATTTAATCTTTGCACATTAGGTGATCTACCGTTTTAATTTTCCAGACATTCTTGCCACACAATCCTATTAGCCATACATCTAACAGTTAAAGATTGCAGAAATTAAAAGTGCGAGGAAATAAAACCTAGCTATTACAAGGCTTCGGGGAGGGGGATTAATTACATAACCAAAAATCGGGGATTTAAAGCAAGAAATAAAACCCTAATTTAACTATTACAAACCCTGAACAGTTACAAAATAATGGAAAAAATAATTAACAAGCACGCGGCAAATTAAATACGAGGACAGTAATTAATAACTTAAAACCCTAATTGAGAGAAAGAAATTTTTGTGGATTTTTATTTGAGAAAACAATTAAATCACAAATTAATTAAACCTAATTTCTAATTGTTTTTAATTATGAAAGAAATTGAATTAACCTAATTTCCTAATTAAATTAAAAAAATTATTTTATGAGAAAAATAATTTTTGTGTATTTTTTGAGAAAGATTAATTAAGTTATGTACAAATAAAATCCTAAGTCTAATTATTTTTAAATTATGAAAGAAATTAAAGTTGCCCTAAATTAATTAAACTAATTAATTAAAAATAAAATTTATTAAGAAAATAAGTCTTTTTGTGATTTTTTGATATGTTAATTTAATAAAATAATTTTTGTATTGATTAAAAAAATAGAATAATTAAAGAAAAGAAATTAAAGAAAAATAGTAGAAATAACCAAATGGACCTGCTGTTAGCAAATCTGGGGGGGGGGGGTGTTGATCTTCTGAAACCCAGAAGGATGGCCTAGAGTCTGGCGCCTGATTCAATGAGACCATCTCCTGGGGACTCATGGTGGACCTGCGTATGCTGGTGTTGGATTTGGCTGGAGATGGATCCAGAGGATGAGATCAGAGGGCGCGTGATGATCCTCAGAAGGTGAGGTGTGCTGGATCTGGCTGGAGGTGGATCCAGAGGATGAGATCATAGGGCGTGTGATGATCCTCAGAAGGTGAGGTGTGCTGGATTTGGCTGGAGATGGATCCAGAGGATGAGATCAGAGGGCGTGTGATGATCCTCAGAAGGTGAGGTGTGCTGGGAATGTGGTACACCTGATCATATGAGAAAAAATAATAGAAAGCAAATGTTGGGACCTGGGATCGAACCCAGGTCCTTATGCTCGCCTCCAGTGATGCTTTGCCAGTTGCGCTACCATGTTATTTGTTCATATAATAGAAACAAAGCATAATAAGCAAAAAAAACAATGGATTCCGAAAATGCGCGCAAAATTCAAATCAGCCATTCATGGGCTGCCATGCATCACCTTCTTCACTGCAACCGTCGTCTTAGGTGAAGAACTTTTACCTACGGACGTTTGTTGTCACTACAGCCCCTGCAAATTTCAAAAATTCCATACAAGTATAATAAATCAATTGTGATGATACCAATCAACTCGTCTTGACCTCACGAGTATCATGGTATCATTTTCTTGGCCTAATTGTTCCTGTATAACAAAGCCCTAAAAACATCTCAGAAACCCGAGCAATGGCAACTATGGATTCCTGCGTGATAAATGCAATTAAAGGGTACAGGTAGCTTGCAAACAAGATGATAAACACAAATATATAGGTAGCATGCGTTTAGGATGCGTAAAACATTGAAATCGAGTTTGAGTTTTAGGGAAAACCATACTGCTTTTAGGGACGATTTCTGGATGCGTTGAGGCTTGCAAATGATGTTGTTAGCTTCCTGGGATGTCCAGGAATCGATTTCTAGGATTGAAACTCCTTGAGTATGGCTCTAAGATGGATTTTGATCTCCCACTTTTGTCCAAATTTTTTAGTTTTCTTCTTGCTCCTTCACGCCTCCAATCCTTTTTTTTATCTGGAATTCTTATGCCCTTGTAGTAGACTGAATTAGGTCAACAAATTTGTATCAAATCTTTGAGAATTATGAAAATTGGATTTGATTTGCTTCATGTATGATTTATTTCCAAAACTTGCTTCAATCCAATCTTTTTCAACCCTAATGAACCTTGCACGACTTGGATGGCATGCTAGATGTACATGGACTCAAAATATGCATAAAAATCTCAAGATTTGATTTGTTTTCATTTTTTTTTGCCATTTAATTTGATTTATTTTGATTTAATTGAATAAAAAAATCAAAATAAATGATAAAAGTAATTAAAAAATAGGTGCAAAAGCTCAGGGGTAGTGGGTCCTATTAGAAACATGTTTCAAGCAAGAAAACATGGGCCCCTTTGGAAAAAATGCAAATTTGATCAATGTTGACTTTTGACAATTTTGCAAAAAAGGTCAACTTTGACAAGGCATATCTCCTCCAATTTTTACCCTAGAGAGGTGTTCTTGGACTTTTTAGAAAGCTTGGGATGTCCCCTAAGCAACCCTTTTGGTATCATCTCAATTGAGTCTTCCATGTTCATCTATGAAGCTTTGACCCAAAAGGTGTTTTTGTTGACTTTTCAAAAGGACCTATAATGTCAAAATTCATATCTTTTTGTGAGTGGATATTTTGAACTTGTGAGATGAAGATGAGTTGTAGGGAATTGTATACTCTTAAAAATTAGCTTTGGATGGAAAATTTATGATAAAGTATGAAGAAGTTATGCTTGGTCAAAGTTGGGTTGACTTTTCCTAAGAAACCCTAATTTAGCAACATTTGGGTTTTGATGAATTTGGAGCATTCCTTGAGGAATCATGATCAACCCTTGATCAAATGATAAATAACACTTCAAAATGATGATGTTGACCAAAAAACTTGAAGTTTGACTGTATGTGGGCCACAGTTGACTTTAGACCTAGTATAGTCGATTCTCAAGCATCTGAGCAGTTGGCTGAGCAAACTTCTTATGCAAGGCTTGAAACTTGGAATGGATGATCTTGGGAACATATTAGGACCTTGGGAAGCATTTTATTCCCTTGTAGTTCAAACATATTGATGAAAAAGGAAACCCTAATTTGAGGTATACTGCCTTAGGAGAGAGTTTGTCTGGTCAACTCTTGGGCTTCCTTTAGCAACTTAGGGACCTTAATTGACATTTGTTGAGTAAAATGAGAGGGAAAATTTTGGGGTACAACAGCTGACCCTGTTCAATCTTCTTAAACCTGAGGATGTAGATTGGCCCGTCTGCCTTTCGTGATCTGAAGGTGGAAGATGATTGAACACTAGAGTGCCCAGAAATTTCACTCGCATGAAGTGGCCCTTGATTTGTAATATCGGGAATGGGCTTACAGATGCCATTTGGATGCGATGGAGAATTGCAGGAGATGGGCTTAAAGATGCCATCTAGATAATGTCAATTTCCTGTCTTGGGAGAACTAGAGTTTTAAGAGCTTCAGTTGTCCGTTACTCTACTGGGGAATAACTCCGGCTTGAGGAAGCAGAAGTGTACTACGTATCTGGTCGGAGTATATGTTGCACCATGATTTACTGGGGAAATGCAAAACCAATCATGTTTGATCGAGTCCCGATCTTACAATGTTGGACCGCTGCTTGGGGATAAGAGGGGGGGGGGGGGAACCTGGATATTAAGGTTATGAAAAGGAACCTGGATAGTAGGGTTGTTTTGATATGAAAGTCTGGATAGTAGGGCTCTAAGAAGGAACCTGAATAGTAGGGTTACTTCGATATGAAAGCCTAGATAGTAGGGCTGCTGAGAAGGAACCTGGGTAGTAGGGTTACTTCGATATGAAAGCCTGGATAGCAGGGCTGCTAAGAAGGAACCTGGATAGTAGGGTTACTTCGATATGAAAGCCTGGATAGTAGGGCTGCTGAGAAGGAACTTGGGTAGTAAGGTTACTTCGATATGAAAGCCTGGATAGTAGGGCTGCTGAGAAGGAACCTGGGTAGTAAGGTTACTTTGATATGAAAGCCTGGATAGTAGGGCTGCTGAGAAGGAACCTGGGTAGTAGGGTTACTTCGATATGAAAGCCTGGATAGTAGGGCTGCTGAGAAGGAACCTGGGTAGTAGGGTTACTTCGATATGAGAGCCTGGATAGTAGGGCTGCTGAGAAGCAACCTGGGTAGTAGGGTTACTTCGATATGAAAGCCTGGATAGTAGGGTTACTTCGATATTAAAGCCTGGATAATAGGGCTGTGAGAAGGAACTTGGGTAGTAGGGTTACTTCGATATGAAAGCCTGGATAGTAGGGTTGCTGAGAAGGAACCTGGGTACTAGGGTTACTTCGGTATGAAAGCCTGGATAGTAGGGATGCTGAGAAGGAACCTGGATAGTAGGGTTACTTCGATATGAAAGCCTGGATAGTAGGGCTGTGAGAAGGAACCTGGGTAAGGCTGCTTTGTGAGGAGTTTGGGTAAAAATGCATCTGAACCGAGAGGGAACCTGGGTAAGGTTGCTTTAGGATAAGTTCGTGTGAAACTTCAGAGTGAATCGGGGTAAGGCTATAAGTTTGTGTAAAACTTCAGGATGAACCGGGGTAAGGTTACCTTGAGATAAGTTCGTGTAAAACTTCGGGAGGAACTGGGGTAAGGCTATAAGTTTGTGTAAAACTTCAGGATGAACCGGGGTAAGGTTACCTTGAGATAAGTTCGTTTAAAACTTCAGGAGGAACCGGGGTGAGGTTACCTTGATATGATAATGTAGATTAGTTGACCCGTTTGATTTCGGGAACTGAGTTTCCATTAGTTGTCTGTAGATGTGATATGTATAACTACGGGATTCATTGAAGCTAACCGTCTTTTCCTGAAAAAATATCAGGGTAAGTTATATGTGATGCATGAAATCCAGGGCGAGATGATGTTCTCAAGATAAATGAGATTATGTTGTATATGATATGTATGCATCTGTCATGATGTATGTTCATGAAATGTTGTCGGGGTACGCTTGCGTCTGGGAAAATAAATCCCTGACTGCTGCTGGAGATTCGCAAATATTCTGTCGGGAAAAGGTGTTGGAGAAGTAACTCTGCGAGGACAAGACTTTGGGGGAACAAATACTTTGTTGGTCGACCTGCTAATCTGGAGAGATAAACTCAGTTGGGGATGAAATTCCACTGTTGGAGCTGATGAGCTCTGTTGGAGATTTAGCTTTTGTACCTGTAGAAATAGACTCCACTTGGGGAATGAGATTTGTCGACTCGCCTGCGATTACGACCCTCAGTTTTGGATAGTTATATCCTGTTTCGGGAAAGCTGACCTCAATGTCTTTTGGGCATTTTTACTCTGTGGGGAGTGCGCATACCGATAATTATGTTCCTAAGCATGGCTCTATCCCGATACCTGCGAGGCAAAGTGACTGTAGAGTTCGGTACTTCTTATTTTCTCTTTTTCTGGAATTACGAGTAATTGTCTTTTGTTTCTTATGCAAATATTTATGAGCAACAATCATTTTCAAATTCATATATCAAAAATAAATCATTGGACGTTCTTGCAAAACAAAACAGAAAAAGAAAAATAAACAAACTAAAGTTTTGTAAGAATGACTTGTATTGATTTTGAAATTGGCCTGTAATAGGCGTTTTGTACAAAGAGGCTGACACTCTAGTAAGAGAATGCCGCCGGAGGACAGAAACTATACAATTTGTGTAAAAGAAAGAAAAATAGCTATGTGAAACAACCCCATTGGGTTCCAACTCTGCTATTGTCTTTATATCTTCAAGCGTCTCATCACTTTGCTACTTGGCCGAAGGTTGATCAGATTGATTGGCGCCGTCTGAGCTTGATAGCTGATACCGAAGTCTAGTCGCAAGATGATCCAATGAGACATAGTGATACGCTTTAATCCCTAACTTTTTCCTGAATTGCCCTTTCGGGTTTTCAATCCACCAAGATACCCTTTTTTGCTCAAGCCTCTCTTTCGGGTTTTCGACTTGTCGGGTGTACAGATTTTTTCATTTTCATCCCTTACTTTTGCCCGAAACCTTTTGGTTCGCCAGGAAGCCCTTATTTTTTCCTAGGACAGTCAACCTAGCGGGTCTTTGATTATGCATAGTGTTTTTTCACTATGTCTGCATTAACAGGGTGAGGAAGTTCGTCACCATCCATGTTGGTTAGAGTCATGGCTCCTCCCGAGAAAATGTTCTTAACCATAAATGGCCCTTCGTACGTGGGGGTCCATTTTCCCCTGGGATCACTTGCGGCAGTATGATGCGTTTGATCACCAGATCCCTGACTTGATATTCTTGACACCTGACTTTCTTATTAAAAGCCTTGATCATTCGCTTTTGATACGTCTAACCATGGCAGATAGCAGTAAGTATTTTTTCATCGATTAGATTTAACTGATCAAGTCGGGTTTGGATCCAGTAGTCTTCATTCAAACCTGCATCCTTCATAATCCTGAGAGAAGGTATATGGACTTCTATGGGTAGGACTGCCTCCATGTCATATACCATGGAGTAAGGTGTTTCCCCTGTCGACGTCCGTGCTGAGGTACGGTATCCATGAAGAGCGAATGGTAACATCTCATGCTAGTCTTTATATGTCACCGTCATCTTTTGTATAATCTTCTTGATGTTCTTGTTAGCAGCTTCAACAGCCTCATTTATCTTCGGATGGTAGGGAGAAGAGTTATGATGATGTATCTTGAACTGTTTACAGAGTTCAGTGATCATTGTGTTGTTGAGATTCGTACCATTGTCAGTAATAATCCTCTCTAGTACACCATATCGACAGATCAGGTTGTGTCGGATAAATTGCGCCACGATGTTCTTAGTAACTGTAGCAAAGGAAGTTGCCTCAACCCACTTCGTGAAGTAACCAATAGCCATTAAGATGAAACGATGTCCGTTAGACGCAGTAAGTCTGATTTCTCTGATCATGTCGATACCCCACATCGCAAAGGGCCACAGAGCTGTCAAGAAGTTTAAGGGGACCGGGGGCACATGCACCTTATCAGCGTAGATTTGGCACTTATGACAGGTTCGAGAGTGCTGATAACAATCAACTTCCATAGTGGACCAGTAATATCCTGCCTGTAGGATTTTCTTAGCCATGTTGTGTCCACTAGAATGGGTTCCGAAAGTGTCTTCATGTAGATCTGTCATGGTCCTCCCTGCTTCGCTCTTGTCTATACACCGTAGTAGTATGGAGTCATGGTTGCGTTTATAGAGGATCCCATTATTGAGGAAGAACTTTGCAGCGAACCTCCTCAGGAAATTCTTATCATTGACAGATGCCCCTTCGGGATATTCCTGAACCTAGAGATACCTTTTGACTTCATGAAACCAGGGTTTGTCTTCCACTTCTTTGGTATCGATCTCACAGCAGTGTGCTGGTTCATCCAACCTATCAATGGTAATATTGGGAGCTTCATTGTCCCACCTAACCTTGAACATAGAAGACATGGTAGCTAGCACGTCCGCCAACTGGTTCTCCTCTCGTGGGAAATGTTCGAAGGTCACCTCCTCAAAGTGCGGGAGCAATGTCAGTACATACTCTCTGTAAGGAATGAGATTCGGGTGCTTTGTATCCCACTCGCCTTTGATCTGACTAATCACCAGGGCGGAATCCCCAAATACACTTAAAAACTTAATCCTCAGGTCAATAGCAGCTCGAAGTCCCATGATACACGCTCCATACTCTGCCGTGTTGTAGGTGCAGTTGAAACATAATCGGGCGGTGAATGGAGTATGACAGCCCTCGGGAGATATAATTACAGCGCCAATGCCATTACCCAGTGTGTTTGAGGCTCCATCAAAATACATAGACCATCGGGATCCCTCTTTAGGTCCTTCATCCGGTCCAGGCTCTTCGTAGTCAGTCACCAACATGATATTCTCATCCGGGAACTCAAAATTTATGAACTGGTAATCATCCACGGCCTGATGAGCCAAATGATCATCCAATACACTCCCCTTTATTGCTTTTTGGGTTGTATATTGTATGTCGTATTCGGTTAAGATCATTTGCCACCTTGCTATCCTCCCGGAGAGAGCCGACTTCTCGAAAATGTACTTGATTAGATCCATCTTTGATATCAACAAAGTAGTGTGAGTCAGCATATAATGTCTCAGCCGTCGAGCATCCCATGCTAAAGCGTAGCAAGTTTTCTCGATCAATGAGTATCGGGTCTCACAGTAGGTAAAATTTTTGCTAAGGTAGTAAATGGCGTGCTCTTTTCGGCCAGACTCATCATACTGCCCCAGCACACACCCCATTAAATTGTCTAGCACCGTCAAGTATAATATCAAAGGTGTTCCTTCCACTGGAGGCATCAGAATTGGTGGTTCTTGAAGGTATTCCTTGTGTCTCTCAAAAGTGGTCTGGCATTCATCATTCCACTTTACCACTTGATCTTTCTTCAGAAGCTTGAAGATTGGCTCACAAGTAGCAGTCAATGTGAAATGAACCTGGCGATATAATTTAGACGTCCCAGGAGACCTCTAACTTCCTTCTCTGTGCGGGGAACCGGCATATCTTGTATGGCTTTTACCTTTGTAGGGTCTACCTGAATACCCTTGTCACTGACGAAAAAACCCAGAAGCTTACCAGACCTTACCCCGAAGGTACACTTATTCGGATTCAACCTTAGCTTATATGTCTTCAATCTATCAAACAATTTCTGGAGATGATCAAGATGCTTTTCCTCAGTCTGAGACCTGGCTATCATATCATCAACATAAACTTCGATCTCATGGTGGATCATGTCATGGAACAAAGCGACCATAGCGCGCTGATATGTTGCCCCAGCATTCTTCAACCCAAAAGGCATCACCTTGTAGCAGAAGGTGCCCCACTGTGTGACGAAAGTTGTCTTCTCCATGTCTTTAGGAGCCATCTTGATCTGGTTGTAGCCCGAGAAACCATCCATGAAGGAGAAGATTTTATGTTGCACGGTGTTGTCGACCAGAACATCAATGTGAGGGAGTGGGAAGTCATCTTTGGGGCTTTCCCTGTTCAGATCTCTGTAATCCACACACATTCGTACCTTACCGTCCTTCTTAGGTACTAGAACAACGTTAGCAACCCACTGTGGATACGAAGTGACAGCTAAGAATCCTGCATCGAACTGTTTCATCACTTCTGCCTTGATTTTCTCTGGCATTTCAGGGCGCATACGATGAACCTTTTGTTTAACCGGAGGGCAGTCTTCTTTAGTCGGCAGGCGATGTACCACAATATCAGTGTCTAAACTAGGCATGTCTTCATAGGACTAGGCGAAGATCTCAACATGATCGTGCAACATCTGTATCAACCTCTATTTGACGCTAAGCTCCAGATTTGCACCTATTTTAACCTCTTTTCTGTTTTACTCAGTACCCAAGTTCACTATCTCAATCGGCTCTTCATGAGGTTGTATGGCCCTCTCTTCCTGCTGTAGTAGTCTAGCAAGTTCTCCAGGCACCTCACAATCATTCTCACCTTCGTCCTCGGCTTGGTTGATTGGATTTTTGAAGTCATAACTAGCAATAGCAGAGCTGTTATCAATGGGATCCAGAGTGGATATGGATCTGCATTATGATACGTGAGGGTGTGTAAGAGAATAGCTGTTTTGATAGAGTGGAAAACAGAAAACAAAAACAGAGAGCGCAAAATTTGTATGCAAGAAACGTCCAATGCTTTATTAATGATTATGAAATGACAAATAATAGCCCTCACAAGCAAAGCCAATATGCCTCAGGCAAGGCACAGGTCCGTAAAGTTTTAAATTGTTTATTACAAATATTAAAACAAAAAAAGTCAATTACTGCGGAATAAAAGAAACAGGTATGAAGTCCCTAGCCGTCCAGTTACTTGGTCCACCGTTGGTAGTCGGGTAGATCCAGCTGTCAATGTCTGATTCCTCTTCACTGTCTTCAATGGCGTTAACCCCACGATTTCTGATGCGTAGAGGAGGTCCTCCAGCCCGAGCGCGTCTAACATCCCTTTGAGCCCCTGTAGTAAAGCCCAAACCAAATTTGTCAGTTTTATAAGTGAAATCAGGGAGCTGGCCCCAATTGGCACACCCACCTTCTTCAACCACTGCCCTGGCGTCCTTGAGAGAAGCCACCTTTAAAGGAGGTTTGTTGCTGGTAGTTTCAGTCGAAGCCAAGATCTGAGGGACCTCTTCAAAATTCTGACAATGCATTTCTATGAATTCCCCGTCCATCTCTATGTAGCAGAAGGAGTTGAGGTGACTTACCATATATTCTTCCCCGCCCCGCACTGTGACAATCTTTCCTTTCACCGGATACTTCAGCATTTGATGGAGTGTGGAGGTGACTGCCCCAACCTCATGGATCCAAGGACGACCCAGCAAACAAGAATACGACGACCTGATATCCATCACATAGAAAGTAGACCCAAAAGTCTGAGAACCCACTTTGACAGGGATGTCCACCTCCTCGTGCACCATTCTCCTTGATCCGTCAAAAGCCCTTACTACAATGTTACTAGGCTTTAGAGTTAGACCCTTTCAATCCAAACGGTCCAACGCCTTCTTCGGCAGAACATTCAGTGAAGACCCGGTATCTACCACCACATGAGCCATAGTGGTGCCCCTGCATTCAATCGAGACATGTAGAGCATCATTATGCTTCCTTCCCTTTGGTCTCAAATCCGCATCTGAAAAACCTAGCCCATTATCAACAGTCAGGCTGGCCATACAATCTTTGAACTGATCAGCTGAAGTCTCTTGTGGCACATGCGCAGTCTTGAGAAATGCAATCAAAGCCTTCGCATGGGCTTCAAAACACAACAGTAGAGACAACATGGATATCTTAGATGGGGTCTGCCCCAGCTGCTCGACCATGTTGTAGTCACTCTTCTTAATGATTTTCAGTATTTCCTCTATTTCTTGCTTAGAGACCTCCACAACAATTTTCTTAGGCGCCTCCGTCTGGGCAGACTCACCTACAACTTCTTTTCCGCGGGTATTAGATGATTCGTTGACTGGAGTAAAAACAGGAACAGTAGTTGATGTACTAGCAGGAACAGCAAATGTAATGACAATGGGCTTGCTGACAGTCTTAGGGGAAATCTCGGGAGAGAAGACCCTCTCACTTCGGGTGATTTTGTTGGTTCTGACAATATTATCAATATCAGGATCAGCTTCTTCATCTTTCAGATCTTGTTTGATGCCATGATAGTACACATCGGCACCATAATGCCAGGGGACAGCTTTATCGGACACATACGGGACAGGACCAGGAATAGTGATTATCAGCGGAGCAATTCTTGGAGCAGGTGTAATCCTAATAGGTCTTCTCGAGGAAACCTTGGAAGGATTGGCGTAAATGGTTATAATGGCAACGTCTTCAACTGGAACAACATGAACTATAGTTTTCTCAAACAGAATTTCTTTGCTATCTATCATGCGTTGGACACCTAATTTCAGCAAACGGCAAACAGAAGGTAGAAGCAAACACATGTGGCAACCTTTACCATAACTCAGAAATAAACCGGCTAACAGCAAATTCTTCTTGACAGTCATGAGAGGAGTAGAAACTTCATCAATAGAGGTAAAAAACAAATCAGTATCGATAGCATTAACCCCACGGTCGTGTTTAGGCATGGAAGCAGTTATGACATTTGGCTTCTCTGGAGCATCAAAATCTATCTCCTTTGCTTCGATCAAGTCTTGTATTTTGTTTCTCAGAGCCCAGCAGTCATTTGTATTGTGACCAGGACTCTCAGAATGATAGGCACACCGGGCATTCGGATTATATTAGGGAGATGTAGTATTTGGATTCTTGGGAGCCTCTCTCAAGGTTGCCAAGTTGGATCTCAGTAGGTGAGGTAGAACTTCAGCCAATGTCATGTTGATGTGGGTAAACTGACATTGTGGTCTCTCCACCCTTTGTTGATTATTGCATTGTGGAGCAGCTGCAGGTCTAGGTATCATCACAACACTTACTATCTGACGTTGTTCAGCCCTGTTCTGGCCCCTCGGGCTATAGACGACATTGGCTTCCTTCTTACCAGCAAAAGACTTCTTTACTGAACTTGACAAGGCATCCTTCTGTATTTTTCCGCTTCGAATCCTAGCTTCTACTCTTTCCCCAATTAGGATCAGCTCAATGAAACCAACTGATGAGCTGCCGATTAGATGATTGAAAAATGGACCAGATAGCATCCCTAGAAACATATCAACCAACTCCCTATCAGACAATAGGGTTTGAACTCTCCCAGCTAAGTCTCTCCATTTTTGGGCATAATCTTTAAGAACCTTCACTTGCGCCCATGGACATACTCTGGAGTTGAGTACGAGTGGGAGCAAGGTCGGCATTATATTGATACTTCTTGTAGAAAGAAGCAGCCAGATCTTCCCAATTTCGGATATTTGCTCCCTCTAGCTGGTAGAACCATTCAAGTTGAGTCCCCGACAGACTATCTTGAAAGAAATGAACCCACAAATTTCTATCAGCTGTGTGGGGCTGAATATTCCTGACATAAGAGCGGAGATGGAGCTTTGGGCAGGACACCCCATCATACTTATAAAAAACTAGAGCTTTGAACTTCTGCGGGATGACCACTCCCGACACCAATCCCAATTCTTCAAAATCCAGTCCAGGTATTCTCTGAACTTCCATGGAACTCAGACGGTCCTCCAACTGTTTGTATCTATCCTCAGTAGGAGGATATTGCTCATCGTTATAATCAGTATCATTGTTAGAGACTGCAGGACTAGGGTCCTTCTCTTCTTCTTGGTTCTCCCATTCCTTAGATGAAGAGGTCAGATCAACTTGTCGCTTCAACCGCTCTCCAAACCTTTGGCCCATGTTTAGAATACCAGTAGCCTTCTTCTTTTTCTTCTTCTCCTTCAGAATGAGGGCTTTCAGATCCTCCTACCCTTTTGCCAGACTGATGAACATTTGTTGGAACTGGGTGTTTTGTGCTTGCATGTCCTTAATGCTTTGTTCGGAATACATTTCTGCTGAAATA
This sequence comes from Vicia faba, assembly GCA_948472305.1. Taxonomy (NCBI): domain Eukaryota; kingdom Viridiplantae; phylum Streptophyta; class Magnoliopsida; order Fabales; family Fabaceae; genus Vicia; species Vicia faba. Next base: position 1,373,140,900 of record OX451739.1, on the reverse strand, counting down.
AACAGCGAAGGAGATGAGAAACTTGTAATGGTACCTGTAATGATATGCATGATAATGGTATGCACATGCAATGATTTCAAAGACCTCGAAAAATTTAAATTTGCGAACCAAAAATAAACAAAAACTTTATTAGCTGAAATTGAAGTTCAAATGCCTTTAAGGCGTTACAACTAAAAATAAATCTAAAACTAGAAAGAAAAATAAAAAGTCCCATGGATGCTTCCTCTTTGAGTCGAGATGATCATTCAGTCCTTTTTCCTCATGCAACTGCTTTGTAAGCTCTAAGACCTTCCTCTTCTGAGCATGGAACTGATCCCTGTAAGTATCCCGCTCTTTCATCAACTGAATCCAAGACCTTTGTAATTCCCCCAAGATCAGTGGGCATGTAAGGATAAAGAACCATGTAGGGAATTCCTTCTTCAGTAGTGGGTTCCACAATCACTGGCAAAACAGCCACGTAGGACATTATAAGCTGCTGAGCACGAGCTCGTACCCATTGTAGATAAGGTTCCATTAAAATGGCAGTCTTTGGCCCAAAAGCCTTGACGCTCGATCTGTTTACCATGCCCTAAGCTCATATGAACCTCCAGCGATACTCTTGAATGTCATCCTCATAGCTGAATACAATGCCCTTGATAAGTAACTCATGGGGACCATCCCTTCGAGCGTAACCAAATTGTCGTAGAGCTAAACAAGGATTGTATGTTATACCCCCTCTGATACCAAGTAGTGGGACATTAGGTTACTCCCGCGGTGGTCAATGATAGCAATTTTTTCCATAGATCGAGAACACCAAAGAATATTCGTATGAGCGAGTGATATTATCCTTTGTGACCAAACCAGACCTTCTTCATTCTTCAGTATAGACTTAGGGAGGTGAGAAATAACCCACCTTGATAGCAATGGCATACAGCACACAAGAATCCCTCGTCTCCTCATGGTACGAGTATGGAGAGTGTGCAAAATATCTCCGAGCAAAGTAGGCACCGGGTTGCGGGAGAGAAATATCCTGATAGCATTCACATCTATGAATGAGTCCGAATTAGGAAAGAGAACTAAACCATAGATAAGAAGAGCCAAAAACTCCTCAAAAGCCTAAAAATTCATATTATCCCAAAACAGTTGGGCTTTGTCTATTAGAAACTTAGCTAGAAAACCATTGACTCGGCTTCTAGTTTCCCAATTGGATACCACGTCGGCCCATTTCAGATGTAAAGCTGAGGCAATGACTTCTGGCTTAGGAACTTCTTCTAGACCTGTGAAGGGCACATGTTCAAGAATAGGTATATCCAATAGCTGAGAGAATTCTTCCAAGGTAGGCACCAACTGATAGTCTGGAAAGGTGAAACAGTGGTGCTTGGGATCAAAGAACTGAAAGAGTACACTCGTTATCTTTTCATCAAAGTTTGAAGTAACCAGGTTGAGAAGTTGACCATGTCTCTTAGTGAACGTAGAAGTTTTAGAAACCCTTGATGCTAGCTGTTTGAGTTGGGAAGGTATCTTCACAAAGCTGATTCGGATGGTATTTCTACGAACGGAAGCCATAATCTACAAAACTGAACAAAGATAAATTCCCTTAGTCTTTGAAATGGTTAGTGCAATAAGCATGGATGCCATGTTATGATGCATGATGTCATGATAAATCACAAGTATAGCAAACACATATATAGCAGACACAGTCAAGTCACACCAAGTCCTTAGGTTTAAGGCTTGCATGAGGTTAAAGGTAGTACCCTCTTGAAGTTTAGTTGGTTCAAACCTGTCCTAAAAAGTAACCGGGTTCTAGAGATTCTCAATATCACTGACCATCCTTTATCGGGCATTGTTTCAGCTCTCAATCTTTTCTTGCGGCCAAAATATCCCAAAAGTCTGGTCTCAATGAGTGTAGCATCGAGTATCAACCAGTTCTCAGCTCTACACCGAGGCCGGCTATCTCACTACTTACTAATGGCTAAGTTGTTCAACTAAGGTTCTAAGGTCCGTTAGTGCTTCATGACACCACGCAGCGGCCCCGTAGTCTCCTAGTTTCCCCACAAAGGATACAAGTACCAACCAAAGTGCCACACTAACACAGTCATCGCTTAAACCATATTGGTCTACGCTGTACAGTCTCCACGATCTATTGTTGTTTACCTAATGAGTGCCCCCAGATCCAAGTGTAGGATCTATAGTAACCTCCAAACAAACCCTCAAAAAATAAAGCAATCAAGAGGAGCAATTTAATGACTTAGATCCTAAGTATACCCCACTTATTAGTCCCCATCAGAGTCGCCAGTTCTGTGATACGGTGGCAGAACCGACTGTTTAATACTGGTTTGCATTTTGCGTTTTGTGTTTGCAAAATGTCGCGGTAAGCAAGAGTTGCCACTGACTTTTATTTCATCCAATCATGGAAAAGGAAAAAGAACAGAAAAAAACTTTTTTCGAGATATTTCTGAGTACGGGGGGTAGATTATAAAAAGGGAAGGTGTTAGTATCATTTCTATACGTAATTATCTACGGGCTCTTAGGTACTTGCTCATTTTTTCAAATTGCTTGTATGTGTTTGTCTTGAACACATTTTACTTCGTGATAACCCTTGTATCAGTCCTCAAGGATGTGACGAAGTTGTTTTGAAACTGTTTTGAAAGGTGTTTATGTGAAAAAATTTATTTTGAGCAAGTACCTACTAGCATCTACCTACTTGAAAAAAGATCATTTTTGTTCTATTTCCTTTAGACAGCGCTATCCCACTATTAAGGAGTAGGTAGCACCATCGTTGGAGTTTGTAAGGGACATTCGAAAGGGACAAGTAAAATCACTAAACCAATAGTTAGAAAACCTTAGTAGTAACCCTAGAGTCTTAAGATCTTTCCGAGACAACATTTCTGAGGCAACATTTCTGAGGTAACATTCGAACGGGACATTTTGATTTCTTTAGACTGGAGGGTGACCGATAAAATCTCATATGCTTAATGATTGTTTACCGAAGGAAACCGAAGTGAGGTAAACCCTAGGAGTGAATATGTGCATATGATTCGTTTCAGTTATTTAATCTTTGCACATTAGGTGATCTGCCATTTTAATTTTCCAGACATTCTTGCCATACAATCCTATTAGCCATACATCTAACAGTTAAAGATTGCGGAAATTAAAAGTGCAAGGAAATAAAACATATATATTACAAGGCTTTGGGGAGGGGGGTTAATTACATAACCAAAAATCGTGGATTTAAAGCAAGAAATAAAATCCTAATTTAACTATTACAAACCCTGGACAGTTATAAAATAATGGAAAAAATAATTAACAAGCGCGCAGCAAATTAAATACGAGGACAGTAATTAATAACCTAAAACCCTAATTGAGAGAAAGAAATTTTTGTGGATTTTTATTTGAGAAAACAATTAAATCACAAATTAATTAAACCTAATTTCTAATTGTTTTTAATTATGAAAGAAATTGAATTAACCTAATTTCCTAATTAAATTAAAAAAATTATTTTATGAGAAAAATATTTTTTGTGTATTTTTTGAGAAAGATTAATTAAGTTATGTACAAATAAAATCCTAAGTCTAATTATTTTTAAATTATGAAAGAAATTAAAGTTGCCCTAAATTAATTAAACTAATTAATTAAAATTAAAATTTATTAAGAAAATAAGTCTTTTTGTGATTTTTTGATTTGTTAATTTAATAAAATAATTTTTGTATTGATTAAAAAAACAGAATAATTAAAGAAAAGAAATTAAAGAAAAATAGTAGAAATAACCAAATGGACCTGCTGTTAGCAAATCTGGGGGGTGTATGCTAATCTTCTGAAACCCAGAAGGATGGCCCAGAGTCTGGCGCCTTATTCAATGAGACCATCTTCTGGGGACTCTTGGTGGACATGCGTATGCTGGCGTTGGATCTGGTTGGAGATGGATCCAGAGGATGAGATCAGAGGGCGCGTGATGATCCTCAGAAGGTGAGGTTTGCTGGATCTAGCTGGAGGTGGATCTAGAGGATGAGATCAGAGGGCGTGTGATGATCCTCAGAAGGTGAGGTGTGTTGGATATGGCTGGAGATGGATCCAGAGGATGAGATCAGAGGGCGTATGATGATCCTCAGAAGGTGAGGTGTGCTGGGAATGTGGTACACCTGGTCATATGAGAAAAAATAATAGAAAGCAAATGTTGGGACCTGGGATTGAACCCAGGTCCTTATGCTCGCCTCTAGTGATGCTTTGCCAGCTGCGCTACCATGTTATTTGTTCATATAATAGAAACAAAGCATAATAATCAAAACAAACAATGGATTCAGAAAATGGGCGCAAAATTCACATCAGCCATTCATGGGCTGCCAAGCATCACCTTCTTCACTGCAACCGTCGTCTTAGGTGAAGAACTTTTACCTACGGACGTTTGCTGTCACTACAGCCCCTGCAAATTTCAAAAATTCCATACAAGCATAATAAATCAATTGTGATGATACCAATTAACCCGTCTTGGCCTCACGAGTATCATGGTATCATTTTCTTGGCCTAATTGTTCCTGTATAACAAAGCCCTAAAAACATCTCAGAAACCCTAGCAATGGCAACTATGGATTCTTGCGTGATAAATGCAATTAAAGGGTACATGTAGCTTGCAAACAAGATGATAAACACAAATATATGGTTAGCATGCATTTAGGATGCGTAAAACATTGAAATCGAGTTTGAGTTTTAGGGCAAGCTATGCTGCTTTTAGGGACGATTTCTGGATGCTTTGAGGCTTGCAAATGATGTTGTTAGCTTCCTGGGATGTCCAGGAATCGATTGCTAGGCTTGAAACTCCTTGAGGATAGCTCTAAGATGGATTTTGATCTCCCACTTTTGTCCAAATTTTTTAGTTTTCTTCTTTCTCCTTCACGCCTTCAATCCCTTTTTTTATCTAGAATTCTTATGCCCTTGTAGTAGACTGAATTAGGTCAACAAATTTGTATCAAATCTTTGAGAATTATGAAAATTAGATTTGATTTGCTTCATGTATGATTTCTTTCCAAAACTTGCTTCAATCCAATCTTTTTCAACCCTAATGAACCTTGCACGACTTGGCTGGCATGCTAGCTGTACATGGACTCAAAATATGCATAAAAATCTCAAGATTAGACTTGTTTTCATTTTTTTTCCATTTTATTTTATTTATTTTTATTTAATTGAATAAAAAATTAAAATAAATGATAAAAGTAATAAAAAATAGGTGGAAAAACTCAGTGGTCGTGGGTCCTATTAGAAACATGTTTCAAGCAAGAAAACATGGGCCCCTTTGGAAAAAATGCAAATTTGATCAATGTTGACTTTTGACAATTTTGCAAAAAAGCTCAACTTTGACAAGGCATATCTCCTCCAACTTTTACCCTAGAGAGGTGTTCTTGGACTTTTTAGAAATCTTGGGTTGTCCCCTAAGCAACCCTTTTGGTCTCATCTTAGTTGAGTCTTCCATGTTCATGTATGAGGCTTTGACCCAAAAGGTGTTTTTGTTGACTTTTCAAAAAGACCTATAATGTCAAAATTCATATCTTTTTGTGAGTGCATATTTTGAACTTGTGAGCTGAAGATGAGTTGTATGAAATTGTACCCTATTCAAAATGAGCTTTGGATGGAAAATTTATGATAAAATATGAAGAAGTTATGCTTGGTCAAAGTTGGGTTGACTTTTCTTGAGAAACCCTAATTTAGCAACATTTGGGTTTTGATGAATTTGGAGCATTCCTTGAGGAATCATGATCAACCCTTGATCAAATGATAAATAACACTTCAAAATGATGATGTTGACCAAAAAACTTGAAGTTTGACTGTATGTGGGCCACAATTGACTTTAGACCTAGTATAGTCGATTCTCAAGCATCTGAGCAGTTGGCTGAGCAAACTTCTTATGCAATGCTTGAAACTTGGCATGGATGATCTTGGGAACATATTAGGACCTTGGGAATAATTTGAGTCCCTTGTAGTTCACACATATTTAATAAAAAGTAAACCCTAATTTGAGGTATACTGCCTTAGAAGAGAATTTGTCTGGTCAACTCTTGGGCTTCCTTGAGCAACTTGGGGACCTCAATTAACATTTGTTGAGTAAAATGAGAGGGAAAATTTTGGGGTACAACACCTTCTTACCACTACTTAGACTCAACAAAGGAGGATTCAAGTGGTGGCAAGAACAACAAGAGGCTTTCGACAAGATCAAAGAATACCTCACCAACCACCTATTCTGGTACGTCCTTGTAGAAATAGGAGTATGAGATTGTACACAGTTGCATCTGATAAAACTTTAGGAAGCGTGTTAACTCAAGAGGATTAGAATGGTGTCTAAAGACCCATTTATTACCTCAGTTGAGTTTTAAACGATGTAGAAACTAGATATAGCGAAGTTGAAAAACTATGTTTATGTCTTTACTTCTCATGTACAAAACTCAATCAATATATTAAACCAGTTGATGTTTACATTTCGTCTCATTTTGATGTTTTCAAATATATGTTGTTGGAACCCATCTTGCACAGTCGAATTGGCAAATGGGCACTTGTATTAACTGAGTATTCATTAACCTTTATGCCTATTAAGGTTGTAAAAGGTCAAGTGGTAGCAGAATTTATAGTTGACCACTCAATAAATTAAGAAGCAATCAACTACCTGGAGATCGAACCCTGGAAGTTATACTTCGACGGTTCTAGTCATAAAGATGGAACTGGAGTAGGAGTTCTGATTATTTCTCCAAACCAAATTCCAACAACATTCAAGTACAAGATCGAAGGTTCTTGTTGGAACAATAAGGCTGAGTACGAGGCTCTAATCGTAGGCCTTGAAATCTTGTTGGAATTGGGGGAAACTCGAGTCGAAATAATGGGAGACTCAGAGTTAGTTATAAAACAAGTTACAAAAGAATACAAATGCATAAGAGAAAATCTTATCAAGTATTTTGTAATAGTCAATTGTTTGTTGAAAAACTTTGAAATGATCAACATTTGACATATACCAAGACTGGAAAATCAAGTGGCTAATGACTTAGTACAGATTGCATCTGGGCATAAAATTTATAAAGAGAAATTACAACAAGTAATTGAAGTTAGAGGAAGAGTAAAATTAATTAAGTTGTCTCCAACAGACTTGAAAATAACAAAACTGGGGTATGCTGACCAAGAAAACTTCGAAATTTCGTTCATAGATAATCTAACAAAACAAGATTGGAGAAAGCCTATAGTGTATTATTTGCAAAATCCAGTGGCTTCGACAGAATGAAAAATAAAGTATAGGGCACTAAGTTATACTCTAATGGGAAACGAGTTATTTAAAAAGATGGCTGAAGGGGTGTTATTAAAATGCCTAAGTGAAACAGAGGCATACATAGCCCTTTCAACTACACATGCTGGAGCATGTGGAGCGCATCAAGTAGGCCATAAAATGAAATGGTTATTGTTTCGATAAGGACTATATTAGCCCACTATGTTGAAATATTATGCTGAGTTTGCAAAAGGATGTCAGGAATGTCAAGTACATACAGGTATCCAGCACGTACCTACAAGCAAACTTCACTCAATTGTGAAACCTTGTCCTTTCAAGAGATGAGCTTTGGATCTTATTGGAGAGATTCGACCAACATCATCTAAAAGCCAAAAATACATATTTTGGTGGGCATTGATTATTTTACTAAATTGATTGAAGCAATTCCTTTAGTCAATGTAGACCAAGATAATGTCATTGAATTCATTCAAAAGCACATTATATATAGGTTTTGAATCCCTGAGATAATAACAATTGATTAAGGGTTAGTCTTTATTGGTCGAAAAATGTAAGAGTTTGCTACAGAAGCGGGGTTCAAACTATTAACATTTATGCCTTACTATGCACAAGCTAATGGCCAAGTCGAAGCGAATGTTGTACCCCAATTTTTGCCCATAAGATTCCCCTATCATATCATGTTAACTTGATCATGACAAGATCACATTAGGGTTGGTTCTTCATCTTGCTCTATCTCCTATCTTTAAGTTTACCCTTGAGGAATTTCCAAGTACCTTGGTTGTGTATCTTGTATATGTGTTGATTGACTAACCTCTAATAAAAATACAAAAATATTTGTCTTTGTCCTTGCACAATTTGTGTTTTGTAGGTACCAAGTCAAAACATCCAACAAATAAGCTCATGCAAAGTTGATTGATCCTATTGTGGAAAAAAATCTAGCATGCATCGACCCATAAAGGTATGCATTGACTTATTTTGTTGTGCATAACTTGCATGTGTCGACACATGCATGTATGTATCGACTCATCCTGTTTGTTTAACAAGCATGTGTCGACACATACATGTTATGTATCGACCCATGTAGTTTGTGTAGTTTTGTAATGAGTTGAAATAACAGTATGTATCGACACATAGAGGCATGTATCGACACATGATGTGTTATGCAGCTAGGATGTATCGACACATACCACGTATGTATCGACTCATAATGGCAAAATGCACGTGTTTTTTGAAAAAAAGCCAGCAAATTCAAATTGTGATCATTTTTGGCTCCAATTTTTTCTGCATAATTTGAAATTATATCATTAATTCAAATTTGGCTCCAAGAATCAATTACCAAATTACCACTAATCCCAATTCTAAAACTCTATAAATAGAGACCTCATTTCATTCAAATCACAAGCTTTTGATAGCCAAAATCATCTTGCTAAAAAATCTCTCAATTCTCTCCATTTTACCAAATTCACTCAAAACTCCATTTTCAAAAAGTTAGTAAGCTTTGCATTAAAGCTTACTAATCTTTGAGCTAAACCTTCATCCAAAAATTTTTCTCCATTAATTCTCTACATCCAAACTTTGGTGATTGATTCTTGTTGTTGAATTGAAGAAAATTCTGAAGTTGTTTGATAATTTTCAAATTCTACCTTTGGTAAGTTGGATCATCATCTTTAACAATGTGATCTCTTGTGGATTTCTGGTTTTGATTCATTAAGCATTGTTTTATAACTCCATGAGTGCTATTTTCTAAAAAATTTGCTGGAATTTTCATGCTCAATTGGATCCATGATCGTAAGGTGTTTTAAGAAAAGTTGGAACAAGAATTTGATCCCAAAAATATTTTTCTGCCTTATTTTGGGGCTGTTTTGACTCAAAAAAATTTCTACTCACTCTCTTTGATGAATAATTTGGACTGCAATTTCAATGTTTAATTATTTTTTTAACTCAATGGACTTTGTGATGTATATGAAGTTGGATAAATGTTCATCAATTCAAATCTACCTAAGAATGAATTATTTAATTCATTTTGGTGCTTTGGATTAATGATATGTTTAGTGCTTTAATCCATCTAGAGGAGTGGTTGAATTTAAAGATGAAAGGGTTTTGAAATGGTAATCCAAATTAGCTTATCATTCCCCTCCCTCTTCATCTTATCCCTTTCTTTTTTTAATTGTGCTAAATGTTAAGGGATGGTGATCTCTATATCATCTATCCAAACATGAAGTACATAGATTGTTATTGACCGGCCTCAAAATAGGTGCGACTTCTACATAAGTCCACTTACGATTGCTTAACATAGCGCTAAATTTTGTCCCGATTCGAATAAATGATCATTTGTGGCCCAAACTTATGATTGCAAGCCCAAGTATGTTAAATTGATCTCTTTGATCCAATAACCTTGAGATTCATTGTATGGAGGCTTTGGTTCTACCAATCCTCTAATGGATCTACAATACTTTTGGTCAACGCAGATCACTTAAACATCGTTGATCATTACATGTTATTTTTGAAAATTCCAAAATGGATGATATACTTGACAAAAAGCAAATGCAACTTATTGTGTGGAGGCTTTAGTTCTACCAATCCTCTAATGAGTTCCAAATGCAAGTTTCAAGATGATCATCCAACTAACCACTAATTTCTAACAATTGACTTTACTTTACGCTTTATAATTTTTATGCTTTATGCACCATTTAAATTAAGCATTTACATTTCATGTCATCTTTTTATTTTGCTCACTTGAGAATTTACTTTTATGTCATTTTTATTTTGCTCACTTGAGCTTTTCTTTTCCTTTTAAAGATACCTAATAATCAACACGAACCATAAAAATCTTTAATGATATTTGGACTATTGGATACTATCCTTGGCATTATGGAGCATTGGACTTCTTGGACTTAGGATTAGAAACATTGGCCTATCTTGGAGATCTTGTGACCTTAATTCTTTATTTTGTCTGGAGTTCTTGAGGTTTACCTCAATACATTGGGTTGTTTGTTTGTTTTGTGTGCAGGTTATCGTGATTACATTCCTTGTTTGTAATCTGGAATTCACCCGTATACAGCCGTTACTCTGCCTAATTTTTGTGAAGACTTAATACACTTGAATTTTGTTTCTTGCAAGAGGTCTAGTATCTTTGCTTGCTTGGTTTCAATCCAAAGAATGGGAACTCTATCTTGGCTCATAATGTCAAGTATTGGCTTCTTGTTGGTTATATGGTTCTTATCCCTAGCTTTTACCTTATGCTTTAGGATAGTCTCTTCTTCTCCTCCCATGTTCTTTAATTTCAAAAATCTTCTTCCTCATTTTGAAAACTCTTCTTGTTTTTTTAAAACTTGAACCATTTTCATAATAAACTTGGACTTAGGTCCATTCATTTTCAAAACATTTTTGTAAATAAACTTCAATCAACATTAATAAGACCTTGACATTTTTTTATGAGAAGACTAAAAATAAATCAATCTCATTTCAAACCATTTTGCCACTTTGGCTTTTTACTTTAAAAACTTTTCTCAAAAGAGTGGACTCTTGTCAATCCTTGTAGTGATGCAAACAACTATACTTCTACAATATGTAGTAAAGAGAGATATTTTCCACTTGGGTGTTGAGTGAGGCATTGTTGATTTTTAAAATCCAAGCCATATCCTCCACTTTGAGATGATGCAAATTCTCCTTTCTCATGATTGTGGGTAGTAAGTTTGTTTTTCCATACGGATAATGATGATGATGTCTTATCTCATAAAATTAACCAACACACTTGTGTTTCAAATTTTTAAAAGAGGAACTACGTGTACCCTTATCCCCTATTGCACGAAAGGTGGTACGTAGGCACTAAAGGTTCACAATTGCGGCGGGTGCAAAAATCATAAAAATATTTCTTTTCTCACCTCTACCATCCATTTTATATAACACCTTTTCATAACCAAAATATACAGATTTTTTCAAAGAGGTTCATGCGGAGTACCGTAGATGTTTAGGGTGCTAATACCTTCCCTTTGCATAACCAACCCCCTTACCTTGAATCTTTCCCCCTTTTTGGGTTATTCGCTCTTTTCCCATTCCTTTGGAAACAATAAAGCACGGTGGCGATTTTTATTTTGATTTGTATAAAGTCTAGTCAATCCAATGGCTTAGTCTTGAACATTTATACCGCTATAGAAAAATGGCGACTTCACTGGGGAAAGATTGACCTCTTACTGGTCCATCCCTAAGTGGGTTGAGCCTATCTTTGTTTATATATGTATATGTGTTATTGTGTTTATGCATTATATTTTGTATATACGTTTGTCTGGATTTTCCTGGTTTACAGGGTGCTTGGTGATTACTCATAAGTTCTATACCCGGACTTGGGAAAACTTTAAGATAGGACGGGCGGTATAGTCATGTTAACTTTGAGGGAGTAATCCCAAAAAAGGAGGCATGATATCCCCCACTCAGTGGAGGCCCCTTTGACTGTAGTGTCGTTTACTGAGTAATCGAGAAGACGTACTGCTTTCGACCTGGGAGCCTGCCGAAGCTGAGGACCATAGATTACCTAACCCATCTTGGCCTTTTAGGTGTAGTGCAGAAGCTATGACAGAGTAATTCGGAAGTAGTTGTCACGCGATACTACGCTCGGACGAGTCTTTCTTGAGAATATTACTAATCACCGAGTTAATCGGGAAGTTGGTAATATCCGAAGGAAGAATGTAGACTCTGGGAACCTCTTAAAACCTTGTTTGGCAGATGATAACCTTTTAGACCAATACCTTATGGGTATTACCTTTGGCGTCATGCTCGTGACGTTGAACCTATGAACCTTATATGTGTGATCTTGTGTGTGATTGTTGCATCATGCATCCATGCACTCATAAGCATCTTTTTGAAGAAAACAATATTTCAAAGGATTTAAAGGTTGACTATTTGTGAATATCTCATGTACTTATAAACCATGGATTCTGAAAAGAGAAAGACCGTGAAATACAGTTTCAAGGATCCCAAAATAGATGAGTTGATCAGTCTAATTCCAGAGATCGAGTGTCCTGCAGACTTTCGGAAGAAGTATGGATCCATTATTCCTCTCATGAAGCTGAAGATGAAGGAGGGTTTTCTCTCGACTTTGGTCCAGTTCTATGATCCGGTGTATCACTGCTTTACTTTTCCCGATTATCAATTGATGCCTACACTGGAGGAGTATTCCTATCTATTGGACTTACCTGTTACCGATCGTGTTCCTTTTACTGGTTTTGAGGGTGAGCCAAAATCACATGAAATTGCTGCTTTGATTCATCTAAGGAAGTCTGAGGTGGAAGCCCATATGACTACCAAAGGAGGGATTAGAGGATTACCAGCTCAATTCTTATTGGAGAAAGCTCGTTACTTTGCTAGGATGAAGATTACGGTTGCTTTTGAGGCCATCTTTGTTGTACTCGCCTATGGATTATTCTTATTCCCTAATGTTGACAAGTTTGTCGACATTAATGCTATTAGGATTTTCATGATCGGAAACCAGGTTCCTACACTGTTGGGTGATGCTTATTACTCTGTTCATCTTCGGAGTTCCTATCATGGGGGAATGATTATCTGTTGCACGCCTTTGTTGTACCGATGGTTCATCTCTCATATGCCTCAGTCTGATGCTTTTTGGGATGTCAAGAAGGAACCTCGTTGGGCTCCTAAGATTATGGAACTTACTCACTCGGATATTGATTGGTATCATCGAGCTTACCAGGATGTGGAGATTATTGACAGTTGTGGTAGTTTCCCCAATGTGCCTCTTCTTGGTACAAAGGGAGGAATTAACTATAACCCTGTTCTTGCACGGCGATAGCTTGGTTAGCCGATGAGGGATAAACCAAACAATATTCATTTGAGTAGTTTCTTTCTGAAGGAAGGAGAAGACCACAGGGAAGCTAAGGAGCAGATTGCGAAGGCCTGACGTCATATTCATAAGAAGAGTAGGAAGGATTTGGGACCTAGAAGTGTTGTTTCTTTGGAGCCATATCTTCAGTGGGTCCGATCAAGAGCCATTCAATTGAAGATTTCGTATGCTCGGGAGACACCCATGTCTGATTTGTTTGTGAAGACCACTCCTCCTGTATTAGATGATCTGGAAGAGTTGTAGTTTGCTTTGGTTAGGATGCAACAGAAAAGGGATGCTTGGAAGAACAAATTCCAGACTTTAGAGAGTTCCTACAGGGCGGACTTGAAGGAGAGAGATGGTTTGATCGAGATCCTTGAGAGTCGAGCAGTGGAGTCTATGGAGAGGCAAGGGGATTTATTTTCTCCTAGGCCTCAAACAGGTGCTGATTATTCACTTCCTGCTTTAGATGATTGGAAAGAGGTTGCCATCAGACAGGTGGAAGAAAACCAGAGGTTGAGAGCTCAGATTGCCAGGCTCACAGGGAAGCGCCAGCGTACAGATTGATCTCCATTAGTTCCTCTTCTCAGGATTTTAGATTGTATTCTTATCTTGTACTTGGGATCATTGAAATTTTTAATCCATTTTGAAGTTATTATAATGAAAATTTTCAGTATTTCAAAAGCTTTATTATTTGGATGTTTGCAATGTGTCTATAAATCTTAAATCCCTTGAAATATTAAATGATAAAATGAAAATAATCATATTCATTGCATATCATGCATCATATTATACATATTTCTTGCATTTGTTATGCATATCCGGGTGTCTTACTCAGTTTCTTTGCTTTAACTCAGCAAGCTGACTCATCACTACAACAGTCGGGCTAACTTTAAAAAGAAGATGGATAACTTGGAACAAGAGAATCGCGAGCTGCGCGAGGAAGTTTCTACTTTGAAGGATGGCTTGGCCAACTTGACTACTCTGATGGAAGCTCTGGGGGCTCCTCAGAATCAGCCACCGAGTGTTCAACCTCAATCAACAAGGGCACATGCTGAAGTTCCTACTGTTCCTGTATCCGTTACTCTGGCTGTTGTTCAAAACCGTGTGCCTCAGGGTTATCCATGGGGAATGCCAGAGAATTATGCACCTGAAGGTTTCCATCTTGGCCCTCAAGATGCTCCAGTGGTTCAAAATGTTACTACTCCTGCACCTCCTGTGGTGCATACTGTTCCTGCTGCACCTCCTTTGGTGAATTTGGTTCCATTTGTCAATGAAGATGTGTGTCGTCCTTTCCCTCCGCCGAGTGAAGACTTGGGTCTTTATGACAGAGTGTATGATTTCCAAGAGCAGTTTGATAGAATGCAGAAAGAGATGAGGGCTCTTAGGGGAAAAGAGTTATTTGGGCAGAATGTGAATGAGCTGTGTTTGGTCCCAAATGTTAAAGTGCCTGCTAAGTTAAAGGTCCCGAAATTTGAGAAGTACAAGGGCAACACTTGCCCTCGTGCTCACTTGGTGATGTACGTAAGGAGAATGTCTACCCACACTGATGATCAGCGTCTGCTGATTCACTTTTTCCAGGATAGTTTGACTAGCGCAGCGTTGAAATGGTATATGAGCTTGGACAGCGCCAACATCCATACTTTTAATGATTTAGGAGAAGCGTTCATTAAACAATACAAGTACAATATGGACATGGCGCCTGACTGTGACCAGCTTAGGGCCATGGTTCAGAAAGACAGAGAATCGTTCAAAGAGTATGCGCAGAGATGGCGCAAAGTGGCTGCACATGTGATTCCTCCCATGGAAGAGAAAGAGATGACCAATATATTTCTGAAGACGTTGGGAGCTTTCTACTATGAAAGAATGGTAGCAAGTGCCCCAAGTGATTTTACAAAAATGGTAGGAATGGGCGTCCTCTTAGAAGAGGCAGTAAGAGACGGTCGTTTGACGAAGGGTGAAGGATCCGGAGGTGTGAAGAAGCCATCTTATGGGTTTACAAAGAAGAAAGAGGGGGATACAAATGTTGTTATGCAAGAGAGAAGAGTAAAAGCTCCTAGAAAGAATTATCAGCGTCATCAGCAAGTCGCCTCGGTTACTCCTGTTATGAATGTCGCTCCGACTACTGCTGCTTATCAAAGACCGTCCCAGCAGGGGAATCAATGGTATAATCAGAGAAGGGAGAACTATGATCCTATTCCCATGAGCCATGCAGAGTTACTACCAGCATTGGTTCAGAAGAAGTTAGTCCAGACACGACCACCTCCAACTGTACCATCACTATAGCCGTGGTATTACAAAGCAGACCAGACGTGTGCCTTTCATCAGGGAGCACCAGGGCATGGTGTTGAGAATTGTTATCCTTTGAGGACTGAAGTGCAATGGTTGGTGAAGTCTGAAATTCTATCTTTCAAAGACGTGGGACCTAATGTGAAAGACAATCCTCTACCCAAGCACGGGGGAGTGAATGCTGTAAGTATGGTGGCCGGTTGTCCAGGTGACTTCCAGATTTTTGACATTAATCTGGTTAGAGGAGATTTGGTGAAGATGCATGCAGACCTCTATGAATTCAGCTATTATACGCATGACCACACCGGTTGTGCTATTTGCAGTACAGATATACAGGGTTGTGAGAAGATAAAGGCTGATTTATAGGAGATGATAGATGAAGGTTTAATCCATATAATCAGGCCTAGGGCAGAATACGAAGAGCAAGTGAATATGGTTTCTGGATGTCCGGGCGAATTCAGAATTTTTGATGTGGATCATTTGAATGAGGATCTAGTGCAGTTGCATGCTACCTTCTGTCGTACTGCTGGTCAAGTAGAACACCAATATGGATCTTGCATAGTTAGTTGTTGAAATCCCCGAGGATGTTCTATTGTGAGGGAAGGTGTTTAGTTGCTGTTAGACAATGGAACTATCAAAATCACGGGTCAGAGAAATGATTATCATGAGATTGATATGGTTGAAGTTTGTTTGATGGAAGAAGAGTCATGGGAAGAGTATGCCTCCGCGGATGAGTATTTCTCTTCAGACGAAGATTTGTTTGCCGGAAATGACTGTTTGATGGCTGATTGTGTTGAGGAAGGGGTGATTGTCATTGTGCCTTGTTTTTGTGCACCTACTCATCTTGAGGTGGAGCACTATAGCAAACTAGTTGTTGCCCCATTGGTAATTAGTCTTCCAGGTCCTGTTCCCTATGAATCCGATAAGGTTGTGCCTTACAAATACAATGTTACAATCTTGGAAGATGGGGTGGAGATTCCCATCCAGCCAATACCAGATGTTGGAAATATAGTTGATGATAGCAGGGTGACCCGTAGTGGTCGTGTGTTTGCACCGATTATTCGAAGAGATGTTGTTTCTGGGAAGAAAATTACTGAGAATGATGAGCCTAAGAAGGCTGCAGGAGGAACTAGTGGATCTACACTAAAGAAAGAAGTGGATGATATCTTGAAAATAATCAAGATGAGCGACTACAAAATTGTAGATCAGCTGATGCAGACACCTTCAAAGATATCCATCCTAGCTTTGTTGATGAATTTCTCTGCTCATAGAGAATCACTGATGAGAGTACTTGACCAAGCTTTTGTGGAGAATGACATGCCGTTAGATCTATTCAGCAGCGTAATTGGAAATATTACGTCATGTAACAATTTGAGCTTCTGTGATGATGAGTTACAAGATGAAGGGAGGAATCACAACCTGGCCCTCCACATATCTATGAACTGCAAGAATGATTCACTGTCCAATGTGCTAATTGATAACGGATCCGCGCTGAATGTTATACCGAGGAGTACCCTCATGAAGTTAAAGCATCAAGGAGCATCTATGCGCCCGAGTGGCATCATTGTGAAGGCTTTTGATGGGTCAAGGAAATCTATCATCGGTGAAGTGGATTTGCCCATCCATATAGGACCACATTTGTTCTTGATAACTTTCCAGGTAATGGACATTATTCCCGCATATATTTGTTTGCTTGGACGACCATGGATATAGGAAGCAGGGGCTGTCACTTCAACTCTGCATCAGAAGTTAAAGTTTGTGCGTGAAGGAAAGGTGGTGATCATAAATGGGGAGCAGGCGTTGTTGATATCCCATCTATCCTCTTTCAGTATTGTAGAAGCGGATGAGGCTGCTGTTGGAACCCAGTTCCAAGCCCTATCCATTGAAAACATAAGGAGGAATGAGAAGTTATTGTTTCATTGAAGGACGCGCAGCAGGTTGCGCGCAATGGTCATAATGCAGTTTGGGGACAACTGGTAGATCCACCCGTGAATAAAAGCAGAGCTGGTTTGGGTTTCTCTTCGAAGAATGGCAAAGGTGAAAGTTTGAGGTCAAAGTCTTCTGTGAACAGTTATTATGATGTTTTCTG
This sequence comes from Vicia faba, assembly GCA_948472305.1. Taxonomy (NCBI): domain Eukaryota; kingdom Viridiplantae; phylum Streptophyta; class Magnoliopsida; order Fabales; family Fabaceae; genus Vicia; species Vicia faba. The sequence continues at coordinate 1,373,123,453 of OX451739.1, read as the reverse complement.
CAGTAGGGGCTACCTCCATCCAACTGGTTCTGGAATTAATGTTGTTGAAGAGGATGAAGCAGAGCAGGAAGTGCCGAATTTTGTGACGCATGGAGTCCGAGTTCAGAACTGGGTAACCATTGATGTTCCTTCTTGCATACATATTTCAAAGTAATTTGTTTTGTTAATCTGTTTCTTTCTTTTTAAAAGATTTCACTCTGCCCAAGGTGAAAGTATTGTATGGGCTTATCTGTTTGCTTTGATTGTTAAGATCATTAATAAAGTTGTCTTTGCTTCCGAAATTATGTCTTTATTTTCTGTTCTTTCTTGGGAAATGGTAATCAAATAAAAAACCCTTTCAAAATAATTGATAACTGAAAATTAATCTGCATGATCACTTATTATATGTGTCAGTTTCTAAAAGCAATCATAAATCACATGTGTAGATTAATTAAAAAACCTGTTGAATACAATGACCCTGCACCCTCTCCCAACTTTGATTGTCCTATATTTGGGGATGAGGAAGAAGATTATGATGAGATTCCAGAAGAGGTCTCACGGTTTCTTGAGCATGAGGAAAATACCATTCAGCCATATAAGGAGCCTTTGGAAGTGATTAATTTGGGTTCAGAAGAAGATCTGAAGGAGGTTAAGATTGGAGCATCGTTGCATCCTGGTGTAAAGAGCGGGTTGATTGAGTTGTTGAAAGAGTATGTGGATATTTTCGTTTGGTCTTATCAAGATATGCCTGGTCTAGATACAGACATTGTTGAGCATCATTTACCGTTGAAGCCAGAGTGTCCGCCAGTTAAACAAAAGTTGAGAAGAACCCACCCAGATATGGCAGTAAAGATCAAGGAGGAGGTCCTAAAGCAGATTAATGTTGGTTTTCTTGTGACGTCAGAATATTCTCAATGGATTGCCAATATTGTCCCAGTACCGAAAAAAGATGGAAAAGTCCGCATGTGCGTAGATTACAGAGATCTAAATAAAGCTAGTCCAAAAGATGATTTTTGGTTGCCTCACATTGACATGTTAGTGGACAGCACAGCAAAATTCAAGGTATTCTCGTTCATGGACGGATTTTCTGGGTATAATCAAATAAGAATGGCTCCAGAGGACATAGAAAAAACAACGTTTATCACACCCTGGGGAACATTCTGTTACAGAGTGATGCCCTTCGGGTTGAAGAACGCTGGTGCAACATACCAGAGGGCTATGACAACCATATTCCATGATTTGATGCACAAGGAAATTGAAGTATATGTTGATGATATGATTGCCAAATCCCAAACTGAAGAAGGGCACATAAAAGATTTGTTGAAGTTGTTTCAGCGTTTGAGGAAGTATCGTCTCCGCTTGAATCCAAATAAATGCACCTTCGGAGTTAGATCGGGGAAATTGTTGGGTTTTATTGTTAGCCAGAAAGGAATTGAAGTTGACCCTGATAAAGTCAGAGAAATTCAAGAAATGCCAGCACCAAGAACTGAAAAGCAAGTTAGGGGTTTCCTCGGGCATTTGAATTATATTTCCATATTCATTTCCCACATGACTGCAAAGTATAAACCAATCTTTAAGTTGTTAAAGAAAGATCAAGGTTGTGTGTGGACGGATGACTACCAAAGGGAATTTAAGAGTATTAAAGAGTATCTGCTTGAACCTCCTATCTTGCTCCCTCTCGTAGAAGGAAGACCGTTGATTATGTATCTGACAGTGTTAGATAAATCCATGGGTTGTATTCTAGGACAACAGGATGAAACAGGGAAGAAATAGTTCGCCATTTATTATCTCAACAAAAAGTTCACTGATTGTGAGTCACGGTATTCCATGCTAGAAAAAACGTGTTGTGCTTTGGCCTGGGCGGCAAAGCGGTTGCGGCAGTATATGTTGAATCATACAACTTAGTTGATCTCCAAAATGGATCCAATCAAGTATATTTTTGAGAAGTCTGCTCTTACTGGGAGAATTTCCCGCTGGCAGATGTTGTTATCTAAATATGATATTGAATACCGCACTAAAAAAGTTATCAAAAGTAGTGTGTTGGCAGATTACCTTGCTCACCAGCCGGTGGAAGATCATCAGTTTGCAGAATATGAATTCCCCGATGAGGATGTGATGTTCCTGAAAGTGAAAGATTGTGATGAACCATTGCCTGAGGAAGGCCTTGACCCTGAATCTCGTTGGAGTATGGTATTTGATGGAGCTGTGAATGCTTATGGTAAAGGAATTGGTGTTGTGATCATCACTCCTCATGGATCGCACATTGCTTTTACTGCAAGGTTAACGTTTGATTGCACTAATAATATGGCAGAATATGAGGCTTGCATCACGGGTCTCGAAGAAGCTATTGATATCAGAATCAAAATTCTAGATGTGTATGGTGATTCAGCTTTGGTAATAAACCAGATTAAAGGAGAATGGGATACTCGTCACCCTGGGTTGATCCCTTACAAAGATTATGCTAGAATATTATTACCCTTCTTCAATAAATTTAAATTCCATCACATTCCTAGAGATGAAAACAAAATGGCGGATGTTATGGCAACTATGGCTTCCATGTACCAAGTAAATGCTTGGAATGATATACCCCGTATTACAGTTCGACGGCTAGATAGGCCCGCTCATGTGTTTGAAACAGAGGAGGTAGCAGATGAAAAACCTTGGTATTATGACATCAGCATTTTCTTCAGACTCAGGAATACCCGATTGGTGCGTCGAGGAAAGATAGAAAGACACTGAGAAGATTGGCAGGCAGTTTCTTCCTCAGTGAAAGTGTGTTATACAAGAGAAATTATGACATGGTCTTGCTCAGATGCGTGGATAGACACGAAGCAGACATGTTGATGGATGAGATTCATGAAGGTTCATTTGGCACTCATTCTAATGGACATTCGATGGCTAAAAAGATGCTAAGGGCAGGTTATTATTGGTTGACAATGGAATCTGATTGTTACAAATTTGCAAAGAAGTGCCATAAATGCCATATTTATGCAGATAAGATCCATGTGCCTCCGACACTTCCCAATGTGATTTCCTCCCCGTGGCCTTTCTCTATGTGGGGTATTGAAATGATCGGGATGATAGAACCCAAAGCTTCAAATGGACACTGTTTCATCTTGGTAGCAATTGACTACTTTACCAAATGGGTAGAGGCTGCTTCTTATGCCAATGTTACCAAACAGGTGGTTGTGCGTTTCATCAAAAACAATCTGATATGCCGGTATGGTGTGCCGAGAAGAATCATCATTGATAATGGCTCGAATTTGAACAACAAGATGATGACAGAACTGTGTGAAGAATTCAAGATTGTCCACCATAATTCATCTCCATACAGGCCAAAGATGAATAGAGCAGTTGAAGCTGCTAATAAGAATATCAAGAGAATTATCCAGAAGATGGTTGTTACTTATAAGGATTGGCATGAAATGCTCCCTTTTGCTCTGCATGGATATCTAACATATGTCCGCACTTCAACAGGAGCAACCCTGTTTTCCCTGGTATATGGAATGGAAGTTGTACTCCCTATTGAGGTAGAGATTCCCTCGTTGCGCATGATAATGGAAGCCAAATTGACAGAGGCTGAATGGGTCCAGAATAGGTTTGACCAATTGAATTTGATTGAAGAGAAGAGAATGACAGCTTTATGTCATGGGCAGTTATATCAGAAAAGAATGAAGAAAGCATTTGATAAAAAGGTCAAACCTCGTGAATTTAGAAAAGGATACCTCGTGCTCAGGAAGATCATGTCTTTTAACACTGATTCTAAGGGCAAGTGGACTCCCAATTTTGAAGGCCCGTATGTTGTCAAGAAAGCCTTCTCTGGTGGTGCATTAATTCTTAAAACTATGGATGGCGAGGAGTTCCCACGTCCCATGAATGTTGACGCAGTCAAGAAATACTTTGCCTAAAGATATAAAAGAACAGCTTGCTAAGTGGAAAACCCGAAAGGGCGGCTTAGGCAAAAAAGAGCGTCTCGGTAGGCTGAAAACCCGAAAGGGCGGTCTAGGCAAAAATTAGAGACATAAACAGAATAAATTTCCCGCTAAGTTGAAAACTCGCAAGGGCAACTTAGGCAAAAGTTAGGGATCTTTTCTTGGCAAGTAACTATGTCAGACAAGACTTGATCGTTGAAGCAACAATCTTCTCGGATCCTCATCATACTTCAACAAAAGCTGCTTCTCAGGATTTCAAAAGTTGTTAGGGAGAATAGTGGTCATTGTATCTCAATGTATCTTTTCCATTATATATTACCATTTCCCAAACTTTGTAATCATCCATGGAGTCTCGCCATTTGCAGACTACCATTCTATTAATGAAATTCGAGCTTTTACCCAATTCTTTGTGTTCTTATTTTTATTTAGCTAGCAAAGACTCCATTTATCACTGATAATAATTTTAAAGCAAAAAGATTAAAAAGCAAAATTGACTTTTCAAAAAGAAAGACATCTTTACAATTCAATTTACCTTGGGATTTGTGATGAAACAATGACAACAAAAATGGCGATCCCAGGAATAAACAAACTCCGGTTGTTTTAAGAAGATTTATTTCCTTCATGAAGGTTTTTTTTCTCAGGTCATCTTGTTGGAATGTGCGCAATCGTTTTGTGTTTCTCAAATAGTTGAAGAGGATACCAGTGAGTGCAAGATGCAGTGTTAGGTTTGTGATCCCCTAATCCCCGGCCAGGTCTTGGTTCACTTTTGATTTTGGATTTTGCATGGTCAGAAGCCTCCGTCCCAGATTCCCCGGCAAAGTTTTCCCTCATATGATGAAAGGTTTTATTCCCTTGCTGTGCTAAGATATCACTCTTTTTGCAGTATTGGCATTAGTGTTGACTTCTTGATTTCCCAGGAAGACTATACCAGGGCATATCGTGTTGGAATAGGTTAGGTTGATATGAAGACTCAATCCAATATTCTCCAGTGAAGGCTTCGTTTATTTGGTAGAAGTCCTTTCTCCCCAAAGAGGTTGGTGCAATAATTACTCTCGAAGAACGTATCTCCGGTTTCCCCAGTGAAGAACGTATCTCTGGTTTCCCCAGTGAAGAACGTATCTCCGATTTCTCTAGTGAAGAACGTATCTTGGTTTCCCCTCGATGATGTGGTTTTGACCCTCCAATGAAGTCAGCATGAAGTCCCCAGTAGATGTCTCGATGATGAAGCATTGTCTCCCTTAGTGAGGATCAGTATTGAAATCCCTAGTAGGAGGACGGACCGTGAAACATTTGTTTTCCCCATTGAAGTTTGTATGCTATTCCCCGGGAAGGTTATCCCAGGGCATCTCTTGTTGGAATGATTATTCATGATGAAAGTTTTCAATCCGTAGTTTTTTTTCTCTCTAGGGAAGTGGATTTGAATTCCCCAGTGAGGTTTGATTGTCTCGGCGTCAGTCTGCTTTATTTGAGGTTGGTCTTGCAATCTCCAGTAGGTATGTTGCTTTTGAAAACTGATTTCTCCGATGAAACTGGAAGAAAGATGTTCTATCTCGATGTCTGTTTGATTTAGCTACATCCGGATTATGTTTCTCCTCAGTGAAGTGAGGACAGGCAATAAGTTTGGTTTCCACAGTTTCCTTTGCCTTTCTTGGATTGATCTTTCTGGTTGAAGTTTAGACTAATGTTGTTGGTATCTGAGGCAGTTTTATTTGTCTGATTATGTATCCTTTTACCAGCATATGCACGATGTCACTCATACATTCATACATGCGTCATGCATTTCTACAAGTCATTTTTATTGACATTGTGTTCTAACCTTCCTGCAACGCTCCTTACTTAGTTGGATTTGGTTTTTCCCCTCTTGAGTTTATTTCTCAAAGGATGTATCTTCATTGGCCGTCTTGCTCCAGTTTATTTCTAAATTGGATTTGTGGTTGCATGACAATATTATTTACTTTGGATTTCTGAGAACTTCGAGTTTTGGTTGGTGCATTTATTTTGCATGAGAATACTTTATCTCCTCAACAAGAATATCGTGGCATTTCCCCAAGAAGTCATATCTCCCCAGGAAGTCATATCTCTTTCCACATGAAGCCATATTTCTATCCCCAGAAAGTCATCTTTCTTTGCAATTCCCCTTGACAATGAGTGGATGTCTCTTTATTTGAGATAAGTTTGCATATTACCCTTTCCAGGCAAGGTGCCTTGGTTAAAGAAGAAGTTGAGACCTGTGCCAGGTGAAACACCAGAATTTTGGGAAAACTTGATGATATTTTCAAAATCTACCTTTAGTGAATGTTGGTAATGGATCGGCAGTGAACGTCGGTGTTTCTTATCTTTTTGCTATCATCAGTGAACGATGGTAGTTCCTCGTCAGTGAACGGTGATGGTGTGATATTTTCAAAATCTACCTTCAGTGAATGTTGGTAGTACATCGGCAGTGAACGTTGGTATTTCTTATCTTTTTGCTATCATCAGTGAACAGTGGTAGTTCTTCGTCAGTGAACGGCGATGGTATGATATTTTCAAATCTACCTTCAGTGAATGTTGGTAGTACATCGGCAGTGAACGTCGGTGTTTATTATCTTTTTGCTATCATCAGTGAACGGTGGTAGTTCCTCGTCAGTGAATGGAGATGGTGTGATATTTTCAAATCTACCTTCAGTGAACGTTGGTAGTGCATCGAAAGTGAACGTCAATGTTTCTTATCTTTTTGCTATCATCAGTGAACGGTGGTAGTTCCCCGTCAGTGAACGGTGATGGTATGATATTTTCAAATCTACCTTAAGTGAATATTGGTAGTACACCGGCAGTGAACGTCGGTGTTTTTTATCTTTTTGCTATCATCAATGAACGGTGGTAGTTCCTCGTCAGTGAACGGTGATGGGATGATATTTTCAAATCTACCTTCAGTGAGTGTTGGTAGTGCATCGGTAGTGAACGTCGATGTTTCTGATCTTTTTGCTATCATCAGTGAACGGTGGTAGTTCCTTGTCAGTGAACGGTGATGGTATGATATTTTCAAATCTACCTTCAGTGAATGTTGGTAGTACATCGGCAGTGAACGTCGGTGTTTCTTATCTTTTTTCTATCATCAGTGAACGGTGGTAGTTCCTCGTCAGTGAACGGCGATGGTGTGATATTTTCAAAATCTACCTTCAGTGAACGTTGGTAGTACATCGGCAGTGAATGTCGATGTTTCTTATCTTTTTGCTATCATCAGTGAACGGTGGTAGTTCCTCGTCAGTGAACAGCGATGGTATGATATTTTCAAATCTACCTTCAGTGAATGTTGGTAGTGCATCGGCAGTGAACGTCGGTGTTTCTTATCTTTTTGCTATCATCAGTGAACGGTGGTAGTTCCTCGTCAGTGAACGGCGATGGTGTGATATTTTCAAAATCTACCTTCAGTGAACGTTGGTAGTGCATCGGCAGTGAACGTTGGTGTTTCTTATCTTTTTGCTATCATCAGTGAACGGTGGTAGTTCCTTGTTAGTGAATGGCGATGGTGTGATATTTTCAAATCTACCTTCAGTGAACGTTGGTAGTGCATCAGCAGTGAACATCGATGTTTCTTATCTTTTTGCTATCATCAGTGAACGGTGGTAGTTCCTCGTCAGTGAACAGCGATGGTATGATATTTTCAAATCTACCTTCAGTGAACGTTGGTAGTACATCGGCAGTGAACGTCGGTGTTTCTTATCTTTTTGCTATCATCAGTGAATGGTGGTAGTTCCTCGTCAATGAACGGCGATGGTGTGATATTTTCAAATATACCTTCAGTGAACGTTGGTAGTGCATCGGAAATGAACGTCGATGTTTCTTATCTTTTTGCTATCATCAGTGGACCATGGTAGTTCCTCGTCAGTGAACGGTGATGGTGTGATATTTTCAAAATCTACCTTCAGTGAATGTTGGTAGTACATCGGCAGTGAACGTCGGTGTTTCTTATCTTTTTGCTATCATCACTGAATGGTGGTAGTTCCTCGTCAGTGAATGATGATGGTGTTATATTTTCAAAATCTACCTTCAGTGAACGCTGGTAGTGCATCGGCAGTGAACGTAGATGTTTTTTATCTTTTTGCTATCATCAGTGAACGGTGATAGTCCCTCGTCAGTGAACGGCGATGGCATGACATATTTTCTCTTCTACCTTCAACTATTGAGTTGGTAGTTTACCGTCATCTGTAAGTTGGTATATCTTTTTCAATCTACCTTCAATGAACGTTGGTAGACATCGGCAGTGAACATCGATGCTTGTTATCCTCCTCTCTGATTCATTTCTTTGGTTCACCAGTGATTTATTTTCCTGGTGGGGTTGCTCCTGTGTTTCTTCATTTTTTGTGGCATCCCCAGTATTACTTTGCGTCTCTTTTGTTTTGTTCATATGCATTCATAATCATAAGCATTGCATGGCATCTTAGAGACAAAAATAGGGCTTATTTTATATTTAAGTATCTTCAATCGCGTCAACACGGAGATTTTTAACCTTCGTATCTCCGATAGAAGACACTTAAATAAGGGCAGCTGTTGTACCCCAATTTTTTCCCCTAAGATTCCCCTATCATATCATGTTAACTTGATCATGACAAGATCACATTAGGGTTGGTTCTTCATCTTGCTCTATCTCCTATCTTTAAGTTTGCCCTTGAGGAATTTCTAAGCACCTTGGTTGTGTATCTTGTATATGTGTTGATTGACTAACCTCTAATCAAAATACAAAAATATTGTCTTTGTCCTTGCACAATTTGTGTTTTGTAGGTACCAAGTCAAAACATCCAACAAATAAGCTCATGCAAAGTTGATTGATCCTATTGTGGAAAAAAATCTAGCATGCATCGACCCATAAAGGTATGCATCGACTCATTTTGTTGTGCATAACTTGCATGTGTCGACACATGCATGTATGTATCGACTCATCCTGTTTGTTTAACAAGCATGTGTCGACACATATGTGTTATGTATCGACTCATGCAGTTTGTGTGGTTCTGTAATGAGTTAAAATAACAGTATGTATCGACACATAGAGGCATGTATCGACATATGTTGTGTAATGAAGCTAGGATGTATCGACACATACCACGTATGTATCGACTCATAATGGCAAAATGCACGTGTTTTTTGAAAAAAAAGCCAGCAAATTCAAATTGTGATCATTTTTGGCTCCAATTTTTTCTACATAATTTGAAATTATATCATTAATTCAAATTTGGCTCCAAGAATCAATTACCAAATTACCACTAATCCCAATTCTAAAAATCTATAAATAGAGACCTCATTTCATTCAAATCACAAGCTTTTGATAGCCAAAATAATCTTGCTAAAAAATCTCTCAATTCTCTCCATTTTACCAAATTCACTCAAAGCTCCATTTTCAAAAAGTTAGTAAGCTTTGCATTAAAGCTTACTAATCTTTGAGCTAAACCTTCATCCAAACATTTTTCTCCATTAATTCTCTACATCCAAACTTTGGTGATTGATTCTTGTTGTTGAATTGGAGAAAATTATGAAGTTGTTTGATAATTTTCAAATTCTACCTTTGGTAAGTTGGATCATCATCTTTAACAATGTGATCTCTTGTGGATTTCTGGTTTTGATTCATTAAGCATTGTTTTATAACTCCATGAGTGCTATTTTCTCAAAATTTTGCTGGAATTTTCATGCTCAATTGGATCCATGATCATAAGGTGTTTGATGAAAAGTTGGAACAAGAATTTGATCCCAAAAATATTTTTCTGCCTTATTTTGGGGCTGTTTTGACTCAAAAAAATTTCTACTCACTCTCTTTGATGAATAATTTGGACTGCAATTTCAATGTTTAATTTGTTTTTAAACTCAATGGACTTTGTGATGTAGATGAAGTTGGATAAATGTTCATCAATTAAAATCTACCTAAGAATGAATTATTTAATTCATTTTTGGTGCTTTGGATTAATGATATGTTCAGTGCTTTAATCTATCTAGAGGAGTGGTTGAATTTAAAGATGAAAGGATTTTGAAATGGTAATCCAAATTAGCTTATCATTTCCCTCCCTCTTCATCTTATCCCTTTCTTTTTTTAATTGTGTTACATGTTAAGGGATGGTGATCTCTATATCATCTACCCAAATATGAAGTACATAGATTGCTATTGACCGGCCTCAAAATAGGTGCGACTTCTACATAAGTCCACTTACGATTGCTTAACATAGCACTGAATTTTGTCCAGATTCGAATAAATGATCATTCGTGGCCCAAACTTATGATTTCAAGCCCAAGTATGTTAATTTGATCTCTTTGATCCAATAACCTTTAGATTCATTGTGTGGAGGCTTTGGTTCTACCAATCCTCTAATGGATCTACAGTAATTTTGGTCAATGCGGATCACTTAAACATCATTGATCATTACATGTTATTTGTGAGAATTCCAAAATGGATGATATACTTGACAAAAAGCAAATGCAACTTGTTGTGTGGAGGCTTTGGTTCTACCAATCCTCTAATGAGTTCCAAATGAAAGTTTCAAGATGATCATCCAACTAACCACTAATTTCTAACAATTGACTTTACTTTATGCTTTATAATTTTCTATGCTTTATGCACCATTTAAATTAAGCATTTACATTTCATGTCATCTTTTTATTTTGCTCACTTGAGCATTTACTTTTATGTCATTTTTATTTTGCTCACTTGAGATATTTTTTTCCTTTTAAAGATACCTAATAATCAACATGAACCATAAAAATCGTTAATGATACTTGTACTATTTGGTTACTATCCTTGGCATTATGGAGTATTGGACTTCTTGGACTTAGGATTAGAAACCTTGGCCTATATTAGAGACCTTGTGACCTTAATTGATATTTTTTCTGGAGTTCTTGAGGTTTACCTCAAGACATTGGGTTGTTTGTTTGTTTTGTGTGCAGGTTATCGTGATTACATTCTTTGTTTGTAATCTGGAATTCACCCGTATACAGCCGTTACTCTGCCCAATTTTTGTGAAGACTTAATAAACTTGAATTTTGTTTCTCGCAAGAGGTCTAGTATCTTTGCTTGCTTGGTTTCAATCCAAAGAATGATAATTCTATCTTGGCTCATAATGTCAAGTATTGGCTTCTTGTTGGTTAGATGGTTCTTATCCCTAGCTTTTACCTTATGCTTTAGGATAGTCTCTTCTTCTCCTCCCATGTTCTTTAATTTCAAAAATCTTCTTCCTTCTTTTGAAAACTCTTCTTGTGTTTTTAAAACTTGAACCATTTTCATAATAAACTTGGACTTAGGTCCATGCATTTTCAAAACATTTTTGTAAATAAACTTCAATCAACATTAATAAAACCTTGACATTTTTTTTGTGAGAAGACTAAAAATCAATCAATCTCATTTCAAACCATTTTTCCACTTTGGCTTTTTATGTTAAAAACGTTTTCTTAAAAGATTAGACTCTTGTCGATCCTTGTAGTGATGCAAACAACTATACTTCTACAATATGTAGTAGAGATATTTTCCACTTGGGTGTTGAGTGAGGCATTGTTGATTTTAAAATCCAAGCCATATCCTCCACTTTGAGATGATGCAAATTCTCCTTTCTCATGATTGTGGGTAGTAAGTATGTTTTCCACACGGAGAATGACGATGATGTTTTATCTCATAAAATTAACCAACACACTTGTGTTTCAAATTTTTAAAAGAGGAACTACGTGTACCCTGATCCCCTATTGCATGAAAGGTGGTACATAGGCACTAAAGGTTCGCAACCGCGGCGGGTGCAAAAATCATAAAAATATTTCTTTTCTCACCTCTACCATCCATTTTATATAACACATTTTCATAACCAAAATATACAGATTTTTTTCAAAGAGGTTCCTGCGGAGTACCGTAGATGTTTAGGGTGCTAATACCTTCCCTTTGCATAACCAACCCCCTTACCTTGAATCTTTCCCCATTTTTGGGTTATTCGCTATTTTCCCATTCCTTTGGAAACAATAAAGCACGGTGGCGATTTTTATTTTGATTTGTATAAAGTCTAGTCAATCCAATGGCTTAGTCTTGAACATTTCTACCGCTACAGCGGCAAACAAGGTAATTGTAACGCGGTGGGAGAACTGACTTGGTTGTTTTGCATTTGATCGCAATTGTTGCGGATAGCAAGAGTCGCCACCGACTTTTCTTTTATCCAAAAGGAAAGACTGAAAGTAACCGGAAAGACCTTTCGAGATATTTTCTTGAGTTCGGGGGGTAGGTTATGAAAAGGAAAGGTGTTAGCATCCTTTTCATCTGTAGTTATCTACGGGCTCTTAGTTGCTTTCTAGATCACTTGCTTTTTTGTTTGAAAGTGTGTTTGTGATATGGGTTTTGAAATTATTTTGGAAACGTCTTTGTAATGGTTCTCGTTTCTATAAGAACGCATACAAAGTGTTGTTTGGAAAATAGTTCAAAGAGGTTGTTGTACCCCAAAATTTGCCCTCTCAATTCTCAAGGCTTTTCTCATAAAGATTCTCAGGATTTTAGCTTGCACAAGTGCATTGGGATTTTCCAGTACCAAAATTAAAAGGAAACTGTCAAAAAGGGAGAAAATAGATAAAAATAACATTTTGACAAATTTGGAAGAAAAACAGGTCTCCTTCGATTCTACATCCTTCGATTGACTCTTGGCCTCCTTCGATTTCTCAAAGTGGCTGCTAGCGTGCCTCTTTCGCCTGGGCATGTGACTTCTTGTTGCAGGTTTCGTTTGTGTCTTTTGCTTCCTGCATGCTTGCAATCGAAGGCCATGACCTACTGGTCACATGTACCCCCTGCAAGGCAAGTCTTCGTTTGGGCACTCACCTTCTGTGTGCCTGGATGAAAACTTCAGTTGAGCAAGAGCCTCCTTCGAATGCAACTTGGATTACATCCTTCATTTTTAGCAAAAGCCTCTTTCGAATGCAACTTGGATATGTCCTTCATGTTGAACTCTAAGCCTCCTTCGAATGCAAGTTTAGGTACATCCTTCGTTTTGAGCAGGAGCCTCCTTCGAATGCAACTTGGGAATACCCTTCGACTCAGAAGCCAAGAACTTCCCTCATGCTAAAAAAGACACAAGGAAATGACTCCCTTTATGTTTGTTTCGATCCACATGCTTCGATTGGGATATATGCTTCCTTCGAGCATGAGCTTTCAATTTGGCAGTATGTTTTTTCGATACAAGCTTCGACTGGGCATTAGCTTGTTTCAACCACAAGCTTCAACTGAGGGAAAGGCTTCCTTTTGGTTTTCTTTAATTCAAAGAGTCAATAATATTCTGAAAGCTTCCTTCGATTCAGAAGTTAATAACCTTCTGAAAAGGGCCATTCGAAGAATACACAGTTGGCCCATTCGAAGGACACACAGCTGATGAAAACGAATGTTGTTTATTCTAGTCTGGTTGAAAGGTGTAGAAAGATGGAGGATTCGACTCAAAAGATCAAGTTGAACATTCAGACCCATAGGCTAGGCCACGTGTCTTCCCTTTTTAGTCTTGCACCCATTTGTTGTCTAAGACCACTTGCACTTAATAGCACAGTACTACCTTTTAGAAAGGTTTGTCTTGAGCCTTGCGCCTATTTTCCTTCAGAAGGAAGCAACCCCATCTGAACCATTCATCATGCTTTTGTGGCACAAGTGGACATTTACTTTCCAGATTGAGCCTTATTTTATTATTTTCTGCACCCCAACTGCCAAGAGGCCCCCACATGTACTTTCACGTTACATTATTTTATCATTTATTTGTAAGGCTGGCTTTGGACAACATGTCCATTCTTTCTCTATAAATAGAGGAACATTTACAAAGCTAAAAGGGGAAGAGGGAGGAGAACGTATCTTCAAAATTCACACACACCACAAAATTCTCAAACACTTCAACACTTGTGAGAACAAACCCAGAATTCTGAAGAACAAATACTCTTCAGTATCCTTTGAATCCAGTTTGGAAAGAAACATAAGACTTGTTTCTTTCCTTCCTTCGAATCCAGCATTCCCAGCACAGCTGTTGGCCCCCTCTTTCAAATCCAGAACCTTGGGCCTCCACTCAAGGTCCCACATCCATTCAAGGCCTGAAGCAAGGTAAGTCACTCTTACCCTTGAACCTTTTCGTTTCATGGCATAGTATGTGAATAATCTTCCCTTTCATTTCAAAACATTGTACATACCATTGTTCCTTTCGTTTCCACATTTTTAACATATTTTTCAGAGCTAACCCTTTCGTTTTGCTTTCTGTTTACCTGAACTTGCTTTAACTATTAAATTGTTACAAGACAAATACTAGCATGGCCTCAGGCCATGTTACCATTTAATGCTTTAAATGAAAGAAATAGGAAACAGGAAATAGGAAACGAAGCTTCTGGCTTCTACCCTCATTCTCCAGGTCAAACGAAAGAGACAACCAGGAGGAAAACCATGTTGACTTCCAGGCCCAGCCAGAGACACGCTCACACTGATTTCACTGGCCCAATCGAAGAAAGCAACAAGGCAGAAAGGCCCATCCAGAGGCACACTTGCACTTAGTCCAGGCTCAGACGAAAAGCACTCCCATGCTGGTGCCAGCCTCCAATCGAAGTACATGACCTGACTGGTGCCAAATCCCAATTGAAGGACGGGACCTTACTGATTCCAGTCCCCAATAGAAGGAGGCCAACAGAATGCAAATCGAAGGGTGCTCCTGCCTGGGTCGAAGAGCTCATTTTCCTTTCTTTTATTTTGTTTTTGCCTTTACATTTTATTGCCTTTCAATATGGTTGTAATAGTGTAGGATATTTATTTCCTGCATTTTTATTGCTTTGTACAAATACTAGTAATTAGATGTGTATGGCAAGATAAAATCAACAAGTAGACAACCCAAAAATCAAAGACAAAATGCATGCAATCAAACACACTTGCACACATGCACCCTTAGGGTAATTCCACCTGTTGCCTTACAAAAATGGCCATGTTATGCATGTGGGATGTCTTAGCACAAACGGATTGAAAAAAGATCATAGTCCCTCGATGACGCTATCAAAAGTTACCTTTCAAAATGATCTTAGTCCCTACAGAAAAGTGCTAAGTCATTTCACAACATTGCTATCATGGTCATACGATGACCCGCGCCTGTCCCGTTAACATCCTAATACAAGGTTGTTCACCAAATACAATGGTGAAACAACACTGTTAAAAGGGTTAAAAACATAAGAAAAATCTTTGAGTAAAATAGGGTAGACAAACTCTTAGTTACTTGATCAAAAATCTAGCAAAAACATCCTTGCCATTTTTCAAAACACACTTCACAACACAACTTCAAAACAACTTTCAAAACATTGAATTATCTTTTCAAAAAGACATACACCTTTGTATATATTCAAACAAGAATAATTACAAAGGTTGCCTAGACAAGGCATCTTTTTCAAAGCATTTTCAAAACCACACCACAAAGCATCATTTTCAAACAATTGAAAAGCAAAGGCAAGTGATCTAAAAACAAATAACTAAGAGCCCATGGATAACCATGGATGAAAAGGGTTATAGCACCTTCCCTTTTCATAATCTACCCCCCGAACCCACGAAAACATCTCAAAGGTCTTTCCTGTGCTTTTTGACCTTTCCTTAGGATAAAATAAAAAGTCGGTGGCGACTCTTGCTAAACTGAAACATTTGCGAACACAAACGCAAAACCCAAGTCAGTTCTCCCACCGTATCACAGAATTGGCGACTCTGCTGGGGATATTTCTAAAAGTGGGGTTACCTTAGGGTTTTAGATCACCTTTACATGCTTACCTTGATTTCTTTGATTGCTTTACTTTTTGGGTTCCTTGCTTGGGTTTGTTTTAAATCCTACACCCGGATTTGGGGGCACCTTTTAGGTAAGTAGCAATAAACTGTGAGGGATCTGTCCGGCGTATACTGACACGGATGAAGCAGTAGCTACGTTGGTATGACACCTTGGTCTGTACTGATATCCCTTGTGTTGAAACGAGGAGAATATGGGTCTTCTAAGGAGTCATTAAGCACCAATTGACCTTAGAACCTTAAATTGACCAACTTGGCCATAGAACAGTAGCAGTATGCTACACTCATTGAGACTAAACTCTCGCGATGATTCCAGCCGCAAGAAAAGGTTGCTAAACTGGAATTATGATCGATTGAGGGTAGTCAGTGATATTGAGATCCTCTAGAACCCGGTTACTATTTCTAGGACAGGTTTGAGCCAACTAAACTCAAGAGGGTACTTACCTACAAAACCCATGCAAGCCTAAACCTAAGGACTTGTTTGCTTTGTGTGAATATGATTACCTGTATATACACTTGCTTACTTTTGCATACATGTACATATCATCATAACATCATACCATAGCATTTTCAATAACCATTTTAAGGATCTCGAGGGTCTTTTGATGCAGGGTCACATTGAACCAGACATCTACCAAAGGGCAAGAGGGTTCTCCTCTAAACAAACGCCGTCAAAGATCAAGTGCAACAACTTGAATCAGGGGCTATGACCCACTTGACATTGTGAGCTTGATTCTCGTGGAAAGACATCCACCAATAACAAAGTTCTCCAATCAAAGATGTTGATCAAAGTTCAAATCTCTAACATTTTCTTGTGTTTACCCCGCGAGATCCTTGGAAACATACATCCACATATCATACATCATATCATGACAGGTTTCTCCCATACAGGTCTCCTTACCTTCCTACTGTTTATTTCAGTAAGATGGATATGGAACAAACGGTGAAAGATCTCCAAGCTCAAAACGCTCAATTCCAACAAATGTTTCTGGCTATGGCTAAGGGGCAAGAGGACCTGAAAGCTCTCCTTCTCAAAGAAAAGAAGAAAAAGTCCAAGAAGTCAGTAAGCGTCTTGAACTTGAGAAGAAGACCTAAAGCCCTAGATCTTTCAACTCCATCCAGCATAGGGGATAGTCTTGAAGAAGACCACAATTTGGAGATTAATGAAGTTGAAACCGACTACTCCGAGGAACAATATCCTCCCGCTGATGACAAATATAAACAGTTGGAGGATCGCCTCAGTGCTATGGAGATTCAACAAGTACCTGGTTTGGATTTAGGAGACATGGGTTTAGTTTCTGGATTGGTCATCCCGCCAAAGTTCAAAGTCCCTATCTTTGCCCTATACGATGGAGTCTCTTGCCCTAAGATGCACTTAAAGTCTTATGTTTGCAAAATTCAACCATACACAACTGATCCAAAGCTTTGGATACATTTATTCCAAGAAAGCCTGGTACGGACTCAACTCGAGTGGTTTTATCAATTGGAGAGTTCTCGCATCCACACCTGGGAGGATTTAGCTGCTGCTTTCTATAAGCAGTATCAGTACAATGCTGAGCTTGCACCAACTCGTGTGCAATTGCAGAACATGACCATGGGTTCCAACGAGAGCTTCAAAGGATACGCCCAAAAGTGGAGAGATCTGGATGGCAGGGTGCAACCCCCTTTAACTAACAGGGAGTTGATTGACATCTTCATGGGAACTTTGACAGGGCCTTTATTCAAACACTTGATCGGAAGCTCTTCAGCCGGGTTCACCGAGCTAATACTGATCGGCGAAAGGGTCGAAGCTGGCATCAAAAGTGGAAAGATTCAAGAAGCTACACCTTCTGATGCTCAGAAAAAGCCTTATAGTGGGAAGAAAGAGTCTAATGATATGTACAGTCAAAAGAGTCTCCATGACCAACACGTAGGGGCAGTCCTGATCTCTGGTTCTGCGTCACACCAACAACAACAAAGGGGAAATCAACAAAGGCCAGACGCGTCTAAAAGACAATATACTAAGATCAACATGTCACTAGCTCAAGCGCTATAACACATGTTGAAGAAAGAGTTGATTACATTAAAGGCTCCTCATCCGAACCCTAAGACTTCTTCTCCTAACTACAACCCGGATGCAAGATGTGCTTATCATTTTGGTAGCCCAGGGCATGACACAAACAACTGTTGGGCTCTGAAGAACAAGGTCCAAGACATGATTGATGCCAAGGAGATCGAGTTTGACCCTCCGGAGACTCTAGCATAATCACTGCTCCTTTGACGAATCATTGAGAGCATCTTTGTTTCATTTGAATTTTCAAGTTGTAATCTCTTTTATTATTCAAACAATTATCTGTTAATGTTAAACTCTGTTTCATTAATGCATTGCATATGTTTGTCTTGAATTCATCCTTTCATTTTCACTATAATTATGCTTTCTTTATGACATTCAACTCTTGCTAAAAGTTACAAGCCTTTAGAGGGAGGATGACGAAACAATACCATAATCTCATACAGTATGCTTTTGGAAAGACCATGTTGACGATGTACATGCATTTCTTTCAAATCCTAAACACTAGAGTTATAAGGAAGATAATCCCTAGTCAACCCCTTAGAGCCAAAGAAGTAGGAGTTTTCTGTTTTAAACACAAATTGAAACCTTTAATTTAAACCTGGGGCAGGGTAGTCTCTCAGTTAATTCAAAATATGCACATTGAAGTCGCAAACTCTCAGTTCATAATACAACGAACGACATCAAAAGCATTCCTCTGGAATCAAAAGACAGTGGTGGTTCCTTATCTCATAGGCAGTCATTATCTCTCAAAAAAAAGGAAAAGCCCACTAAGCCAAAACCTACAAAGGAGGCTTAAGAAATTTGGGGCTTCCCGCTGACTGTAATCTCAAAAACAGGAACAGTCAGGCAAAAATTAGGGATAATAAATCAAAAGAACAAGGTCATTACAAATCCTAGACAATATGAAAAATGTTGCAAAAAAAATGATGACTGCCTTCCAAAATCCAACTTGTGTGAACCATCACCAAAACGTCGTTCCAAATTCGAATAGAGTTCGACGCACAATTAACTGAGTTTAGGATTGAAGAACATCACGAAGAACGGGTGGGTACAAATACACTTTGAGCCTTTATCCTTTGTTTCTTAAACCGCGAACCAAGCCACGTTACAACCCTTCAAAAGTCCTAACTGAAGCATGGGTTAGTTTGAAAGCATACTGTTATAAAAGGTATCCTGACTCCTGTAAGGCTTTGCCCTAAATCTTGTGTTGAATTTGTCTTATAAAAATTATTCTGCTAAAAAACGCATTTTTCAAAACTTCGAGACAAGCATAAACTTTGCATTATTTGAATATCACTGTTTGCATTTGGCTATTTGTTTAACAACGGAGAAATTCACACAACGAATATCCGATGAACGAAAGCCCTCTCAGTGAACAAAATCAATTCAAAGAGGATGACACTTCCATTGACAAATCTCCTATCAACAAGGGGACTTGACATGTCACTATCCAGCACACCTGGGGCAATCCAGTCAAGATTCTAGGAAATCTCTCAAAGAAGTGCAGAGTAACCAGGGGCAGGTCTCCATCTCCGTCACTTGGGACATTGAGCGTCAACCCCAACAAAGGGTTACATACAGTCAAATGTTTCCAGGCAGTGCCACAAACACTCGCTGCTAGGGGCAGTGACAAATCTCCCCAAAATCCTTCTCATAGGATGATTCCCCAGCAAGAGTATAATCTCTGACCCCCTTTTCCCAGCTGAATCAACCTCAAGAATCCTCGAGGACTTCCCCCAAAGAAGATGTCACCTCTCTAGCGGACTGACGACAGGGTTTATTTCCCCAACAACACCAGGATTCCCCAGCTTGAGTTTGCCTCTCCGACTACTACAAATCAAAGGACCACAACTCCTCTTCCCCAGTAGACTACTCTACAATCCCCAGCAAGTTACTGTGAAACCTGGACCCGACCAGATATCAGTTCAACTTCGACTCCCCAGTAGAGCAACGGACGACTAAGACTTCTAAACTTTTTTCCCAAGCAGAAATAAACATACTCCCCACAGAGTTTTCAATATTCCCCAGTGGAGTTCTCCTCAAACAACAAAACAAGAATCCCTGGTAGAAGTATTCTAAGCCAAGTTTGGAGACACACCAACTTCTCAACAACAGTCCAGGGTTTAACGACTCCCCGACATTTGTCAAGGATTTATCTTCCCAGACAAAAATACATTCATTAACATTTCACATTTCATACATCCGATTTACATACATGATAAGTGCATACAACACAATCTCATTTATTTTGAGAACATCATGACATCATGCATTTCATACATCATGACATTGCATACAACTAACGTTTTACCTTTTTCAGAAAAAGGTCAATCAACAGATGGCTACCATCAACCTTTTCAAGTTCCAGATTAATACCTGAAACCAGACAGGACAATTATCTACTTGACCATCATGAAGCAACCCTACACAGGTTCCTTCTCTTTCCAAGATGCAATTTTACATGGACTCATCATCATGAAGCAACCCTACACCGGTTCCTTCTCAAATTCAGGTTCCTTCTCAGGAAATTTCAGATGCAGTTTTACACGGACTCATCATCAGGCAACCCTACACCGGTTCCTTCCTTCCAGATGCAGTTTTACACTGACTCATCATCAGGAAACCCTACACCGGTTCCTTCTCAAATTCAGATGCAGTTTCACACGAACTCGTCATCAGGCAACCCTATACCGGTTCCTTCTCAGATCCAGATGCAGTTTTACACTGACTCATCATGAAGCAACCCTACACCGGTTCCTTCTCAAATTCAGATGCAGTTTCACACGGACTCATCATCAGGCAACCCTACATAGGTTCCTTCCTTCCAAGATGTAGTTTCACACGGACTCATCATCAAGAAATCCTACACAGGTTCCTTCCTTCCAAGATGAAGTTTCACACAGACTCATCATCAGGCAACCCTACACAGGTTCCTTCCTTCCAAGATGCAGTTTCACACGGACTCATCATCAGGCAATCCTACACAGGTTCCTTCCTTCCAAGATGCAGTTTCACACTGACTCATCACCAGGCAACCCTACACAGGTTCCTTCCTTCCAAGATGCAGTTTCACACGGACTCATCATCAGGCAATCCTACACAGGTTCCTTCCTTCCAAGATGCAGTTTCACACGGACTCATCATCAGGCAATCCTACACAGGTTCATTCCTTCCAAGATGCAGTTTCATACGGACTCATCATCAGGCAATCCTACACAGGTTCCTTCCTTCCAAGATGCAGTTTCACACGGACTCATCATCAGGCAATCCTACACAGGTTCCTTCCTTCCAAGATGCAGTTTCACACTGACTCATCATCAGGCAACCCTACACAGGTTCCTTCCTTCCAAGATGCAGTTTCACACGGACTCATCATCAGGCAATCCTACACGGGTTCCTTCCTTTCAAGATGCAGTTTCACACGGACTCATCATCAGGAAATCCTACACAGGTTCCTTCCTTCCAAGATGCAGTTTCACACGGACTCATCATCAGGCAATCCTACACAGGTTCCTTCCTTCTAAGATGCAGTTTCACACGGATTCATCATCAGGCAATCCTACACAGGTTCCTTCCTTCCAAGATGCAGTTTCACACGGACTCACCATCAGGCAATCCTACACAGGTTCCTTCCTTCCAAGATGCAGTTTCACACGGACTCATCATCAGGCAATCCTACACAGGTTCCTTCCTTCCAAGATGCAGTTTCACACGGACTCATCATCAGGAAATCCTACACAGGTTCCTTCCTTCCAAGATGCAATTTCACACGGACTCATCATCAGACAATCCTACACAGGTTCCTTCCTTCCAAGATGCAGTTTCACACGGACTCATCATCAGTCAACCCTACACAGGTTCCTTCCTTCCAAGATGCAGTTTCACACTGACTCATAATCAGGCAACCCTACACAGGTTCCTTCTTTCAACTTACAACATTACAATTCAACAAGCATTCTTGGATGGCATCTATAAGCCCATCTCCAACAGGGTTCTATCACCTCTCCTAATGGCATATTTAAGCCCATTCCCTCTACCATCACATCACCGAGTGCAAATTTCTGGGCATTCTAGTGTTCAATCATCTTCCACCTTCAAGTCACAAATGGCAGATTTGCCAATCTAACTCTTCAGGTGTAAGAAGATTGAACAGGGGCAGTTGTTGTACCCCAAAATTTGCCCTCTCAATTCTCAAGGCTTTTCTCATAAAGATTCTCAGGATTTTAGCTTGCACAAGTGCATTGGGATTTTCCAGTACCAAAATTAAAAGGAAACTGTCAAAAAGGGAGAAAATAGATAAAAATAACATTTTGACAAATTTGGAGGAAAAATAGGTCTCCTTCGATTCTACATCCTTCGATTGACTCTTGGCCTCCTTTGATTTCTCAAAGTGGCTGCTAGCGTGCCTCTTTCGCCTGGGCATGTGACTTCTTGTTGCAAGTTTTGTTTGTGTCTTTTGCTACCTGCATGCTTGCAATCGAAGGCCATGACCTACTGGTCACATGTACCCCCTGCAAGGCAAGTCTTCATTTGGGCACTCACCTTCTGTGTTCCTGGATGAAAACTTCAATTGAGCAAGAGCCTCCTTCGAATGCAACTTGGATTACATCCTTCATTTTTAGCAAAAGCCTCTTTCGAATGCAACTTGGATATGTCCTTCATGTTGAACTCTAAGCCTCCTTCGATTGCAAGTTTAGGTACATCCTTCGTTTTGAGCAGGAGCCTCCTTCGAATACAACTTGGGAATACCCTTCGACTCATAATCCAGGAACTTCCCTCATGCTAAAAAAGACACAAGGAAATGACTCCCTTTATGTTTGTTTCGATCCACATGCTTCGATTGGGAAATATGCTTCCTTCGAGCATGAGCTTTCAATTTGGCAGTATGTTTTCTTCGATACAAGCCTCGACTGGGCATTAGCTTGTTTCAACCACAAGCTTCGACTGAGGGAAAAGCTTCCTTTTGGTTTTCTTCAATTCAAAGAGTCAATAATGTTCTGAAAGCTTCCTTCGATTTAGAAGTTAATAACCTTCTGAAAAGGGCCATTCGAAGAACACACAGTTGGCCCATTCGAAGGACACACAGCTGGTGAAAACGAATGTTGTTTATTCTAGTCTGGTTGAAAGGTGTAGAAAGATGGAGGATTCGACTCAAAAGATTAAGTTGAACATTCAGACCCATAGGCTAGGCCACGTGTCTTCCCTTTTTAGGCATGTACCCATTTGTTATCTAAGACCACTTGCACTTAACAGCACAGTACTACCTTTTAGAAAGGTTTGTCTTGAGCCTTGCGCCTATTTTCCTTCAGAAGGAAGCAACCCCATCTGAACCATTCATCTTGCTTTTGTGGCATAAGTGGACATTTACTTTCCAGATTGAGCCTTATTTTATTATTTTCTGCACCCCAACTGCCAAGAGGCCCCCACATGTACATTCACGTTGCATTATTTTATCATTTATTTGCAAGGCTGGCTTTGGACAACATGTCCATTCTTTCTCTATAAATAGAGGAACATTTACAAAGCTAAAAGGGGAAGAGGGAGGAGAACGTATCTTTAAAATTCACACACACCACAAAATTCTCAAACACTTCAACACTTGTGAGAACAAACCCAGAATTCTGAAGAACAAATACTCTTCAGTATCCTTTGAATCCAGTTTGGAAAGAAACATAAGACTTGTTTCTTTCCTTCCTTCGAATCCAGCAATCCCAGCACAGCTGTTGGCCCCCTCTTTCAAATCTAGAACCTTGGGCCTCCACTCAAGGTCCCACATCCATTCAAGGCCTGAAGCAAGGTAAGTCACTCTTACCCTTAAACCTTTTCGTTTCATGGCATAGTATGTGAATAATCTTCCCTTTCATTTCAAAACATTGTACATACCATTGTTCCTTTCGTTTCCACATTTTTAACATATTTTTCAGAGCTAACCCTTTCGTTTTGCTTTCTGTTTACCTGAACTTGCTTTAACTATTAAACTGTTACAAGACAAATACTAGCATGGCCTCGGGCCATGTTGCCATTTAATGCTTTAAATGAAAGAAACAGGAAACAGGAAATAGGAAACGAAGCTTCTGGCTTCTACCCTCATTCTCCAGGTCAAACGAAAGAGACAACCAGGAGGAAAACCATGCTGACTTCTAGGCCCAGCCAGAGACACGCTCACACTGATTTCACTGGCCCAATCGAAGAAAGCAACAGGGCAGAAAGGCCCATCCAGAGGCACACTTGCACTAAGTCCAGGCTCAGACGAAAGGCACTCCCATGTTGGTGCCAGCCTCCAATCGAAGTACATGACCTGACTGGTGCCAAAGCCCAATCGAAGGACAGGACCTTACTGATGCCAGTCCCCAATCGAAGGAGGCCAACAGAATGCAAATCGAAGGGTGCTCCTGCCTGGGTCGAAGAGCTCATTTTCCTTTCTTTTATTTTGTTTTTGCCTTTACATTTTCTTACCTTTCAATATGGTTGTAATAGTGTAAGATATTTATTTCCTGCATTTTTATTGCTTTGTACAAATACTAGTAATTAGATGTGTATGGCAAGATAAAATCAACAAGTAGACAACCCAAAAATCAAAGACAAAATGCATGCAATCAAAGACACTTGCACACATGCACCCTTAGGGTAATTCCACCTGTTGCCTTACAAAAATGGCCATGTTATGCATGTGGGATGTCTTAGCACAAACGGATTGAAAAAAGATCATAGTCCCTTGATGACGCTATCAAAAGTTACCTTTCTAAATGATCTTAGTCCCTACAGAAAAGTGCTAAGTCATTTCACAACATTGTTATCATGGTCATACGATGACCCGCGCCTGTCCCGTTAACATCCTAATACAAGGTTGTTCACCAAATACAATGGTGAAACAACACTGTTAAAAGGGTTAAAAACATAAGAAAAATCTTTGAGTAAAATAGGGTAGACAAACTCTTAGTTACTTGATCAAAAATCTTGCAAAAACATCCTTGCCATTTTTCAAAACACACTTCACAACACAACTTCAAAATAACTTTCAAAACATTGAATTATCTTTTCAAAAAGACATGCACCTTTGTATATATTCAAACAAGAATCATTACAAAGGTTGCCTAGACAAGGCATCTTTTTCAAAGCATTTTCAAAACCACACACACAAAGCATCATTTTCAAACAATTGAAAAGCAAAGGCAAGTGATCTAAAAACAAGTAACTAAGAGCCCATGGATAACCATGGATGAAAAGGGTGCTAGCACCTTCCCTTTTTATAATCTACCCCCCGAACCCACGAAAACATCTCAAAGGTCTTTCTTGTGCTTTTTGACCTTTCCTTAGGATAAAATAAAAAGTCGGTGGCGACTCTTGCTAAACCGAAACATTTGCGAACACAAACGCAAAACCCAAGTCAGTTCGCCCACCGTATCACAGAGGTGTTTGTGGAATGTGTTTTTTGAAAAGTGATTTTGAAATGGTGTCTTTGTAATGGTTCTCGTTTCTATAAGAACGCGTACAAAGTGTTTGTCTTTTAAAGATGTTTCAAAATGAAAGTGTTGGTGCATAAAATGTTTTTGTTGTGCGCAAGCGGGCAACTAGGAGCATCATACCTACTCAAAAGGTCTTTAATGTTCTTTTCCTCCTCCTTTAGATGTGGCTATCTTACCATTGATTTAGTAAGAAGCCCCGTCATTGGATGTGAAGGGACAGACATGAGTCAATAGTACAGTCATAGAAGGCAACTTGTGAGATGCTTTAGAAATTTTTAGTAAGGGACTAGATCGTTTTACCGAAGGCAACATCAAGGGACATCGAGGGACTACGATATTTTTTTATCAAAGGGTCTTTGCTAAAGCGTCCCATATTCGAGGGACATGACTGCATTTCTGAGGCGACAAGCGAGGTTATCCTAGAGGTGAGCGTGTGAAAGTGTGTTCGATTCAAGTTAAATTTGTCTTTGATTAAGGTTATCTAGCGGTTGATTTTAAATCTTGCCATGCACGCCTAATTACTATACAGTATAAGGAAAACAGTAAATTGCGAAAATTAAAATTCTACGCTATTACAGAGCTTTCAGGAATGGGGGTACATATACACAAATGGGGATGGATCAATGCGATTAAAAGTCCAAATAGGCAATCAATACAACCAAATCGAATCGAGCAATTAATTGAAACTACAACAAATCTATGAAGTAAAAATTAATTAACAAAGTAAAAAAATGGAAATAAAATTCTAGGTATTTTGCTTGAAAAGTTTGGGAATAAAAATAAAATTCTATTCTATTAAAAATAATTAACTAAAGAAATTAAATCAAATGTATATTTTTTTTTATCTTTTAGTATTTTTTATTATGAAGAAATTAAACAAACAAATTAAGACTAAAGAAAAAAAAGTTAATTAATAAAATTATTTACAATTTTTTCTTAAATTAAAATTTAGAACTAATTTACAAAAATTATCTAACAAAACTTCATGAGTTGTTAAATTAAAACAAATAAAATCAAAACTAACAAAACAAAGTGGAATGGTGGTTTTAAACTGACTATGGGTGTGTGAGATAGAAATCTGGATGGGCCAGAAAAGAGTTGTAAAGCCCAAAGTTATTTGTAAAAAAAAGAAAAGTATGTGTTTAAGAAAAAAATACAAAGAAAAAGAAATAAAATACCCTCCAGGACTTGAACTCAAAACACCACGCTTGCAAACCAACACTCCAACCACTACGCTATCTATTCATTCGCGAATTATAGCTCTTCCAATAATATAAAAGCTAAGAAATAATTAAGTTTGGGCTCATAATTTAAGCCCAACCCAAGATCTTTTAGGGAAAACAAGGGGTTTAGAAACCCTAATTTGGGGAAAGCGCCACTAATGTTCATGGGGAAGGAAAAAAGTATTGATCAGACTTAATTTTCTTTGTTTAACTTCCCAAGTAAACCAAATAATTAAAATAGAGAAACAAAATCTCTCTCTCTCTAATCCTATCCTCACGTTCATCTCTCTCACTCTCTCGATTCCCAACCGTCTCTTCTTCCAATCAATTCTCTTCTCTCTTCAATCGAATCATCATCACCAATTATCACCTCTTTTCTCACAACATGTTTCTCTTACTCTATTCCCTCATCGAAACATGCAAAAACAAAATTATAACAAATGAAAAAAACACTCCCGATACAAACCCTAAATCTCGTCTTGGTTTCAATGATTCTTACAAGATTTATGAGTTACATCAATGGCAAACAGAGATTCAAGTAACAAAATAGCAAAATCAACAGGAAATCATACCAATGGAGGTCCAAGTAAACCTCTGAGTTCATTCCCTTATTTGATGCTTCTTATTTTGATTGCCGTTGCTTCGTCTCTTTCTCTCTATCAACTTATTTCTTCTTCAACTTATTGTTTGCTGTTATTGTTATTGTTGCACGGATTATTGAATGTTGCGGTTGTTGTGTGTATGAAGAGGTTAAGAGTGAGGTTTCTGTTGTGAGTTTTATGGTTGAAGAATTTGGTTTATAGTGGTTTTGAAGTTTGTAGGGTTTTTCTGGTTTTCGTTGGCTACTGTGGATTCTTTCCCCAGGGTTTTTTTTTATTATTCTAACAGTTGGTTTTTTGATGTTTTGTTTTGCAATCTGATGGACAAAGAACCTCTCTTTACTATTATGTTATCTTTCCCTTATATTGAAACAGAATGAAAAATAGGGGGGGAAATATGAGAGGTTTGAACAATTTTAGTTAACTATTTTGTGGCCTTTTTACTTCAGTTTTTGTATTGTTAATTGTGTGCAAACCTTGGGGTGTTTGGACAGGGAAATATTAGGTTTGACAGTATGTAGAGCAGGACTTTGGACTGATATAGGGCTGTTTTATAGTGTGGCATTGCAGGCTGGTTTTTTTCTTTACATGTTTTGGGTTGTTTTATGTTAGGTGATATCCTCATGTCTCTTTCTCTTTCCCTCTTCATCTTTCTATGATGTAAAGCAATTGTGTTTTTTTACATAATTTCTGAAGGATTTTCCATTTAGGGAAATGATGACATAAGGTCTTTGGCCATGAACTAGTGCTAGTTGTTTTTATATTAGATGATTTTGATTTGTTTTGGCTATTGCGCTTGTTGTTTTGTGTTGATGTGCTTGGCAGCTTGGCTGCAAGTCTGCCTTTTGTTTACAGCAGCTGCTTGCCTGCTGTTCTGCTGCTATATATTGTTGTTGGCTGCTTTAGCAGCCTGCCTTTGTGTTGCAATTTTGGCTTGTTGTTGCTTGCTATGTTGCTGCCTTGTTGTGTTGCTGCCTTGCTATTTGTTGTTGTTTAGGTTGTTGTTGTTGCGCTGGTTTGTTGCTGCCTTGGTGCTTTGCTGCATCTGTTTTTGTACTTGGCAGTTTTAACTTTGCTTTTGCAGTAGGAAAACATTGGTAAATTTCTGTTCCCTTTTATGAACCAAAAAGATCAAACTTTTGTGATTTGCAAAAGTAGGAGATAATCCATGATTAAAAACAAAACCTTTTAGTTCTGGTTCCAAATACAAATCCTAATGATGAGCTTTCTTGTTTAACAAATCATTCTTGCTTGAATTTTTCACATGTTGATTGTTTGCTAATTTTTCTTTCTTTTGTTACATGTACAAGCAATTGGATGGCAAGCAAGGTTGAAAGGCGAAGAAGCCATGGCGAGGAGTGGATGATTTTCTTGAAGATGAAGCAAGAGAAAATTGAAGAAGCAATTTTTTTTTGTAAACAAAACACTTGTAGTTTGTATTGTAACTTGTAACTTTGTAACATAAATTGATGGAACTTGAAGTTTGTAAATCTCTTGTAGTAATGTAACAACTTTGAATGATTTGCAAGATAGAAACTCGAAATTTCCATGTGTAAACTCATGGGTCTCAAAAGCTTGAAGGAGATTGACACATAAGTGAATCAACGCGATTTGGAACATGTATTGAGTGAAGTTTTTTTGATAATATTGGATATGTTTTGAACATTGTATACCCTCTTGATTCCATGAAACTTGCACTCAAAATGAAACTCGCATTCAATACTCGATTCAAATGGAACTTCATTGCCAAACCTGAATTCAATCTCTTGATGACAAAACATATGCTTTAAGAGTATTCATCAATCTTGTAAAATTAACAACTTCAACATGAGAATCATAGTACTGAGAAAACAATTGCGGTGTGAATTAAAATTAGGAGTTAAGAACATTCGAAATCAAGCAAATGACCTGTGATGATTTGATAACTTTCAAAGTCTTCCAAACATAATTTTCCTTTGATCTTTGAAGATAAACTCGTAAACGAAATCACTTATGACAATATGCATAAATAATCGTCTCAAAATATTGAAAATTGAGGATATTATGATTCTTGGAAGTTAGGCAACAATTATTTAAGATTAGGTCAAAGTCCATGAAGCGACCTCTAAAGTATTCGAATTTTGGTGATCTTCCGCACGTAATCAGATATTGAGTTGTGAAGAGAAATTGGAGATGACGTCAAAGAGAGTCATATGCAAAAAGAACCGCTCAAAAGTATCGAATAATGAAGAAGTTACAATCGTTTGAACTTTATCTCGCAAAGGTCGGTTTTTTGGGTCAATGTAGTCATTTTCAGTCATCTGAACCATCGACTGAGCAAACTTGCAATGCAAAGTTTGAAAACTGGCACGAACATCCTTGAGGAGACATGAAGATCTATGAAGACCATTTGAAACCTTGGAGACTCAATTTTATTTGGGAAATAACAAACCCTAATTATTGACTTACTTCCTAGGAAGAGAATCTATCTGATCAACTTTTGAGCCAAATTGAGTATTAGAGAAATCCTAGGATAGTATCTTGAATAAAAAATGGGAGAGAAAATTTTGGGGTAAAACAGTAATAATTAGCTTAATAAATAAGCATGTGGGAAAGAAGCCAGAGAATTGGCAAAAGACTTTAGATCAAATTTTATGGGCTTGTCGAACTTCTCATAAGGAAGCTACCAGAATGACACCTTTTCGACTAACTTATGGCCATGACGCAGTATTGCCAGTAGAAATTTGTCTACATTCAACAAGAATTCAGAAACATCAAGACTCCCTTCTGAAGCTTACTGGAATATGATGTTAGACGAATTGGTTGATTTGGACGAAGAAAGACTGAGAGCTTTGGATCTCTTAAGGTTACAAAAGAAAAGAGTGGAAAAATATTACAATAAAAGAGTAAAACCCAAGACATTCTTGCCTAAGGACCTGGTATGGAAGGTAATTCTCCCAATGGATCGAAAGGATATGAATATGGGAAAATGGTCTCCTAAATGGGAAGGACCTTTTAAGATTATCCAAACATTGTCTGGTGGCGCATATGAGGTCGAAGAGTTAAATGAAGATCAAAGGCTCTTGAGAGTAGATGTTAAATACTTGAAAAAGTATAGACTTGTGCTTCAAGAGGTTAAAATAACCAATGTTTAATCTCAATTGAGTTAAAGAGCCAAGATGGAAAATGTATTAAAAATCCAAAATGGCTAAAAGTCATTACAAAAAACAACATAATTATACAAACAAAAAAAGAGTCAAAATCAAAATAGGAGGTTGGCTTTGATTTGGAGGTATTTTATCTTCTGCAGCTCCAAACGTCTTTCGCACAAAGCCTTTGACTGATGAAGAGTTTTGATTTTGGCATCTAATGCTTGGGCTCGTTCAGCATATTCTAATCCTTTGTTGAGTTCCTCTTGACTCTCAGAATCAGTGCTGATAGCGATAGGTTATTCCTTTCGTTTATCATTAGCAGCAATCTTAGCCTCTAACTCTCTGATCTGAGCTTTCATACTGGCTGTATTTTGGTCGATTTCTTCAACTTCTTTCTGCCTGGCCTCTTATGCCTTCGACAGCTCCTTTAGCTTTGAACATGATTCAGCGGCAACACCCCAGGAAGTAGCCACATGACCATTGGCCTCCTCAATTTCGTGATTGAGAGTCCTTCAATCATTGTAGTCAGCTGAGACGTGATCGATGATTGAAATCAAATCCAAAATAACGCTGGCAATGTCAGGTGAAGCAGTAAGAAGGTCGACAGCTCTTAAAGTAGTCTTTAGAAAGTGTTGTACCCCAAAATTTTCCCTCCCATTTCTTCAACATTTTCTCATCCCAAGACCCGTGGAGCTCAAGATTAAGTTAGGGTTTGCTCTGCTCAAGACTCCTCCTTGCACTGTTGACCCAAACTAGGGTTTGAGTTTGCACAAAGATGTTTTGACCTAAAATGCCCAAAATGACTTTCATGCTTCATGTTGGACTCACAAGTTTATCCATACCAAGTTTCAAGCCTTGATTCCAATCTTTGCCCAGTCAATTGGACATTTGACCTAGAAATCAGTTGTATTGGGGAAAAAGTCGACTATGGCCAATTGATAGTCAAACCTCATGATTTTTGACCCACATCAACATTATGAACTCATATGAACCATTTGGTCAAGTTTGGATCACAATTCCACAAGAAATTTGATCAGATCACCAAAAGGGCAAAATGGTCATTTTTAGGGTTTTGACTGCACAAAGGCAATTTTTGACTGTTTGACCTAGCCAATGGCAAACCAAGCTCACATATGGACTCAAGGACTCAATGACATGGTCTTGACACATTCAACAAGTTCAAAAGATCCCAAATGCACAAGATTGACAGATGAATTTTCCAGTCAATTGATCCAAATTTGACTGTATACTAAAAAGTCAAACTTTGACTTTTTGGTCAAATCAAATGCCAAGATTCATTTTTCATCAAGATATGTCAAATTGTGAAACTTGTTCATCAAGAAATCAAAAATTACAAATTAGGGTTTAAAATGAAGAAATTTCATAACTTAGAATTTTTCTAAGTTATGAAATTCCCTTATTTTTTCCTAACTTTGTCCCATTTTTTCATCAAGATATATTTGGATTCAAACAAAACTCAAAACATAAAAGTTGTAGTCCATTTCAAAATCTACAACTTTGATTCACAAAGTTTCTTCAAAAGAAGCTTGTAGCTCAAGTTATGATTTTTGGAATAGGGGTGCAAAACATTCTTAACTTAGAAAATTTTTGACCTATTCTAGGCAGGATTTTTGCCCAACTTCATGGCCACTTTTCACATGCTTCCACTTGGAATTTCAACTTTCATTAAAAATATGGATTGTAGTACACATTCCAAGCTTTCCAAATTGTCTAAGAACTTCTCAAACACCCTTGTGGTTAGGGAGAATCGAATTTGCAAAGTTGGGCAAAATCCACTTTTGTTCTTGACCAAGGCATGTACACTTTGCATTTTCAAACTCAGCATGGTTCAAGCTAGATTACAGGCCTCTAATCCCATTCACACTCAATAATTAAATTCCAATCCATTGTGTTCTAGCATTATTTTGTTCATATAGTCATTACACAAAGAATTAACCTTTAAATGGAAAAAAGCAAGTTTGCCATTTTGAAAAAGCAATGCTTTATGTCAAAGTCCATATCTTGGAAGTACAAGCAGATCTTTGAGGCACAAGTTTGTGGACAAATTCCACTGATCAAGAGTGATTTATGCAGCATAGATTGAGGGTAGTAGGGGCCTGCATTGTCAAGACACATTTTCTTACTTATCAAAGAAGTAACTTTGCAAAACTGGTCCAACATTGAGCTCCTGTTAACACAAGCCTAAACAAACTTCATGATCACTTTCCAAACATCAAACCAAGTTTGAAACACGACCAAACCATCTCTCAAACCTCCATATACAGAAAAACACAGTTTTGTGGCAAAACAGGGCATCCCTGCAGATTGAGTTGCACAACTCAGTTTGCTCGTGCGTTTTGGCCAAAGCTTGTTCAAACACACTCCCTACCATCCATTGAAGCTATCCCAAGCCTTAGATACAGACTGTAACACCCCTAACCAAGTTTTCCATTTTCACTTCTCTGTTTTGCAGATTGACTTCTATAGCTCGATTCAGTTAGTTTCAAAGCAAGCTAGAGGTTGGAGAAGCATCCCTGAACTTCAAGCAAGCTGTACAAGTCCTTAAATTCCATTGAAAGTACCCACATTGCTGTACACGATTCAAGCTGAACAGGTAAAAACATGGACTTCTATCTCTCAATCTAGGAAGAGTTAGGCTTAGGTTTATGAATGAAACATGCTCTACTCATGGCCCTGAAGCTACCCATATAATTACGTTTCATTTATGTTGTGTGTACTAAGAGAATTTTGAACCTGAACATTGGAAAAAACTTTGGTCAGAAATTGGGGATGAAGAAATTCTCCCTCGTTTCTTAGAGTTAAGTCAAGTTTTTTATATGTCTGGATTCGTCTCTTGATGCTCTACATTTTTGGTGTTATGAGTTTTGCTTGAAAGTCCAGGAATCAGGAGTTAGGAAATGCGCATTTTTGTTTGTTCAAACAAAGCTGGAGGTTGAAGATGACTGGCTTGGGCTGGGCCTGAGTCAGTCCTACTTTTTGCACCCCTTTTTTCAATTTGCACCCCCCTAGCCCATTATGTGATATATTTGTCATTTTTTATTTTTTCTTTTTGATTCTGATTTTATATTTTTATTCAAACATGAAAAAACACTAAAAATATTTTTCTCACATTTTTTGCATTTTATTTGGTATTTATTTGTTTCATTTAGTTCCATATATAAATAAATATAATACTTTTTGTTTAAAACATTAAAAAATAATACAAAATACATTTTTTTGTTATTATTTTTTATTTACATTTTGAAAACATTTTCTAAAAAATATAATTTTTTTTTGTAAATAATAAATATTTTTATTTTTGTATATATTTAATATATTTAATACATAATATAAATACTTATATATTTATTAGAATATTTAGGATAAAAATACAAAAATAATACATTTTTATTTTTATTAATATTTGACCTCAAAAATTACTTTTTTACAAATATGCTTCTCTTTTATTTATTTTTGTATATAATTAATAAATATTGCATATAATAAATAATAAATACTATTTATTTACAAAATTAGGGTTTTGCCCTAAACCATGAAAATACCCAAAAAATTAACCCTTTTTTATTTTTGTTTATTTGTCACATGAAAAATACTTTTTACATACATTAAAAATCTTTTTTTTTTTTTGCATCTTGCATATTTATTGTATTTATTCAATTATTGTACAATTAAATAACTTGTATATTCAATTTGAATTGTAATAACTTAGATTTAAATTTCTTGCTAAATATCCCCATTTGAACATTTGTACCCCCATCCCATAATTATGTTGTAATAATTTAGGATTTTATTTTCCGCATTTTAAAAGCTTTCTAATTATACCATGATAGACTTAGGGTTTGTATGCAAAAATAAAAAATAACAAATAGCTTGACCTAATTCAAAGACAACAAAGCATGAAAATGGACAACACCAATCACACTTGCACCCCTAGGATTACTCCACTTGTTGCCTTCAATAATGAGCCATGTTGCATGTTGAGTTTCTTTGGCAAAACAAAACAATTCAAATGATCATAGTCCCTCGATGACGCTTTCGAAAGTTTCCTAAAAATGATCAAGTCCCTTAAAGGAAAAATTGCCAAAGACACTTGGCACTATTGCAATCATGGTCTAAACGATGACCCACGCCCGTCCCGTTAACATCCTAACACAAGATTGTCCACCAAATACAATGGTGGAACAAAATTGTTAAAAGGGTTAAAACATAGGAAAGATCTTTGAGAAATTTAGGGTAGATAGCTCTTAGTTACTTGACCGATCTTGCAAAACAATCCTTGCCATTTTTTTTCAAAACACACATCACAACACACTTTCAAAACAACTTTCAAAAAACATTGAAAACTTTTCAAAAGACAAATACATCTTCGTATACATTCAAACATGAATCATTACAAAAGTTGCCACCACATTGGCCTCTTTTCAAAACATTTTCAAACCCACACACAAAGCACCATTTCAAACAATTGAAAGCACCATTTCAAACAATTGAAAATGCAAGGCAAGTGATCTAAGCAAGTAACTAAGAGCCCATGGATAACCATGGATAGAAAGGATTCTAATACCTTCCCTTTCTATAATCTACTCCCCGAACCCAAGAAAACATCTAAAAGGTTTTTGTTGTGCTTTTTAACCTTTCCTTAGGATAAAATAAAAAGTCGGTGGCGACTCTTGCTCAACCGAAACATTTGCGAAAACAAACGTAAAACCCAAGTCAGTTCTCCCACCGTATCACAGAAAGGAAGGAGCAGTAGGTTATCCCTTTAAGGTCAACATTAAATCTCTTTTAAAAAGTTGCACCTTAACCTTTTGAAGTGCCTCCTCAAGAGGAGATGTTGAAGTAGATTTGCCAGACGCAGTCGAAGCACTTTGATCAGAAGAACTTTCTCTGCCCTCGAGAATGGCAGTCAAGTAGCCAAGAGGATTATGATGTTTTAGTAATGCCAAATCTTCCTTAGTACGGGACCCAATCGAGGTGACTCTCTTATTTGCAACATGAGTCACATTTGCTCCGACAGATAAATCATGTATCTGGATAGGGGCACCTTCAACATTCACAGAGTTTTTTGCTCCCTCTGTAAAGTTTTCTCTTCCATCAGTCGTCGGAATATCCTCAGTTTGATTCTCTTCCTTTGGCGCGCCTTCCCTCTCTGTTTCGACTACATCATCAGTAACCTCCTCATATTCGTCTTTCTGCCCATCATCAATAGCCTGTGGAGTCCTAAGATGTGACTGTTCCTCACTAGGAATTTCTTCATTTGGCTTCCCAATGGCTTCATCTTGATGCCCAGAGGTTTGGTTCACCTCGCTGGCAGAGCTCACAAAGGATCCCTTTACTGAAGTAGGCCTGTAAGTGGGATCACCCTCACTGTTTATTGAAGTGATAAATTCTTCTACAAGTATAAGGGCATGTTTAGAAGTACCAATAGTGTACTGAGGATTATAAGATTGTTATAAGAACTATTGAAAAAAAGAAAAAATGGGGATAAGTAAATAAATAATATTAAAGGGTTGAAGTGATTACCTTTGGCGGAACTTCAACACCAGGACTTGAATTATCGCTTTCACTGGGATTATTCAGCCTATCAGCTATCTCTTGTTCCGTTGGCTCTTTGATGATGACGAGAGGAGGTCTCGACTTAGTAGATATAACCTTGACCTTGGTTTTTGGACGATGTTGTATCCCAAAATTTTCCCTCTCATTTAACAAGTAATCTCTCACAAGATCTCCTTTGGTTCAATACTGCATTAGGTTTGATCAGCTCAAGACACCTCCTTAAGCATTGATGACCAAAATTAGGGTTTGAGATTGCACAAGGATAATTGAACTTTCAATGCTTCATATGACTTTCATGGATCATTATGGACCCCCAAGATTACTCATGTCAAGTTTCAAGCCCCGTATCACACTTTTTCTCAGTCAATTGAGCAGTTGGCCTAAAAATCAGTTGTATTGGGGAAAAAGTCAACTATGGCCAATTTACAGTCAAACTTCATAATTTTTTATCCACATAAATATTATAAACTCATATGTATAATTTGATCAAGTTTGGACCACAACTCCTCAAGAAATTTGATCAAATCATCAAAAGGGCAAAATGGTCAAAATTAGGGTTTTGACTGAGAAAGGGCAATTTCTGATTTTTGACCTATCAAATGGTCAATTGGTTTGAAGCATGGTTTCAAGAGTTCAATTGAATATTTTTGACCTAATGGCATGACCTAAAACATTTCTCAAGATCAATTGGATTGATAGTGAATTTTCAATCAACTGATCAAAAGTCAACTGTACACTAAAAAGTCAAACTTTGACTTTTTGGTCAAAATCCAATGTCAAAGATCACAATTCATCAAAACATGTCAAAATATGAAACTTATTCATCAAGAAATCAAAAAGTCAAGATTTCATTTTGAAAAGTCAAAGTTTTCTAACTTAGAAATTTTTCTAAGTGTTTAAAACTTCATGTTTTTTCACAACTTTGAGTCAATTTTTCACCATGATGCAAGATGATTCAAAAGAAACTTTCAACATGAAAGTTGTAGATATCCATGATATCTACAACATTTATTTACACAACTTCTTGTAAAAATGCTTGGATCTCAAGTTATTAATTCATTAAGTCATGGTCTTAAAATTGAACACTTAGTGAAATTTTGCCCTAGTTTTGGTCAGGATTTTGACCTAGCTTCATGGCACTTTTTCATATAGTTCCAAGTGGAATTTCCAAAATTTATTCAAAGAGGGGTTATAGAGAACATTACAATCTTTCCAAAATGTCCAAGAACTCCTTGAGATCATTCTTGAGCATGGAGAATCAAAGAGAGGAAGTTAGGGTTTTCAAACTTGAATTACAAGTCATTTTGTGATGAACAAAATTCAAATTTCAAACCTATGCTGCACAATCAGAAGATTACACTTGCTTTTGAGCTATTATCCACTTGATTCAAGCTTTATCCAAGTAAATTTTTCATTAATGGCACAAAGGCACCATTGCCATTTACATAAAGCAATTTTTATGCAAAGTCAACTTGCATTGAGCTTTGCACTAGTTCCCTTTGCACAAGTTTCCTCTACAAAGCCATAAAAGCTTGTCTAAAGTTGGCAAACACCCTACATGCTTGTACTTACTGCCTTAAAACCAGATTTTTTCACTTTGCTTCAAAATCAAGCAATTGAGCCATAACCCAAAAACTCAGAAACCTTTTGTGCAATAGCTCTGAAACCTTTTCCATACAAAAACACAAGTCTATTGCAACATAACACACGAATACACAAGCCCTGAAAACTTCCAAAACTCAGAACTGTATCACAAACCACCATTGTTGCATATTCTGACCAAAAACTTCAAACTTCAATTTCACTCGTGCGTTTCTTGGCCTTTTGCTTCCAAAAGCTTCCAAACATCATACATAAGCCATCTTTATCCCTGTTACACGACTGTAACACCGTATTCATCCATTTCCAAGTTCAAAAACAGGGCATCACAGTTGGAATTCTCTAGATCATTCTAGCCACTCTCAGCTCAAGCCAGCCATTGCATTAGCTTCCTAGAGGTCCAAGGAAGCTAACCTGATCATCAGCACTGCCTGAAACAAGCTCAAATCCATTTCACGATTTCCATTTTTGAGGTATTTTTCTTGAACTTCTATCTTCATATTTAGGCATTGTTAGGCTTACATTTGTGAAGATAAAATGTAGACATCATTGCCCTGAAATTATACATGTCCATAGATTTCATTTATTTTGATTGAGCTAGGAGAATTTTGAGTTTGAACTTTTTGAAATATTTAGGTCAGAATTTGGTACTTTTAGAAATTCTCATTCATCTTTGATCTATAGCTTATGATATTTATATGGTTGAATTTGTGTGATAAAATGGAGCAATTTTCACGTTTATATTTTTGAAAATGGTTGAGAAATGAGCAAGTTACAGATCCTTTGGCTGGAGGTTGAAGATGAAGTCATTTTCAGGACTGGATTGATGTTATGTATTTTTTGTTTTGCTTATGTTAACGGATGTATAACCACCCCAGTGGCAAAGGCAGCACGCGTTTATCTCAAGGTCACGGGTTCAAGACCCAACACTGTCTTCTGTTCATTTTTGCAACATTTTTCTTCCATTTTGCCAGCCAAAGCGCACATGGGCCTCCAATGTTGGGCCTTGCCATTTTACTGCACCATCCCCCTGACTACTTTTACACCCTTGGCCCATTGTTTTATTTAATATTTGATTTTTCCTCATTTTACTTTTATTTTATTTCATATTATTATTATTTATTACTATTAATGTTATTATTTATTTTTTATTAATAAAAATCCAAATAAAAAACATTTTTATTTATTATTCGTACTTATATATTTTATTTTCTTTATAAAACAAAAGGATTAAAAAAACATTTTTCTTAAACAATTTAATTTCTTTTTTTTCTTAAATAATTAATTTTTAGACTTAGGATAAATTAGCATATTATTTTATTTTCTTAGTTAAAATTAATTTAGAACTTAGGCTTATTTTAATTAATTAATCTTCATTTTATTTTCATTAATTTAAAATCTTTTCATAAAAAACCCTAAAAATCCTTTTCAAATTAATTTTTTTCTTAATTAGTTTAAGTTAGTTTTATTTAATTTTAATTAATCATTTTCTTTGATTAGGTTAAGACAAAAACCCTTTCATAAAAAACAACAAAAATCATTTCTTTTTCAATTTATATTCTTGCATTTTATTTTCAATTTTGTACAATATTCAATATGGTTGTAATAGATAATAAGGTTTAATTTTCTTGCAATCCCCATTTGTAAATTTGTACACCCCCTCCCCTAATGATGTAATAGCGTAGTAATTTTACTTTTCATAATTTATCGCTTTATATAAATGCTAGTAATTAGGGTTTGTATGAGAAGATAAAATCAACAAGTAGCAAACCCTAATCAAAGACTAAACAAAGCATGAAAATAAATACACTTGCACACAAGCACCCCTAGGGTAAAATCCACTTGGTTGCCTTATAAAAATGGCCATATTATGCATGTGAGGTATCTTAGCAAAAACAAGCAAAAATACAAGATCATAGTCCCTCGATGACGCTATCTATGTTGTCTTTTCAAAATGATCTTAGCCCCTAAAGAAAGATGCTAAGATACCTTGCAAAATTGCTAATCATGGTTATACGATGACTCATGCCCGTCCCGTTTACGTCCAAAGATAGGGTTACTTACCAAATCAATGGTAAGATAACAATGTCAAAGGAAAGAGGAAATAAACATGAAAGACTTTTAAGTAGGTAGATTGTTCTTAGTTGCTTGCTCAATTTTAAACCAAAACATCCTTGCTATTTTCAAAACAAACACCAAGACTTTCAAAAACATCTTTCAAACTTGAAAATATTTTCAAAAGATCAACACTTTGTATACATTCTTACGAACGAGAATCATTACAAAGTACGCTTAAACGATGGTACCTTTTCAAAATACTTTCAAAAACCACACAAAGCACATTTTCAAACAAAAGCAAGTGATCTAGAAAGTAACTAAGAGCCCATGGAAAACCATGGATGAAAAGGGTGCTAATACCTTCCCTTTTCATAATTTACCCCCCTAACTCAAGAAAACATCTCAAAGGTCTTTCATGTTCTTTTCAGCCTTTCCTTTTGGATAAAAGAAAAGTCGGTGGCGACTCTTGCTAACTGCAAAATTTTCGATAAAACGCAAAACAACCAAGTCAATTCTCCCACCGTATCATAGACGAGGCTCAGGAATATGGGTCGGTTTCTTTAATTTGTGCCTCTTAAGAGGGACAGGAGGAGATTCTTCTTCTTCATCACTGGAAATTTCAATTTCTTGAACTTTCCTTTTTTGTGGAGTGGTTTTAAATACTCAGAAAGAAAGGAGTCAAAGGCATTAGCATCAATATTAATATGTTGAAAAGAAAGATATAGCAGAAAGTGTTTACCTTTGGTGAAGGTTTTACAGAAGGGTCTCCTCCCTTTGCGCCTTCAGCGACTTTCTTGGTAATGATCCTCTTGACGGCTAGAAAAGAAACAAGTATAAGCTAGATGTCGAATGATTGAATCGAAGATGATAATACATTTGCTTTGAAAAGAAATATTACCCTTTTTAATCTTGTCAGAGACCAGCATAAACGCCTCTTGAAGGTGGTCAACAAAGTCTTTTTCGTCGAAGAATTCTTCGTCATAATACAACTTCCACCAGTCTTCAAAAAGAGGCGAAGACATGAAATTGAGTTTGAAGTTGAACAAAGTTAGTACGGTTCGACCAACGTACCTATCAATATGCTTGGTAGCAGTATCCTCTTAATATTCTGCATTATAAAACAACATAAGCTTTTCTCAGGAATAGATTGGTGAAGGGAGTGTCTGGATGATACCAAATTATCGAGAGACAAGATTTGGTTGATAAGCAATCAAACTGAGTTGATTCTTCGAACTCTTTAATCTCAATGGCATGATTCTTGGGCGAAGAAATGACTCCCAGATAGACACATACTCATCCACATGGTCATCTTCATTAGATGGAGGATATGGTCGAATAAACCATTCCGGACCAACCTTTCTACTAGCAAAGGGAGCCATGGTCGAAACAAATTTCTTACGCTTTGCAAACATCATTACAAAGCTAATAAATGCTTTCTGGAATTGTTGACCCTCATCATTTGGAGTCAACAGGACTAATCTAGTGCCTTCGACCCTTCTGTTTAGGACTTCTGGGGCCCTTTCATTAATCTTATTCTTCTGAGGAAGAAAAGATTCAAAGGTGGCGTTGAGCCAAAGTTGAAGAAGCCACAAGGGGCCAGAAAGGAGCAAACTCGCCTTGTCTCCAATAACTTTAAGCTAAGTCACACCACTGCTGATGGAATCATACAGGTTGGCTAAAATCAATTCAGCCAGACAAAGGGGATAACCATGATGAAGCTGCGTCGCAAGGGTAAGCATATTCTTAGTCACTTGAAGTGACTTGGTGCAAAAAACAAAGCGAGATAACAACAAATCTAGGAAAGCTATGTGTTCCACTTCAGAGACAATGCTACTAGACTTGTCGTGAAAGTGGTCGATGAATATGGTGTATATGGGTTTCATGTCCGAAAACCCGATAGCATCTTCAGATAAATCTTCTGGGTCGAAATGGTCACCAAATGGTCGAAGACCAGTAATGGCTGTTATGTCGAAAAGAGTTGGGATCACCATTCCACAGGGTAAATGGAAGGTGAAATGCGTACTATCCCAGAAATATAGAAAAGATACCAACATGAGAGACAATAAGATAACCTAGTCTTCGACAGCATGACCAAGTCATAAATCCCCATATCCTTCCAGGTTTGGGCCTTCAATTTTTCCATCTTACTTAGCCATTCTGAATACTCTGAAGTAAAACTAGGGAAAGATCGAAATATCTTGTTCCCCTTGTTCATAAACTGAAGGTTAATGTCTTCCTTCGTTTGAGAGTGTTACGGGTTAGCAGGGGTTGCATCCTCATGGTAATTCCTGGGTTTCTCTGTGCAACCTATAGGCTTGAGCCTAGGGTGAGTTAGGAAGAAGGTATTATTTTGTTTTGGGTTCTCGAAGCATGCAGATAGTGGGTCAGACATGGCATACATGTGCCTAAAATACTTAACGGGAATGAGTAACTGAGAGTCATAAGCTTCATGCCATTCCCTGGTTATGGGTTCAGAAACAACCCTTCGCTCCCCAGTCGAAACAAGAACAGGACTAGTGGAAAATATCTCTGGTTGTCGTTGTAAGTCAGAAACGTTCTTAGTTTTGGGATTGTTTGGTGCGTTTGAATGGAAAGACATGGTTGAAGGTAGTGAAAGAACGAAGAAGATGAAGTTCTTAAGACTTTTCTTTGCAAGGAAAATAAGGAATATTAGGAGTTGTAAAAAATTCCAAAGAAAAGGATTCGTGACTATTTATAGTGTTCAGGGAAAAGTGTTTTCCCTCAAGACCATTTAATGCTGCAGAGTTAGTGGGGCACGTGGTAAACGTTGAAGCATTTATCGTACATGTAATGGAAACATTTGCCATACTTTCCTGGGTTGTAGGGATAACGGCCATCATAGTAGCGTACTAATGACTGATTGACAGCGACGTGATGGGAAAAAGGTAATAATGACTCTAAATACCAACAATGGTTGGTAGAAGGCGAAAAGCGCACGATTGACTTCTGTGACCAAAAAGAAGACAAATGTCAAATGGGAATCTCAAAGAATGATCATTTCTTCTTGCGTCGAAATTGACATTCTTGGGGGACAATTTGTTAGCTCCTAAATTCGACACCCACAATAAATTGGCCTTATGGGCTAAAAATAGATTGAACAAATCTAAGCTGGAAATACTTCGACAGATTGGAAAATACTTAGAGAAATTTCTAAGTTAAATTTAATTTTCGACCATAAGGTTCTTGCGGCCTTCGACTGAAAGGGCTCCAGGGCCTTCGACTAAAAGGAAACCTCGTATCAGCAACATGTGATTTTGAATCTGAAGAAAGGAAGGAAAAGCAGTTCGCTTGGCAGTTGAGGAAAGTAATGTGGCATGAAGATAGAGGTCGAAGCATATGCAGAAGACACTTGTCTTCATCCTAAAGCAAAGAAACTTCTCGACGATTACCTAGTTCTAGTATAAATATAGGAAGTTAATGTAGATTTCCGTGTGTTCAACTAACTGTACAAGTCATTCAATACTATTCGAGTATCCGCTACCTGAGAAAGAATACTGAAAATGTACGTTTGAAACACCACATTTTATAATCAAAGTCTTTTATATTCCACTTTACATTCCTTTCCTTTTTATCTTACTTGCAAAAATCTATTTTCCCTTGCACTTTACTCGCATTTTTTATCAGATTTCTGCACTTAAATTCTTCTCAACCCCTTTTCTATTTTACTTTCTACACTCAAACTCATTTCAAACCTCAAACTTTCTCAGTCGAACGTGTGTTCTTTATTTATATTAGCATTTATATCCAAACAACGCCAATAATTGGCATATGTCCTAGGATTAAACTAACCGATCCTGTGAGTAACCAAAAAATTACCCTTTTTGAAAGATCAGTGGTTGTTTACCGATTAACACGGCAAATAGTAGCATGACTTTATTTCATTTCCTATAAATAAAGGAGCATTTTTCCTTCATTTGCAAGCTCAGAGAGCCACAAAACCTATGCCATTTTCACTCGCAAAAGCTTCAAACCAGAAATCCTCTTTCCATTTTAAGCTTGTTTTAACTTCAAATCTCTGTCCATAATCACTAATCGGCACCATCTGAAGCTAACTGAAGCATAATTGATTATTTTGATTTATGTTAACGATTATTTACATAATGTTTTTATGTTATCAATGTTAATTTGTCTTTGTTTCTGTATATGTTTCTAGTTCAGTAGGTTCCGAAAATACACCTCCATAAAATTTACGAAGATGCGTTTTCAAATTAAATTCAATCAAATAATTGGGGCGTGACTCAATAGCAGATTGATTGTGTGTGTTTTTGATGAGCCTGAAGATGCATTTCTGGATTCTAAGAGTAGTTTTAATTTTTCACTAGGTGGGGAAACAATCTGTAGGGTGCGTTAAACATTTCTTAAATCCAAAACAAACGAAATTCAAAAAAAACAATTGTTGAACTAGTCAGAAGTAGACTTGCACATGTTGCAACAAAGAGGATTTAACTTGCCACCTTCCAATTATACCTGACACCCCACTATTTTTGCTTATTTTCCAAATTGCCCATGAACAAATTTGGGGGTGGCAAGAACAAAATTTTGAAAAGTGTTGTAAGTTACTGAAAAATTTAAAATTTCCGATAGTGTAAAAATTTTTTCCCGCTATTTTTTTTAAAAGAAATTTCCAGTAAACGCAAAAATAAATTTCAAAACAATTTTGTAGAGGCATAAGAGTAATAACACCATCATTGGAGGGATGACAGATATGATTTGGGGTGTAACAGGTTAATGCTATTCAACTAAGGGTTGAGCCGTTTTGCAATTTTGAGTCCGAATCTGAACCGATCTCTACCAAAAATTTTGTTCTTCCGACCATTCAAATTTGTTCATGGACAATTTGAGAAATAAACAAAAATGGAAGGTGTCATTAATAATTGGGGAGAGGGTGACAAGTTAATTCCTCCTATGATAAGTATAATTGAGAGTGTTTTGTGAATCCGAATAACATGTCAAAAAGGAAACCACAGTGTACATTTCTGTTCCGGCCAAATTCAACATCGTACATTTTATCAATTTATCTAAATATCTATACTCTACAGTGGAACTAGCTCCCGCGTGCATAGATAATATATAGATTTCAAACACATTCCAATGAAACATCGATATCTGTATTCACTTTTCTTTAATTTTTCAACACGTGAACCCCACCCATCAATTGCATTAGCCTGTATATCGTATC
This sequence comes from Vicia faba, assembly GCA_948472305.1. Classification (NCBI taxonomy): domain Eukaryota; kingdom Viridiplantae; phylum Streptophyta; class Magnoliopsida; order Fabales; family Fabaceae; genus Vicia; species Vicia faba. The sequence goes on along the minus strand of OX451739.1, from coordinate 1,373,078,881 downwards.
GGAGAGGATCACTAAAACCTGTTTATCAACTGTACCTGAATTTATAGAGAAAGAATCAATAAAGTATTATGCAGAAAATGAAAGATGTAATTCATGAATATCTAATTTTTTTCTCATAATTCATGAATATCTCTCTTCATGTATGCTCTTCCTCTTCATTCCATCCAGACATTGATTGCCTTCTTCATATATATTTTGCAGGTTGTGTGTGCTATGTTCTTTATGCTTCCTTTTTCTTTATGAAAAAATGAGAAATTGTTGTGACCCAAAATCAAATTTGAAGCTTTAAAAAGAATAAGAAGAAATCAAAATGAAAATGGGCATAATTCTATAAATGAAAGAATCAAAGTAAGGGATGCACTTACAGGAGGTGGAGAAGAAGTAAATTTGTTGTTGAAGGTTCAAAGGGTAATTTAGGGGGATCATAGTCGTTTTCCATTTTTAGTTAGATATTTCATCCGTTTCTTTTTAATTATCATTTATTAAAAAAATTATATATTTTTTTTAATTGTCACTTTCAAAATTCAAAATAATAATAATAATTATTTTTTCAAAATTATCCTTAATATTTATTATGGAGAGAGAGAGAGAAAATTTGAATTAAAATAATGAATAGTTAATGATAGTTATTATTTAAAAACAATAATTATTACCCTTTTTTAATATGTGTAAAAAAAGTATAAAAAAAAAGACAAGAAGGGAGTAGTTGATAATTGAAAGTATTTTGTAGGGGTGGATAATCAGTCAGTTTGGGTCGAAATCAGGCCAAAAACTTAAATCTGATGCAAACAGTAATTTCGTTATTAAAGTTCAATTTTGATAGATAAAATTCAGGTTTTTGAAGATTTATCAGTTTAATGGATAAATCAAATAAATTTGATCGATTTAATATTTATTGAAATAAATTTATAAAAATGACTCATCTTTTATAAAACTAACAAATATTCTTCTTTTAATTTTTTATAAAAATACTATCAAAATTTTAATTATTTTTTTATTATTGAAAAAACGTTATTATAACGTTATAACATTTCAAATATAATTTGATATTAATTTACTCATTTTTATACTTTAAACAACAAATTAAATAACATTCAAAATTTTATATTGTATATTTTAAATTTTTGTATACAACAATGCTACCATTAAATTATAAAAAATATAATAACTTGCTAATAATGGTTGGACTCTATAATATTAAAAAATATATAAAATAAATATTAGTTAAGATTGATCGGATTCGGTTTTCGACGAATTAAAAATAATCAAACGAAATCGATTGAATCAACTTTTTACTATCTAAATTAAGTAACTTGTCCCTGTTTGATAAAGCAAAATTAAAATGCGGGTAGCTCGAGCGCTTCGATTAATTTCGGTCTAATCAATGAATATATATAGGGGTTCACCTAATCTTTCCGCAGGTACGATCTAGACGACCACATTCTTGTTTGTCTGGGCTAATCAATCCAATGGCTTCGTCCATTCCAGTCCCCGAGATCATAAACTAACTGGATATTCAGAGCCTATAGATCCTGCGTCGGATTGATCTGACTCCAAATCAATCCGATATCTAATTCGATCCAATTCATTTGCACAAAAAAAACAATAGGTCTGTCGGCTCCGATCGAACGGTTCAAATTTGTTCATCGCTAGTATCTTATGAAACCGAACAAAAAAATGTCAAAAAATTTGTAACTGCCAAATTCAGCTTCGTACAGTTTATCAATTTTTTCTGAAAAGTTAGTGGAACTAGCTCCTGCTTCCATATATAGAATCTATAGATTTCAAACTGCAACACATTCCAATAAAAACATCAATAACTGTATTCACTTTTCTCCAATTTTTCAACATGTGAACCCCACCTATCAAATGCACCAGCCTGTACTTAACGTTCAAAACAAAAAGCCATTCAAACTTCAATCCCATACCCGAGTAAATTACGGCCATTTCCACACCCTTTTTCAAACCAAAAAATAAAACCACTATCCCAAAGTTACTTACCTTTTCACTTTCACTCAAACCTTGTTCTTTTGTTTGTTTGCTTGTTTTCTCTGCTAAAAATGTATCTTCATCTTCCACCACCATTCACTATCATCAAACTTGTTCTACTAACACTCCAACTCCAACTTCAAACCATTCCCATTCTCACTCTCTCTCCCTGCAAAACCTCATGTGGCACCATTCCCATAAACTACCCATTCGCCTTAGAAGACGGTTGCGGATCACCCCAATTCCGCCACATGTTCAACTGCACAACCACTGACTTATTCTTCCAAACCCCTTCCGGCTCATACAAAGTCCAATCCATCGACTACACCAAACAAACAATGACTCTCTACGACCCATCAATGTCAACCTGCTCCATTCTTCAACCACACCACGACTTCATCATGACAGATATTCAGTCTGCTATAATCCCTCCATCCCAAGACACAGTTTTCGTTCTGCTAAACTGCTCTATAGACTCACCTATCCTCAACCATTACAAGTATCTTTGCTTCAACTTTGAAGGACACACTTGTGACGAGCTTTATGGGGGTTGTAATGCTTTTAGGGTGTTTCATTTGTTGACCAATAGTTCCCCACCTTGCTGTTTTACCAGCTATAATACTGTGAAGTTTATGAGTATGAATATTTTGGATTGTACGCATTATACTAGTGTGTTTAATAGTGATAAATTGAGAGGTGTTGGTCCTTTGGATTGGGTTTATGGGATTAAACTTTCTTTTAGTTTGCCCCATGTTGGATGTGAAAGTTGTAAACAATCTGGTGGGACTTGCGGGTTTGATACTGATACGGAAGGTCTTCTTTGTCTCTGCTCAAGTTTCACTAACTCAACAAGGGAATGTGGTAAGCTACTTTGATTTCTACTATGTAATTTCAATCATATGGTGTTAGTTAACATGAATAGGTTTGTACAAGGTTTTAAATAATGGTCGTGGTCGTCTTTTGATCACGCAAAGACTTTGGCGATTTCTGTCACGGTTGTGATGCTGATTGTGGTCGCCGTGGTGTAAACTAACAACAATTTGTTTTTCGTCATAAAAATGACGAATTAATAAATTATCTGTATCAACATCTTCTTCTGATTCTGTTTTGTCGCGGCCATTGTTGATGTTTTTCTGTATTTTGTTTTATATTTCAGCTGCTGGAAGTATGATATCAGAAGGATTGAACAATGCTCCTTGGACAAAGCACTTAATGGTTTTGCTTCTTGTAGTTTTACTTCACACAGTGATGGAGCTGCTTTGAGATCAGTTTTAAGTTTGGTTGTGTTCCAAATCCACTACATCTGTTGGTGGACAGAGGGCTTGTGCAGTGTAGTGTAGTTGTATTGTATGCTTTTTTGAGAACTGAGATTATTGGTTACTTATCTCTCTAGTGATGCAAAGTGGCTAGTTTTCCTAAACAGGAAAGGCTCATCTTCTTGGTTTTACATGTTCACAATGAGCATGAGAATTGGACTAATTAATGTAATACTTTTCTTATTGTTTCAAGTATTGCATTTTAATTTAGCTTAATAGATTTTTAATTTCTCCGCCCTTACGTAACTGATCTAAAATATAATTAGAATATATGTTGCTGAGAAAGTAGCTTATGATGTATCTTACAGGTTTAATTGTTATAACTAGTAGAATGTATTTTAGTTGTTGTTTGTTTGTGTTTCCATTTTTCTTCTTGATTGTGTTTGAATGTTTTGCAAGTTTTTGAAACGATTTGATTATTTCATATTGATGTTACCAACTTTAAATGAATATATCACTGGTGTCATAGTTGTTGGTATATACATGTAATTGATGCATGTTAGAAAGATAGAGAGAGTAGAGAAAGTTTGTTTTCATCTGTAACTACTTTCTGTTATTCATAAAAGCTTTCACACTAATTACAAAGAGGTGACACCTGTTTATATAGGAACAGGGCACCGGTTACAGTAGGTAACCAAGAGGTGGAAACTGCCAGGTGGCAGTTTTCTACTATACAGCAATATCTTCTCTAATACCCCCCCCACAAACTCAGGAGGAGGCAACTACTCTGAGTTTGTGCCTAAGAGTCAAAAAAGCAGTGGAAGCTAATGGTTTAGTGAGCACATCAGCCCACTGATCCGTGCCTGGGATGTGCACAACTTGTAATTGTTTGCTAAGCACCTTTTCTCTGACAAAGAAGAGGTCAATCTCCATGTGCTTGGTCTTAGTATGCATAATAGGATTATGTGCCAGAAGAACTGCAGACTGGTTATCACAGAAAATCTGGGGAGTCTTGCAAGAGATGAATAGTTCCTGAAGAAGGGTTTGAATCCACAGCAAATCAGCTGCAGCATGAGCCATGCTTCTGAATTCAGATTCAGTGCTGGACCTAGCTACTACATGTTGCTTTTTGGACCACCAGGAGACCAAGTTAGGGCCAAAAAATATTGCAGCACCAGAGGTACTTCTTCTATCATCTGGGTCAGAGGCCCAGTCAGCATCACAGAACAGCTTAATAGTAGGTGAAGTAGAGGGTGTAAGAGCAGTCAGATGCAGGCCATGGGAGATGGTACCTTTGAGGTACCTCAAAATTCTTTTGACAGCCACCCAATGAGCTTCAAGAGGCTGTGCCATAAATTGACACACCTTGTTCACAGCATAGGCTATATCTGGCCTAGTGAGGGTGGCATATTGCAAAGCACCAACCACTGACCTGTACATAAAAGGATCAGTCAGTGGAGGTGAGCCCACCTTTGTAAGCTTGCAGGTAGATTGCATAGGGGTAGCTACAGGTGTACACTCCAGCATATTAGTCCTAAGCAGTAAGTCTTTGATGTATTTGGACTGTGTGAGAAGCAAAGATTGAGAAGCAGTCTTGGTGACTTGAATACCAAGAAAGTAGTCCAGATCACCCAAATGCTTGAGAGAAAAGGAAACATTAAGCTTGGTGATGATAGACTGCAGTAAAGAGGAAGAGCTGCCAGTAATAATAATGTCATCTACATAGACAAGTAGATAGACAGTATGGCCTCCTTCAAAATAAGTGAAGAGTGAAGGATCACACTTACTAGGATGAAACTTAAGCTGCACAAGAGCTGTTTGAAGTCTCTCAAACCATTGCCTAGGGGCTTGTTTGAGGCCATAGATTGCTTTATTCAATCTGCACACCAATGAAGAGTCAGAGTGCTCAAAACCTTGAGGTTGAACCATATAAACTTCTTCATCAAGTAATCCATTGAGGAAAGCATTGTTGACATCCAGCTGTTGTATGGACCAGTTGTAGGTAAGAGCAATAGACAGAATAATCCTGATTGTAATGGGTTTAACAACTGGAGAAAATGTCTCATTAAAATCAAACCCTTCCCTTTGATGAAAACCTTTTGCAACAAGTCTTGCTTTATACTTATTAATGGAGCCATCAGGGTTTTCCTTGACACGAAATACCCACTTGCTGCCAATAGCTTGCCTATGAGGTGGCAGAGGTACAAGAGTCCAAGTGTTGTTGGAAATTAGGGCATTATACTCTGCTTGCATAGCGGCCAGCCACTGAGCACTAGCAAGAGCCTGTTTTACTGACTTAGGTTCAGCAACTGTCAATAAAACCCTAGGTTCCAGTCTAGGTTGTCTGAAGCCAGCTTTGGCTCTTGTGGTCATGGAATGATGATTAATGGGAACAGCTGATACAGGTACTGCTTTGGGAGGAATGGTGACAGAATCTGGTGCTAAATTCTCATTTGTTTGACTGACAGACTGAGAAGAGGACTCATCAGTGGCAGTAGAGGTGGTGTGCTGAAGAGATTCAGAGGGAGCAGGGCTACCAGAAGATCCCACAGGAGAGGAATGAGTACCTGCAGCAGAATGAGAAGACACAGAAGATGTAGCAGAAGGAGGACTAGACTGACTATTAAAGGGCATTGTGGGAGCAGATGAAGGACCAACAGAAGGAGAAAGAATAGATGATGGAGTGGTGAAAATAGGTAAAGGAGAGAGAGAGAGACATGAGAAGAAGTATTAGGAGGCAGAATAGGTTTAGTGGTGGAGAATAAATCAAGGTAAGGAAACCTTGACTCATTAAACAAAACATCCTTAGAAATGTAGACTTTACCACATGGAGAGAGGCATCTATAGCCTTTGTGAGATGTTGAGTAGCCTAGAAACAGACATTCATGAGACCTGAAATTAAACTTATGAGTAGAATAGGGTCTTAGAAGAGGAAAACAAGCACTACCAAACACCTTGAGAAAGGAATAGTCAGGTTTGATCCCAAAGAGTAAGGAATAGGGCACCTGAGAACCAACAGAAGCTGAAGGGAGTCTATTGATCAAATAGACAGCAGTGGAGAAGGCAAAGTCCCAATAGGGCAGAGGCATATATGCCTGACTTAGCAAGGTAAGTCCTGTATCCACTATATGTCTATGCTTTCTTTCAATCACACCATTTTGGTGATGAGTGTGAGGGCAGGCAACTCTGTGGACAATGCCCAGTTCTGAAAGAAGCTTATTAAATGGTCTGAATTCACCCCCCCAGTCAGATTGAAAAGCCTTAATGGAGCAGCCAAGTTGTAATTCAACCAGAACCTTAAATTGTTTGAAAATAGACAGTGCCTCAGCTTTAGATTTCAGAAAATAAATCCAAGTGAATTTGGAAAAGGCATCCACAAATGACATGTAGTACTTGAAGCCTAATGTAGACACATTAGGAGAAGGTCCCCATAAGTCTCCATACACTAATTCTAAAGGTCTGGTGTAAGTAGTGTGTGATGATGATGATGGAAGTCTATGAGACTTACCCATACAACAAGCAGTACAGAAAAAATCCAACTCTTTATTACTGAATGAAACATTACAACTGTTGAGTACAAGTTTAAGTGTCTGAATGTTAGGATGCCCTAACCTTAAGTGCCACTTATTTGAAGTACTAAATCTATCAACATGAGATGAAACTACAGCAGAATTAATACTAGGAGCTGAAGCCTGAGAGCTGGAACTGGTGGAAACCACAGAGCTGGACTTAGACAAGTCAATAGGAGGGAACACATACAAGCCATCAGGACCAACTGAACCCTCTAGGAGAACTTCATGAGATGCCTGGGATTTAACAAGACATTTGTCAGAGGTAAACAGAAAATAAACAGCATTATCTAGGCAAAATTGACTGACACTAATTAAATTCTTAGTAATAGAGGGAATAAGCATGAGCTTATGGAGCATAAGAGGTGTATGAGACTGTGAAGGTGACTGGAATTGACTAGTGCCAGAGGAAGTGATAGTCAAACCTTGCCCGTTTCCAATCAGGATTTGATCATGACCTTCAATAGGAACCAGCTGTTGAAGATTCTTAGGGTCATTTGTTACATGATATGAAGCACCAGAATCAGGATACCAGGCACTGTTAGCAGAGGCTGTAGATGCAGCTTGAGCAACATAAGCACTAGGTGCTGCACCAGCAGGAGCAGCTCTATAGACAGCTTGAGGCCTGGTCCAAACATGTGAAGCCTGCACAGCCATAGGAGTAGGAGAGGTAGTCCAGGCTTGATTGTTGTAGGCAGTACCATAGGTAGGCTGAAACTGCTGGTTGAATCGATGCCAGCAATTGAGAGCTGTGTGGCCAGGTTTGGAGCAAACTTGGCACTGAATAGTAGAGGAGAATCTCCCACCTCTACCCCTGCCTGAACGTCCACCTCTGAAGGAACGACCACCACGAAAGTGTGAAGCATCAGAATCAGAGGACTGGACTTGTGTAGGAGACTGAGATTCCGTAGTGGCAACTACACTCTCATCAGGAGTGGATTGAGCGGGAGTAGAGTGCGTAAGATTGAGAGAAACAAGATCAGGTGTTGAAACCTTTTTGAACTTGTTTAGGCGAAGTTCGTGAGCAAGGAGAAGAATCTCCACTTCATCAAGATCCATTACTCCAAACTTACTTTCAATGACAGAAATAACAGGTGCAAAATCTGATGGAAGTCCTTCAAGAATCACATCAATGTGATGTGACGCAGGCACCGGATCTCCAATAGATGCAAGAGCATCAACAGTATTGCGAATCTTGAGCAGAAATTCTTGAACCGTGGAATTCTCCAAGGAAATCGTTCGTAACTCAACACGAAGTTGACGAGCGCGTGCTCGCGTCTGCTTCTGAAAGTAGTTAAAGAGACGATCCCAAAGCTCATGAGCATGAGAACAGCCAAGGACACGAGAGAGGATTTCACTGGATAGCGTGGATTGCAACCAAGAGAGCAACATTTGATCCTTCTGCAACCATCGCGAATACTCTGGATTGACAGATCCAGACGCACGAGCAGCATCATCAAGAAACTGAAGCGGAATTCGTGAACAAACGACGAACTCAGTGAGTCCGTGAGCGTTGATATACGGTTCGATTTGTTGTCGCCAGAGGTGAAAATTCTTTTCATCAAGTTTCTGTGCGATCTTGAGCGAGAAGTGTAGACGATTCGAATCGTCTTGCGTGTGAAGCTGCGACATTGCCGTCGCACCGGACGGAGTGCGTTCCGGAGTTCGTTCCGGCGAGTTTGGTGACGCCATCGGAGCAAGGAAGAAGATGGATCGAAGGCTTAATCTGATACCATGTTAGAAAGATAGAGAGAGTAGAGAAAGTTTGTTTCCATCTGTAACTACTTTCTGTTATTCATAAAAGCTTTCACACTAATTACAAAGAGGTGACACCTGTTTATATAGGAACAGGGCACCGGTTACAGTAGGTAACCAAGAGGTGGAAACTGCCAGGTGGCAGTTTTCTACTATACAGCAATATCTTCTCTAATAATGCAGATGTCAGGGAGCACTTAAGCATCAACAAGCTAATAATAGGACCATGAAAAGACTTTAAAATATTTCTACCAAATATCTTAACACAGTGAACATCTTATTAAAGTTCATATCTTATTAAGTCATATTTGAGTTTCTACCAATGTTCACTTAGAAATGAGGTAAATGAATGATATACGAGTTTTTTTAGTTCTTTTGAGAAATTTTTTTAGTTGCTTTATGTATGAGTTTTTAAAATTTCATCTAGATTTGTAATTATCTTATGCCGAAATATCTAGATTAGTAATTATCTTTTGCCCAAATATCCAAATACATCATATTGTAACCATTAAGTACCATTCCACTTAAATAATTGTGCTGACCTAATAAACGTATCCCATCCCATAAGAAAGCCTCAAAGAGTCAGGGGCATTAATGTATGGCGAGCTTGTAGCCGCTCGAAACAGACCTATCGGTCACCCAACTGAGTTGGGCTGCCCAATAGGACCTGACTCAAAACCCACCATTCATACCATCTAACGCACATATTTAGTGTCTGAGTAGTAATGATCCCCACAATTCATACCATCTAACGCACATATTTAGTGCTTGAGTAGTAATGATCTTGAGAATCAGTCAAGGTGGAATAATTGTTTCCTCTACGGTGGAAGGAGAATGTGTTCCCTCTATTCCACGTTTTGGAGGCAAGGTAAACTGTTTTTAACGTTTCTGCCCAAGTCCAAAGTACTCTTCCATATATATATATATATATATATATATATATATATATATATATATATATATATATATATATATATATATATATATATATATATATATATATATATATATATATATATATATATATATATATATATATATATATATATATATATATAAACCATATATACCTTATATAACGAAGAAATTGTTCATCATTATACTTTTTTAGGAAGTACAAGCATCAATGTCAATTTGGGTAAACAATAAGTAGTATGAAGGGTAGAGTTTAAAAAATCGATACCAACTTGTTTCATGAGTGAAAGAGCAAAGAAGGAACTCCTTCGGATTTCAGTACGTGTAAATGTAGATTTTGAGGCTTGCTTGTGACTACATTTAGAAATATGAGAAAATGTTTAAGGATATGTTAGTGATAACTCTATCACAGATTCTGAAACACAATAGTGAGGGAGACTCTTAACAGTTTACACTCAAATACTTTAACAATTTGTCTTACCAGTGGGAACAGTTTGCACTCAACCACTTCCTTAAAATCCAAATCTTTGTTTATGTGTTTCAGGCATATTTTTATTGTTTCAATGGAGTGGAAGCACACATGCATCTCATTCTCATGTTGTATTTTTACTATAACTTTGCCTTAGGCATGAGTAGCATGAAGAATCATTGTGAAGCCAAGGCCTACCGACAATTCCTTTATTTTTGCTAGCATTATTTCAATTTAACAATGTCATACTATAGTATATATTAGAGGACCCTGCAAACTGATTTAATTCCAGTATGTCATTTCTAATTCCATCTTCTTTATTTGTAAAAATAACATTATGATTAAAACATGAAAAAATTTCAAAATTGGGATTTTGCTTAAATGGTAGAGCGTTCTCTTTGCATCCGAAAGGCACGGGTTTCGATTCCTGGCATCTCCATTTTTTTTTCCGTCCTTATCTTGTTTTTATGTTTTCTTTCCAGTCTATCGTATCATAATATTATTTATTTTTCCTCTAAAAAATATCTGTAATATTCTTCCCACCAAAAAATAAAAAAATAAATGATACTATATATATATGCTAAGGGAAATGTTCTTTCCCGCCAATTCGTTAGACTGAAACTAGGGTTTACAGATTGTGAGAATAGCTGTGACTGACAGTTTGATTCACATGGCGGAGGTTACTCTCATCGCTCACCTTCTCAACCAAACCCTCAGCCCAGACGCCGCCGCCGTTCGTGCCGCCACCGATGAGCTCGACCGCCTATCTCCGACTCCTCACTTCCCTTTCCATCTCCTCTCAATTTCCACTGGTAATTCCCAATACTCCACTCTCCAATTCCATATCGTTTTTCTATAACATCTATCAACAATCGACGCTACTCTCAACAGGTGGAGAAAATCAAGGTCAGAAAATTGCTGCTGCAACTTATCTGAAAAACCACACTCGCCGGAATGTCGATAGCAGCGGCGCCACGCCTTCCAATGTGAGCAAGGAGTTCAAGGACCAGTTGATGCAAGCTTTGCTTCAAGTTGAATTTCCCGTTCTCAAGATCTTAGTTGAAGTGGTTCGTTTTGTTTACTCCTCGTTTCTGATTTTGTGTTTTGTCTCTGATCTGTGATCTGATATGTGGTTTGCTAAGATTTGTTTATATAATTGAGATCTTTCGATGTGCAGTTCCGAGTTGTTGCTGCTGCAGATTTTGTTAAGCAGAGTCTGTGGCCGGATCTTGTGCCTAATCTGCAGTCTGCTATTCAGAATAGTCATCTTATTAATGGTTCAAACTCCACGTGGAATACGATCAATGCACTTATTGTTCTTCATGCGCTTATTAGACCCTTTCAGGTATTCTTAATCACAGTTGATGGTTTTGATAATTTAGAATTTTTTGTTGTTCAATGCAATTTGTCATGATGTGTTTTTTTATATGAAATGAATGCTTGTTGTATACAATTAAACAATTTGTGTAATAGATTTCTATACTGATTGAGATGTATAGATGGATGGCTACTATCTGAACTCCCTCTACAATGTTGTACCTCCCTTTTTACTTTGTATAATACTCTGTTTGTGATGGGAAGTTAATGTTGTTGTATTATTAGTAGAGATGATTCTGGGGCACTTTACTTTCTTTGCCTTATATCTGAAATGCACTCATTTCTGCAGTATTTTTTGAATCCCAAAATTGCGAAGGAGCCGGTACCCGCCCCAATTAGAGCTCATAGCCAAAGAGATTCTTGTGCCTTTGCTTACTCTATTCCATGAATTTGTTGGAAAGGTATTTGTGTTTTACCTTTTTGCACTACTCACTATTTCCCGTGAACTTCACTGCTGATTGATTTTATGATGCATGGGTCAGGTTATAGCAAACCATGACAGTGCAGACATAGAAACTGAGAAAGCCATCCTCACTATATGCAAATGCCTACATTTTGCTGTAAGTAACGGTTTGACCGGTCTATAGTTGATATACATATATCTATATTTAGTAATTGTTGGCATTTGCTCAGTTGAATTCTTAAGTAATTTAGACATTTATTTTTCTCTAAGTTGATCTTCCAACAGCTTATATTTTTTAAGACTAGGTATAGCTATTGAATTAATATTGAAAGATGTCAGTTGCTGTTGTATTTTTCAAGAGTTGTCCTATTTGGGCCTATGTTAAATTGTAGGTGAGAAGTTGATTGTACTCGTGAAAGAGAAACTGTTGTAACCTGTTATTTCTCTCTTGGTATTTGATTCAAGAGTGTATGCATATTCCCTCTCCGTCTGAGTTAATGGTCTTTATATGCTAAATTCTTTTTTCTACCAAAAAATTAATATGGCATTTTTTATTTTTATTCCGACACTTCTACTTGCAGGTAAAGTCCTACATGCCATTGACTCTAGTTCCTCTTCTGAATTCATTTAGTCGGGACCTAATGAGCATTTTGAGTTCTCTGAGCTTTGACTGTACAGTCACTCAAGAAGATGTATATTTGACAAGATGGAAATCTGGAAAAAGAAGTTTGCTTATTTTCTCTTCCCTTGTCACCCGGCACAGGAAACATTCTGACAAGTAAACTAGTTTCTGAATATCTTATTTTATTGTTGGATATAAGCATATTTGGTATTGTATAATAAAATGCATCTCCGTTTTCAGGTTGATGCTAGATATTATCAATAATGCTCTAAACATAGTCAAATTTAGCAAAAACACCAGCGTAAGATGATATTCTTAATATTTGTTCTTAATAACTGATTAGTAGTTGGATTGAATAATGTTTATGCTTGCTCTTTCCTGTTCTGACTACAAAATTCTTATGAATATACCTCCTTTAATTGGTGTTAGGGCACCATTTATTTAATAACCACCTGTATGCGTTTCCACACGGCTTCTACCTCTTCTGTTATCTATAACTTGATACTAGACCCGTGTAACATTTATTTTTATTTCTCATTTTTGACATTTCAAAATCTGAACTCTCATATTATTTTTGCAGAGACTTCCTTTCCTTTTAGAAAGAATTCTCTCCCTAGGTTTTGATGTAATTTCGAATGTGCTGGAGACTGGCCCTGTAGGTTATTTAAATTTTATTCAGTTGCCATTTATTTTTAAATTCAGTTTCAATTGTTAGGGTGCTTTGAATTTTGAAATTAATATATTCTTCAAAATATTATAAATGTTTTGAAAAATTTTATATTTCAATTGGCACAGGGATGGCGGTTAGTTTCCCCACATTTTACAACTCTATTGGAATCTGCAATCTTTCCAGCACTGATACTGAATGAGAAAGTAAGTTTTTATTTAAAAAAGTAACCGGGTGGACTTTTTCTTAAGAGACCTTTTCTCATTAATGTTTTTGTGAAATGCAATGCGTAGGACATGTCAGAGTGGGAAGAAGATGCTGATGAGTATATACGGAAAAATCTCCCATCGGATATTGTATGAATACTGATTTTTTTGTTATTGTCTTACATGATTTGTAGTGATTTCTGACCGGAACTTTATATTCAGGATGAAATTAGTGGATGGAGAGAGGATTTATTCACTGCCAGAAAAAGTGCAGTAAATTTACTTGGTGTTATTTCAATGTCAAAGGTTAATTCTTGATAGAAATTTCCTGAGCTATGCCCCTTGGTAATTTATTTATTACCTTAGTTCATGTGGCCATTAATTTTTGCAGGGGCCACCAATGGAGACTTCCACCAACAGTTTATCAGCCAAACGTAAAAAGGGTCAAAAGAACAAAAGAATCAATCAGCGCCGTTCTATGGGGGAGTTATTGGTGCTTCCATTTTTGTCCAAGTTTCCCATTCCTTCTAATTCCAACGTGTCTCAAAAAAAAGTCCTGAATGAGTGAGTTTTTATGTATGCTTCACATGTGTATGCCTGCCTGTTCAGTTAATTGCAAAATTTATTATAAATATTTTCTATGAAGTTATTTTTTAAGATCTATTGCACATCCTATTGTCAACAGCAACAATTACTTTGTTCATTTGTTGATGTGTTCCTTGCAGCCTATTTGCCAAGCAGCAGTGTAAATGTGAAATACTGAATAATTTGCCCGATATTTTTTTAATAGACTTTTAGGGGATTTTTAGCCGAATTTAGTCAAATGAATTTATGATCTATGTATTTATACCCATTTGATGCCTATACATATCTTACGGAGATCAAGTCTTTTGTTTGTGTTTCTTAAAAAAGTATTCTTGATTGAAGGGGGTAAGTTTTTGCCGTGTATGTTTCATTACTCTCTGTAGTCTGTAGAACTTATTTTCTTTTCATTTTTTCGTTTTTCATTAATGTTTCCTTTTGTACCTAATGTCAGTATCATCACGTTATTAGTAGTGCTTTATTCCTATATATATATATTAGTTTAGTTGATATTCTTATTAATAAATCTGTTGCACCTTTTTTTTTACATCATCATCTATGGCAGTTACTTTGGCGTACTGATGGCATATGGCGGTCTGCAAGAAGTGAGTAGATTTCAACTTTTGTTGAAAAAGCTGTAAGTTTTTCGAAGTTAAATTTTCAAAAGGAAGTTTTCAAACCTCATTTCTTTTACAGTTTTTGAGAGATCAAGAATCTGGCTTTGTGACAATTCTCATCCGGACACGGATTTTGCCACTGTATACCATAGCTGTTTCTGTACCATTCCTCATTGCAAGTGCAAACTGGGTACTTGGAGAACTAGGCTCCTGTCTACCAGAGGTAAAACACGCTCAATCTAGCTTATCACAGTTCAAGCAAGTTCTGTTTCATATGGATTTTCAATTTGGTTTCATGAATCTGTTGTGATATAGTCACAGAAACATTCTAAGGTGATTCAATCTTGGTTTCTAACCTTGTGTCATTTTAGGAGATGAGTGCTGATGTATATTCTCAATTGCTTATGGCATTGGTTATGCCGGATACGCGGGATACTTCTTGCTATCCTGTGCGTGTTTCTGCTGCTGGGGCAATAACTACACTACTTGATGTGAGCTTTCAGTTACCTGATTTTTTTGTCAATGTAACATTGTTATTTCTTTTCCTTTTTCACTGACCTGGTTCTGCTTCTCTTTTCAGAATGACTATATGCCCCCTGATTTTCTACCCCTTCTGCAAGTAATAGTTAGCAACATTGGAAATGATGAGAATGATAGCTCCATCTTATTTCAGCTTCTCAGTTCTATCATGGAAGTTGGAGAGGAGAAAGTTTCAGTTCATATCCCACACATCATCCCATCTCTCGTGGGTTCAGTCTCAAAATGGTTAACTACCAATTTGGAGCCTTGGCCTCAGGTATGTTTTGATCTTGTAATCACTTAATAATAACATATAAAAAGTGATTATGTTGAATATGTACAACTTTGTCTCAAGGTTTTGTCGAAATATGTTGATAAACATTCGACCACTTGGAGAACTTTCCCTTAAAAGCTAGCTGTCAAAGGGAAACAACTAAGTTGCTCATTGCTCAAATACTCCACCAAATATCTCATACTAGTACTACTTGATGTGATACTTAGACACTCCATAATCCTCAAGTCCCTATTATAATGCCATCCGTAATAAACAAGCTATCCAGGGAAAAGAGCCAACCCTTTTAGATACTCCATTGAGCATCTCATACTACTTGGTGTGGGACTTAAGTTTTAACAATTTGAACACTGAAGTTGCCTTTTTCTGCTTACACCTCCATGTGTCATAATGGCTCAATTTGAATAACATCAAATTTTCCTTTTTTTTTCTTTACACCTCTATGATGCATAGGTACGGGTACGGCAATAAAAGAATAAGTGTTTCTCAATAAAATATATCACTAGATCACTAAATTGTTCGATTCAAAACAGAACATGATATGAATCGTTTGAAAAGTAAAAAATTGTATAAATAATAACAAAGAAACTAAAATAAGAAAAAGTTAAGTACTACAAGTAAGGTACGTGTACCCGGTACAAGTACTTGACCATTTTAGAAGTACCCATGCTTCAAAGATGTGCTTCAATAGCTCAATTTGAGCGCATAGTTTTTGCTGTCTCCATTGATGTGACTACATATTTCTTACTTATTTTCAAATGCTGAAATTGCCACTAGCTCATTATGTTGAGGTAACACAATTACTGCTTTTGATCTGAGTATAATATCTGCAATAGGTGGTTGAGTGTGGAATCGCTGCTCTGGCAGTTATGGGTCAGACATGGGAAGACTCTAGGCCAGAAGTATCTGATTCTGAATCAAATGATTTGCAAGAAAAGTGGGCTGCGGATCAGACGGCAATTGGCAGAGCTTTTGCTGCACTGTTGCAGCAGGTTTGGCTAACACCTTTATCCACACAGGTTAGTTTGAGCGCTTGGCTAAATTTGATTTTCCTAAGAGTATTATTCTGGAGGAAAAGCCAATTAGAGAGTTTGAATGGATTTCTAGAAACAATAGCTGTGATGATTTCACTTGTGAGGTTGAATTCATTCTCTTTTAGAAATTCCTCATGTTTTACAGCTGCTGCGACAATAAAATGTCCCGACTGCATGCACTTCTAATTTAGATCTTATTTGATGTACAATCAAAGTTACTGTGCTGATTAGTCTTTTTGCTTTCAGATATTAGTTGCTTGCCCTTCATTTAATCATACATTATATTCATATGAATGTTTTCAATGTTAATTTATTTGGAAGTGTTTTTCTGAATTTTATAAGGATCAACAAGACCAGAATTATCCGACTTCATGCATAGAAGATTTGTCAACTTTGCTACGGTCTGTCATACTCTCTATTGATTCAAGCCACTTGATTCAAGAGCTGAAAGTGTCTGAGCTGCTGTCAGTTTGGGCTGAAATGATTGCAGAGTGGAACACATGGGAAGAATCAGAAGATTTGTCAATTTTTGATGTGATTAAGGAAATCGTGAATTTAGATTGTTCATACAGGCTGAAAAATTTCCTTGTAAAAGAGGTTCCACCCCCTCCAGCTCCACCAGTGCCTGACCGTTCAATTGTAGAAGGAATTGGAACTTTTGTTAGGGATGCCATTAAGCAATATCCTTCTGCCATGTATAGAGCTTGCTCGTGTGTCCATACATTACTACACTGTCCAACCTACTCAATTGAAACTGAAGGGGTAAAACAGTCATTGGCAATTGTTTTTAGTCGGGCAGCCTTCTCTCGCTTTGTTGAAATTCGAAGTACACCCAATTCACTCTGGAAGCCTCTATTGCTTGCTATATCTTCATGCTATCTGTGTTATCCTGAAGTTGTAGAAGGTATTATTGAAAAAAGTGAAGCGGGAGGTATCATAATTTGGGCATCTGCATTGTGTCATGTATCCAGTAGCTCTTTTGAGGCTGCTGGTCTGACAACAGAGTCAGAGATGAAGTTAATTGGTAAATATTTGCTTTCAACTGTTAATTAAATTACATAAATATTTAATTTATCTTTTTGAAGGGTGTTTGATCTAAAGTTCTAAAAGTTTGGTGATACTGTGGTAGTATACCTTGTTCTTTTATTCTTTACCAGTAAACAGTCAAACAGTTTAAACCCTTTTTAACAAACCCTTTTATTCTTTGGGTGTGAATTTTAGTGTTGACACTGGCGCGGTTGATTGAGCAATTTCTGAAACAAGGGAAGCCGTGTCGTGATTCATTTCACAACTACTTAACTTCACTAATGGAGGTATCCATTCAGTTGAAAGAATTACAGGATGAGAAAGGAGATGAAGAAGAGGTTGAAGATGATGATGATGATGCCGAGGATGAGGATAGTGACGATGATGACTCTGAAGATTATGATGAGGTTGATCTTTGCAGTTTTTTTCATGTTTATCTTTGTGTTTTTATAAACTTATATCTCCTTTTGTTTACAAGGTGTCATGATTAACATGTTCTCTTGCTTACTCAATTTATTAGTATTTAACAGTAATTAATTGTGTGGATTTGTTTAAATTAGGACTCCGAGGTTGAAGAATATGAAGAAACACAAGAAGAATTTCTTGAAAGGTATGCTAAAGCTGCTGTGGCACTGGAAGATGATTTAGTTATTGAAGAGGGGGATGTTGAAGATGAAGAACTAGATATGGAATTAGGTAAGCCTTCTCCTATTTTGTTATTTGGTACTTGCATCATATTTATTAGTTGTATCTTGCATAGTGTTAAATAATTCCAAGGCTGTTGAATCTCAGCAGTCATACTGGATAGTTTATTTTTTGTTATCATTTTCAGAAATTAATGGCGTTGACAAAATGATTTAGTATGCTTGAATTTTCAGTCCCAGCTTTACTTGATATCAATGTCTCCCAGGTTTAGTTTAGGGTTGCTTATTGACAATTTGATCATAAATGGAAAAGTGTCGGTTAATCCATCTATTATTGTCATTGATATGCATACAGGTCAATTACTTGATGTTGATGAGCAAAAAGTTGTATTGTCCTTGATAGACAAATACCATCATGTGCTAATACAAGGACAAGGTTTGCCCTCGCAGGTCATCGCGAGTTTTCTGAATGCCTTCCCCGAGTATGGTTTGTATTTCCAGCAAAACTGAAGTTTGTTTTATGTTCTATATCTCGGTGTTGTGTGTAAATTACATTATTTCCTCCGAAAAATCAGGCTTTTGAAATGCTTGTACAAAGAAACAGGTATTGTTATTTTTATTATGAGTTTTGAGGGGAGTGTGTATTGGTTATAGTTGCAATTCTCATTGATTTGTATATTTATTTAATTGTGGAGTAGAGAAGGGTGTAATGTATGTTGAGATTCTAGCTTTGAGAGTTGAGTCATCTTGCAAGAGCTTAAATGTATTGCACAACAGTTTTTCGAGATTTTAACATGCGTATTATTTATTCCAGGCACCTCTGTATTTTTGTATTGACCAAATTACCTTTGTTATTATTAATCCCAAAAATTATGTTTCGTGAAAAAAGATCATTATGAGAATTTCCATAAAAACAATTTCCGTTACACATCAGTGAATTTCCGGTATCTCTTGAGGTAGAATATCGAAAATTCTTTGTATTTCAGTAATTTTTGGAAGCGATTCACTGAAAATTTTCAAATTGGTGGTTCAAATTTCAAAAATTTGAATATTATATTGGATTGTTCATAAAATTATGATACATTTCAAAAATTTTGAAAATTTCAAAATTTTTGGTTTACGGCAAATTTTGTCAACCCTGTAATTTTCTGTATGGCAAAAAATGGTCTCTCTACTTGTGTGATCCTCAATCGGCATAATCGACAGCTTCTTCTATGGATTCTTGTACAGATTGTACGGAGTTCTTCATCACTTGATGTTGTGAGTATTCATTCTCTTTATCAAACCTTATTACAAAATGTTTGTCTGTTTGTAGGAAATTGTTAATTTAATCTTTATAATTCAAAATTGTCAGATATTCAAGACTCAATCAGATGTGTTAGCATAAACACAGACTATTGGAAATAGCATGGTATTGTTGTCACTATTTGTTTCGATTATACTAATGGAATGTCAGGGATGAATGATAAATAGATTATGAGTTGCGAGAGCGGAGGGAATTATAAAAGAAAGAATACATGTCAAAGCACAAACTCATCTGACGACATTTATAACATGAAAGTGAAATGTCCTTTTAGGTTGAGAGTTGTTTTAAGCGGTGTTGGTTGGAAGGTGATGGTTAGGTGTGTGATACATAACCATAGATTATCTGAGGATTTGGAAGACCATGCCATATTGGGTCGTTTAAAAGACCATGAACGGCAATTTATGAATGATATGACAAAGTACATCATGGCTCCGAAGTTCATAGTTGTTGCTTTAAAAGACTAAGATCTTGACCTAACTAGTGTTACCCAAGTGTATAGAGCCAGAGCTACATACAGAACGAACAAGAGAGGACCATTGACATAAATGCAAATATTGTTGAGTCTTATTCATAAAGAGAAATATGTTGGACTAGAAATAGGAACGACGTAGATGTTGTTGCTGATACCTTTTGAACACATGCAAATTCAATGAAGTTGCTAAATATGTTTCATTTGGTGTTGATTTTTGACTGCACATACATGACAAATAGGTAAGAATATTTTATTGGAAATCCTGATACCTATTGTTGTAAATGTTGATATGTAAATGTTGATTTTGATTATTTTCGTGTTGCTCGTACATGTACTGCTTATCATTGCTTGAGATTGTTGGTGTTACGTCAACGAAGTTGACGTTTTCGGTCACCTTTACCTATTTGAAACATGAAGGGAGGAGAATTTCACATATGCATTAGAGAAGCTAAAGGAGTTGTTCTCTTTCGAGAAGTTACTACCGAAGGTTGTGGTGATGGACTGAGAGCTTGTATTGATAAATGCCATGGAATCTGTGTTCTCGAGTGTAACTCATCTGTCAGGTTCATTTCATATTTCAAAAAACGTGAGTATGAAATATAATAAGTACGTTAAATAAGAAAGACAAGAACATGCGATGGAACTATGTAACAACATCATATATTCAAATACAAACTGAGTTTTGGGAACACTTGAAGCATTTTGAGAGAATTTGTGGTGATATTCCTTTATTTAAGAAATATGTGAATGAAACATGGTTGACTCCTTATAAAGAAAGATTTTTTGTTGCTTGAACAAACAGAGTCACTTACTTAGGGAATACAATAACAAACAGATACACAGAACATGTTTGTGTTAATGTTAGTACATTGCTAAATATGGTTTAACATATATTCTTGTTTATTGTTTTTAGGGTTGAATCTATTCATTGGAGACTTAAAAACATATTATTGACTACAAGTCGAGGAGATTCATGACGAAGTTGGGATGCTGTGAACACTGTTGTACCCCAATTTTTGCCCCTAAGATCTCTTCATCATACCATTTTGATTCAATCACAACAAGATCACATTAGGATTCTTGGTTCCCCTGCCTATACTTAGCTTTGTTCTTTGAGGAATCACCAAACACCTTGACTTGTGTTCTTTTGTGATCATGAATATTTTTGTCTTGATTTATTCTTTTAATTAATGAAATGCAATGTTGGATTGTCTTGCTTGTTACTCATGTAGGTAAAGGCAATAAGATTCAGCAAGTTGCTCCATGGGTTCATGAGTTTATTTCCATGAACTAGTCAATGAAGTTTGAGAAGTTCAAACCTCACCATTGAAATTGTTTTGGAAGAGATGACATGACAAGGTTATTTTGGTTCACTACATTTCCAAGTTATCAAGATTTAATCCAAAAAGTACAAGGGGTTGATTGAAAAATAGTCATGGTTGGACATGGTCTTGTTCCCATTGGTCACAAGTGCATATTTCTCTCAATTATCAATATATGGAAGTGGTTGTGGTTGCTATGAGTTCTCATTATCATCCTCAACAACTTATATTTATAAAGCATTTTTTTTGGTACAAGAAGTTTGTTCAAAATTGTTAAAGTTCCTCAAGGCATGTTTTTTAATCTAGGAGCTAGGGTTTTGAACTTCAAAGGAGTATATCTTGCCCATCTTTTGGTATTTTTGAGTGATTCCAAAGATATCCTTCTCTTTAAAGGGATATAAACAAATCATTACAAAATTTCCAAGGAGTTTTCATGTGGAAGAAACTTGATGAGGAAGAAAGATTACAAGTCCTCCAGATGAATCTCCAATTTTTCATGTGTGACTTCAAATGATCATAACTTGGTCAATTTTTATCACCTTGGGCCCATTCTTTTTCCATAATAATTTTGAATATGTTTTATGCCTTATTTTATGTGCAAAGTGATAAAATGGATGGAAGTTGCCTTAAGGATACTAAAGATTATAGGTCATTTTATAAAATCTTGCCAACTTCAACAAGTCATAACTTTCTTAATTTTTGGAGATTGTGAATGGTTCAAGTTTCAAAATGTCTTTCAAGAGATCTACTTCATTCCATCTTTTTTGGTCAAGAGCAAATTCCAAGTGGAAGACCATGTTTGGATGCAAGACATTATAGGTCACTTTTGAAGAAAAATTTGAAATATTTCTAAGTATGGAAAGTCAACCCTTTTTCCTCAACTTTGACTAAACACAACTTTCAGCTCAAGCATCCATTTGATTCTATTCTTTTTCCATTGCAAATCTTGAAATCTCACCTTTCTAAAGCATCAAGAATCATGCCCTAAGACCCTTTGAGTTGAAAATACCATTGGTCAAAAGTTGGGACTTTTAAACTGAATTTCTCACCAAGTCAGAATTTTGAAATCCATAATGTAGCCTCTAATCACAAGTTTTCCACGCGTTTTTGCCTTTAAACATGTTTAGTGAAGTTCCATATTTGTTTAGCACCTCAAAACGCAAGGATTGAATGAGTTTTGGTGAAAATTAGATCACACTTCACTCGTGCATCAGGTTTGCACGAATTCTCTCCAAAATGCATCATTCACTCTTCCTTTTGATCCCATTTGCTTCTCCTATAAATACATGAACTATCCCATTCTTTTTTCTCAAGCTTGGATAACCAGAATCACCCTGCCAAACTTGTTCCATAACTCAGAATTCAGCAACTTTGAAATCCATACACAAGCCATTTTCAATCCAATTTCTTCATCAATTCACCTTCCTTGATCTTTTCTGAAGTTAACCATATACTTACATTTAAGAATCGTACCCTATATTTCTCCATAGAAGTCCAGTTTCAGAGCTCTGCAACCCAACTTCAATAGGTAGATTCCTTCATCAATTCTTCAAAACTTTGATATCATTGTGATGCTCTCATTGCCCTGGTTCTAGTCGCAACACTTACCTTTTATTGGAAACACGTTTTGACCATGAAATTTCAAATACCTTTTCAAAACTTTCTTTCCAAATTGCTTGAGCTACAGTTTATATAAATTTGGCGCGAGGGTGTGGTTGTCTTCGTCTTGAAGAGACGAAGCGAATGACATAGGTCTGAACTTCTGATTTTACAGTTTGAGAGACCTGCAATTCACGTTGGCTGGAGGTTGAAGATGACTAACGTGTCATCTTCCAATCAATGATGGCACGTCACTTGTTATTTTTGAATTCTGATTTTATTTTTGATTCTATGCTTTATTCACTAATGACCATGATATGCACAGCGCGTCAGATCCATTGGATTTGATTACTAACGCGTTTTGACTCTCATCCAATGATCCACATATTTTTGACTTTTATTTTCTTTTCTGATTTTTTATATTTAATTGTTTTAAACTTAAAAAAACATAGAAAAATTCATTTTAAGTCCAAAAAATCTGAAAAAATTAATATTTTTGATTATTCTCTTTCTAATTTTTATTTTTTCACAATTTAATTTTGTGTTTTAGTATTTTATATAAACTTACACTTTATTTGAATTGTATTAAATGTTTAAAAATACTTTTATGTATTTTTAAATTCTGAAAAAATTATGGAATGATCCAATGATATTGTGACAAATATTAGTGACCTTATTTTATTTTTGTTTCTGACTTTGCTATTTTTTTTAATCATTTTTGGTTTATTTCACCCATTTCTTTAAATTTTAAAATAGTTTATGACTTTAAAAAATTACCAAAAAAATTTATAAAATTATTTTAGTTCATTTCTGATTTTTCTATGGTCTTACTTTTTATTTCTTGATTAATTTGAACATAGTTGACCTTTTTCTCTTTTATTTCTATTTTTAAACATTATTTTTAAATCTTTTGTATATATTAAAATATAATATTATTTTGTGATTATTTTCTGGCTGATCTTGGGTTAAATTTTTGATCACGAACTTTATTAACATCATCGTATCCATGGTGTTGAGTCTAACTCCACAAAAATGGATGAATGATTTTAATAATAGTTTGATTAAATTTAATCCAAAAGTGGTTTGTATATTCTCTCCCACTCCTCTTCATCTCATCCTATTCTTATTGCACTAAATATTGTGTGAGCATGATCTCTATATCATATCTCAAAACAAATGTTGCATAGATTGCTATTGACCGACCTCAAAATAGGTGCGACTTCTATATAAGTCCACTTACGATTGCTTAACATAACACTAAATTTTGTCCCAATTCGAATAAATGATCATTCGTGGCCCAAACTTATGTTTGCAAGCCCAAGTATGTTAATTTGATCTCTTTGATCCAATAACCTTGAGATTTGTTGTGTAGAGGCTTTGGTTCTACCAATCCTCTAATGGATCTACAACACCTTTGGTCAATGCGGATCACTTAAACACCGTTGATCATTAAATGATACTCATAAGGATTCCAAATGGATGATATACTTGACAAAAAGCAAATACAACTTGTTGTGTGGAGGCTTTGGTTCTACCAATCCTCTAATGAGTTCCAAATGCAAGTTTCAAGATGATCATCCAACTAATCATTAATCACTAATAATTGATTTTATTTTGTGTTTTTATTTTATGCTCTTTACTTTATGCACCATTTATTTTTAGCGTTTACATTTCATGCTATTTTCATCTTTGCTCACTTGAGCCCCTTTATATTCTTGTCATTTTTTATTTTGCTCACTTGAACTTTTCTTTTCTTTTGAAGACACCTAATAATCAACACAAACCCATAAAATCTTTAATGATACTTGGACCATTTGGTTACTATCCCTAGCATTATGGAGCATTAGACTTTGTGGACTTAGGATTAGAAACCTTGGCCTATGATTGGAGACCTTGTGATCTTATCTGATTATTTTATCTGGAGCTCGTGAGGTTTACCTAAAGACATTGGATTCTTTGTTTGTTTTGTGTGCAGGTTACTGTGATTACACCATTTATTTGTAATCTGGAATTCACCCGTATACAGCCGTTACTCTGCCCAATTTTTGTGAAGACTTAATACACTTGAAGTTTGATTCTCTCAAGAGGTCTAGTATTTTTGCTTGTTTGGTTTCAATCCAAAGAATGAGAATTCTATCTTGGCTCATAGTGTCAAGTATTGGCTTCTTGTTGGTTAGATGGTTCTTATCCCTAGCTTTTACCTTATGTTTTAGGATAGCCTCTTCTTCTCCTCCCATCTTCTTTAATTTCAAAAATCTTCTCCCTCCTTTTGAAGCTCTTCTTGTTTTAAACTTGAACCACTTTTATAATAAACTTGGACTTAGGTCCATGCATTTTCAAACATTTTCATAAATA
This sequence comes from Vicia faba, assembly GCA_948472305.1. Classification (NCBI taxonomy): domain Eukaryota; kingdom Viridiplantae; phylum Streptophyta; class Magnoliopsida; order Fabales; family Fabaceae; genus Vicia; species Vicia faba. The sequence goes on along the minus strand of OX451739.1, from coordinate 1,373,053,885 downwards.
AATTTCAATAAACTTAATAATACTTTGACATCCTTTTGTGAGAAGACTAAAAGTCAATCAATCTCATTTTAAACCATTTTTCCACTTTGTCTTTTATCTTTAAACTTTTCTCAAAAAGATTGAACTCTTGTCAATCCTTGTAGTGATGCAAACAACTATACTTATAAAATATGTAGTGAAGAGAGATATTTTCCACTTGGGTTTTGAGTGAGGCATTATTGATTTTAAAATCCAATCCATATCCTCCACTTTGAGATGATGTAAATTCTCCTTTCTCATGATTGTGGGTAGTAGGTATGTTTTCCACACGGACAATGATGATGATGTTTTATCTCATAAAATTAACCAACACATTTGTGTTTTAAAATTTTTAAAAGAGGAACTACATGTATCCTGATCCCCTATTGCACAAAAAGGTGGTACGTAGGCACTAAAAGTTCACAACCGCGGCGGATGCAAAAATCATAAAAAAATATATTTCTTTTCTCACCTCCACCATCCATTTTTATACAACATTTTTTTTATAACCAAAATATACAGATTTTTTACAAAGAGGTTCCTACGGAGTACCGTAGATGTTTAGGGTGCTAATACCTTCCCTTTGCATAACCAACTCCCTTACCTAGAATCTTTCCCCCTCTTTTTGGGTTATTCACTCTTTTTCCTTTCCTTTGGAAATAATAAAGCACGGTGGTAATTTTGATTTTGATTTGTAAAAGTCTAATCAATCCAATGGCTTAGTCTTAAACATTTCTACCACTACAGAAAAATGGAGACTTCACTGGGGAAAGATTGACTTCTTGCTGATCCATCCCTAAGTGGGTTGAGCCTATCTTTGTTTATATTTGTATATGTGTATTATTGTTTTTGTGTTATATGTTTGTCTGGATTTTCCTGGTTTTCAGGGTGCTTGGTGATTACTCATAAGTCCTATACCCGGACTTGGGCAAACTTTAAGATAGAACGGGAAGTATAGTTATGTTAACTTTGATGGAGTAATCCCAAAAAAGGAGGCATGAGATCCCCTACTCAGTGGAGGTCCCTTTGACTATAGTGTCATTTACCGAATATTCGGGAAGACGTACTGCTTTTGACCTGGGAGCCTGCTGAAGTTGAGGACCGTAGAATACCAAACCCATCTCGGCCTTTTAGGTGTAGTGCGGAAGCTATAACGGAGTAATCCAAAAATAGTTGTCACACGATGCTACGCTCAGACTAGTCTTTCTTGAGAATATTACTAATTACCGAGTTAATCGGGAAGTTGGTAATATCCGAAGGAAGGATGTAGACTCTGGGAACCTCTAGAACCATGTTCGGCAAGTGATAAATTTTAGACCAACACCTTATGGGTAGTACCTTCGACCTCATGCTCGTGACGTTGAACTTATGAACCTTATATATGTGATCTTGTGTATGATTGCTGCATAATGCATCCATGTACTCATAAGCATCTTTTGGAGAGATCATATTTCAAGGGATTTAAAGGTTAACCATTTTTGAATATCTCAGGTACTATTTAACCATGGATTTTGGAAAGAGAAAGACCAGGAAGTACAGTTTCAAGGATCCCAAGATAGATGAGTTGATCAGTCTAATTCCCGAGGTCGAGTGTTCTGCAGATTTTCAGAAAAAGTATGGATCCATTATTCCTCTCATGAAGCTGAAGATGAAGGAGGGTATTCTCTCTACCTTGGTCCAGTTCTATGATCCGATGTATCATTGCTTTACTTTTCCCGACTATCAGTTGATGCCCATGCTGGAGGAGTATTCTTATCTGCTGGATTTACCTGTTATCGATCGTGTTCCTTTTACTGATTTGGAGGGTGAGCCAAAATCACATGAGATTGCTGCTTTGATTCATCTGGGGAAGTCTGAGGTGGAAGCCCATTTGACTACTAAAGGAGGGATTAAAGGATTACCAGCTCAGTTCTTATTGGAGAAAGCTCGTTACTTTTCCAAGATGAAGAGTATAGTTGCTTTTGAGGCCATCTTTGCTCTACTTGCTTACGGGTTGTTCTTATTTCCTAATGTGGACAAGTTTGTTGACATTAATGCTATTAGGATCTTCATGATTGGAAACCCAGTTCTTACATTGTTGGGTGATGATTATTACTCTATTCATCTTCGGAATTCTTATCATGGGGGATGGTTATGTGTTGCACACCTCTGTTGTACCAGTGGTTTATCTCTCATATGCCTCAGTCTGATGCTTTTTGGGATGTCAAGAAGGAACCCCGTTGGGCTCCTAAGATCATAGCACTTACTCACTCAGATATTGATTGGTATCATCGAGCTTACCAAGATATAGAGATTATTGACAGTTGTGACAGTTTCCCCAATGTACCTCTGCTTGGTACAAAGGGAGGAATTAACTATAACCCTGTTCTTGTACGACGACAACTTGGTTATCCGATGAGGGATAAACCAAATAGTATTCATTTGAGTATTTTCTTTCCGAAGGAGGGAAAAGACCATAGGGAAGCTAGGGAGCAGATTGCGAAGGCCTGGCGTCACATTCATAAGAAGAGTAGGAAGGATTTGGGACCTAGGGGTGCTGTTTCTTTGGAGCCATATCTTCAGTGGGTCCAAACGAGAGCTATTCAGTTGAAGATGTCGTATTCCCGGGAAACACCTATGTCTAATCTGTTTGTGAAGACCACTCCTCCCTTATTAGATGATCTAGAAGACTGCAACTTACTTTGGTCAGGATGCAACAGGAAAAGGATGCTTGGAAGAATAAGTGCCAAACTTTAGAGATTTCCTATAGAGAAGACTTGAAGGAGAAAGACGACTTGATTGAGATCCTTGAGAGTCAAGCGGTAGAGACTATAGAGAGGCAAGGGGATTTATTTTCTCCTAAGACTCAATCGGATGTTGATCACTCACTTCCTGATTCAGGTGATTGGAAGAAGGTTGCCACCAGGTATGCAGAAGAAAACCAGATATTGAAGGCTCACAGGGAAGCGCCAGCGTATAGAGTGATCTCCATCAGTTTTACTTCTAAGGGTTTTAGATTTTATTTTCATCTTGTACTTGGGATCATTGAAACTTGTAATCCATTTTGGAGTTGTTATAATAATTTTTTTAGTATTTCAAATGTGTTATTACTTTGATATTTACAATATGTCCATAAGTTTTAAATCCCTTGAAATATTAAATAAAATAAAATCATGTGCATTACATATCATGCATCATATTGCACATATTTCTTGCATTTGTTATGTATATCCAGGTGTCTTACCAAGCTTCTTTACTTTGTTCAGCAAGCTGACTCACCACTACAACAATCGATCTAATCTCAGAAAGAAGATTGACAACTTAGAACAAGAGAATCGCGAGCTGCGCGAGGAGGTTTCTACTTTGAAAGCCGGCATGGCCAATCTGAATGCTCTGATGGAAGCTCTGGTGGCTGCTCAGAATCAGCCACCGAGTGTCCAAACTCAACCAACAAAGGCAACTACTGAAGCTCTAACTGTTCCCGCATCTGCTAGTCCAACTGTTGTTCAGAATCACATGCCTCAAGGTTATTCATGGGGAATGCCAGAGAATTTTGCACCTGAAGGTTTCAATCTTGGTCCTCAAGATACTCTGATTGTTCAGACTATTGTTATTCCTGCACCTCATGTGGCACATGCTGCTCTTGTTGTGCCTCCTTCGATGAATATGGTTCTGTTTATTAATGATGATGTGTGTCGTCCTTTCCCTCCACCGAGTGAAGACTTGGGTCTTTATGATAGAATAGATGATTTTCAAGAGCAGTTTGACAAGATGTAAAGAGAGATGAAGGCCCTCAGGGGAAAAGACCTATTTGGGCAAAATGTGAATGAGTTATGATTGGTCCCGAATGTTAAGATACCTGCTAAGTTTAAGGTCCCGGAGTTTGAGAAGTACAAGGGAAACACTTGCCCTCGTGCTCATTTGGTGATGTACGTGAGGAGAATGTCTATCCATACTGATGATCAGCGTCTGCTGATTCACTTTTTTTAGGATAGTTTGATCGGTGCTGCACTGAAGTGGTATATGAGTTTGGACAACGCCGATATCCATACTTTCAATGATTTGGGAGAAGCATTCATCAAACAATACAAGTACAATGTGGACATGGCGCCTGACCGTGATAAACTCAGGGCCATGGTTCAGAAAGACAGGGAATTGTTCAAAGAGTATGCACAGAGATAGCGTGAGGTAGCCGCCCAAGTGATTCCTCCCATGGAAGAGAAGGAGATGACTAAGATTTTCTTGAAAATGCTGGGTGCTTTCTACTACGAGAGGATGGTAGCAAGTACGCCAAATGACTTTACTGAAATGGTAGGAATGGGTATCCGCTTAGAGGAGGTTGTAAGAGAGGGTCGTTTAATGAAGAGTGAAAGTTCTGGAGGTGCGAAGAAGCCATCTTACAGGTTTACCAAGAAAAAGGAAGGGGGTGCAAATGATGTTATGCAAGAGAGGAGGGTTAATACTCCTAGAAGGAATTATCAGCGTCATCAGCAAGTCGCCTCAGTTACTCCAGTTGTGGGTTCCGCTCCAACTACCGTTGCTTATCAGAGACCGTCCTAGAAGGGGAATCAAGGGTATAGTCAGATAAGGGAGAGTTATGACCCTATTCCTATGAGCTATACAGAGTTACTACCAGAATTGATTCAGAAGAAGTTGGTTCAGACCCGACCACCTCCCGCTATACCATCATCATTGCCTTGGTATTACAAAGCAGACCAAACATGTGCTTTTCATCAGGGAGAACCAGGGCATAATATTGAGAATTGTTATCCTTTGAAGACTGAGGTGTAGAAATTGGTGAAGTATGGTATTCTATCTTTCAAGGACGTGGGACCTAATGTGAAATACATTCATCTACCCAAGCATGGGGGAGTAAATGTTGTGAATATGGTGGTCGGTTGTCCAGGCGACTTCCGGATTTTTGATATTAATCTGGTTAGAGGATATTTGGTGAAAATGCATACAAACCTTTGTGAATTTAGCTACTATACGATTGATCATGCAGGTTGTGTTATTTGCAGTACAGATATACAAGGTTGCGATAAGATAAAGGTTGATTTACAAGAGATGATGGATGAGGGCCTAATCCACATAATCAGGCCTAGGGCAGAGTAATAAGAGGAGGTGAATATGGTTTCTGGATGTCCTGGAGAATTTAGAATTTTGATGTAGGTATATGAATGAAGACCTTGTGCAATTACATTCTACCTTCTGCCATATGGCTGGCCAGGTGGAACACCAATATGGATCTTGTCGAGTTTGCTGTCGAGATTCCCGAGGATGTTCAATCGTGAAGAAGGGTGTTCAGTTGTTGTTAGACAATGGAATTATCAAGGTTACAAGTCAAAGGGATGATTAACATGAAGTTGATATGGTTGAGGTTTGTTTGACTGAATAAGGGTCGGATGAAGAGTATGCCTCCGCAGATGAGTGTTTCTCCTTAGATGAGGATTTGTTTTCTAGAAATGACTCAATAATAATTGATTGTGTTGAAGAAGGGGTAAACGTCATTGTACCTTGTTTTGGGGCACCCGCCCATCTTGAAGTTGAGTATTATAGCAAGCCAGTTATTACCCCATTGGTGATTAGTTTTCTGGGTCCTATCCCTTACAAATCAGACAAGGATGTGCCTTACAAATATAACACTACAATCTTAGAGGATGGAGTGGAAGTTCCCATCCAACCAATGCCTGATGTTGGGAATATTGCTGAAAATCGCAGGGTGACCCGCAGCGGTCGTGTGTTTGCACCAGTTGTTCGAAGAGATGTTAGTGATGGAAAGAAAATTGCTGAGAATATTGAACCCAAGAAGGCTACGTGTGAGACTAGTGGAGCTACGTTAGAGAAAGAAGTGGATGATATTTTGAAGATAATCAAGATGAGCGACTACAGAATTGTAGATCAGCTACTGCAGACTCCTTTAAAAATATCTATCTTTGCTTTATTGATGAACTCTTCTGCTCACAGAGAATCCTTGATGAGGGTATTGGACCAAGCTTTTGTGGAAAGTGATATGCCAATAGACCAATTCAGCAGCGTAATAGGGAACATTACATCATGTAATAACTTGAGTTTCTGCGATGATGAATTACCAGATGAAGGAAGGAATCACAACTTGGCCCTCCACATCTCTATGAACTGCAAGAATGATTCACTATCCAATATGCTGATTGATAATGGATCCGCGTTAAATGTTATATCGAGGAGTACACTTATGAAGTTGAAATATCAAGGAACGCATATGCGCCTGAGTGGCATCATTGTGAAAGCATTCGATGGATTAAGGAAATCTGTTATTGGTGAAGTGGACTTGCCTATTCATATAGGACCAAATTTGTTTCAGATAACTTTCCAGGTCATGGACATTGTTCCCACTTATAGCTGTTTGTTGGGAAAACCGTGGATTCATGAGGCAGGGGATGTCACTTCAACTTTACACCAGAAACTAAAATTTGTACGTGAAGGGAAAGTGGTAATCATAAATGGGGAACAAGCATTATTGATATCTCATTTGTCCTCTTTCATAATTGTAGAGGCAGATGAAGCTGCTGTTGGAACCCAGTTCCAAGCCTTAGACATTGACAACATAAGAGGAAATGAGAATTCCATGGTTTCACTTAAGGATGCGCAGTAGGTTGTACGTAAGGGTCATGGTAAAGTGTGGGGACAGATTGTGGATCCACCTGTGAACAAGAACAAAGCTGGATTGGGGTTCTCTTTGAAGAATGACAAAGGTAAGGGCATGAAGCCAAAGTCTACCGCAAGCAAGTATCAAGACATCTTCCGTAGCGGGGGTTATCTTCACCCAACTATTTCCGAGATTAATGCCATTATAGAAGATGAAGCAGAGCAAGAAATGCCGAATTATATGACGCACGGAGTTAGGGTTCAGAACTGGATCATCATTGATGTTCCCTCTTGCATACATGTTTCAAAGTAATTTGTTTTGTTAATCTTTTTGAAAAAGCTTTCACTCTGCCCAAGGTGGAAGTATTAATGTTGTAGGGCTTATCTGTTTGTTGTGACTTTTAAAATCAATAATAAAAGTTGTCTTTGTTTCCCAAATTGTGTCTTTATTTTCTGCTTTTTCTCGGAAAATGGTAATAAAAAAAAGAAAGATAAAAACCTTTCAAAATAAATAATAACTGAAATTCAATCTGCATGATCACTTGTTATATGTGTCAGTTTCTAAAAGCAATCATAAATCATATGTGCAGATTAATTAAAAAAACCCGTTGAATACAATGATCCTGCACCCTCTCCCAACTTTGAATGTCCTATGTATGAGGATGAAGAAGAAAATTATGATGAGATTCCAGAAGAGGTCTCACGGTTACTTGAGCACGAGAAAAATACCATTCAGCCATATAAAGGGCCATTGGAAGTGATTAATTTGGGTTCAGAAGAAGATCCGAAGGAAGTCAAGATTGGAGCATTGCTGCATCCTAATGTGAAGAGCAGGTTGATTGAGCTGTTGAAAGAGTATGCAGATATTTTTGCTTGGTCTTACCAAGATATGCTTGATCTAGATACAGATATTGTAGAGCACCGTTTGTCGTTGAAGCAGGAGTGTCCGCCAATTAAACAAAAGTTAAGAAGAACTCACCCAGATATGGCAGTGAAAATCAAAGAGGAGGTTCTAAAGCAGATTAATGTTGGTTTTCTTGTGACGTCAGTGTATCCTCAATGGATTGCCAATATTGTCCCAGTACCAAAAAAAGACAGAAAAGTTCGCATGTGCGTAGATTACAGAGATCTAAATAAAGCTAGTCCAAAAGATGATTTTCCATAGCCACACATCGATATGTTAGTGGATAGCACAGAAAAATTCAAAGTATTCTCGTTCATGAATGGATTTTCCGGCTATAATCAAATAAGAATGGCTCCGGAGGACATGGAAAAAATAACGTTTATCACACCCTGGGGAACATTCTGTTACAGAGTGATGCCCTTCGGGTTGAAGAATGCTGGTGCAACGTACCAGAGGGCTATGACAACCCTATTCCATGATCTGATGCACAAGGAAATCAAAGTATATGTTGATGATATGATTGCCAAATCCCATACTGAAGAAGGGCATGTAGAAGATTTATTGGAGTTGTTTCAGCGTTTATCGGGTGCAAAAATCATAAAAAAATATATTTCTTTTCTCACCTCCACCATCCATTTTTATACAACATTTTTTTATAACCAAAATATACAGATTTTTTACAAAGAGGTTCTTACGGAGTACCGTAGATGTTTAGGGTGCTAATACCTTCCCTTTGCATAACCAACCCCCTTACCTAGAATCTTTCCCCCTCTTTTTGGGTTATTCGCTCTTTTCCCTTTCCTTTGGAAACAATAAAGCGCGATGCTGATTTTTATTTTGATTTGTAAAAGTCTACTCAATCCAATGGCTTAGTCTTAAACATTTCTACCGCTACAAACACCATGTTGAAGTTGCAACTAGGTTCAATAAGGATATCTTTTCAAAAAAGTATTGTCGACATTGAGGAACTCGAAAGTTTGCAATGTTTTGTCTCAAGATAATCTATACAACTCATTGGAAAGGAACCAGAAATGGTAAAATTTATGGGCACATGCAAAGAAAGATGTGGTTACTTCATTAAAACTACACATGGGTTACCGTGTGCGTTCCAGCTTGCTGGTTTCCAGCTACAAGGCAACCTGGTTTCTTTGGACTCAATTCATGTATTTTGGACGAAGTTGCACATTTCAGATCATGAGGTTAGTCAAGATGAGACTGATACAAAATCGAATTTAGAGGCAGAGTGTGAAGAGTTGAAGACATATTTCAGTACTTTGGATATTATAGGATAGAGGGTGTTGAAGAAAAAGGTTCATGAACTAATACATCCATCCATAACTTCTATGTGTCCACCGCCGTTGAAGTATAAGCCAAAGAGGGGAGTAAAGAAGAGTAAAAAAAGGTACTGAGAGTGATGTACATCGTGATCCTAGCTAGTGGAAATATGTCGAGATCTCACAAGGGAGTCAGAGTCAGACTAGAAAGGAGATCACGCACCAAACTTGACGGATGTCAACCTTCAACTCAACCGTCCCCCACATCTTCAAGAAATAAATACTTGTCCCAATTTCCTGCTTTCTTAAATCCATACATTGATGATATTATTGATGTTGAAAATGACGGGAATTATGGATTACGTTGCATTGCAGCTCCACTTGGATGGGGCAAAGACATGTGGGCTTTGGTTCGGATGCAGTTAGACACTCAAATTCATCAACAGCCTCAATTGTTTTTCAAGTTGTTCTATGACTCAATTTCTACAATTAGGAATTCCTTACGAGTAGAACACATGAGTGTGCAAGATATGGATAAATGGATGAGCATTTATGATATGAGTTACCCTATTGCTTCTAGATACAATGTTGTATATGTCTCCCTTTCCATGAGACTTAATATCACCTTCTTTCCTCTAGCCTTAGCTCCAACTATGTATACGAGCAGGCATAAAATCATTGTTATTGACTTTGTCAACAAAAATCATTGGGTTCGTGTAAAATTAAAACCTGATTGTCTGCTGCCTCCTGTCACTGTCTGTTGGAGAGAGAATTATAGTGATGGTGCAAAAACATGGGAATCAACATATGCGGGCCACTTTAGGCACTAGGAAGAGGAAGTTAGGAAGTTATCTCAATTTGTTCTATACCCTTTTATGTATGAAAATTATTAAATATCTATGTTTAATCAGGTACCGTGTTTATTGATTCAGTTATGTGCAGATTAAATTAATTGAAAAAGAAAAAATACATCTTAACAGTGTACCAAAATTTTAAAATTTTTGGAATTTTTTGGTAACTACCGGTAATTATTATAAAGTCACTGGAAATTTGAAATTTCTGATGGATAATTAATTTTTACTGAAAGTATGTGTGTTTTTTTACAAAATTTTTGGTAAATAATCCAAATTTTTTGTATACGTAAATTTTTTTCATGTTTTCCGAAAATTTTGAGGGTATATAGTAAAATGCTAAAAAATTGGAGGTGCCATGTATAACTCAGGGGAGGGCATGTTAAAATCTCCATTTTTTTTAGATGAGTTAAAGATTTTTTGCGGGATTGTCATAATTTGGACTAACTTCATGGCCTATCTACCTTGTAATTTTTTTGGGGATTTCTTAGTACACCATTGTACCTTCTTAGAGGTCATTGGCGAAATTCCCATAATATCCTCTGAATTTGGATATGCATATTCGAAAAACTCACCAAGTTACATATTTTGAGGGGTTGATTCAGATATGCATGTCCGAAACAACCTTTTAATCAACATCAGGGGGTTTCACATGTGCATATCCGAAACAACCACACAATTTAATTTTAGGGGGTTTTCGAATATGCATGTCCAAAACAACCTTTTAATCATCATCAGGGGGTTTCACATGTGCATATCCGAAACAATCCCATAATTTAATTTAAGGGGTTTTTAGAGATGCATATCTGAATCGTATTAAATATCTACAAAGTTTCAAAAACAAAACATTTATTTCCAATTTCCATCTTTATTCCAACCCTCTCTATTCTAACTTTCTCTTTTGCAATCTTTGAGAAACATAACTCCATTCAAGACCAGAGTACATTTTGAAGAAGCAAAGCACACTTTCAATCCATTTCAACAACACTTCAAAGCTCTGAATTTGAGTAAGTTTCTTCGAATCCATTGTTCTACTTTGCAAATGTAAAATATGTTATTTAGAATCATGTAAATTGAGTTGTTTGAAGTATAACTTGTGAAATGTGACTGTTTGGTGTGAAAGGAATTTTTTTAGGGGTGATTTAAGGCAAGAAACCCCAACTGTTCGAAAATGGCAGTCCCATGGTGTTTCTGATGTACATATCTGAAAATCCTTCTAAATATTTTCGGATAAGCACATCCGAAATAAAGCCAGAGTTGTTTTTTTTTAATAAATTTTGCACACTTGTTTCTTCCTTTTGAGTAATGGTTTTTTTCTTCAGTAAAATGGCAGAGAACCCAAACCACATATTGAGACTTGGCAGGCTAAGCCAGACTGTCTCCGTTCAGCGTGAGAGAGCTGAGCAGACTACTAGGGGTCGAAGACGGGAGGAAGTGGTGGGAGCATCGACTTCTATTATGAGGAGTCGTCTGTCTCATGAGTCCTCGTCTCAGGATAATGAACACGAATCTGAGGAGGTTAATATTCTGACACAAGAACCCGAGGAGGCTGCCCATGATACACCAACTTCACTTCTACGTACAACAATGGAGCAGGCAATCCAGGGGTATCCAAGAGGGCCCCCTGACATCCCCTCTTGATCTATTATAATGATCATTCTGCTCGACATGTTTAGGATAAAGAGGTATATTATTAGATTTTTTCATTTAAATGATTTACGTACAAATGTGTTAACAACTAACATTGAGAATAATATTTATTTGTACAAGAATGACTGCCCATAAAGTCTATGAACCACTCTAGGAAAATATTTAATTTACATCATCCTAGAGAGAATTGGTTCAGGGAGGCCATTCTTGGCTCCAGACTTGTCGGACTTTGTTGTTCCGGTTATGTTACTATTAGCCACAACATGTAAGGGGCATTTGCTGAGAGATGACACGAGGAGATGTCATTTTTCCATTTTCCTGTTGGGGATATGACAATCACACTTGACGAAGTCTCATGCCTGCTACACCTTCCTATCAGAGGGATGTTACTTAACCACTCTCGAATTACTCGTGGTGAAATAATTGAATGGATGACCGAGTATCTGTGTGTTCAACCGAAAAAGGCAGGGGAACAATGTTGATAATCTAATGGGGCTCATACCAAGTTCTCATTCTTTGAAGACCTATATGCAGAGCACTTGGTTGAGGCAACATATTCCGAGGCAAAGGGCAATGAGTTCTTTGTTAAGTACCACCATGAGTGTGTTTTGCGGTGTTACTTCATGTTCTTGATTGGCACGTTTATTTTTGTGGACAAAATTGTAGTCTACGTGGATGTGACATATTTTTAGTACTTCATGGATTTAAATACAATTAAGGAGTGGAACTGGGGGGATGGTTTTTTGGTATACCTATACCAAAAGTTGAATGAAACTTCTAAATGGAGGACGAGGCAGCTGACAGGCTCTTGCACACTGCTCACGGTATCTTTCATTCCAACTATTAAATTTAATTTGCTATTAATAATTTGTTCTTACATATCTCTTATTCATTTTCTAGGGATGGATCATTTCTCACTTCCACTGTATTCATGGTTTCGATTTTGATTTGCGGTATAGTAAGGAGATACCAAGAGATGCCATGTATATCCTCCACAGAGGAAATCATGTTGTGCCGCCGTTCCGAGTGTATCTTAATCAAACTATTCATGATGACATACTCTGGATTCCGTTTGAGGATCATAGAGATATTTTCCCCTTAGACCCTATCTCATTATACTTAGGGTGACTGACATGTGGAACTAACACTATGGCCAGGTATCTTCTAGAGTGATGCATCCGATGTTTTGGCTATGTGCAGACCATACCCAGATATTCCTTTCAGGCTGCTCCCGACACCATTGTCCACCGAGAGCTCGATGGCATCTTCCAGGATTGGGAGAATCATATGGTGCCAGAGGAGATTCAGATGATGCGGGCATCCAACAATTGTCATTGTGTAGAGGGATATGCGTCATGGTTCTACATAGTGTCACATCCTATTATGACATCAGATGCTACTGGACGTCCACCTAGGCCAGCTCATGAGGATATATTGGAGAACCAACAGGCCCAGGATGACCATGCCACTGATGTCTTGTCGATCTATCAACGAATATAGTTGATTGGGCATGAGGCTTTGGACTTAGGGATCATTGAGATGGGCGGTCCTGAGGCGGTGGCCATCATAGAGAGGATGGTTAGGAAGGCATCGAGTGCAACGGGTTACATGAGGCAGAGGAGGGGCCAGAGGGTTAGGATTAGACATACGCAGTAGACTATGCCTTTTTTTTATTTACCGATGTATTTTACATTTCCTATTTTCTAAACATTTTATGTATTAACTTTCGGTATTTCTAAATAATTTATGTTCGTATCATTTTAGGTTTTTGGTAGTTCTCTATTTCGATATTATTTAAATGAATTACGTATCAAATCATTGTGTTTATTAGGTAACGACATTGATGTTTTATAAAAAACTATGCTGCAAACCCATTCTGCCCATGGTTTCAGATATGCATATCTAAACGAACCCTAAAATTAATTTTCAAGGTGTTTCAGATGTACATATTCGAAAATATCACTGAATGTTTAAATCTAACATTCAAATAATAATAGCATGTAAACAAGGGGTATTTGGATATGTATCTCCGAAACACTTTAAAAATTGATTTAGGGGTTCGTGCTGATATGTATATCTGAAGGGTATTTTGTGGTTTTCAGAGGTTTTTTCATCCATATAAGGGTGTACTAAGAAATTACCTAACTTTTTTGTAAGTCTATACTTGCTTATTTTTGGAAGTTTGATTTAATGGGATTTCTTTATGCACGCCACGTATTGCTTCCTCCCCTTAGTCAAAAACCAAAACATTCACTAGAATTCAAAAATGCATTTCCGAACGCGTTCAATTCACACCAAATTCATGCGTATTCGAGCCACACTCTCATTTTGTTAAAAAAATAGACTGGAAATATACTTCCAGATTAATCTTGAAGTATATTTCCGTATTCATATCATCAGAGACAGGATCAATCTAGTATTTAATATCTCATGGCTGAGGTGGGATCATCCTCTACTTAACATTGGAGATCTGTCAATGGAAGCCAGTTATAATTTGGGTCTCTTGCTTGATCAACTTAGGTTTTCAATTGTGAAGTCTCTTGCTAACTTAGTAATCATTCTGTTGATTAAAAAGTATTGGATTTTTTCCATTGCCTTAGGATCTAAATATTTGATTACTTCTTTGTTTCTCTCACACATAGACTGTAATCATTGAGCTTATTAAAAGGTGTTCAACAAATTCTTTGGAAATTGCTACCACACCCTATGGAAAAAATAAAAAATGTATACAAATTTTAGAGGTACATCTTTCAACGCACCCATGTACTTATAATTTATTTGTTTTTGAATCGTACCTTACTTTTATGACTATTTATTCTGGAAAGTATCTGGAAATATATTTCCTATCGAATGAGAAAATATCAATTCACTATAATCTTAATGTTCCTACCTTAGGTTGTGTTTATAACCTTTTATATTGATTATCAACTTATTTTGATAGATTTTGACCAATGGTTTTGCGAGGATTCAAGTGCTGAGTCAAATATTTATTCGTTATTCTAAAAAAACACCTTAACAACAATGTTAGTCTTGATTTTAATGGAAACCAAATTGTTACTGTGAAAGGTATTAGAAACTCATTTTTCTGGAAATGCATTTTCGAAGACATTTCAAAAATATATTTTTGAAATAAGTTTAGGCATAGATAATACATGCATGATGAATAGATGATTTGTGGAAATCTAAGCTCCAATGGATTATGGAAGTATACTTCCAAATTATTTCGGAAGTATATTTTAGAATTTTTTAAAAATAAAATGAGGGTGGGGTACATATAGAGTGAATCTGGAAATGCATCTCCGAATTAAATTTTGAGAAAAGTATGAGGCGAGTCTCACTTAAGACGTGTTTTGGTGTGAAAATAGTGCATTCAAAATGCATTTCTGAATTCTGAAGTACATTTTCATAATTCTTTAGGATGCTTTTCATCCACTTATGGTGGAATAAATAATTCCTTTGATTTAAAAGTTATTGATCCATTCACATGTTTATTTTCAGCCTAAATTTAACTAGAACTTAACGTCTAGAGATTTATACTTGGATTTTTTTGCTTGTGTTTGAATTAAAGCATTTGAGGCGTGTCCAAAAGGAATCTTTGTTTTTTTATACTTGACAAATGATTAATAATAGTGTTAAATTAATCTTTTCATTCATTGTATGTGTCGAAGTTTTGAATTTAATTTAAGAGAATTGTTTATCCCACCCTAAGTTGTTGAAAAGCACCATAAGAAAATCTGAAAATGCCTTTTAGATTTTGGAAAGACAATTTCAGATGCATCCTTTCCACTCTAAAACACGTCCTAAAGTGAGTCTCACCCCATATATTTTCCAAAATTTAGTCCAGAGATGTATCTTCAGATTCACCACATACATATCCCATGCATTCCTCGCTGAAACACTATCATATTGACATAAAATGATTTGGAGATGCATATATGTATTCACACAAAACAAAACCGGGAGATGCATTTATGTATTCACACCATGCAATAAACTTTTACTTTGCTTTAGAGATATACTGATGTAATTGACAATACATTATAACTATACTATCATATTCAAATTTATATAAATTAAATCAGTGCTGATCTTGTACATGTGCAATTTGGATGTCAACGGGGCATGTAATGTGCAAAGGATGCTTCCCTGTTCCCCGCCCCGTCCCCAAATTTGTTCCCCGTTCCCGTCCCCGATCTCTGCCACGGGAGGATATTTCCCCCCATCCCCATCCCCACGGTATCCACAGATATCCACAAACATCAAATCTTAAACTTTTTATTTTTTTCCGATCAAAACTATGACATTAGTATTTCATTTTTTTTATTTTTTTTAAAACACATATTTTGCATATTTATCATTTTAAAAATAAAAACACATATTGCACCCATAACGAAAAATACAAAAGCGATTGCAGTTGCTAATTTTTTTCTTTCTATCATGCATAACTATATAAAAACTCATAACTAATATATCTCTTAATCCATAGAAAAATAGAAAATTGGAATTGTCAAATATCCAAAATAAAATGATAATAAATATCACGAATAGCAAAATAGAATTGGATGATAATCTAAAATATCAAAGCAATCACCTAGCAAAAGTTATAATTCAAGTTACTTTAGACAAAGTTGATCAATATGACCGGGTTCGGGGAATCTGCAGGGACGAAGGGTACTTCCCCGCCCCGAAGTGCTATCAGAAGATTTTTTACCTCCATCCCCATCCCCGCAGAGGAAAAAATCTCTGACTTCGAATCCTCAGATAGATAATCCCCATGGATATTCCTGTTAACAGATGCAAATTGACATCCCTATGTACAAACAGTGCTACAACATATGACCTCAGATCCCTCTAAAATTAATGCACCCTACTAATTAAATTATTAAATAACTATGAAAAATTATCCTATTTTAACATGGAGTAATGGGTTAGGCCCCTCAATCTCTTGCAACAAGAAAACCTAACCTATAAATTAGTGAATGCAGTTAGGATTCTAGTAGTCCTCAGAAAGAACCAAGTTAATAATTCTAATAATTTTAAAAAATTATTATATTAATTGTATTTTATATATTTACAAAAGTCTTAATTTTAAAACTTATATTTATCGTTATACTACTGAAATACTGAAATATATATAATTTAAAAAGTATAAATCTTGTAAGTAAAAAGTGCAAACCCAAAACAAACTTCCTGTTATGTTATGTGTAATATATAGTACAATTAAGTGTGTTCAAATCTATTCAAATAAAATTCAAAAATTAATTCAAATTGAATTACATGAATTGGATAGGATTTTATTTTTTAACTAATTATCCAAAATTAAATTGAAGCGCGAGTAATTTTATTTATAAATAAGATGTGTTTTTATTTTATAATTGACTAAAACTATGCCACCAATATCTTTATTAGGCCTATTTTTAAAAATTCGAACAGGGCTTCTGGATTAATTGGGCCGACCCTGAATTAAATAATACACTAATTAAATAATGAGGAAAATTAGATTCACCTCCCTCCAGGTTTGTTAAAATGACACTAACACCCCTTCTATTTTTAAAACATACACTAACCTCCCCTAAGCATACACATACCAACGAAAATTTAAAGTAATAGATCAAAAACTGTAAGTAAATGTCATCTATACCTACGATTTTGGGTATCACTAAAAATTAGAGGGGGTGTCAGTGTCATTTTAATAAACGTTAAGGGAGGTCCATACACATTTTAAATCTAGAAAGGATGTCAGTTATTTTAATAGATCTTATGGGAGGTGAGTGTAATTTCCCATAAATAATATAAAAATAAAATAAATGAATAAATTTGGAATACACAATAAAGTCAAAACAAAGTACAAATGATAATAGTACTCCTAATACAAATATGTATGTCAGACTCAGGGACCTTTGTTCCTAAGTTGCATCTTGTACTGCGGTGCAGACCATGTGTCACTAAGGATGACATCTAGAATATCCCTCGCCTCAGAGCCTTCCGGAAAGACTCCTCTGTCTATACCCGCCTGCGCAATATCCATGATACATAAACATCTAGGAAACACATCAACAATATGATCTGACCTAGTCTGCTCCTTCTCTAGCATCTCTTGATGAGATGGCCGTTGTACCCCAATTTTACCCCCTAAGATTCCTTTATCATCTCATATCAACTCAATCATATCAAGATCACACTAGGGTTTGGTTCTTCTCCTTATCTTTAGGTTTTATCATGAGGAATCACCAAGCACCTTGATTTGTATATTGTGATCATATATGTCTTGTGTTGATTAGCTTTTAACTAATAAATACAATGATTGTTTGCTCTAATTGATGATATTATAGGTGAAGGCACAACATATTTCATAAGGTTGATTCATAGGTTCATGAGTTTATTTCCATGTCTTCTTCAACAAAACTTCATGGAGATTCAAGCTTCATCATTGAATATGCTTTAAAGTAATATCATGACAAGGTCTACTATGATTCACCATGCCTCAATTTGTCAAAGAAAGTAAAAAGGTGCAAGGATTGATTGAAGAAGTTTAACCTAATTGGACAAGTTCTTGATTCCTTGATCACAAGTGTATAACTCTTTAAATTCTAAAAATTTGAAAATGGTTATTGTTGCTATGGGTTCTTATTATCATCCACAACAACTTCTATTCACATGGCAAAAGTTATTGTGCAAGGAAGATTGTCAGACTTGAAAGGGGTTTCCAAGTTATTTTGGTGCTTGAGGAGCTAGGGTTTTGAACTTCTAAGGGCTATATTTTTCTCATCTTTTGAGATTTTTAAGTAATTCCAAATACATTCTCCTTTTTAAAGGGTTATTAACTAATCAATTCAAGAGTTTCAAGAAAATTGGGTGTGGAAAATGCCTAATTATGAAGAAAGATTACAAGTCCTCTATATAGGCCATCAAATTCCCTTATGTGATTTCAAAAGATCATAACTTGTTCAATTTTTATCCCCTTGAACCCATTATTTTTCCATAATGATCTTAAGGAAGTTAACTTTAACTCTTCTTTTATGTGCAAAGCTTGAAAATGAGTGGAAGGTTCCCTAAGAATTCAAAACATTATAGGCCACCTCATGGATTTTCACCAATTTCACAAGGCTATAACTTTTTCAATACTTGGTATTTTTGAGTGATTAAAGTTTCACAATGCTCTTTGGTAAGTCTTCTTCAAGCTAGCATCAATGATTAAAGCTCAATTTTGTAGGAGTTCCTTGTTTGAACTCAAAATATTATAGGTCACTTTTGAAGAAAAACTTAGAATTTTTCTAAGTACAAAAAGTCATCATCTTTTTCTCAACTTTGACTCATCACAACTTTTAGCTCAAGCATCAAATTGATCTCACTCTTTGCACATTGTAAATTTTGTGAATTTATATTTCAAATGCTTCAAGAATCATGCCCTAAGACTCCTTGAGTTGTGAACACCATGGATTCAAAGATGGTACCTTGAAACTGAAGTTTTCTCCAAAGTCAGAATTTGAAATTCATAATACGGCTTCTAATCACCAATTTAGCATGCGTTTTTGATTTAAACATGTTTAACAAAGTTCCTAAAGTTGAATTAAGAATCAAAATGCAGGAATTGATTGAGTTTTGATGCACATGGGGTCACATTTTTTTCACTTTCGAGCTTGATCCAATTTCCCTCCAAACTTCAAATTTCCTCTTAATTCTTTGCACCATTCGCTTCCCTATAAATAGAGGACCTCACTTCTCTCATTTTCTCAAGCTTGAACAACCAAAATCACCCTGCCAAACTCCTTGCATAACTTAATTTTTTGAGTTTTCAAATTCCTATTTTCTCCACTTTTCAATCTAATTTCTTTGTTGATTCTTTATCCTTGAACTTCACTGAAGCTAACAAAAGAACAACCAAGCCTTGGGGTGTCCTAAATCGTTCTAACCAAGTCCAGTTTTGGATAAATTTTCAGCTACTTCATTCAGGTAGAATTCTCAATCAAATTGAACCAAATAAAGTCCTATTCTACTCTATTCGTCCTTATGATTCTCACACTTCTTACGATTTGCATTTTCATTGAGAATTGAGAGAGATATTTGGGATTTTCGTGCTCGTTATTTTTTCTGGTTTTCTTCAAATTCAGCCTTGCATAGTTTATATAAATTTGGCACGAGGGTACCATTAGAACCGTCTTGAAGAGACGAATCTAATGGTACCAGTCTGGTTCTCTAATTTTACAGTTTGTGGAACCTCAATTTAGGGCGTCTGGAGGTTGAAGACGACCTACGTGTCATGCTTCAGTCAATGATAGTGTGACATGTGATTTTTTGAATTCTATCCAATGCATCTATTTTACCATGCGCGCATCATAGGAACCCTTGGATCTGCTTACTTTCATTAGTCAGACTTCATCCAACGCGCCAGATTTTAAGTCACTTATAATTATTAAAAAATGATTCGGTGTGATTTCCAAAAAAGACCATGATATGCACAGCACACCAG
This sequence comes from Vicia faba, assembly GCA_948472305.1. Lineage (NCBI taxonomy): Eukaryota > Viridiplantae > Streptophyta > Magnoliopsida > Fabales > Fabaceae > Vicia > Vicia faba. The sequence goes on along the minus strand of OX451739.1, from coordinate 1,373,034,112 downwards.
ATCCATTTGATCTGTTTACTAACGCGCTTTGACTCTCATCAAATGGTCCATACTTTTCTGACTTTATTTTTATTTTCTGATTTTTATATTTAATTGTTTTAAACTTCAAAAATCATAGAAAATTCATTTGACCCAAATATTTTGAAAAAATTCACAAAAATATTTTTAAATATTCTCTTTCTGATTTTTATATTTTCATGATTTTATTTTCATATATGATATTTTTAATGATATTTTCTGTGTTTTGACTTATTTTTAATTGTTTAAAAATACTTCTTGGTATTTTTAAATTCTAAAAAAATTCATCAAGATCATTTTCTTTATTTCCGACTTTCTGAAATTTTTTCTAGAATCTTATTTTGACTTCTACTATTTTTGATCTTTTTTTCACTTATTTGAGTGATTTTAATTAGTTTAAAAATACTTTTCTGTTTTAAAAAATTACCAAAAATTTTATAAAAATATTTGAGATCATTTCTGACTATTCTATGTTTCTTCTAATTTTTCTTTGGCACTTTGAATATAGTTTGCTATTTGCCTTTTATTTCTATTAAAAAACAATTTAAAAATCATTTTTCTTCTATTTTAATTTGTCCATTAAATGTAATTTATTTTTTTAATATATTCTGACTATGTGATTGTTGATCATGAACTTCATTAACATCATCTTGGATGTTGATTTTAATTCCACCAAAATGGATGGATGATTTTAATGATAGTTTGATCAAAATATTTAATTCAAATACATCCCCTCCCTCTTCATCTTATCCCTTTCTTAATTGTATCACATGTTGTTAGAGAATAATCTACATATCATTTCTCTAAACATATGGTACATAGATTTCTATTGACCGGCCTCAAAATAGGTGCGACTTATATATAAATCCACTTACGATTGCTTAACATACCGCTAAATTTTGTCCCGATTTGAGAAATGATCATTCGTGGCCCAAACCTGTGTTTGCAAGCCCAAGTATGTTTAATTTGAAACCTTTGATCCAATAACCTTAAGGTTCAATGTTAGGAGGCTTTGGTCTTATTAATCCTCTAATGGACTTTCATAAAATTTGGTCTATGTGAATCATTTAAATATCGTTAATCATTTGTTGTTGCCTTGAGAATTTGAAATGAATGATATACTTGACAAAAAGCAAATGAAACTTATTTCTCTCGGCTTTGATTTTATCAATCTTCTAATGAGTTTTCAAATGCAAGATTCAAGATGGTCATTCAACTAACCTCTAATTTCTAACTCATTAACAATTGACTTTATTTTCATGCTTTTACTTTACGCCTTTACTTTTATGCACCATTTATTTTAGCATTTATATTTCATGCTATTTTCATCTTTGCTCACTTGAGCATTTATCTTTTATGTAATTTTTATTTTGCTCACTCGAGCTTTCATTTTCTTTTTGAAGATACCTAATAATCAACTTGAACAATAAAAAAGCTTTAAAGTTACTTGGACTACTTGGTTACTATCCTTGGAATTTTGGGAGTTATGGACTTTTTGGACTTAGAATTAGAGACCTTGACCTATCTGGAAACCTTGGTGACTTCTATTGCTATTTTGTCTAGATTTCTTGAGGTTTACCCCAAGATATTGGGTTGTTTGTTTCTTTGTGTGCAGGTTATTCTGATTATGTGTTTTTGTCTATGATTTGGAATTCATCGGTATACAGCCGTTATTCTGCCTAATTTTTGTAAAGACTTAATGCGTTAGAAGCTTGTTTTTTTAAAACAGGTTTATTATCTTTGCTTGTGCGGTTTCGATCCAAAGGATGGGAATTCTATATTGACTCATTATGTCAAGTGTTAGCTTCTTGTTGGTTAGACGGTTCTTTTCCCTAACTTTTACCTTATGCTTTAGGATATTCCTTCATCTCCTCCCATCTTCTTTTATTTCAAAAATATTCTCCCTCCTTTTGAAAACTATTCTTGTTTTTAAAACTTGAACCACTTTCACAATAAACTTAGACTTAGGTCCATGCATTTTCAAAATATTTTCTTAATCAAACTTTAACCAACTTAATCATACTTTGACTTTTTTTTGTGAGAAGACTAAAAGACAATCAATCTCATTCAAACCTATTTTTGCCACTTCGGCTTTTTACTTTAAAACTTTTCTCAAAAAATTAGACTCTTGTCAATCCTTGTAGTGACGCGAGCTACTATACTTCTACGATATATAGTGAAGTGAGATATTTTCCACTTGGGTTTCGAGTGAGACTTTGTTGATTTTAAAATCCAAGTCATATCCTCCACTTTGAGATGACGTAAATTCTCATTTCACATAATCATGGGTAGTAAGTATGTTCCTCCACTCGAATACGACGATGATGTCTCGTCTCTTAAAATTAACCAACACACTTGTGTTTTAAATTTTTTAAAGGTGAACTACGAGTACCCTGATCCCCTATTGCACAAAAGGTGGTACCTAGGCACTAAAGGATCCCAACCACGGCAGGTGAAAAATTGTAAAAAATATTTCTTTTCTCATCCCCACAATCTATTTTTGTATACAACACTTATAGCCAAAATACACAAATTTTCAAAGAGGTTCTTACGGAGTACCATAGATGTTCTGGGTGCTAATACCTTTCCTTTGCATAACCAACCCTCGAACTTAGATTCTCTCCTCCTCTTTTTGGGTTATTCACTCTTTTCTCATTTCTTTGGAAACAATAAAGCACGGTGGAGATTTTTATTTGATCTGTGCGAGTCAAGTCAATCTAATGGCTTAGTCTCAACATTTCTACCACTACAGAAAAAAATGGCGACTTCACTGGGGACAGATTGACCAATTGTTGGTCCATCCCTAAGTGGGTTGAGCCTATCTTTGTTTATTTGTGTATGTGCTATTATTTGTTGTATATTATATGTTGTATATATGTTTGTCTGGATTTTCCTGGTTTTCAGGGTGCTTGGTGATTTCTCATAAGTCTTGTACCCGAACTTAGGCAAACTTAAGATAGGACGGGCGGTATAGTCATGTTAACTTTGAAGGATTAATCCCAAAAAATGAGACATGAGATCCCCCACTTAGTGGAGGCCCCTTTGATTGTAGTATCGTTTACTGAGTAATCAGGAAGACATGTTGCTTTCGACCTAAGAGCCCGCTGAAACTGAGGACCGTAAAACCCTTAACCAATCTTGGCCTTTTAGGTGTAGTGTAGAAACTATGATGGAGTAATCCGGAAATGAATGTCACACGATACTACACTCAGACAAGTTTTTCCTGAGAATATTACTAATTACCGAGTCAATCAGGACATTGGTAATATCTGAAGGAAGGATGTAGACTCTGGGAACCTTTTAGAACCTTGTTCGGCGGGTGATAAACTATTAGACCATACCTTGTGGGTAGCACCTTTGACCTCATGCTCGTGACGTCGAACCTATGAACCCCATGTTTGTGATCTTGTGTGTGATTGTTGCATCATGCATTCATGCACCCATGAACATCCTTTAAAACATTTTTTTTCAAGGGACTTAAAGTTGACTTTTTACGAATATCTCAGGTACTATTTGGCCATGGATTCTGGAAAAAGAAAGACTCAAAAGTACAGTTTTAAGGATCCTAAGATAGATGAGTCGATGAGTCTGATTCCCGAGATTGAGAGTTCTACAGATTTTTGGAAGAAGTATGGATCCATCGTGTCTCTTCTGAAGCTCAGAATAAAGGAGGGTATTCTCTCGACTTTGGTCCAATTCTATGATCTGATGTATCAATTTCCATGATTATCAGTTGATACCTACATTGGAGGAGTATTCTTACTTACTGAGTTTACCTATCACCGATCGTGTTCCTTTCACCGGTTTGGAGGGAGAGCCCAAGTCCCATGAGATAGCTGGTATGGTTCATTTGGGGAAGTCTGAGATTGAGGCCCACATGAATACCAAAGGAGGAATCATAGGCTTAACCGCTCAGTTTTTATTAGAGAAAGCTCGCTATTTTTCTAGGATGAAGAGTACAGTTGCTTTTGAAGCCATATTTGCTTTACTTGCATATGGGTTGTTCTTATTTTCTAACATCGACAAATTTGTGGATATCAGTGCCATCAAGATCTTTTTGATAGAGAATCCAATCCCCACATTATTAGGAGATGTTTTTTACTCCATTCATCTTCGGGATTCTTATCATGGAGGGATGATCATTTGTTACACGCCTTTGTTGTATCAGTGGTTTATTTCTCACTTACCTCGGCCTGATGCTTTCTGGGATATCAAGAAGGAACCTCGTTACGCTCCGAAGATTATGGCCCTCACTCATTAATATATTGTTTGGTATCATCAGGCTTACTATGATGTGGAAATTATCAATATTTGTGGTAATTTCCCCAATGTACCTCTTTTCGATACAAAGGAATTAACTACAATCCCGTTCTTGCACGACGACAACTTGGATATCCGATGAGAGATAAGCCAAATAGTATTAATCTGAGTGGTTTCTTTCTCAAAGAGGGAGAGGATCATAAGAAAGCTAAGGAGGAAATTGGAAAGGCTTGGCTCCATGTTCACAAGAATAGTAGAAAGGACTTGGGGCCTAGAGGAGTCGTTTATTTGGAGCCTTACCTCTAGTGGGTACAGGCAAGGGCAATTCAGTTGAAGATGCCATGTTCCCGTGAGGAACCTTTACCTGATATGTTTGTGAAGACCACTTCTCCCATTTTAGATGATGTGGAAGAGCTTCAGCTTGCCCTAGTTAGGATGCAGTAGGAGAAGGAGGCTTGGAAGAATAAGTGTCAGACTTTGGAAACGTCCTACCGGGCAGACTTGAAGGAGAAATATGACCTAATTGAGATTCTTGAGAGTTGTGCTGTAGAGATGATGGAGAAGCAAGAGGATTTATTTTCCTTTAGAGCTCGATCAGGACTTAGTCATTCACTTTCCGACTCTAGTGATTGGAAAGAGGTTTCTGACAGGTATGCAAAAGAGAATAAGCATTTGAAGGCTCATATTGCAAGACTCACGGGAAAGCGTCAGTGTGTGGAGAGATCTTCATAAGCTTTGACTTCTTAGGGTTTTAGATTCTATCTTCTCTTGTACTTAGGATCGTTGAAACTTGTACTAAAAGTTGTAATTTGAAGTTATTATAATGAGATTTTCAGTATTTCAAATGTGTTAGTACTTTAGTATTTGTAAATCGTCTATAATTCTTTGAGTCCCTTGAAATTATTAATAATGATAAATAAATCATGTGCATTGCATATCATGCATCATCTTGTACATATTTCTTGCATTTGTGTTCACACATAGGTGCTTTACTGTGTTTCTCTGACTTTGTTCAGCAAGCCATCTCACCGGTATAATACTCGGGCTAATTCCAGGAAGAAAATGGAGAATCTTGAACAAGAGAATCGCGAGCTGCATGAAGATGTTACTTATTTGAAGGCTGATATGGAGAATATGACTGCTTTGATGGAATCATTGGTGGCTGCTCAAAGTCAGCCACCACTTGCTCAGCCACAACAAACAATAGTCACTTCTGAAGGTCCATCAGTTTCCATTTCTATTACTCCAGTTACTACTGCACAAAACCATATGCCTCAAGGTTACCCGTGAGGGATGACTGAAAATTTCATGCCAAAAGGTTATAATCTTGATACTCAAGTCGCTCCAGTTGTTCAAGCTAATGCTACTCTCGCACCTCATATGATACACGTTACTCCTATGGCTAGAAATAAGATCCATTATACTGCACCTCCTTCGGTGAATGCTATGCCGTTTGTTAATGATGAAGTTTATCGTCCCGTTCCTCCACCGAGTGAAAGTGTGGGTTTCTATGACTGGTTGGATGAATTTCAAGACCAGTTAAATAAGATGTAGAAGGAAATAAAAGCCCTTCGAGGTAAAGAGTTGTTTGGACGGAACGTCAGTGAACTCTTCCTAGTTCCCAACGTGAAGGTGCCAATAAAGTTTAAAGTGTTGGAATTTGAGAGGTACAAGGGCAACTCTTGTCCTCGTGACCACCTCGTGATGTATATCAAGAAGATGTCCACCCATACTGATGATCATTGTTTGCTTATTCATTTCTTCCAAGATAGTTTGACTGGTGCCGCTCTGAAGTGGTATATGAGTTTGGACAGTAGCAGTATTTGCACCTTCAATGATCTAGGGGAAGCCTTCATCAAGCAGTATAAGTACAATATGTTCATGGCGCCTGACCGCAACCAGTTAAGGGCAATGGCTCAGAGAGACAATGAGTCATTCAAAGAATATGTGCAGCGTTGGCGCGAGATAGTTGCCCAGGTGGTACCACCTATGGGAGAACAAGAAATGACCAAGGTATTCCTGAAAACCCTTGGATCATTTTATTATGAAAGAATGGTCGCCAGTTCACCGAGTGATTTCACCGAAATGGTGAGCATGGGTGTTTGTTTAGAAGAAGCTGTCATAGAATGGCGCTTGACAAAAGACGAAGGGAAAAAGAAGTCGTCATACGGGTTCTCTCGAAAGAAAGAAGTGAGGCGAATGCTGTTACTGGGGAAAGGAAGATTAGGCCACCTAGAAGACATCATTGGTACTAGCAACATGTTGCTTTTGTGACTCCATTTGTTAATGTGGCTCCAATCGCTGTTGCCTATCAGAGACCATCCCCTCAGGTAAATCAAGGGAAAAGTCAGAAGAGAGAGGCTTTTGACTCTATTATAATGAGCTATGCAGAGTTACTTCCGTCTTTGATTCAGAAGAAGTTGGTTCATACCAGGCCGCTCCCTGCTATACTTCACCCCTACCCTGGTATTATAAGGTAGACTAGACATGCGCTTTTCATCAAGGAGCATCAGGGAACAGTATTGAGAACTGTTATCCTTTGAAATATGAAGTACAAAAGATGGTGAGATCTGACCTCCTATCCTTTAAAGATGTTGGTCCTAACGTGAAAGATAATCTTTTGCCTAAGCATGGAGGAGTAAATTCTATAAACATGGTTGTTGGTTGTCCTGGGGACTTCCAGATTTTTGATATCAACCTGGTTAGAGGAGATTTTATGGAAATGCATGCTGACCTCTACGAGTTCAATTACTATACGCACGACCATGCTGGTTGTAGTATTCGCAGTACAAATATCCAAGGATGTGATAAGATAAAAGCTGATCTTCAGGAAATGATAGATGAGGTCCTCATTCATATAATCAGGCCTAGAGTAGAGTATAAAGAAGATGTGAATATGGTCTTTGGATGTCCTGGAGAATTCCAGATTTTTGACGTGAATCATATGAATGATGATTTGGTGCAGTTGCACGCTACCTTCTGTCACATGGATGGTCAAGAAGAAAACCATTATGGGTCTTTCCAAATTTGCTACAGAGACTCTTGAGGTTGTTCCATTGTGAAAAGGGGTGTTCAGTTATTATTGGATAATGGTACTATCAAAGTCTCAGGCCATAGAGATGATTATAATGGGATTAACAGAAGAAGAACCAAGCCTTGAGGTGTCCTAAATCGTGCTAACCAAGTCCAGTTTTAGAGAAATTTCCAGCTACTTCGTTCAGGTAGAATTCTCAATTAAATTGAACCAAATAAAGCCCTATTCTACTCCATTCATCCTTCTGATTCTCACACTTCTTATGGTTTGCATTTTCATTGAGAATTGAGAGAGATACTTGGGATTTTCGTGCTCGCTATTTTTTCTGGTTTTCTTCAAATTCAGCCTTGCATAGTTTATATAAATTTGGCACGAGGGTACCATTAGAATCGTCTTGAAGAGATGAATCTAATTGTACCTGTTTGGTTCTTTAATTTTACAGTTTGTGGAACCTCAATTTAGGGCGTCTGGAGGTTGAAGACGACCTACGTGTCGTGCTTCAGCCAATGATAACGTGACATGTGATTTTTTGAATTCTATCCAATGCATCTGTTTTACCATGTGCGCGTCATAGGAACCCTTGGATCTGATTACTTTCATTAGTCAGACTTCATCCAACGCGCCAGATTTTAAGTCACTTATAATTATTAAAAAATGATTTGGTGTGATTTCCAAAAAAGACCATGATATGCACTGTGTGCCAGATCCATTGGATCTTTTTACTAACGCGTTTCGACTCTCATCCAATGGTCCATACTTTTCTGACTTAATTTTTATTTTTTGATTTTTTATATTTAATTGTTTTAAACTTCAAAAAATCATAGAAAATTCATTTATGACCCAAAAATTATGAAACAATTCACAAAAATATTTTTAAATATTCTCTTTCTAATTTTTATTTTTTCATGATTTTATTTTCAGATTTTATATTTTTTATGATTTTTTATTTTTTTTTTGACTTGTCTTTAATTATTTAAAAATACTTTTTAGTATTTTTAAATTCTAAAAAAATTCATGAAGATCATTTTCTTTATTTCTGACTTTCTGAAATTTTTCTAGAATTTCATTTTGACTCCTACTATTTTTGATCTTTTTCACTTATTTGAGTGATATTAATTAGTTTAAAAATACTTTTCTGTTTTAAAAAATTACCAAAAAGTTTATTAAAATATTTGAGATCATTTCTGACTTTTCTATGGTTTCTTCTAATTTTTATTTGACACTTTGAATATAATTTGCTATTTTGTCTTTTATTTTCATTAAAAAAAAATTTAAAAATCATTTTTCTTCTTTTTGTTTTGTCCATTAATTGTAATTTATTTCTTTTAATATATTCTGACTATGTGATTGTTGATCATGAACTTTTTTAATATCATTGGATCTTGGGTGTTGAGTTTAACTCCACCAAAATGGATGAATGATTTTAATGATAGTTTGATCAAAATATTTGATTCAAATACATCTCCTCCCTCTTCATCTTATCCCTTTCTTACTTGTACCACATGTTGTTAGAGAATGATCTACATATCATTTCTCTAAACATATGGTACATAGATTGCTATTGATTGGTCTCAAAATAGGTGCGACTTCTATATAAGTCCACTTACGATTGCTTAACATAGCGCTAAATTTTGGTCTGATTCGAGAAATGATCATTCGTGGCCCAAACCTATGTTTGCAAGCCCAAGTGTGTTTAATTTGAAACCTTTGATCCAATAATCTTGAAGTTCATTGTTAGGAGGCTTTGGTCTTATTAATCCTCTAATGGACTTTAATAAAATTTGGTCTAAGTGAATCATTTAAACATCGTTGATCATTTGTTGTTGTCATGAGAATTTGAAATGAATGATATACTTGATAAAAAGCAAATAAAACTTGTTATTGAGAGGATTTGATTTTATCAATCTTCTAATGAGTTTTTAAATGCAAGATTCAATATGGTCATTCCACTAACCTCTAATTTCTAACTCATTAACAATTGACTTTATTTTCATGCTTTTACTTCACGCCTTTATTTTTATGCACCATTTATTTTAGTATTTACATTTTATGCTATTTCCATCTTTGCTCACTTGAGAATATATCTTTTATGTCATTTTTATTTTGCTCACTTAAGCTTTCATTTTCTTTTTGAAGATACCTAATAATCAACTTGAACAATAAAAAAGCTTTAAAGTTACTTGGACTACTTGGTTACTATCCTTGGCATTTTGGGAGTTATGGACTTTTTAGACTTAGGATTAGAGACCTTGACCTACCTGTTGACCTCGGTGACTTCTATTGCTATTTTGTCTGGAGTTCTTGGAGTTTACCCCAAGACATTGGGTTGTTTGTTTCTTTGTGTGCAAGTTACTCTGATTATGTGATTTGTCTATGATTGGGAATTCATCTGTATACAGTCGTTGCTCTGCCAAATTTTTGTGAAGACTTAATGAATTTGAAGCTTGGTTTTTTTAAGAGGTTTATTATTTTGTTTGTGTGGTTTTGATCCAAAGGATGAGAATTATATATTGACTCATTATGTCAAGTGTTGGCTTCTTGCTGGTTAGAAGGTTCTTTTCCCTAGCTTTTACCTTATGCTTTAGGATAGTCCCTTCATCTTCTCCCATCTTCTTTAATTTCAAAAATCTTCTCCCTCCTTTTGAAAACTATTATTGTTTTTAAAACTTGAACTGCTTTCATAATAAACTTGGACTTAGGTCCATGCATTTTCAAAACATTTTCTTAATCAAACTTTAACCAACTTAATCATACTTTGACTTTTTTTTTGTGAGAAAACTAAAAGCCAATCAATCTCATTCAAACATATTTTTTCCACTTCGGCTTTCTACTTTAAAACTTTTCTCAAAAGATTAGACTCTTGTCAATTCTTGTAGTGATGCGAGCTATTATACTTCTAAGATATATAGTGAAGAGATATTTTCCACTTAGGTGTCGAGTGAGGATTTGTTGATTTTAAAATCCAAGCCATATCCTCCACTTTGAGATTACACAAATCCTCCTTTCTCATAATCGTGGGTAGTAAGTATGTACCTCCACTCAGATATGACGATGATGTCTCGCGTCTTAAAATTAACCAACACACTTGTGTTTTAAAATTTTTAAAGGTGAACTACGAGTACCCTGATCCCCTATTACACAAAAGGTGATACGTAGGCTCTAAAGGTTCGCAACCGCGGCAGGTGCAAAAGTTGTAAAAAATATTTCTTTTCTCACCCCCACAATCTATTTTTGTATACAACACTTATAGCCATAATACACAAATTTTCAAAGATATTCCTGCGGAGTACCATAGATGTTTAGGGTGCTAATACCTTCCCTTTGCATAACCAACCCCCGAACTTAGATTCTCTCCCCCTCTTTTTGGGTTATTCGCTCTTTTCCCATTCCTTTGGAAATAATAAAGCGCGGTGACAATTTTTATTTGATCTGTGTGAGTCAAGTCAATCCAATGGCTTAGTATCAACATTTCCACCGCTACACTGGCCTAAGTGGATCACTCGTAGCATCTGGTGTCATATAAGGATGTGACCTCTTGAAATACCACTAGATGTAGTTGTATGCATCACTGTAATCGTTAGGAGGTATGGTACTTCGTGCCTCATCCAGTATCATATGCTTAAGTAAATCATCATACATTGCATCTATATATCCATGTGTCTGGTTGATGTATTTTAAAGCATCACGGTCCTGCTGAAAAATGAATCATCGTTAGAAACTTTGACTATTATAACAAATGTGTTTCAAAGAATTAATACAATTCGAGCATCCAGATACTTACCTCCCTGCCCCACACATGTCTGGCAGTATGGTCTAGATATATAGGCTGCAACAATAAATCAAATGGGCCTCCTCGTGTGCCTTGACATGTACTTGTGGGGCTTCTAGGGCATCAGGAGGTGACACCCGCCTCCTACAGAAAGATGAAGGAGAAGATGCATGTGTTAGAACATAGTTTGATTCTACAACCCTCGTAAGAGTTTTGATGATAACAAACACAAAGAACAATTATGCACTATAAAATTATACTCTGTTTTGTAGAGAAGTTCTGATGGAAGTAGATTAGAATATAAGCTACAAGGATGTTCCTACTGTGAACATAGACTATTCTCAGAAAGTTCTGATGAATGAAGATCAGAAGTTGCGCTAAGAGAAAGACGTTTTAACTCTGAAAGTCTAACGCTGCAAACAGGACCTTATGATTCTGACCTTCCAAAGTTCTGAAGCAAGCATCAAACAAATTCCTTAATGTTCTGAAACGTTACAATTAATCAAAGTTATATCAAATGCAATGACTACAAACAGACAAAGATCTTTTATTTAAGGAAAACGCATTAACTGACATTTATCAAGTTTACAAATATTCAAGATTGTTGCGCCTATTTAAACAAGGTATGAGGATAAATCGTTTACAATTTACACACTATAATTCACAATACTTCAATGCTGCTACTCCTCATTCATACTACTCTTTAAACTGTGTAATACATCACAAGTCTGTGATACTGTTTTTGTAAAGAAAAACATATTGTACACTGCTTTATTCATATTTTGTTTAGTTCAATTCCTTGAGATAAACCGGGTTGTGGTTATACTCAAGAAGACTTTGGCAGTAGTCAAAGTAGTTGTATAATCAAGTTTGATTAGTGAATTAAGACCTCGTTGGAGAGAGGCGAAATCACCTTGGCGGGTGGACTGGAGTAGTTTGAGTTCAAACGAACCAGGATAAAAATCATCGTGTTATTTGCATTGATTTTTAAGATTCTAACTTAACCCCCCTTTCTTATGTTTTTCAATTCTTCAATTGGCATCAGAGCACCCGGTTCTGAGTTCAAGCACTTAACCGTGTCAGTAAAAGATCCAAGCTAAGAAAAACACTATGGTGGGACCAAGTTAGAACATCAGCAATGACTACCATGATGAGAAAGACAATCAACAACAAACCTCCAATTTTTTATGGAGAGAACTTTGATTACTGGAAAGACAGAATTGAAAGCTTCTTTCTGGCTCATGATGCTGATCTTTGGGATATGGTAATTGATGGGTACATGCATCCTGTGGATGAAAGTGGTTAGAAGATTGATAATAAAAGAATTTCTGATCATCAAAAGTGTGACTTCAGAAATCATCACAAGGCCAGAACTACTCTCTTGAGTGCCATCTCATATTCAGAGTATGAGAAGATCACAAACAGAGAGACAACTAAGAACATGTTTGATTCTATGAGAATGACGCATGAAGGCAACATGTAAGTAAAAGAAACCAAAGCCATTACGCTCATTCAGAAGTATGAAGCTTTTAAGATGGAAGAAAGTGAAACCATTGGAGCAATGTTCTCAAGATTCCAAATTCTGGTTGCTGGGCTGAAAGTTCTGAACAAAGGGTATTCAACTGCTGATCATGTAAAAAAGATCATCAGAAGTTTCCCAAAGCAATGGAGGCCCATGGTCATTACTCTCAAACTGGCAAAAGATCTTAACAAGATATCTTTAGAAGAACTTGTCAGCTCACTCAGAAGTCATAAGATAGAGTTAGAAGATGATGATCCCCAAAAGCAAGGTAAGCCATTAGCTCTTAAATCTAACAAAAAATATGATTATAAAGTTTTGCAGGCTATGGAAGAAACCTCTGGCGGATCCTCATCAGAATAAGACAAATTGTATCTTCTCTCCAGAAGAGTCAATCAATTGTGGAAGCAGAGGCAAAGGAAGTTCAGAAGTTCCAGAAGAACAAGGAATCAAAATGAATCTTCTTCTGGACACAGAAAGTATGAATCATCTTCTGGACACAAAAAGTCTGAATCATCTTCTGGACACAGAAATTCAAGCAACAGGGACATTGTATGCTATGAGTGCAATGAACAAGGGCACTACAAAAGCGATTGTCCAAGGCTTCAGAAGGAGAAACCCAAAAAGAAGTTCTTCAAGGAGAAGAAGAAAAGTCTTATGGCAACATGGGATGACTCAGATACTTCTGACGCAGACATATAATCAGAAGATGAAAGAGCCAACATTGCTCTTATGGCCAACGTGACAGAAGATACTGAATCATCTAGGTCAGAATCAGAATCAGACACATAAGACGTATTTCCTGACTTTACTGTAAATTTTACTAAAGCTGAATTAGGAGAAAGTATGAGTGAAATTCTTGAAAGATATCAGCAGCTTCGAGTCAAATTCAAGAACCTGAAAAAGGATCTAGTTTTTGACTCTGAAGAAACTGAGAATCTGAGGTTAGAAAATTCTGAGCTAAAAGAAAAAATTTCAAAACTTGAAAACGATTTACAAAACACTCAGAAGGAAAAAATCTCAGAGGTTCCTAGTAACTCTGATAAGATCATAAAGGAATATGACCATAGCTTTCAGAAGTTCCTTGCTAAAAACATAGATAGAAGCAAGATGGCTTCAATGATCTATGAAGTTAGCAGAAATGGCAGAAAAGGTATAGGATACAAAGGTAAACTATCCCAACCTAAGAAAGTCAAGGACTTAGTTATTAAACGCACTCCTTTAAAATATCACTTTACCTATGGGCACACACATGACTTAAAATATACCAGTAATGATTTTTCTGCTAAACCAAAATTCAAACAGAATTTTGGTAACACTAACAAAAAAGGACCCAAAAAGATATGGGTACCTAAGGATAAAATTATATATGTAGCATATATCTTTGACAGTAAGACAAAAACACCAATCATGGTACCTGGACTCTAGATGCTCTCGACATATGACGGGAAGAAAGCATATGCTCCAAAGCCTGGAACTTAAATCTGGAGGCTACGTAGGTTTTGGAGGCAATCAGAAAGGAAAGATCATTGGTTCTGGAGTTGTCGGTAACGGTAACATCCCTTCTATTAATAATGTTCTGTTAGTAGATGGATTAATGCATAACTTGTTATCCATAAGTCAATTAAGTGATAACGGTTATGATATAATCTTTAATCAAAATTCCTGTAAAGATGTTAGTCAGAAAGATGGATCTATCCTATTTAATGGAAAGAGAAAGAACAACATTTACAAAATAAAACTTTCTAAACTAAAAGTCAGAACGTAAAATTCCTACTGTCTGTTAACAACGAGCAATGGGTCTGGTACAGAAGATTGGGGCATATTAGTATGAGAAGAATATCTCAGATTAACAAACTCAATCTGGTCAGAGGACTTCCTAATATGAAGTTCATCTTAGATGCTATGTGTGAAGCATGTCAGAAAGGCAAGTTTGCAAAACCCCCTTTTAAAGCAAAAAATGTTGTTTCTACCTCTAGACCATTAGAACTTCTGCACATAGATCTATTTGGACCAGTGAAAACTGCATCCATTAGTGGCAAGAAGTATGGGTTAGTGATCGTAGATGACTATAGCATATGGACATGGGTAAAGTTCTTAAGACACAAGGACGAGTCACACTCTGTGTTCGTTGCTTTCTATAACCAAGTCCAAAATGAGAAAGATCTTAGAATTGTCAAAGTCAGAAGTGATCATGGTGGAGAATTTGAAAACAAAAAATTTGAAATATTTTTTAATGAGAATGGCATCTCTCATGATTTCTCTTATCCTAGAACTCCCCAACAAAATGTATTTGTAGAAAGAAAGAATAGAACTTTACAAGAAATGGACAGAACCATGATCAATGAGACTAACATTGCTAAGAACTTTTGGGCAGAAGCAATTAACACAGCATGTTACATTCAGAATAGAATCTCCATAAGACCTATTCTGGATAAGACTCAATATGAACTGTGGAAGAACAGAAAGCCCAGAATTTCGTATTTCCATCCATTTGGATGTATTTGTTTTATGCTTAACACCAAAGAAATTCTGAACAAGTTTG
This sequence comes from Vicia faba, assembly GCA_948472305.1. Classification (NCBI taxonomy): domain Eukaryota; kingdom Viridiplantae; phylum Streptophyta; class Magnoliopsida; order Fabales; family Fabaceae; genus Vicia; species Vicia faba. Next base: position 1,373,018,967 of record OX451739.1, on the reverse strand, counting down.
ACTCTAAAACACAGAAGTGTATTATGTTAGGATACTCTGAACGCTCAAGAGACTACAGAGTATACAACACAAAAATATAGATTGTAGACGAGTCAATCAGTGTTAGATTTTATGACAAGCTTGGCTCTCAAAAGTCAAAGCAAAATGAATCTCTTGTAGATATAAAAGTTCAGTTCACAGGTACTGAAGGCCATACATCAGAACCTCCCAACAAAGACTCACAAACAACATCAGAAGTAAATGTCACAAACACTACAGCAACATCTGAAGAACCTCTCTAGAAAAGACTATCCAGAAGCAGCCTAACTCATCCCGTAGACAAAATTATAGGAAATAAGGAAGATCCAGTCAGAACAAGATCCACATTCAGAAATTCTGAAGAATCTCTCATGGGATTGGTATCTCTGATTGAGCCTACTACCATTGATGAAGCTCTTCTGGACAACGACCGGATATTGGCTATGCAAGAGGAATTAAATCAATTCACCAGAAATGACGTATGGGATCTGGTTCCCAAACCAAAAGGGTTCAACGTCATTGGAACAAAATGGGCATTCAGAAAAAAACTGAATGAATAAGGAGAAGTCATCAAAAACAAGGCACGATTGGTTTCAGAAGGTTATAGTCAGCAAGAGGGGATATACTATATAGAAACCTTTGCTCCAGTCACCAGGTTAGAATCTATCAGACTCTTGATTTCATTTGCTGTGAATAATGGCATCACTCTCTATCAGATGGATGTCAAAAGTGCATTCTCAAATGGATACATTGATGAAGAAGTTTATGTGCACCAACCCCCTGGGTTTGAAAATTCCAAACATCTAGAATATGTTTTCAAACTAAAGAAATAACTATATGGTCTAAAACAAGCTCCCAGAGCTTGGTATGAAAGACTAAGTAGCTTTCTGTTAGAAAAGGAATTCACCAGAGGGAAAGTGGACACAGCCTTATTCTGTAAGTCATTTAAGAATGACATTTTAGTTTGTAAAATTTATGTAAATGATATAATATTTGGATCTACTAAAGCTTCTATGGTAAGAGAATTTGCTAAGTCTATGCAGGCAGAGTTTAAAATGAGCTTGATGGGAGAACTCAAATTCTTTCTGGGCATTCAGATTAATTAAACTCCAGAAGGAATCTACATACACCAGAGCAAATACGTCAAAGAACTTCTGAAAAAATTTGACTTATCAGAGTGTAAGCCATGGAAGACTCCAATGCATCCCACATGCATTCTGGAAAAGGAAGAGGTAAGTAAAAAGGTAGAACAGAAGATCTACAAAGGTATGATTAGTTCTCTCTTATATCTTACAGCTTCAATACATGGCATTCTATACAGTGTATGCTTATGTGCCAGATTCCAATCAGATCCTAGAGAATCTCACTTAATAGTTGTTAAGCGAATTTTCAGGTATCTGAAAGGTACTACTAATCTTGGTTTGTTTTTATAGAAAAACCAGTGAATACAATTTAGTAGGGTACTATGATGCTGACTTCGCTGAAGACAGAGTAGAAAGAAAAAGCACTTCTAAAAGCTTCCAGTTTCTGGGATAAAATATGATCTCATGGACCAGCAAGAGGCAATCCACAATTAATTTGTCAACAGTTGAAGCTAAATACATAGCAGCTGCGAGATGCAGCACAATGATGCTCTGGATGAAGAGTCAGCTTGAAGACTTCAACATATTTGAGAGTAACATTCATATATTTTATGATAATACTTCTGCAATATGTTTATCTAGGAATCCTATTTTGCATTCTAAGGCTAAGCATATAGAAATAAAACATCACTTTATTAGGGACTATATTCAGAAATGAATCCTTTCCTTAAAATTTATTGACAGACCATCAATGGGCTGATGTCTTTACTAAACCACTTTATGAAGATAGGTTTAATTTCATTCTGAATCATCTCAACATAAAATTATGTCCAGAATAAGAGTTCTATTTATATATTCATTAACCCTCAGAATTTTATGTTTTCTTTGTGAACATCTGATCAACAATTCTTCAAAAGTTAGAAGGACAGTTGCATCAGAATCTATCTAAGAAGATATGAATGGTTCATTTCAAAGATAAAGGCGTGTCGTTCACATTATCAACATTTGTCATCCTCTCACAAGCGTCCTTTTAAGGCTGGAAACACGTTCAAATTCTGAAGGGTCTAAAGCTTTGATTGGGTGCATTAAGATGCATGTCATTGGTAACTGTTTCATATCTCCACGCCATCCCCTATTTTCAGGATTCATAATTGTTGTGTAATCATTAATATTTTTATCTTTCTTATTAATTAAGTTTTCAAATTGATTATAAATACACATTCACTTCTTCTCGCTTTTATTTCCTCTCTAGTTTTCGTTTGCAAAAACCCTTTTTTCTCTGAAATCTCAAACAGTCAGTGTGAACAATGGCTTCATCTTCAAGCGCTAAAAATCTTCAATGTGCTCCTGGTTCATCTTCATCAACAGCAGAACAATACAAAGAACCGTCAAGAACCTTACTTACTCCAATTGATTCTCTTGAGGATCTCTGTGAGCTTATCATTAACTTTGAAAGCATGAAGGAGAATGAGTTTGATCTTACCGCAGATGTAGCTATTCAAGGATGGAACAGGTATTTCAATCGTCTTCTTGGTCCAGTGTTCCCAATTTTGGTAAAGGAATTATGGATTCATGAAACCTCATCTAATCACCAAGTAACGTCTTATGTAATGGGGAAGAAAATTGAAATCACTGAAGTGTTGATTGGAAAGCTGATTGGTTATAATGGCGGAGGAATCCGTTGCAGCGACATGGCAGAGAAATGTTCTGACCTAACAACCATATCAAGAGTAATCTTCACTTCTGGGCAGCCATCCAACAAGATTAAAGATCTAAAGGACTACTTCAGAATCTGGGCAAAGATCATTCTGGGCTGTATCAACTACAGGAAGCCAACAAGCTCTTCTGACTACGTAAATATTGATCAACAGTTTCTGTTATACTTCATTGCGAATAAGACAAAAATAAACCTTCCTCATTTGCTTTTAAATCATCTGAGAACAAGCGTGAAGGAAACAAGATAAGATGAAAGAACCAAGAGGGATTGGATATCTCTGGGCAGGTTAATTTCAGATATTCTGACTGAGAATAGGTTAATAGAGCATCTGACTGAAGCTCAGCAGATAAGCACGTTGAAGGCATGTGCTAGAAAACCCCTTAATGCCAAGAACCTAAAAAAGATAAAGATTATTGACAGCATTAAGAAGGATCCAACCATTGCTACAAAGGAAGTCATCACATCAAGGAGAATCCCTCTGAATGATTTTCCTCTATTTTCTGAAATTGATGCTTCACCAAAAATAGTTTTCAGATATTTAGAAGCATGCACGAAGGATGGAACTGCTTCAGAGCTAAACATTTGTGATCTGCATCAGCAAGCTCCAGATGTTATCCTAAAGAAGTCCAGAAAAAGAAAAGCTGCAAGAGAAGTAACTTCTCAAAAGACTCCAAAAGCTGCTAAAAAGAAAGGTAACTCTTCTTTTATTTCTGTTGTAGAATCAGTAGTTTTTCCAACATCTGAAACACCCTCCTCTCCAAAACCAATAGAAGATCCCTCACCTCAAACATTTGAAGATTTTGATATAGAGTTTGACCCCTCAGTAACTCTAGAAAACATACTAAACGGACCTCTCTCTCCCAATCCACATCTTGAATAAAATCAGCCAGAACTTGCTAGAATTCTTTCTGATATTGATCAATTTGATCCAGATCTTCAAACTCCTCACCCTGAAAACCTAAACTTTCAAACTCCTCAAACAGAAAATTCAAACTTCCAAACCACTCATCCAGAAAATCCAAACGCTACCGCTTCCCAACCAAAAAATTCATATACAAACTCTGATACCACCACACCAATTCCTGGAATAACAGAACCTCTCATGGTTCGACAACCTCTCTCCATCCAAGACATTCCAGAAATTCCATCACCTTACCATTCCACTCCATCAAACACACCTCCATCACCAATCATCATTTCTGATTCTCCTACTCCCTCTCCTATTAACCCTCCAGAAGATCACCTTAGAACCGTCATAGACTTAGAAGCGCTGGATCACCTTGCCTCAACCTCTCACAAAATTGCAATTCCCAAACCAAAACCAACTATCACCAAAGCAGATGTTGGTAGAAATTTATTGATTTTTGAAACAGAAATAATGGAATGGGTTAACTCTTTGAAGCAAGCAAGCTTAGAAAATCCAAATCCTACTGCTTCTGATTCTCACTGGAACCGATTCAGAAGATGGTTCAACTCGGAATCCTAGAAACTCAGGGAATTAAGCTATGAACTGGCCTAACAGAACTTTTGTGATCAGCTGAAAGTTTTCAAGGATCAAGTTCTGAGTCACTGAGAAAGGAAATCAATTCTTCTGCTGGACAATGCTCCATGGAAAGAGAACCAACCTTTAGAAGTTATTGAACCATGCTCTGAAAATCTTCCTCTGGCTATTATTCAAGACAAATGCAAAGCAACTGAAGAAGCCACTGAATTAGAAACTGCTACAGTGTGTTATGAGAAACTTGCATCTTCTGTGGATACACCAACTTCATCTTTGGTTATGCAAACTCTGGAAGAGTTAAAGAAAGAGAATGCAGTGATCAAAGAAAGATTGGACAAGAAAGAAGACACGAGCAAAGAAATCAAGGAAATGCTAGGAAAACAAGAGGATTCAAGCACTCAGATTAAGAGCTTGCTAGAAGCGTTGTTCACACGACTTCCCCCTCCTCAATCTTAGTTTTTTTATAACTTGTTTTTTCATTCATTTATCTTGTTTTATTTGGCTCTAAAAGTGTTATTGAAATCATGTTTTAATATAAATCATCTTTTTGACTCTGAATATTAGTGTTTATATTGCTTTTTGATTCCTGACAAAAAGGGGGAGAATGTAAGATATTTTCAATAACAGTATATCGAGACAAAGTCTCAAACATTTTGAATATCATAACTTCTCATTTTTTTCCTGAAATCAAAACAGGAACAAAACTCTGATGAAGACAAAAGGAGATGCATCAAAAGCTCTGATCAGAATGAACTTCAGGGAAGTAATTTATCTCTATCTGAGTGCTCAACTCAGGGGGAGACTCTCTAATGCTTTATGTTCTATCTATTTTAATTTAAATATCCTAGTTTTTGTCATCATCAAAAAGGGGGAGATTGTTAGAACATAGTTTGATTCTACAACCCTCATAAGAGTTTTGATGATAACAAACATAAAGAACAATTATGCACTCTAAAATTATACTCTGTTTTGTAGAGAAGTTCTGATGAAAGTAGATCAGAAGATAAGCTACAAGGATGTTCCTACTGTGAATGTAGACTATTCTTAGAAAGTTTTGATGAATGAAGATCAAAAGTTACGCTAAGAGAAAGACGTTTTAACTCCAAAAGAAATTCTAACGCTGCAAACAAGATCTTATGATTCTGACCTTCCAAAGTTCTGAAGCAAGCAACAAATAGATTCCTTAATGTTCTGGAGCGTTACAATTCATCAAAGCTATATCAAATGCAACAACTACAAACAAACAAGGATCTTTTATTTGAGGAAAGCACATTAACTGACATTTATCAAGTTTCCAAATACTCAAGATTTCTGCGCCTATTTAAACAAGGGATGAGGATAAATCATTTACGATTTACACATTACAATTCACAATACTTCAACACTACTACTCCTCATTCATACTACTCTTTAAACTGTGTAATACATCACAAGTCCGTGATACTATTTTTGTAAAGAAAAACATACTGTACACCGCTTTATTCATATTTTGTTTAGTGCAATTCCTTGAGATAAACCGGGTTGTGGTTATACTCAAGAAGATTTTGGAAGTAGTCAAAGTAGTTGTGTAATCAAGTTTGATTAGTGAATTAAGACCTCGTTGGAGAGAGGCGAAATCACCTTGGAGGATGAACTGAATTAGTTTGAGTTCAAACGAACCAGGATAAAAATCATCGTGTTATTTGCATTGATTTTTAAGATTCCAATTCAACTCCTCTTCTTGTATTTTTTAATTCTTTAGCGTGCGTCCAAGAAGTTGACGCATCTGCGTCAATCGAACTAGAACCAACCGGTGTATGCAATAATCGAGCTATTTCTCTTTGAATTGATGCATATTGCGTAACTCTATTGTCCATCAATCTATCTTGGTTATGAACCATACTGCCTATAATTAAACCACACGAGCATTATATAGATGAAACAATAAGGTGAAGCCAAACAATGCAAACATAAAAAATTCAGAAATGCATCTCTAGATTTAAGAAAAATGTTGAAAAAGTTTGGAGATGCATCTCCATAATATTTTGCAACTCAAAAGAAAGAAAATTGCAGTAATGCAATCAAATCCAAAATCCAAAAAAATGCATTGATCATTTAAACTATCTATCAAACACATTACTCAATTAAGTAACATATCCAAACTACCTATAACATAACCTAATGCTCAATTTAAAAAAATGTATATTGAAATCAAAGAAGTATAGAGAAATAAAAAACTTACCAAATATGAGTTTGATGTTTATCTCTTTTATCAATTGGATGTTGATGGTAGAAATTTGAAGTATGTTGAATGAGTTTGAGATTTTGTGATTTGAGAAGGATCGGGAGTTGAGAAGTTTTGAGAGTTTGAGGAGTTTGAGAGTTTTGAGAAGCAAACAAAGAGAAGAGACTCTGACGTGTATTTGATTAAAATAGAGTTTGAAGATTCGTCTCTGTAAGTTATGTGGTGATGAATTTTTGTAATTTTTTTGACATAGCTTGAGGGCCTGACTCAAAAACGAATGTGAATGCGGTACGTTCGGAGATGCAATTCTAAATTCTAGGAGTAGTTTTTATTTTTCACTAGGATAGAGAAGCAATACTTACCAGACATAAAACAATGCCCTAATTTAATAGATTGATATACTTATTTGTGCCAATCATCCCAAGTACTAGTGATGTGGCCAATAAGGTATTTCTTTTGGAAAGCTCCTATTATTTTTATGTTTATTTGTTTAATTGGATTGGAGAAGCAGTGGTGTAATCAGTTTCGTTTGGGCTAATTTTTTGTCAAAGAAATATTCAAATTATTGACATCTCCATTAATTTGGTTTGGTTCAATTTTTATTGTTTTTCAAAAATAGAATTGAACCAAACTAACCGGTTTAATTCGGTTGATCAATTTCAATGTTTTTTTCAATCATTATATTTATCAATGTATCCACACTATCATATTTTGTGATATATTTTCTATTATTATTTTTTCATATAATACATTTCATATAATTTATTTAATATATTTCATGTTCTACTTTTTAAACAACTTACAAGTTATACTTAATTCATATAAAGTAGCGATATAATTTTCATTGTATAATGAAATAAAGTCACTATCAAATACACAAATTAACACTTAATAATGACTAATATAACTAAAATAAATTCACTATAAAATATAAAAATTAACATTTGTTAGTGACTAAAAACAAAATAAAATTTCAATTTCTTTCCCATTTGAATCTCCAACTCACCATCCTAAAGTAAATTCATATAAACACTAATATAGAATATTAAATTTATTTTTAAATTGAACAAATGAAATTAAATTCAACCTTAAATTGGATCATCTAATTCATATTGTCACTCTATCATTGTTAACCTCGCCACTAATTAGATATATTTTAATTATTCTTCAAAATCAAAAGATAACACATAAATAAATAAAAAAATAGTTTGACAATGGCATTAATAAAGTAAACAATAAAAAAATATTTTAAACTTTCTTAAATTCTTGAAGTTGTTGCACTTCATTTATTTTTTTCGGTAAATCAAGTACCTTAAAGTCTCTTAAATATTTTCATAATGGATAACTATAACCATTGTTTTGGTTGATCAGTTTGACACTTTATAAAAATTAAAATCGAGAATTAAATCAAATTATTTTAATATTTATCAGTTTAGTTCAGTTTTTGAATTAAACCAAAAAAATAAATATTTTTTTCTGTATAGTTTGATTTGAATTTTTTGTTTAATTAATTTTTTCTGCTCCGTATACACTCTTATAGAAAAGAGTGTAGAAATATAAATTTTGAGGTTAATCATGATGGTCAATTTAAATATGTTATTAATTATTTTTAATCATTGGTTAAATAACATAACAAATTGTTGCAATTCATAATTATCAATTGAATGCAATTTATTACAATTTCAAAATTTGATAAATATAATTTATAAATGTTTAATGCAAATTGTGTGGTTAATAATTAGTGTATTTGAATGCAATTTAATCTTTTTATTTTTTATATTTTATTTGGTTGGTGAAGAAAAGATAGAGGGAAAGAAGTGAAAGAAAATAAATTAAAAAGAAAGAAAAGTAATAAAAATAGATTATTATTATTTTTTAATTTTTTTAATTTGATATGAGAAAAAATGAAATAAATGTATTTATAAAATGATGTAAACATTTATTAAAAAATGTTATGATAAGAAAAATTTATTTCAATCATTAAAAAATTACACATCCGTTATAAAAATAAAAATAAAAATAAAGAGAAAAAAAATATTTTGTCACAACCAAAGTAAATTTTCCAACTTAATAATTTTTAAAATATTTTTATTTATAAACATAAAAAATAATAAAAGAAATATAAGTATTTTTATGTATTTATATATACAATGAGAACTAACTTGATTTTTTTTCAAATAACCAAAATTTTAAATTTTAATACTAAACTAATTAACCTTCCACCATAATTTTCAATATAACCATGTTTCAAACAACAAAAAAATAGATTAAAAAAGGGGCGTCACTCCTCCTGTATTTTCTTAACTTTTTACCAGTTACATATGAATTTATCTACGAATTCGATATTACTTACGGATTTACCTGTAAATTTTTTTCTGCAGCTAAATCCGCAAGTAACATCAAATCTGCAGGTAACTTGAAAAAGTTAAAAAAAATATAGGAGACATCAATTCAAGTGACGCCTCTTCAATCCATTTTTCTATTTGAAACATAGTTATATTGAAAATTATGGCGAAGGTTGGTTAGTTTGGTATTAAAATTTAAAATTTTAGTTATTTAAAATAAAATCAATTAACTTAATATAATAAAATGTATTTTTTAAAACAAACAAGACTATTATTGATCATATTGGGCTTTTTCATACTTAGTTTGGGCCTGAATAAATAACGGGCCTTCCTCAATCCAGATTTTGGTCTCATTCAATGTTGCCCTGCTAGCTACTTTGTGAGCTATCAAGTTGTTTTTTCTCCTTGTGTGTGTAACCCTAGCGCTTCTGAGACCCATCATCTTCCTCTTAATGTTATTGCACAACAAACCATTCTTGTTCCTATGCATGTCTGAATCGTTCATCATCTTAACTAAAGCTTCATTGTCCGATTCAAATTTTACTTTTTGGAAACAATAATCTAACACTATTTCTACAACTATTTTGAGAGCCAACATTTCTGCATCAAAAGGATCGACATTGCCCTTCACCCGTTTCATCGCCACCGCCATTATTTCACCCCTCCCATCCCTATATATGATACTGATGCCCCAAATTCCTCGATGCTTTAGAGAAGCATCCATGTTAGCTTTTATCCAACCTTCTTCTAGCTTCCTCCATCTAGAGTAAGGTGAGTAGATGTTGAAATTTTAATTCCTTTTCCCTGTTTCATTTACTTTCCCCTTTCCTCCCATTTGCTTGTTATCATGAATACTAACATTCTGGTCTTGGTGGTTTTCATGTTCCTGCTTCTTTGCATATGTTCCTTGGTGTTCCCCAATTGATGAGCTAGTTCACTTATGGAGAAAGAGATTTCTAGAATTTTATTGCTAGCTTTGCTACCTCTATTGTGCTTTTCCAGGTACTTTATACTACATTCGTTCCACTCTAAGCTGTGGTCTTTCTACTAACTTATTATTTTTCCTTTGTCTTTTAAGGTTAGGTTCCTTTGGTGCTCCATTTGATTGTTATTAGTTGCATTATAGTTCTCACCATCGTTGTGTTGGTAAGTGTTGTTGTTACCATCCTTTTTATTTGTTCTACTATCATTTTGCCTTTTCCTTTTTTTGATTTTGTCTCTTTGATTGGTAGTCTTTTCTCAATTATTTCCCTACTGGTTTATCTTGATGTCGTTCACCTCCTCATGCCCTACTGGTAGTTGTTATATTAATTTCTTCTATAACCAGTATATCCTTGTCTTCATAGAAAAGTAAATATCTAGCATGCCAAATAATGTCAATTATATTGCACATCATTACAATTGTCTCTTGATCCCTGTCGGTTAGCATATCCCTCTGCTAATCTATAAAGGATTGATTTGAATTCTTCCCGAAATTAATTGTAAATTGAGAATCAAACTAGACTTGTTTCACCCAATCACAATATTTAAAGCAATGATTTATGGATTCCAGTCTAGAGTTGCATCTAGGATAGAGGGGGTAACATCTAAACCCCCCATTACTGAGGTTTTCTCTAATCAGTATGAAGTTATTTATGATACACCATAATAGCATCTATTGTTTGTAAGTTGTTTGATAGATCCAAATGTTTTTCCAGACTTGACTATCTTTATCCTTGTTAGACCCCCTACCATGCCTCATCCATTTGTCTCCAATATTTTGTATTTAAATTCCCATACTATAAAGGCCATTTTTTTAGTTTCCCAACCTATGACGTCTTCTTCTATAGAGTGAAACACTATTTTAATAATTTCCTATGTGTCAATCTGATTAAGGTTTTGCTTGATGATTTTTTGTGTCAAATTTTGGCTTCCTTGTCAATTAGGTCCTTAACTTCGGTTACCCTTGTTTCATGGGGTTTTCGTGTCAGGACTTTAAACCCGCACTGAATTTGAATCCAATTCTCGTTCAAAACATTAACACTCTTTTTGTTACCTATGATTCAACATACCCCATTTTTCAGAATCCAGCTGCTGGAATGAATACTACGACATATATAACTAGGGGTTCTTCCCAATTTTACTTGAAAGAAGCTATCTTTAGGGAAATATTTTGCATTGAGAATTCTGGCCACCAAGGAGCCAGGGTTTGTGATGATCCTCCACCCTTCTTTAGCTAGCATAACTAAGTTGAAATCTTCGAGGTTTCTAAAACCAAGTCCACCGTCCCTTCTAGAGTTACATAACATAACCCATTTATTCCAATAGATTTTATTTCTATTATAATTTTCTCTCCACCATAATTTATGTGTAAGCTGATCCATTTTGTTGCAAGTAGTCTTAGGGATAAGAAAAGTACTCATCATGTAAGCGGGGACTACTTGGAGTACAACCCTAAGAATAATGGTTCAGTCAGTAAGAGAGAGACTTCTAGTTTTCCAATTGCTAGTCTTTTGTCTGATTCTATCCACTAAAAAGTTAAAAGATTGATTTTTAGATATACCTAAATGAGTAGGCATACCTAAGTAAGTCTAAATGTTATTGGTGACTCTAATCCATTTAGTAAACAAATTTTTGGCTCTTCAAATATGTTTTTGTTAAACACCATTTTTTATTTTTCAAAATTAATCTTTTCCCCTGATGTCTCTTGGTAGGTATTGATGATTATGAGCAAACTTCATGCTTTATTTTCATTTACTCTATATAATAGAAGACTATCATCTGCAAAAAAGTAGATGAGTTATGTTAGGTGAATGTCTAGCTATAGATATCCATGTTAGCTCTTTTTTTATACAAGCTTCCTTAAGAATATTTGATAGAACATCCGCACATAAAATAAAAAGGTAGAGAGAGGGGACCCCCTTGTCTAAGGCCCCTAGTAGAAGAAAATCTTTATGTAGGATAACCATTAATTAATATGGAGAAAGATGTAGACGTGATGCAATTCATAATTATGGTAGTTAATCCTATTAGAAAACCCATAAATAATAACATATTTTCTATGAAACCCTATTCCAGCCTGTCATATGCTTTTTGTAACACTCCATTATCCAAAATTAATAAATATAATATAAAATCATGAAAAATAACGCATCAGAGTCCACAATGAGATGTCACATAATTCAAAAATCCATAAAGTTTACAAACACTTTATTTCTTCGTTTATCCAAAATATTTATTCGGTAGCGGAAAATCAACTTAAATCAGTTTAATGGTATTCCAGTCTCAACAACAAATCAAACTCCACAATATGTGGTCCATCATAAGTTTATAGTAAATGTGCAACAATTAAAATCATGCAACAACATACTAAAAGCCCAAAATCCCGTGTTACATATTAGAGCGACTCATAAGACTCGATCTGGTAACATCTCTTCAAGCACTACTCGGGTACCTGATTATCTATACTCCCGAGGGAGCACATGCACAACAACACAAAAGGGGTGATAATTTCATTCGATAATCACAGGGTGAATAAAACATGCTAAGGAGTAGTAAATCACATCATACAGATAATACATCATAAACAACCATCATTCGCATTAGACGACATCAATTCAATCATCAATGCAATTCAATGAGACCTACATTAACATGTATGTGGTGCCATCGAGGCATGAGCCCCCAACATATTGCCAATTGAGAAACAACAGAGCATAAGCCCTCATCACAATGCCATTCCAGGCCAACATTAGAGCAATAAGCCCTCACCAATGAATGCATGCAACAATATCATGCAACAACGTAAATTATACACGACAAGGAATAAGCCTTCATCATGGTGCCAATTTAGGTCATCCACATCATTATCATCATAATCATTAACATTACCTCATAACAACATCGTAAGCAAAACAACATCATAATAAACAACTTACCGTTTTGGTGAAACAAGGGGGAAATATTCCTATCCTAACTTAGGTAATAGAAATATAATATTTTTCATTAATTCTTATCCTTCAAATCATAGTTCATGGTGTTAGCTACCTACTGCTTTAAACGACACCTCAATCAGATGCCTAAAACTAAAGTTATGATCGATTCAAGAAAGTTTAAAACAACGTTCAACGAAGCCCTGTGTCGCCCGACAAAACTTCCTTTGCCTCACCCTTCGCTCGGCGACGCTAGGCGTGATGCCCTCCAGTAACTCATCCAAAACTCGCCTCCTTCTCGCCTCTGCTTTCTCCTGGCGAAACACCATCGCTCAACGACACTCCCTGTATCGCCCGACGATACTCTGTGAACAAGGTTTTCCTGTTTGCGATTCTGCACTATACCAGACCAATTTTCCTGCGATTTTGTCACATTACGGGTCCTAAAAAGTCATCTGCGCATATATTTTTACTATCTATCAATTCATCACAACACAATACTTTTTGTACACCAATTACGGGTCTTTTTTTCAACATCAAATCCTCTAATCCTAATTTCTATTACTCATAGGTTCCAGGTTGAGGTTTTGTGGTACCATCATCATAACAACAAAATCACCAACAACAATTCACAATTATAACATCATAATATCATGCCCAATCAAATACAATAACATTATTCAACTCAACAAAGATCAATCATGCATCAAATACACCAAAAACAACCTAAGAGGGAAAGGAACCCTCACTACCCTCTCATGTAAAATCACCAATTATAGAATCCATTCACCCCTTACCTTGATTCAAAGCTTTGATCTTTCCAAGATTGTGGATTCCTCTTTTCCCTAGCTTTTTCCTTCTCCTTGCCTTTTCTCATTCTATGGTTTATATGTCGTTTTCTCACTTTTGTTTTCTTATATCGGCCTCTAGACCCCTAATGTCTATATCCCAAAAATGCCCTTCCTCAACTTAATTACTTATTTAATTATGAATATTATAAACACTATTTTATTCATAATAATTAATAACAAATAATATAATAATAATAATATTACTAATATTCTCTATTCACCCCTTGTTCTCTACACTTTTAGTCATACACCCCTCAACACTTCAACCTCTAATTTTCCGAATTGCATCACATCACATAATAAAATATGTCAACACAAGTAAACACATAATCTCATATAATTATTTTAAATAAAAATAATCCTAATTAAATCGGGGTGTTACAACTCTCCCCCACTTAGAAGATTTTCGTCCTCGAAAATTACCTTATATGAACAATTCTGGATAACACTCCCGCATCTTGGTTTCTAACTCCAACGTCATGCTTTCTCTAGCTGCTCCTCCCCAAACTACTTTCACTAGAGGGATTTCCTTGCCTCTCAGCTTCTTCATTTCAAGGTCTTTGATCCTCACTGGTAAGGTTTCTACCGTAAGATTATCCCTTACCTGTATGTCATCCATCGGAATTACATGAGATGGATCCGCAATATACTTCTGAAGTTGCGACACGTGGAACACGTCATGAAAATTCGAAATATTAGGTGGTAATGCCACTATATACGCAAAAGTTCCAACTTTATCTGAAATTTGATACGGGCCAATAAATCGAGGAGTAAGCTTCTTCGATTTCAACGCTCTCCCAACACCGTAATTGGGTTGACTCTCAAAAAGACATGATCCCCTTCTTGAAATTCAAGGTCCTTCCTTCGCTTGTCATGGTAACTCTTTGTCTACTCGGCGAAGCTTTCATCTTTTCTCGAATTAACTTTACTTTTTCTGTAGTCTCTCGTACAATTTCGGGTCTAAGCATCACACTTTCACCAGATTCGTACCAACACAAAGGCGTTTTACACCTCCGACCATACAATGCCTCAAAAGGTACCATACTAATACTGGAATGAAAACTATTGTTATAAGTGAACTCAATCAGTGGAAGGTAACTATTCCATGTACCTCCTTTCTCAAGGACACAAGCTCTCAACAAATTCTCTAACGATTGAATAGTCCTCTCTGTCTGACCATCAGTTTGTGGGTGATACACATAACTCAATCTCAGTTTAGAACCTAACGCATCCTGCACACTCTTCCAAAAATCAGAAGTAAACCTTGGGTCTTTATCAGATACAACACTTGATGGAACATCGTATAGCTTTACAATCAAACAAATATAAATCTCTGCTAACCTCGACACTGGAAAACCGACACCGATTGGAATAAAATGAGCTGACTTTGTTAGCCTATCCACAATCACCTAAATTGAATCATGTCCTCTTAGAGTGCTCGGCAATCCCATTACAAAGTCCATGGATATACTGTCCCATTTCCATTCTGAAATATCTAACGGTTCCAATAACCCTGCAGGTTTCTGATGTTTAACTTTCAACTTCTGACAAGTCAAACATGCATACACGACTTGCGCCACATCACGCTTCAATCCTGGCCACCAAAACAACTTCTTTAAGTCTCGATACATCTTAGTCGCACCTGGATGGATACTTAATCCAATTCTATGACTTTCTTCTAGAATCATCCTTTTCATCTCGGAGTCATCAGGAATACAAATTCTATCTCGGAACCTCAGCACACCTTTTGCGTCTACCTTGAAATTACTATTCTCTGACTGATTACTCATAACCATCAAATCCACAAACTTCACATCTAGCTTCTGAGCATCTTTAATATTATCCAAGAAATCATTGTTAATTTTCAACATTCCTAACACCACACTCTGCGGTGTAACTTCGCAAACTAAACTTATTTCTCTGAATTTTTCAATCATCTCCAATTCCTTAACCATCATAGCAGACATATGCAAAGTCTTTCGAATCAAAGCGTCGGCTACAACATTAGCTTTACCTGCATGATAGTTCAAACCAAAGTCGAAGTTCTTCAATAGTTCTAACCACCCACGCCATCTCATATTCAATTCCTTTTGATCAAACAAATATTTCAAGCTTTTATGATCACTAAACACTTCAAATCGAGAACCATAAAGGTAATGTCTCCAAATCTTTAGTACAAAAACCACTGCAGCTAATTCCAGATCGTGAGTAGGACAATTCCTTTCATGAATCCTCAATTGTCTTGACGCATATGCCACTACTTTATCATTATGCATGAGCACACCACTTAAACCCAATTTAGAAGCATTATAATATACAACAAATGATTCTTCAGGATTAGGTAATATCAAAATCGGAGTTGTTGTCAATCTCTTCTTCAACTCAACAAAACTTTCTTCACATTGGATGTCCCATATAAATGTCTTGCCTTTACAAGTCAACTGAGTTAGCGGAAGTGGTAACTTAGAAAAACCTTCAATAAATCTCCTATAATAACCAGCTAATCCCAAAAAGCTTCTAATTTCTGTAACTGACTTCGGAGTCTCCCACTGCAATACTGCATCAACTTTGGACGGGTCTACCACAATTCCACCACTTAAAATAACATGTCCAAGGAAACTAACTTTCTCTAAACAAAACTCACACTTGGATAACTTCGCACATGACTTCTTCTCCTTTAACACTTGTAATACAATTCACAAATGCTCAACATGTTCTTCTTCGGATTTCGAATATATTTAGATATCATCTACAAAGACTACTACAAACCGATCCAGATAAGTATGAAAGATACATTTCATATATTCCATAAACACACTTGGTGCGTTAGTAACACCAAAAGGCATAACTGAATATTCATAGTGTCCATATCGAGTTTGGAAAGTTGTCTTATGAATATCCTCACCCTTTACTCGAATTTGGTGATATCCCGACCGCAAGTCAATCTTGTGGAACACACATGCATCTACCAATTGATCCCTTAAATCAACTATCCTCGGAAGTGGATACTTATTCTTGATCGTCACTTTGTTCAATTGTCGGTAATCCACACAGAGTATCATAATACCATCCTTTTTTTCACAAGCAGCATTGGAGCTCCCCAAGGTGATACACTTGGTCTAACAAATTTCTTTTCAAGTAACTCTTCCAATTGTTTCTTTAATTCTGATAATTCAAATGCTGACATCCGATAGGGTGCCATAGAAACAGGCTTGGTACACAAAACAATATCAATAGAAAATTCTACTTCCCTCTCTGGCGGCACATCTGTAATGTCATCGGGGAAAACTTCACGAAATTCACGCACTACCTGCAACTCATCTATAACAACCCGATTCGCAATGGATAAGGATGCCATTAGTGAAAATACCAGAGCTTCATCTTGCATCAATTCCTTTAACTGTCTAGCAGATAAGAATTCCGCTTCTTCTTCCTCATAAGGAGTAGAAAACCACACCGATTTATTATAACAATAACATAATTATATTCTAACCAGTTCATACCCAAGATTACATCCATACCACTCAACGGTAAACAAACTAGATCAACAAGGAAGTCTTTGTCATAGATGGACAAAGGACACTTCAAACATACTAAAGAAATAGTCACTGATCCCTTTGCTGGTGTATCGATAACCATTTCCCCATTCATAAAGGATAACTCAAGACTCAACTTATTAGCACAATCAGCAACAATAAAACAATGCGTAGCACCAATATCAATAATAGTAAGTAAAGGAGTACCATTAATGAAACAAATACCTCTAATCAATCGGTCTCCACTAGATGTATGCGTTCCGGCTAAAGCAAAAATGTTTCCACTAGATTGAGCTTTCTTCGGTTTCTGACATTGATTACTGATATGTCCTTCTTCACCATAGTTGAAGCATACCACAACCTTGTGTATGCAATTAGCCATCTCATGCCCAGTCTTACCGCAACGAAAACACCTCTTTACTTCCCTGGTACATGCATTACTTCGAGATCCTGGCTTCCCACATTTGTAACACACAATGTCAGCAGGAGTACCTCCCCCACCGGTTCTTCTGCCATCAACAAACCTTTGTTTGCCTATGACATTTGGAGCATTGTAAGGCTTTCCACGATTCTGTTTTTGTTTGCCTCTCTTCTCAGTGACAATCTTGTAGTGAGCCTTACTGTCCTCCTCATAGATTCTGTAGTCATTCACCAAATTCGGGAATTTACAGATTCACTGATACCCAATTGCTTTCTTGATCTCAGAACGTAAGCCATTCTCAAACTCGTCGCACTTAGAAAATTCAGATGTCTCCTCCGTGTAGTGAGGATAAAAGTTTGCCAACTCCACGAATTTGGAAGCATACTCAGTTACCAATAAATCCCCTTGTTTCAGTTCCAGATATTCAATCCCCTTCTTCCCATGGATATCCTTTGGGTAATACTTCACCAAGAATTCCTTACGAAACAAATCCCAAGTAATAGCATCACTGTTGCCTTCCATTCTCTGGAGAGTAGCAACCCACCAGTCATCAGCCTCTCTTGCCAGCATATGCGTACCAAAACGAACTTTCTGTGCATCAGAACAGTCCATGACTCGAAAAATCCTTTCAATATCCTTGAGCCACTTCTGCGCTCCTTCAGGATCATGTTTCCCTTTGAATGTAGGTGGATGGTTCCTTTGGAAAGTTTCCAAAGCACGAGTTCCATCGTTCCCACCAGCATTAGGCTGATTCTGCATTGCCTGAGCCAAAGCCTGTAACACATTAGCAAGTGTACCATTGCCTCTTCCAGCCATTGCTCTGTTCCACATCATAACACCAAACAACAGTTAGAAGAAACTGATCGACAATAACTCACTATCATACTATACTAAAGACTCAACAACCTGGCCGGACGGACCAACCTGCTCTGATACCAATTTTAACAACCCATTTTCCAAAATTAATAAATATAATATAAAATCATGAAAAAGAATGCATCAGAGTCCACAATGGGATGTCACATAATCCATACATCCATAAAGTTTCAAAATACTTTATTTCTTTGTTTATCCAAAATATTTATTCGGCAGCGGAAAATCAACTTAAATCGGTTCAATGGAATTCTATCTTCAACAACAAATCAAACTCCATAATATGTGGTCCATCATAAGTTTATAGTTAATGTGCAACAATAGAAATCATGCAAAAACATAGTAAAAGCCCCAAATCCCGTGTTACATATCAGAGCGACTCCTAAGATTTAATCTGGTAACATCTCTTCAAGCACTACTCGGATACCTGATTATCTGTACTCCCGGGGAGCACAGGCACAACACAAAAGGGGTGAGAATTTCATTCAATAATCACACGGTGAATAAAACATGCTAAGGAGTAGTAAATCACATCATACAGGCAATGCATCATAAACAACCATCATTCGCATCATACGACATCAATTCAATCATCAATGCAATGCAATGAGACCTACATCAACATGCATGTGGTACCATAGAGGCATGATCCCCCAACATATTGCCAATTGGGCAACAACAAAGCATAAGCCCTCATCATAATGCCATTCCAGGCCAATATCAGAGCAATAAGCCCTCACCAATGAATGCATGCAACAATATCATGCAACAACATAAATTATACAATGAAAAGGAATAATCCTTCATCACGGTGCCAATTTAGTCCATCCACATCATTACCATTATAATCATCAACATTACCTCATAACAACATCGTAAGCAAAACAACATCGCAATAAACAACTTACCGTTTCGGTGAAACGAGGGGGAAAATATTCCTATCCCAACTTAGGTACTAGAAATATAATATTTTTCATTAATTCTTATCCTTCAAATCATAGTTCATGGTGTTATCTACCTACTGCTTCAAACGGCACCTCAATCGGATTCCTAAAAGTAAAGTTATGATCGATTAAAGAAAGTCTAAAACAACGTTCAACTACTGCCATCCATCACCCGACGAAGCCCTGTGTCACCCGACGGAACTTCCTTCGCCTCACCCTTCGCCCGGTGATGCTAGGCGTGACGCCCTCCAGTAACTCATCCAAAATTCGCCTCCTTCTCGCCTCTTCTTTCGCCAGGAAAAACACCATCTCCAGACGACACTCCCTGTATCGCCCGATGATACTTTGTGAACGGGGTTTTCCTGTTTGTAATTCTGCACTATACCAGACCAATTTTCCTGCAATTTTGTCACATTAGGGGTCCTAAAAAGTCATATACACATATAGTTTCACTATCTATCAATTCACCACAACGCAATACTTTTTGTACACCAATTACAAGTCTTTTTTTCATCATCAAATCCTCTAATCCTAATTTCTATTACTCATAGGTTTTAGGTTGAGGTTTTGTGGTACCATCATCATAACAACAAAGTTACCAACAACAATTCACAATCATAACATCACAATCTCATGCCCAATCAAATATAACAACATCATTCAACTCAACAAAGATCAATCATGCATCAAATACACCAAAAACAACCTAAGAGGGAAAGGAACCCTCACTACCCTCTCATGTAAAATCACCAATTATAGAATCCATTCACCCCCTTACCTTGATTCAAAGCTTTGATCTTCCCAGGATTGTGAATACCTCTTTGCCCTAGCTTTTTCCTTCTCCTTTCCTTTTCTCGTTCTACGATTTATATGTCGTGTTCTCACTTTTGTTTTCTTATATCGACCTCTAGACCCCTAATGTCTATAATGCCCCTCCTCAACTTAATTACTTATTTAATTATGAATATTATAAACACTATTTTATTCATAATAATTAATAACAAATAATATAATAATAATATTACTAATATTCTCTATTCACCCCTTGTTCTCTATACTTTTAGTCATACACCCCTCAACTCTTCAAGCTCTAATTTTTCGAATTGCATCACATCACATAATAAAATATATCAACACAAGTAAACACATCATCTCATATAATCATTTTAAATAAAAATAATCCTAATTAAATCTGGGTGTTACACTTTTTCCATGTCTATTTTTATTCCCACATATGTCTTTTTCCTTCTTGTGGACTCCTTTATACGATGAAACATTTCAAAGGCTATAATAGTTTTATCAGTTATGAGTCATTTCTCCATGAAAGCAATCTGGTTATCACTGATAATCTTATGGAGAATTTTCTTTAATATGTTTGCAATAAACTTTGTTGTTATTTTCATAATCATGTTACATAACTAAAGGGGTCCGAAATATGCTAGATGCATAGGTTTATTTTTCTTTGGGAATAAATATAGGTTTGGTTGAGGTCTTTGGGATTATCATTCTTATTGAGGATGTTGAGGACAGTAGTAGTATCATATTCCAAAAGGTGTAATAGAAAATCATTGGGAGACCGTCTGGTCTCAGGGCTTCAATCCCTTTGAGTTGGGACATATCTTTATATACCTCCTCGTGAGTGAAATTATTTATGAAGGTCTTCCTTCATAGTTTCGCTTGAAATGTTTTTCATGACCTCTTTAGTGTGTTGAAAGTTGGTATGGTTGTTGGTTTGGAATCAATCTTTAAATTAATTGAGGAAAGCAAGTTGAATTTCCTCTTCTTCGTATTTCTATCCCCTTCTTTTAACTAATGAGCCTTGGCCCTCCGGGCCCACCATAACTCTTTTTGTTGAAGGCACCTATCCAAATTAACTTTCATCTTGTGGATCAAATATTTGTTGCAATTGTTGTGATTATTATTTTGGGCCCTCATAAGGTTGATATGCAGCTCTTTGATGGTCTTATAAATGTTACCAAATGTTTGTTTCCCCCAATCCCTAAGATTGCATAAAGTAGTGGATAACTTCTTATTTATGCTGGTAGACCATCGACATTCTCTTTCTACCTTCAGTGAAAGTTGGTAGACCATCGACAATGAACGTCAATGTTTATTATCTTTTTGCTACCTTCAGTGAACGTTGGTAGTTCATCGTCAGTGAACAGCGGTGATATGATATATTCTCTTTCTACCTTTAGTGAAAGTTGGTAGATCATCGACAGTGAACGTTGGTGTTTATTATCTTTTTTCTACCTTCAGTGAATGTTGGTAGTTCATCGTCAGTGAACGACGGTGATATGATATATTCTCTTTCTACCTTCAGTGAAAGTTGGTAGACCATCGACAGTGAACGTCGGTATTTATTATCTTTTTGCTACCTTCAGTGAACATTGGTAGTTCATCGTTAGTGAATGGCGGTGATATAATATATTCTCTTTCTACCTCCAGTGAAAGTTGATAGACCATAGACAGTGAACGTTGGTGTTTATTATCTTTTTGCTACCTTCAGTGAATGTTGGTAGTTCATCGTCAGTAAATGGCGGTGATATGATATATTCTCTTTCTACCTTTAGTGAAAGTTGGTAGACCATCGACAGTGAACATCAGTGTTTGTTATTTTTTTCTATCTCCAGTGAACATTGGTAGTTCACCGTCAGTGAACGACGATGATATGATATATTCTCTTTCTACCTTCAGTGAAAGTTGGTAGACCATCGACAATGAACGCAGGTGTTTGTTATCTTTTTTCTACCTTCAGTGAATGTTGGTAGTTCATCGTCAGTGAACGGCGGTGATATGATATATTCTCTTTATACCTTCAGTAAAAGTTGGTAGACGATCGACAATGAATGTTGGTGTTTATTATCTTTTTGCTACCCTCAGTAAATGTTGGTAGTTCATCGTCAGTGAACGATGATGATATGATTTTCTCTTTCTACCTTCAATGAAAGTCAGTAGAACATCGACAGTGAACGTCAATATCTGTTATCTTTCTCTCTGCCTTCAGTGAATGATGGTAGCTTCGCCTTCAGTAGAAGTTGGGGTTGGTCCTTTGTTTCTTTACCATTGTTGCATCCCCAATGATACTTTGCGTCTCTTTGGTACTGTTCACATGCATAAGCATTTGCATGGCATCTTAAGGCCAAAAATAGGGTTTGTTTTATATTTAAGTATCTTCGATCGCGTCGACACGAAGATTTTTAACCTTCATATCTCCGGTTAGAAGAAACTTAAATAAGGGCAGATGTTGTACCCCAATTTTTCCCCTTAAGATCTCTTCATCATACCATGTTGTTTCACTCACAACAAGATCACACTAGGATTCTTGGTTCCCCTCCCTGCATTTAGCTTTGCTCCTTTTGAGGAGTTACCAATCACCTTGACTTATATTCCTTTTGTGATCATGCATATTGTTTTGATTTCTTCACTTAACTAATGAATTACAATGTTGGTTTGTCTTGCTTGTTATCCATATAGGTAAGGGCAATGAGATTTATCAAGTTACTCCTTGGGTTTATGAGTTTATTTCCACGCCCTAGTCAACATAGCTTGAGAAGTTCAAACCTCACCATTGGGTTGGTTTTGGAATAATTGACATGGAAAAGTTTATTTGGTTAATCACATTTCAAGGTTATTAAATTGGACTCAAAAGTACAAGGGGTTAATTAGAGAAGTTGTCATGTTTGGACAAGGCCTCGTTCCTATTGGTCACAAGAGCATATTTCTCTCAAATTTCAAGATATGGAAGTGGTTTTAGTGGCTATGAGTCCTCATCATCATCCTCAGCAACTTTTATTCACAAATCAAGAATATTGGCACAAGAAGTTTGTTCAAACCTGTCAAAGTTTTTTAAAGCATTCTCTTGATCTAGAAGCTAGGGTTTTGAACTTCAAAGGAGCATATCTTGCTCACCTTTTGGTATTTTTGGGTGATTCCAAATACATCTTTCTCTTCAAAGGGTTATCAACAAATCACTTCCAAATTTCCAAGGATTTTTCATGTGGAAGGAACTTGGTGAAGAAGAAAGATTACAAGTCATCCAGATGAATCCACAATTTTCCATATGTGACTTCAAATAGTCATATCTTGGTCAAATTTTATCACCTTGAGTCCATTCTTTTTCCATAATGATCTTTAATATGTGTAATTTATGCCTTCTTTTATGTACAAAGTGAGAAAATGGATGGAAGTTGCCTTAAATATGCAAATGATTATAGATCATTTCATGATTTTTGGCCAACTTCAACAAGTCATAACTTGCTCAATTTTTGGATATTTTGAGTGGTTCAAGTCTCAAATTGTCATACAAGAGATTTACTTCATTCCATCTTTTTTGGTCAAGAGAAAATTCCAAGTGGAAGGCCATGTTTGGATGCAAAAGATTATATGTCATTTTTGAAGAAGAATTTGAAATATTTCTAAGTATGGAAAGTCAACTCTTTTTCTTCAACTTTGACTCCATGTAACTTTCAGCTCAAGTATCCATTTGATTCCATTCTTTTTCCATTGCAAAGCTTGTAACCTCATCTTTCCAAAGCATCAAGAATTATGCTCCAAGACCCCTTGAGTTGGAAATGCCATGGATTTGAATTTGGTAACTTGAAACTGATTTTTTCACAAAGTCCGAATTTTGAAATCCATAATGTGACTTCTAAACACAAGATTTATGCGCGTTTTTGATTTAAACTTGATTAGAAAACTTTCCATAAGTGATTAGCACCCCAAAACACAAGATTTGGTTGAGTTTTGATGGAAATGAAGTCACACTTCACTCGTGCTCGACCTTCACTCAATTTCCCTCCAAACTTACTTGTTTCTTAAAATTTTCATTTCCATTCACTTCCCTATAAATAGAGGGTCATCCCCATCCATTTTCCCAAGCTTTGAGAGCCAAAAATACCCTGCCAAAACCTCACACGAACCCATCTTTTTTGAATTCAGTTTCTGAGATTTAAGCTCCCTTTTTCAAAATTCTTTGCGCATTCATCATCCTTGATCATCATATGAACTCTCCAACACTTAAACCAATCAAAACGAGCCATAATTCAAGCTACAAAAGTCCAGTTTCAGAGATTCTTCCTTGAACTTTGAAAAGGTAGAATTCGCCACCATTTGGATCCAAATCAAGCACTAATATATTCTACTCCTTCTCTTGATTCTAATGCTGCTTATAATTTTTAAATCCATTGAGAATTGAGAGGGAAATCTTAAATTGAAGGTGCTCGCTATTTTCTGGGTTTTTGATTCATATCTCTCTCCATACCTTATATAAATTTGGCGTGATGGTTGTGTTAGGATCTTCTTGAAGAGACGAGTTCAATGATGCTAGCATGGGATCCTAATTTTTCCATTTGAAGGATCTCACAAAATCCCCATTGCAGGGTGTCTGGAGGTTGAAGACGATGACATGTCTCGTCTCAGCCAATCATAGCGTGCCAAACGTTTTAATTTCTTTGGTTGCCCTTTTTCTGATCCCATGTGTATCTCACTAAGGTCCATATCAAGCACAGCGCGCCTGGTCCACTGGATTAGCTTACTAACGCGTTTTGACTATGATCTGATGGTCCACATCTTTTTGGTTTTATTTTATTTTCTGATTTTATATTTGTATTGATTAAAATTCCAAAAATTCGTAACTCTTTTTATTTTTTATCCAAAAATTATGAAAAAATTCACAAAAATAGTTTGAATTATTTCTGATCTCATGACTATTTTTTAACATTTTATTTTGACATTTGGTATTTTATATATTTTTTGTATTATTTGCTTTCTTTTAGTCTTAAAAAAATACTTTCTGACATTTTTTAATTCTGAAAAAATTCATAAATATTATTTTGCATATTTTTGACTTTCTGAAAATTTTATGGAATTTCATGTTGAGGTTTACTATTTTTGACCTATTTTATTTTTGTTTGAACAATTTTAAATAGTATAAAAATAGTTTCTGACTTTTAAAAATGACCAAAATTTTTATAAAAATATTTGGATCCATTTCTGATTTTTCTATGGCCTTACTTCTCACTTCTTGATTAATTTGAACATAATTGATATTTTTCTCAATATTTTCCTTTTTTTTAAAACATTTTTTAATCCTTTTTTATATTAAATGTGATATTATTTTGTGATTATTTTCTGGCTAATCTTGGGTTAGGTTTTGGCTCATGAACTTTATTAATATCATTGGATCCATGGTGTTGAGTTTAACTCCACAAAAATGGATGAATGATTTTAATAATAGTTTGATTAAAATTTAATTCAAATGTGGTTTGTATATTTTTTAACCCTATCCCTCTTCATCTCATCCCCTTCTTATTGCACTAAATGTTGCTGGAGCATAATCTCTATATCATGTCTTAAGACAAATGGTGCATAAATTACTATTGATCGGCCTCAAAATAGGTGCGACTTCTATATAAGTCCCTAAATTTTATGATTGCAAGCCCAAGTATGTTAACTTGATCTCTTTGATCCAATAACTTTGAGATTCATTGTATGGAGGCTTTGGTTCTACCAATCCTCTAATGGATCTATAACACCTTTAGTCAACGCGGATCACTTAAACATCATTGATCATTAAATGGTACTTGTGAGAATTCCAAATGGATGATATACTTGACAAAAAGCAAATGCAACTTGTTGTGTGGAGGCTTTGGTTCTACCAATCCTCTAATGAGTTCCAAATGCAAGTTTCAAGATGGTCATCCAACTAACCACTAATTATTGAATTGTTCTATCTTATGCTTTTATTCTTTTTTATGCTTTATGCACTATTTACTTTTAGCATTTACATTTCATGCCATTTTCATATTTGCTCACTTGAGCTTTTCTTTTCCTTTCTTAAGATACCTAATATTCAACATAAACCCTAAAAAACCTTTAATGGCACTTGGACTATTTGGTTACTATCCTTGGCATTATGGAGCATGGGACTTTTTTCTTGGACTTAGGATTAGAAACTTTGGCCTATCTTGGAGACCTTGTGATCTTATCTGATTATTTTGTCTGGAGTTCTTGAGGTTTACCTCAAGACATTGGGTTGCTTGTTTGTTTTTGTGTGCAGGTTTTTTGTGATTACATTCTCTGTTGGTAATCTGGAATTCACCTGTATACAGCCGTTACTCTGCCCAATTTTTGTGAAGACTTAATACACTTGAAGTTTTGGTTCTCTCAAGAGGCCTATCATCTTTGCTTGCTTGGTTTCAATCCAAAGAATGGGAACTCTATCTTGACACATAATGTCAAGTATTGGCTTATTGTTGGTTAGATGATTCTTTTTCTTAGCTTTTACCTTATGCTTTAGGATAGTCTCTTCTTCTCCCCCCATCTTCTTTAATTTCAAAAACCTTCTCCCCACCCTTTTTTGAAAACTCTTCTTGTTTCTAAACTTGAAACAATTTCATAATAAACTTGGACTTAGGTCCATGCATTTTCAAAATCTTTTCATAAATAAACTTCAATCAACTTAACAATACCTTGACATTTTTTGTGAGAAGACTAAAAGTCAATCAATCTCATTTCAAACTATTTTGCCACTTTGGCTTCTACTTTAAAACTTTTATCAAAAGATTAGACTCTTGTCAATCCTTGTAGTGATGCAAACAACTATACTTCTACAATATGCAGTGAAGAGAGATATTTTCTACTTGGGTTTTGAGTGAGACATTGTTGATTTTAAAATCCAAGCCATATCCTCCACTTTGAGATGATGAAAATTCTCCTTTCTCATGATTGTGGATAGTAAGTATGTTTTCCACACGGACAATGACGATGATGTCTTATCTCTTAAAATTAACCAACACACTTGTGTTTCAAATTTTTAAAAGAGGAACTACGTGTACCCTGATCCCCTATTGCACGAAAGGTGGTACGTAGGCACTAAAGATTCGCAATCGTGGCGGGTGCAAAAATCATAAAAAAATACTTCTATTCTCACCTCCACCATCTATTTCTATACAACATATTTTATAGCCAAAATATACAGATTTTTATAAGAGGTTCATGCGGAGTACCGTAGATGTTTAGGATGCTAATACCTTCCCTTTTCATAACCAACCCCTTACTTGAATCTTTCCCCCTCTTTTGGGTTATTCGCTCTTTTCCCATTTCTTTGGAAACAATAAAGCGCGGTGGCGATTTTTATTTTTGATTTGTATAAAGTCTAGTCAATCCAATGGCTTAGTCTTTAATATTTCTACCGCTACAGAAAAATGGCGACTTCACTGGGGGCAGATTGACCTCTTGCTGGTCCATCCCTAAGTGGGTTGAGCATATCTTTGTTTATACCTGTATATGTGCTATTGTTGTTTATGTGTTATATTTTATATATATGTTTGTTTAGATTTTCCTGGTTTTCAGGGTGCTTGGTGATTACTCATAAGTCCTATACCCGGACTTGGGCAAACTTTAAGATACGACGGGCGGTATAGTCATGTTAACTTTGAGGGAGTAATCCCAAAAAAGGAGGCATGAGATCCCCCACTCAGTGGAGGACCCTTTGACTGTAGTGTCATTTACCGAGTAATCGGGAAGACGTACTGCTTTCGACCTGGGAGCCTGCTGAAATTGAGGACCGTAGAATACCAAACCCATCTTGGCCTCTTAGGTGTAGTGCGAAAGCTATGACGGAGTAATCCAGAAATAGTTATCACGCGATACTACGCTCAGACGAGTCTTTCTTGAGAATATTACTAATTATTGAGTTAATCGGGAAGTTGGTAATATCCTAAGGAAGGATGTAGACTCTGAGAACCTCTAGAACCTTGTTCGGCAGGTGATAACTTTTTAGACCAACATCTTATGGGTAGTACCTTCGACCTCATGCTCGTGACGTTGAACCTATGAACCCTATATGTGTGATCTTGTGTGTGATTCTTGCATCATGCATCCATGCACTCATAAGCATCTTTTGAAGAAAACAATATTTCAAGGGATTTAAAGGTTGACTATTTATGAATATCTCAGGTACTTTTAACCATGGATTCTGGAAAGAGAAAGACCGGGAAATACAGTTTCAAGGGTCCCAAGATAGATGAGTTGGTCAGTCTAATTCCAGAGATCGAGTGTTCTGCAGACTTTCGGAATAAGTATGGATCCATTATTCCTCTCATGAAGCTGAAGATGAAGGAGGGTATTCTCTCGATCTTGGTCCAGTTCTATGATCCGATGTATCACTGCTTTACTTTTCCCGATTATCAGTTGATGCCTACACTGGAGGAGTATTCTTATCTATTGGATTTACCCGTTACTGATCGTGTTTCTTTTACTGGTTTGGAGGGTGAGCCAAAACCACATGAGATTGCTGCTTTGATTCATCTAGGAAAGTCTGATGTGGAAGCCCATATGACTACTAAAGGAGGGATTAGAGGATTACCAGCTCATTTGTTATTGGAGAAAGCTCGTTACTTCGCTAGAATGAAGAGTACAATTGCTTTTGAGGCCATCTTTGCTATACTTGCTTACGGATTGTTCTTATTTCCTAATGTGGAAAATTTTATCGACATTAACGCTATCCAAATTTTCATGATTGGAAACCCAGTTCCTACACTATTGCGTGATGCTTATTACTCTGTTCATCTTTGGAATTCTTATCATGGGGGGATGATTATCTGTTGCACGCCTTTGTTGTACTCGTGGTTCATCTCTCATATGCCTCAGTCGGATGCTTTTTGGGATCTCAAGAAGGAACCCTGTTGGGCTCCTAAGATCATGGCACTTACTCACTCGGATATTGATTGGTATCATCGAGCTTATCAGGATGTGGAGATTATTGACAGTTGTGGTAGTTTCCCCAATGTACCGCTTCTTGGTACAAATGGAGGAATTAACTATAACCCTGTTCTTGCACGGAGACAGCTTGGTTATCCGATGAGGTATAAACTGAATAGTATTCATTTGAGTAGTTTCTTTCTAAAGGAAGGAGAAGACCATAGGGAATCTAGGGAGCATATTGCGAAGGCCTGGTGTCACATTCATAAGAAGAGTAGGAAGGATTTGGGACCTAAGGGTGTTGTTTCTTTGGAGCCATATCTCCAATGGATCCAATTGAGAGTTATTCAGTTAAAGATGTCGTATACTCGGGAGACACCCATGCCTGATCTATTTGTGAAGACTACCCCTCCCTTATTAGATGATCTAAAAGAGCTACAACTCGCTTTGGTTAGGATGCAACAGGAAAGGGATGCTTGGAAGAACAAGTTCCATACTTTAGAGAGTTCATATAAAGCAGACTTGAAGGAGAAAGACGATTTGATTGAGATCCTTGATAGTCGAGCGGTAGAGTCTATGGAGAGGCAATGGGATTTATTTTCTCCTAAGCCTCAAACAGGTGCTGATTACTCACTTCCTGATTCAGATGATTGGAAGGAGGTTGCCATCAGGCATGTGGAAGAAAACCAGAGGTTGAGGGCTCAGATTTCCAGGCTCACAGGGAAGCGTCAGCGTACAGATTGATTTCCATCAGTTCTTTTCCAAGAATTTTAGATTGTATTTTCATCTTGTACTTGGGATCATTGAAACTTGTAATCCATTTTGAAGTTATTATAATAAAATTTTAGTATTTCAAATGCGTTATTATTTTGATGTTTGCAATATGTCTATAAACCGTAAATCCCTTGAAATATTAAATAACAAAGTAAAAATATTTATATGCATTGCATATCATGCATCATATTGCACATATTTCTTGCATTTGTTATGCATACCCAGGTGTCTTGCCAAGCTTCTTTACTTTATTCAGCAAGCTGACTCATCACTACAACACTCGGGCTAATTTCCAAAAGAAGATGGACAACTTAGAACATGAAAATCACGAGCTGCGCAAAGAAGTTTCTGATTTGAAGGCCGGTTTGGCCAATTTGACTACTCTAATGGAAGCTCTAGTGGTTGCTCAGAATCAGCCACCGAGTGTTCAACCTCAACCAACAAGGGCAAATACTGAAGTTCCGACTGTTCCTGTATCCGCTACTCCGGCTGTTGTTCAAAACCGTATGCCTCAAGGTTATCCATGGGGAATACCAGAGAATTTTGCACCTGAAGGTTTCAATCTTGGTCCTCAAGATACTCCAGTGGTTCAGACTATTGTTACTCTAGCACCTCCTGTGGTGCATGCTATTCCTGCTGCACCTCCTTCGGTAAACATGGTTTCGTTTGTTAATGATGATGTGTGTCGTCCTTTCCCTCCGCCGAGTGAAGACTTGGGTATCTATGACAGAATGGTTGATTTTCAAGAGAAGTTTGATAAAATGGAAAGAGAGATGAAGGCTCTTAGGGGAAAAGAGTTATTTGGGCAAAATGTGAATGAGCTATGTTTGGTTCCGAATGTTAAGTTACCTGCTAAGTTCAAGGTCCCGGAGTTTGAGAAGTATAAGGGAAACACTTTCCCTCGTGCTCATTTGGTAATGTACGTGAGGAGAATTTCTACCCACACTGATGATCAACGTCTGCTGATTCACTTTTTTCAGGATAGTTTGACCGGTGTTGCGTTGAAGTGGTATATGAGTTTAGACAGCGCCCATATCCATACTTTTAATGATTTGGGAGAAGCATTCATCAAACAATACAAGTACAATATGGACATGGCGCCCGACCGTGACCAACTTAGGGCCATGGTTCAGAAAGACAAGGAATCATTCAAAGAGTATGTGCATAGATGGCGCGAAGTAGCTGCCCAAGTAATTCCTCCCATGGAAGAGAAGGAGATGACTAAAAATTTTCTGAAGACGCTGGGTGCTTTCTACTACGAAAGGATGGTAGCAAGCGCACCAAGTGACTTTACATAGATGGTAGGAATGGGTATCCGCTTAGAAGAGGCTGTAAGAGAAGGCCGTTTGACGAAGAGTGAAGGATCCGGAGCTGTGAAGAAGCCATCTTATGGGTTTACCAAGAAGAAATAAGGGGATGCAAATGATTTTATAAAAGAGAGGAGGGTAAATGCTCCTAGAAGGAATTATCAGCATCATCAGCAAGTCGCCTCAGTTACTCCTTGATGCGGTGGGAAAGAACTGACTGTTTTTGGAATGCTGGTTCGCGTTTTGCGTTTGTTTTCGCAAAATGTCACGGTAAGCAAGAGTCACCACAGTCTTTTATTTTATCTAACAAGGAAAGGAAAAAAGCACAGAAAAGTTCCTTTTTCGAGATGTTTCTCGGGTCCGGGGGGTAGATTATAGAAAGGGAAGGTGTTAGCACCCTTTCTATCCGTGGTTATCCACGGGCTCTTAGGTACTTGCTCAAAGTGTTTTCAAAATTTGCTTTTATTTGTGTTTGTGGGTTTGAAAGAAGTTTTTGTTTGAAAGGTGTAAGTCCGAAAAGTTTTTATTTTGTTTTGAAGAGAGCAAGTACTTAAGAACCATCTACCTACTCGAAAAAGGAATCAATCTGTGCTAATGTCCTTTAGACAATGCTAGCCCACTATGAATGAGTAGGTAGCATCGTTGTTGGAGTTTAAGGGTCAATTCGATTAAGGGACATGTGGTCACTAAAGCAATGTTAGGACGCCTTAGCGGTAACCCTAATGTCTTAGATCATTTTTTCGAGGCAACCATTTCGAGGCAACTATGATCTTTAGACAAGAGGACAACCTCTAAAACTTCTTATACTCAATGACCATGTTCGAAGGCAACCAAGCGAGGTGTACCCTAAGAGTGCGCATGTGCGAGTGTGTTATTTTCAGTTAATTTTATCTTTGTACATGTCAATGGTTATCTATGTTGATTTTAGGTTCAAACATTTGATCTTGTCATGCATTCCCTATTATCAAACATCTAACAATTTATAAGTTGCGGAAATTAAATTGCGGAAATTAAATCTAACTATTACAAGGCGTCGGGTATTTACATCACCAAAAGCAACCCTTGAAATTAAAACGCGGAAAACAAATAAAGCGATAAAATAATTAAAGTCCTAATTAAATTATTACATTCCGGGAAACAGATACAATAATATGAGAAAATGGATCGCGTGCGAGAAATTAAACCGGGCGAGTTTTTAGGGTTTTGACCCTTTTATTTGAAAGAAAGTATTTTTTTTAATTATTTTTGAATTAATGGAAGCAATTAAATTAGGTTAAACATTAAATTAATTAATTAATTAATTAATTAAAAAAAAAAGATATTTTTGGATTTTTGAGTATTTGAAGAAATAAAAGTAAATTAATCAAAATTAGTAAAACCTAATTATCTAAATTAATTTTAATTATTTGCAAAAAATATTGAAATTATACCTAATTAAAACTAAGTTAATTAACATTTATTTACAAAAATTAAGTGCTGAATTTAATTTTAATAAATAAAATATTTTTTGTATTTTTGTTTTATGAGGAAAAAATGTGATTGGTTAATTAAAAATAATAATGAAAATAATTAAATAAACAATATAAATAAGTAAAATAAAAAGAAATAATAAGAAATACTCAAAGGGGGGTTTTGAGCCTGATCAGGGGGTGAGATTTGCAATTTGATGGCCCATTAACGCTGCAAGCCTGGTTGAATTTTGGATTCCACGCATGCATATTGACTTTGGCATATGGTAGGTCTCCCATCTGGGCCATCAGATTTGGCCTGGAGGCCATCTATCCACTGATTGCATGAGGGTGCATGATGAACCACACGCCTGGATTTGCATGGAATAACCTGAAAGAAAATGATAACAAATAATATGGGCACCTGGGATTCGAACCCAGGTCCTGTGAGTCACTGGACAGCGCGCTTACCACTACACCACTATGCTTCATTTGTTAATGTATTAGGTAGCAATTATTATATGGAAAAACAATTATTATGCCAGAATAAAAAAACAAAAACGCGCGCAATTTGAAACAACCAACCAGGGGAAGACGCGTCATCGTCTTCCTCGTTTCCCCTGTAATATTTCCTTTGGATTCATATCCGCAGCTGAATCCCTAAGTCAAACCTAAAACCAATTCCAAGCCATGAAAACTCAAACAAAAACCATAGTCATGCTCGTCTCTCCCTCCTGAACATGTCTATGTCCATCAATTGCCCTGATTTTGCCTGAAAATAAAACGCCAAAAAACAAAGACCAAGAACCTTAGATTCGGGTATGGCACTACAGATCATATAAACACAATCAAATGATGCAGAAAGCTTCTAAATGGAACGATAAGCATGAATATGTAAAGATTTTGCCAAGAAAGTGCAAGAATATGAGGATACGATTTCAAGTGCAGAGCGGTTTTTTGAAGGACTTACAGCGCGATTGAGAGGGTGTGATGGCTTGCTTTTGATTGCTTCTCACTCAGTGATTTCCCAGCAATTGATTCACGTTGAGATTTGGTTCTGAATTGGCCTCTAAGAGTGATTTCAGTTTCAAGCTTTTTCCAAGTTTTTTCAAGTTTTGTTCTTGTGATTTTGCAGCCTCTCCCCTCTGATTCGTGTGCCTCTAGCTTGTATATGTAATGAGCATTGGATTAGGTCAAGTTTTGGGTCTTGAATCTTTGTAAATCAATGCTTGAAGATATGATTTGATTCACCATTGATAACTTGCTTATTTTGTCCAAAAAACAATCTCTTTGCACATGGAATGGATGATTCAAATTTGATCTCATTGGTGATGATTATTAGGTCCTAAAATAGCCAAAAGGAGATCAACTAATTAATACTTGGATTTTATTTGATTTAAATTGATTAAAAATGAAATAATTCATTAAAAAATCAAATTAAATAATAAAATTGACAAAAGGTCACTAGGCTGAAGCTAGGACACGTGTGGAGTGTTACAAGATCAAATCAAGTGGAAAAGAATGGGCCCATTTGACAAAATTTGACGTTTTGGGGATAGTTGACTTTTGGCAATTTTGCAAAAATGCCCAACTTCAACAATGCATAACTTCTTCAATTTTAAACTTTTGGAAGTGTTCTTTGACTTTTTGGAAATCTTGAGATGTCCTTTAATCAACCCTTTTTGTCTCATCCCATTTTGATATTCCTTGCTCAAGTTATAAGCTTTGGAAAAAAGGTGTTTTTGTTAACTTTAAAAAATGACCTATAATGTCCAAATTTGTAACTTTTTGTGAGTGCATTTCTTGATCTTGGGGTGTGAAGATGGATTGTAGGAAATTGCATCCTATTAAAAATTAGATTTGGATGTTTCATTTCTCATAAAGCATGAGAAAGTTATTCTTGGTCAAAGTTGAGTTGATTTTTCCTACAAAACCCTAATTTAGCAACTTTTGGGTCTTGATGAATTTTGAGCAATCCTTGATGAATCATGATCAACCCATGATCAAATGATGAAATATCCTTAAAAATGAGAATGTTGACAAAAAATCTTTAAGTTTGACTATATTTGGGTCACAATTGACTTTTGCCCTAACACAATCGATTTTTGGACCTCTTGAGCAATTAACTGACCAAACTTCCTCTGTAAGGCTTGAAATTTGACATGGATGAACTTGAGAACATATTAGAACATTGGGGAGCACTTGAGATCATTTGGACGCAAGGACCTTGATGCAACCCAAAACCCTAATTTGAGGTTGACTGCCTTAGGAGATGATTTGACTGTCCAACTCTTGAGCAATCTTGAGCAACTTGGAGATTATTCTTGCAATGTCTTGGGAAATATGAGAGGGAAAATTTTGGGGTACAACAAATTCCCCTGTTCAATTTTCTTAAACTTGAGGATATAGATTGGCTTTCGGGCCTTTCGTGATCCGAAGGTGGAAGATGATTGAACACTAGATTGCCCAGAAATTTGCACTCGCATGAAGTGATATCAGCATTGTGATGTCGGGAATGGGCTTACAGATGCCATTTGGAGATTGTTGATAGGTGGTCTAAAATTCAACTAGAATACGAATCAGGGAGATCTTATTGGTGATCTGACTGAACCAGAGGAGGTCTTGGATTAACTTTTACTTTACCGGCATCAGAAAAATCTTTAGGAATCGATTTAACTGGACCAGACAAGGTCTTTGAATAAATTCAACTGGATCGACATCAGAAAAATCTTTAGGAATCGATTTAACTGGACCAGAGAAGGTCTTGGAATAACTTTGACTGGATCGACATCAGAAAAATCTTTAGGAATCGATTTAACTGGACCAGACAAGGTCTTGGATTAACTTTGGCTGGATCGGCATCAGAAAAATCTTTAGGAATCGATTTAACTGGACCGGACAAGGTCTTGGAATAACTTCAACTGGATCGGCATCAGAAAAATCTTTAGGAATCGATATAACTGGACTAGAGAAGGTCTTGGATGAACTTTGACTGGATCGGCATCAGAAAAATCTTTAGGAATCGATTTAACTGGACCAGACAAGGTCTTGGATTAACTTCAACTGGACCGACATCAGAAAAATCTTTAGGAATCGATTTAACTGGACCAGAGAAGATCTTGGATTAGCTTTGACTGGATCGGCATCAGAAAAATCTTTAGGAATCGATTTAAATGGACCAGACAAGGTCTTGGGATAACTTCAACTAGATCGGCATCAAAAAAATCTTTAGGAATCGATTTAACTGGACCAAAGAAGGTCTTGGATTAACTTTGACTGGATCGACATCAGAAAAATCTTTAGGAATCAATTTAACTAGACCAGACAAGGTCTTGGGATAACTTCAACTGGATCGACATTAGAAAAATCTTTAGGAATCGATTTAACTGGACCAGAGAAGGTCTTGGATTAACTTTGACTGGATCGGCATCAGAAAAATCTCTAGGAATCGATTTAACTGGACCAGACAAGGTCTTCCATATAGTTGAGAATTTAACTGCATCTTTCCTGAAAGGTAAAGGTCAGCCATATGCAATGCATGATATGGATCAAGCAATGATGTTCTCAACATAAATGCGATTGTATGGTATGATGCATTTATGCATGTATCATGATGTATGGAAATGTAATGCTTTAGCTTGGGAAAATAAATCCCGGATAGCTGCTGGAGACAAGAGTTGAATTCTTCGTTTCCGCTGGGGATGACGAACGTAGATGATTGCAAGAATAAACCTGCAGGAGAGGATGACTCCGTTGGGGAATAACTGATGAGGAGATTACTCTGTGGGGAAGAGATGCTCCGCCGAGGATTCCACTGATAAGCTCCACTGGGGATGGATTATCGTTGCTGGTGATACTGAATCTGTTGAGGATTGAATTCCTGTTTGTGAAAGGAAAGAACTTCGCTGGGGGATGATCTTTCAGTTGTGACTTGCCGGGGATATTCCTGTTAGACTCTTGTGGGGATAACCTCTGTGTTTCGCTGGGAATGATCCTTTGAACTCGGCTGGGGAGATTTATTTTTGTACTCCGCTGGGGATAAACTTCCAGAGTCTACTGGGGATGATGACTCAACTCCGTTGGGGAAGCTTTTTTAGACCGCGCTGGGGAAATATTGACTCCACTGGGGGGAATCTTGTATTCTACCGGGGAACATTCTTATACTCCATTGGGGAGTATTAAGACTGCCGGGGATATCAAGCCTGATGGTAGATCAACTCTGCTTGGGGAGAGCATTGCTGATTTATTCATAGTTGCAAGTCTCAACTTGGGAAGAGCTACCATTATTGCCTTATTTTGCGGGGAGTGAAAGTATCTTAGCCATATTCTTCAGCTGAATATACCTTGGTACCTGGTGGACAGAGCAACTGTATAGTTTGGACCATTTTTATTGCCCCTGTTTCTGATATTACCCGTAATTGTCTTTTGTTTCACATGTAAATATTTATGATCAACAATTAATGTCAAATGCATATATCAAAAATGAACATTGGACGTTCTTTGCAAAACAAAATAGATAAAGGAAAAACAGTTTGAAATTTGTCTGAAAATGAATTGTATTGATTTTGAAGTTTGGCCTGTAAATATGCGTTTTTGTATAAGAGGCTGACGTCCTAGTAAGAGAACGCGCCGAATAATAGAATTTACACAATTTTTGGAAAAACTAAACAAAACAGCTATGTGAAATGATCCCACTGGGCTCCAACTCTGCTATTGCCTTTATGTCTTCGAGCATCTCATCACTTTGCTACTTGGTTGAAGGTAGATCAGATTGATTAGTGTAGCGATAAAAAATGTAGCGGGGTAAATCGGAGATCGAATTATTGATTAATTCGTCTCACAAAAGCAAGAGTCGCCACCGCGCTTTATTGTTTCCAAGGGAAAGGGGAAAGAGCGAAATAAAACCCTAAATATGCAATGTAAATAATACTTTTAAAAGTAATAAAAATACAAGGCGTTTTTGAAAAGAGATCTATGGTTCGGGGGTTGGTTATACAATGGGAAGGTATTAGCACCCAATGTATCTATAGTACTCTATAGGAACCTTTTGAAATATCTGTTTATTAAAATTGTTTGTTTGATTGAAGAAAATAAATTGTTTTGGCCGAAAAAGGGGTACGGACGGGTTTTTGAAGATACGACGACCTAACGTCGAAGTTTTTGCTTAAAGGGTATAAGTTTTGAAAAGATTGAATATTTGAGGAAAAATTATCCTAAGTTTTAATGAAATGCGAATGTTCGCGCGATTAGACTTGAGGACATGAAGTCGACAAATTTAATCGTTTTTTCCCTTGGATTTAAACGTAAACAGAATAAACAAGTAAATATGAAATAATTAAACAGAAAAATTATGCGGATAATGATTGTTGTACCCCAAAATTTGCCCTCCCATATTCTTCAAAAAAATTGCCAAGTCATGCTTCAAATATCCCCAAGGGTTGCACAGTGCAAGGGCCTCATAAACAGTCAAGATTAGGGTTTTTGTTCTGATCAAGAAAATGAAGTTTCCAAAGGTCCAATCAAGTCTCACATGCCTATAAACATGGTCAAGCATCTTCCTATCAAGTTTCAAGACTTTCAGCACAAAACTGCACAGTCAAAACCCTAATTGCACTACAGTCAACTGTAGGGGCAAAATGGTCATTTGACAGTCAAAAGTTCAAATTTTTGGTCAACATATCATTTTGAAGCCTCAAACGTCATTTGATCAATGCTTGATCATGATTCTCAAAGCTTGGCTCAAAAATCATCAAGATGCAAAAGTTTCCTTATTTGGACAGTTGAAAAAGTCAACTGTAAATTGACCAGGGCATAACTTTCACATGGATTATCAGAAAAATTCCATCCAAAGCTCATTTTGAAGAGAAAGACATTTCCTACAACTCATCTTCATACTTCAAGTCCAAGAAATGCTCTCACAAAAAGTTATCAATTTCAACATTATAGGTCATTTTCAAAAGTCAACAAAAAGGGACTTTAAGTCAAAGGCTATAACTTGAGATTGGTAAATCAAAATGACATGGTACCAAATACATTGGTTAGAGGACTCAAAGACCTTTCCAAAATGTCCAAGAACATGAGAAAAGCTTAAAAATTGAGCAAGTTATGCCTTGTGGAAGTTGGGAAATTTTTGGATATTTTGAAAAGTCAACATTGGTTCAAATGACCTAAAATTGCTAATGGGCCTATTTTTCTTCCACAATTCATCATCCAAGGCATGTGCACGACCATTTGGCCCAAAGGGAAGTTTTTCTCTATTTTTATTTATTTATTTGGATTTTTTATCATTAATAATTCATTTAATTAAATAAAATACATGAAAAATATAAAACCAATGAAATAAAATCTTTTTGTGCATGAAATATACTCAATAAAACGTGCATGATCAGATATGGAAGGAATTGGATTGAATTGATCATGATTGGTACAAAATTGCATGAAAAAAGATTGAAAAAGATCTTTGAAAATCAAATTTCAAAAACCATGAATGCAAATGATTTGATTTGTTTTTCTTGACCTAATTCACTCAATACATAAGCCTGAACACAACCCTAATGAAAAGGACCATTGAGCTGCGCTAGAAACCAATTCACAAACTTGAAATTTTTGCAAAGAAACTCAAAACTGAAAACCTAATTCTAGGGCGATTCAAGGCACGATTTTTGTTTCATTAGCTTGCTGAAGCTTCATAGGAAGATTCTACATCAAAAACCATAAGCTTTCGTGCCCAGAAACGTGAGAACCATCTCACCTGTACAGAAAAAAATTCATAGTCGTGCATCTCAATTCATGCATTCTTTGTGATTTTTAATGCTTGATTCACGTTCTTTATTTGATTCTAATGCTAACCCAATGGTTTGATTGTGTTTTTGTGCATCGTGTGAGGATTTGCCATGGGAGAATATTAGGGTTTTGCAAGCTTTAATTTGGGCGTTTTGTAATATGGTAAAATTAGGACACGTGACTTACACCATTGAATCGGGCATGTCTGGACGAACAGAAACAAACACACGCGCCTAATTTATGAGGCCTTATGGCCTATTCGCTATTTTCTTGTATCATGCCTGTGGCAACGTGTGAAAACCGTTGCCAATGTTTTATATGTTTCAGGAAAATAAAACCAAGCGAAGGAGACGATGAAGTGGCAAGATGTGATAGGGTCATTCAAATTTTGCGCGCGTTTTTAAGCTACTGACTAATTGTTTTTTATAATATTTATTAGTTATTATATATTAACACGCGTGAATTGGTTCAGCTGGCAAGGCGTAGTGGTGGCAACGTTCATGACCTGGGTTCGAGCCCCAGGTCTTCCGTATTCCCATATTATTTTTCAATAAAAATTCACATGCAGTTTCCATAGCAAAGACCATCATACACCTTCATGATCAAACCATCCACGCGTCCAATGTCATCAAATCAAAGGCCATGATCTGGAGAGTACAATGCACCCTAGTCAACGCGTGTACACGCGCCCTAAAAAGTCCAACGGGCCAAAGCATCTTGGGCCAGATTACTAACGAAAAACCTCCTGTTTGGGGTCAGAACCCCCAGGTTTGCAAACCCTTTTCATTATTTTTTATTTTTCGTTGTTTCTTTATTTTCAATTATTATTTTTTAATTAATTCTGTTAATTTAATTATTATTTTCATAAAAACATAAAACACAATAAAAAAGTCAGAAAAGAGGAAAAATATAATAAATATTTTTATTTTAATATTTTTTGTAATTAAATTGTATATAATTAAATTTAGTTT
Source organism: Vicia faba (assembly GCA_948472305.1). Taxonomy (NCBI): domain Eukaryota; kingdom Viridiplantae; phylum Streptophyta; class Magnoliopsida; order Fabales; family Fabaceae; genus Vicia; species Vicia faba. The sequence continues at coordinate 1,372,978,556 of OX451739.1, read as the reverse complement.
TAAATTAGGTTTTAATTTTAATTCTTTTAATAAAAATCTAAAAAACATAGAATTAGGGTTCATATTAATTTTTTATCCTTTTTTCTATTATTCCATAATAATTAAATAATTAAATATTTATTTTTATAATTAAATTTGCATGTAAATTAATTAGGGTTAATATTAGGTTTTAATCTTCTTTTCTTAATAAATTAAAAAACAAATAGAATTAGGGTTAGCATTTAATTTCAATTAATTCTTTTTTTCATTTAAATCATAAATACTAAAAAAAATACCAAAAACATCTCCTTTTCTTTTTAATTAATTAATTCCATGTAATTTTAATTTTGCAAAAAGGGTCCAACGCCCTCGTTTCGATTTAATTCTTATTCGCATATTTATTTTATTTCTTTATAATATTTATGTATCTCTCCCAAGGCCATGTAACCTTTTAATTTTCTCGCACTTTTCTTTACTTTCTTTATTTTTCTGTCAAATCGGGTCCTGGTTAATTTTGGCGATGTGGACCCGCGCCGTTTGTAATAACTTAGAATCTTTACTTTTCTCGAAATTTTCTTAACTGTTAAATCAAAGCATGAAAAAATGTATGGACAAAAATAAAAACAAACGCCAGATCACCAATAACATGACAAAAGACAAAATATCTGAAAACGACACACAAATCACACACCACCCCTAGGGTACGCCTCACTGTTGCCTTGCCTCGAAAGGTGATCGTCGAGTAGAGGATGTCTTAGTAAGTCCTCATGATCCGGGAACCTGGCATGAGGGTAGCTTCTAAGGTGTCTTCCCATTGCTCTGGTGATCACCATGTCCCGAACCTCGAATTGACCCGAACACCTCCAACGGTGGTGCTACCTACCTCTCAATGGTGGGATGGCACTACTTTAAAGGACATCTACACAGACGAATTTATTAGGGTAGGTAGACGACTCTAGATACTTGCTCTAATTTCAAAAACAAATCAAAAAATACTTTTCACACCAACACATTTTCAAAAAGCTTTCGAAAGCAATTTTTCAAACACTCTTAAGGACCGATACAAGAGTCGAACTGAAATTTTCAAAGAAACTTTTTAAAATCCACAGTTGAAAAGCAAACAAACCATTTTTGAAAACACAAGTGAGCAAGTATCTAAGAGCCCATGGATAACCATGGATAGAAAGGGTGCTAACACCTTCCCTTTCTATAACCTACCTCCCGAACCGAGAGCAATCTCTATAAAGGAATTTTTCTGTGCTTTTGTCCTTTCCATTTGGAGAAAATAAAAGACGGTGGCGACTCTTGCTTCCGCGACATTTCGCGAACCAGCGTTAAACAATCAGTTCCAGATCCACCGATCACCGAACTGGCGACTCTGCTGGGGAATCTTTTTAAAGTGAGGTGTACCTTAGGGATAGTTCATAACTGTGTTTTCAATTGCTTTGACTTGTGTGCTTTATTATTGTGGGACTGTCTCGGGAGTTCTATAGATCCTAACCCGGATCTGGGGGATACCTTCTTAGAAAGTAGCAACAAGGCTGTGAGGGAATTGTGCGGGGTATACCGACATGGTTGAAACAGTCTGCTACGTTGATGTGGCACTTTGGTGTGTACCGGTAACCCTTGAGTTCAGTCAAGGAGAGTACGGGGCCTCCGCGTGGTGTCGTGAAGCATCAATAGACCTTAGGAACCTTAATTGAACAATCTTGGCCTCTTTAGGGTAGTGAGATAACTGACTTTGGTGCAGTCCGAGGTTGGTTGATACTCGATACTACACCCAATTGAGGGTTGCTTTCCTGGAATATTTCGGTCGCCAGTTCAGTGGCTAAATCGAAACGATGAACAATGAAAGCAATCCCGTGATATTGGGAACCTTAGAACCCGGTTACTTTGATAGGACAGGTTGAACCCACCAACTTCAAGAGGGTACTACCCAGACCCCATGTTGGCCTTAAACCCTAAGGGCTTGTCTTGTATGCCTTGTGTGCCTTACATGTTTGTCTTTGTAAATATCTGTGGTGTGTTTAATCATAGCATCATGACATCATCCAGCATCATATGCATTGACTAACCATTTCAGGGGTTCGAATTTTCATCTTTGTTCTTGTTTTGTAGGACATGGAAACTGTTCGTAGAAAGACAATTCAAATCAGTCTTGTAAGGATCCCTCCTCAGCTTAAGGAGCTTATATCCAGGATTCCCGAGAACTCTTCATTCAGTGAAAGACATGGAAGTCTCATCAGCTTGGTCAATACCAACATTGAGGAAGATATGATCAAGGTCCTGTTCCAATTCTTTGACCCTCTGCATCACTGTTTCACCTTCTTGGACTATCAGTTGGTACCTACATTGGAGGAGTTCTCCCGGCTCCTGAAGATCCCTATCCTTGATCAGCTACCCTTCAACGGTACAAAAAAGGAACCTAAGCTTGAAGAGATTGCTAAAGACTTGCACCTACAGTCATCTGACCTCAAGGGACATTGGGAAGTTAGAAGTGGTATCAAAGGGTTCTTAGCCAGGTTTCTGTTTGAAAAGGCCCATGAATGTTGGAATTCCCTTGACTTGCAAGCTTTTGAAGAGGTTGTGGCCCTCCTTGTCTATGGTTTGGTGTTGTTCCCTAACCCAGATTAGCTTATTGATATCAGTGCTGTCCAGATCTTTATGTCCAGGAATCCTATACCTATGTTGCTGGGGGACATCCTTCACTCATGTTACACTCGAACCATGAGAAAAAGAGGTGTCCTTATGTGTTGCACTCCTCTCTTGGGAAGGTGGTTTATTTCGCACCTTCCACAATCAGTTTTGAAGAATGAGCGGGGTTTGAGATGGTCACAACGGTTGATGACTCTTACACATGCAGATATACATTGGTGCCCTAGGTCCAGAGAAGATGTCACTATCATTGATCGTTGCGGAGAGTACTCTAATGTTCCTTTACTTGGAATCAGAGGAGGTATTACTTACAGCCCATGCCTGGCTTGGAGACAGTTTGGTTATGCTCGGAGGGATGGTCCTCATGACATGTTAATTCCTGACATAGTTTTTGACTTCGACAACGATACTCAAGGACTTCGCCAGAGATTTATCAGAGCCTGGAGGATGCCAAGTAGGATAGACAGCAAGACACTGGGGCACAGGAACTCCACCCTGTTGGAACCTTATCTCAAGTGGGTACGAGCCCGCTCCCAGAAGTTAGTGATGCCCTATCCTCATATGCTCCCAGTAATCAAAGAGCCAGTCTTGGAAGGAGAAGTGTCCTACACTATTCAGCACCCTGATATGCCCACGTCCTGGAAAGAGATGCAGAAGAGCTGGATCCAGCTTAAGGAGGAGAGGAATTCTCTTGAGACCAGTCTACATGCCAGTGAAAAGAAGGTCTTGGAGCTCACCCGCCTGTTGCATGAGGAGAGGAATCTCAACACTTACATAGCTCCAAAGAGGATGCGCAGTGTATTTTGGGATTGATTCACTTTTGTATTATTTTGCCCATGAGGCTCTGATGTACTAAACAGTTATTTCCTTAATAATAACGTGTGTTCCTTTTTGTCTACAACAAATTTGAACTTTCGAACCCTTGAATGCATTGCATAAACACATATCATTCATCATGTGCATAGCAGGTTTTTTCCCTTTTCAGGTTGCTTACAGTTCTTCGCTGTTTATTTCAGCATCATGAATCCGGACTCTTCATCAACTGAGACCTCCATCAAAGCTCTTCAGGCGCAGAATGCGCAGTTTCAGGAATTAATCAAGGGTTTGGCTCAAGGCCAAGAAGAATTGAAAGCTCTGCTCTTGAAGAAGGAGAAGAAGAAGAAGAGAAGAACTGTTCTGTTCAACTCGGGCCGAAGGTTCGGCAATACTCTGCAGCATGAAGAGGCTGGTTCTTCTGTTGGCAAGGGTACTCCTCAAGAGGCAAGGGTTCCTAGTCCGGTAGTCTCCGACAACGAGGCTGATTTTGATGAAGAGCAATATCCTCCGGCAGAAGACCGTTACAAGCAGCTGGAAGACAGGATGAATGCTATGGAGATACAACAGGTACCTGGGCTGGATTTCGGAGATCTGGGTTTGTCAACTGGTGTGATCATCCCTCGGAAGTTCAAAGCACCATCTTTCACTAAATATGACGGGGCGTCTTGTCCCAAGCTACATCTCAGGTCCTATGTTCGAAAGATGCAACCGTACTCGGAGGATAAGAATTTGTGGATCCACTTCTTCCAGGAGAGTCTTTCAGGGACTCATCTCGAATGGTTCTATCAGTTGGATGGGACCAAGGTTCGTAACTGGGAGGAGTTGGCTACTGCTTTCTATAAGCAGTATCAATATAATGCCGACCTTGCCCCTACGCGTACCCAACTCCAGGGTATGTCGTTAGGTTCAAGTAAAGGTTTTAAGGAGTACGCTCAGAAGTGGAGAGACCTGGCTGGCAGGGTGCAACCACCATTGACTGATCGGGAGTTGGTAGACATGTTCTTAGGGACCCTATCTGGGCCATTTTTCAACCATCTCATCGGGAATTCATCTGCAGGGATCACTGATCTGATTCTGACTAGAGAGAGAATTGAGGCTGGGTTAAAGTCTGGTAAGATTCCGAAGGGTGCATCATCTAGTTCTGAGAAGAAACCCTTCAAGAAGGAGGCTAGTGCCGTGTATGGTTCCAAGAGATCAGAGAGACCTGAGCGCCGCCAATCTGTCAGTGCGGTAATGATTGCTAAGCCTGCTGCCGCTCCTCGGCCGACCAATCCTCAAAGGGCTGAAAGACCCCGAAGAAAGTTCACCCGCTTGAGTATGACCTTGTCGCAGATCCTGCCACAGTTGCTATCCTCCAATTTAGTGACTGTCAGGGAGGCTCCGAAGTTCCCCAATACTGCATCTCCTAAGTACAACCCGAATGCTCGTTGTGCTTACCATTCAGATAGCCCGGGGCATTCTACTGATGACTGTTGGGCATTAAGGAGTAAGGTGCAAGACCTTATCGACGCGAAGGAGATACAATTCGAAGCGCCTGAGAGACCGAATGTGGTTACTGCTCCTATGCCTCAGCACGGGGTAAATGCTGTGGACGAAGATGTTTATGCTGTTTCTGTGGATGATCTAGCCACTCCTCTGAAGACCGTCAAGAAGAACCTGCTGTTGGCCGGTTTATTTCCGGGTTGCAGTGAGGGTTGCCTGTTCTGTGCTGTGTCCCTATCTGGTTGTCCCTTGCTGAAGTTAGGCATCCAAAGCCTAATGGATAGCAAGGAGATTCTGTTTAAGAAGTCTGCTGTTCAGTTGGTTCCGGTGGAAGAAGTTTCTGTGGTTACCATATTCAATAATCCAATCCAGGTTCTCCCGAAGAAGCCTGTTCAAATCATAACCGTCGCACCTATTGTTATCACTGTTCCGGGGCCTCTTCCCTACGTATCTGATAAAGTTGTCCCCTGGCACTACGGGGCCGATGTGTATGTAAATGGGATTAAACAAGAGTTCAACGCTGGCGCCAGCATCTGTGATATCACTGGCCCAACCAAAGTCACCCGCAGTGGCAGGCTCTTCTCGCCTGACATTGCACCGCCTGCTGCTCGAAGACCACTCCTTATAACACCTACAAGTGTACCTGTTCCTGTTGCTGACCAAGTTGTTTCTCCTGCTGCCGAGTCATCCAATGCTCGGGGCAAAGGAATTGAAGTTGAGCCTGCCCAGATGGAGGCACCTATACCTGTAACTGCTGAAGCCTCCAAACAGGAAATGGAGGAGATTCTAAAGATAATAAAGAAGAGTGATTTCAATGTTGTGGAACAGCTGGGGCACACGCCCTCCAAAATCTCCATGCTCTCTTTATTGCTGTGCTCCGAGGCCCATGCTAAGGCCTTAATCTCATTCCTCAAGACGGCCCATGTGCCACATGAGACATCTGCAGTCCAGTTCACTGATTGCGTAGCAAATCTGACAGCAGACAATGGCTTGGGTTTCTCAGATGCTGACCTGACCGCGAAGGGAAGAGACCATAATGATGCCCTGCATGTCTCTATCGAATGCAGGGGCACTACTCTGGCACATGTATTGGTGGATACTGGTTCTTCTTTGAATGTGTTGCCCAAGAAGGCTTTGGACCGTTTAGATTGTGAAGGCCTGGAATTGAAACCCAGCAATATCATCGTCAGGGCCTTTGACGGTTCAAAAAGGATGGTTCATGGAGAGGTTGACATTCCGATTCGTGTGGGCTCTCAGGTGTTCGACTCTACTTTTTATGTGATGGATATCCGTCCATCGTACTCTTGTCTACTGGGTCGACCTTGGATACATAAGGCTGGGGCAGTGACCTCTACCTTGCACCAGAAGCTGAAATACCCCGTCAGAGGGAAGATCGTCACTGTGCAGGGAGAGGAGGAATATATGGTAAGCCACCTGAATTCCTTCAGATACATTGAGATGGATGGGGAGTTTATTGAAACCCCCTTTCAGCATTTCGAGGAGGTGCTTCCAATTGCAGCAGCAGCAGAAACAGCAGCAGAAGAAAGTGTTCCTTTGAAGATGGCTTCCCTGAAGGATGCCCGGGCTGTGGTTCAGAAAGGTGAAAGTGCTAACTGGGGCAGGCTTCCAGATTTTACACAGAAGACTGATAAATTTGGGCTGGGCTTTACTGCAGAAGGTCAGAAAGCTATGAGGAAAGCGAAGATCGGAAAACCTCCTGTGTTCATTACAAATCCAGGAGTGAATGCTGTTGGGGAAGACAACGAAGTGGATGAAGCAGAATTCAATAGCTGGATCTACCCGACCACCGAAGGCGGACTGAACAATTGGATTGCCAAAGACCATACCCCTATTACCTTTGTGACGCAGTAATAAATTTCTTTGTTTCGTTATTTTGTAATAAACAATAAATAAACTCTATGGCCCGGTGTCTTACCCGAGGCACCGTGGTTTCATTTGTGAGGGCATATAAATTGTCATTTCATATATCATGAATGAAAATCTTGGACGTTTTCTCGCATTGCAAATCTTATGCTCCTTTTCTGTCTTTCTTTCCTTTACATATTTTTCAAAACAGTTGTATTTACACACACACTCACTCATACAGGTTTCAATCCACTCTGGATCTCACTGATAACGACTCTGCTACTGCCAATTATGACTTCGAAAATCCGATCAACTTAGCCGAAGACGAAGGTGAAGATGATTGCGAAGTGCCTGGTGAGCTTGCAAGACTGTTGCTTCAGGAAGAGAGGGCAATTCAACCCCATGAAGAGCCAGTAGAAACAATAAACCTGGGTACAGAGGCAGACAGGAAAGAGGTAAAGATTGGTGCCAACCTAGAGCTCAGCGTGAAGCAACGGTTGACTCAGATGCTGCATGATTATATGGAGATCTTTTCATGGTCCTACGAAGACATGCCCGGGTTGGATACCGATATTGTGGTCCATCACTTGCCAACTAAGGAAGATTGCCCTCCGGTTAAGCAAAAGGTCCGTCGTATGCGTCCAGAGATGTCTGAGAAGATTAAAGCCGAGGTTATGAAGCAGTTTGATGCTGGGTTCCTTGCAGTGACTTCCTACCCTCAGGGGGTTGCTAATGTGGTGCCGGTACCAAAGAAGAACGGTAAGGTCAGAATGTGTGTCGACTACAGGGATCTGAACAGGGCCAGCCCCAAGGATGACTTCCCCCTACTTGACATTGATGTCCTTGTTGACAATACGGCTCAGCACAAGGTATTCTCTTTCATGGACGGCTTTTCAGGTTACAATCAGATCAAGATGGCACCTGAAGACATGGAAAAGACTACATTTTTTACTCAGTGGGGCACCTTCTGCTATAAGGTCATGCCATTCGGGTTGAAAAACGCTGGGGCAACCTACCAACGTGCCATGGTTGCTTTATTTCATGACATGATCCATCATGAGATAGAAGTGTATGTTGACGATATGATCGCGAGGTCCCAGACTGAGGAAGAGCACCTGGATCATCTGCAGAAGTTGTTTGACCGGTTGAAACTATACAAGCTGAGGTTGAACCCGAACAAGTGCACCTTCGGGGTAAGATCTGGAAAGTTGCTAGGCTTCGTGGTAAGTGACAAGGGAATTCAAGTGGACCCTGCTAAGGTCAAAGCTATTCAAGAGATGCCTGTTCCTAAGACAGAGAAGGAAGTCAGAGGCTTTTTAGGACGCCTGAATTACATTGCTCGATTCATCTCACATTTGACTGCTACCTGTGAACCAATCTTCAAGCTGCTGAAGAAAGATCAGGTAGTACGTTGGAATGATGAATGTCAGGATGCTTTTGACAGAATCAAAGAGTATCTCCAAGAACCACCTATCCTTATGCCACCGGTTGAAGGGAGACCTCTGATACTATATCTGACAGTGCTTGACAACTCAATGGGGTGTGTGCTGGGGCAACATGACGAGTCTGGCCGAAAAGAGCATGCCATTTATTACCTTAGCAAAAAGTTTACCGACTGTGAGACCCGATACTCACTGCTTGAGAAAACTTGCTGCACTTTGGTATGGGCTGCTCGCCGGCTGAGACAGTATATGCTGACTCACACTACCTTGTTGATCTCAAAGATGGATCCTATAAAGTACATATTCGAAAAGCCTGCTCTGTCTGGAAGAATTGCAAGATGGCAAATGATCTTGACGGAATACGACATTCAGTACACAACCCAAAAAGCCATCAAGGGGAGTGTATTGGCAGACCACTTGGCACATCAGGCCGTCGATGACTATCAGTCAATGAAATTCGAGTTTCCGGATGAAAGCATCATGATTGTAACTGATTGTGAAGTACCTGGACCGGATGAAGGACCTGAACCAGGATCCCGATGGTCTATGCACTTTGACGGAGCCTCCAATGCTTTGGGTAACGGTATCGGCGCCATCATCATATCTCCTCAAGGTACTCATACTCCGCTCACTGCCCGGCTGTGTTTCAACTGTACCAACAACATGGCAGAGTATGAAGCTTGCATCATGGGTCTTCAAGCTGCGATCGACTTAAGGATCAAGTTTCTAAGCATCTTCGGAGATTCCGCTCTTGTGATCAATCAGATCAAAGGAGAGTGGGATACGAAACATCCAAACCTGATTCCTTACAGAGAATGTGTGTTGACCCTGATCCCCCACTTCACAGAGATAACCTTTGAGCACTTTCCAAGAGAAGAGAATCAGCTGGCGGATGCGTTAGCTACAATGTCTTCTATGTTCAAAGTTAAATGGGATAATGAGGCTCCCCAGATCATCATCTGGAAACTGGACGAACCGGCATACTGTTGTGATCTCGAGACTGAGTTGGTGACTGAGAAGCCTTGGTACCATGAGGTGAAGAGATATCTGGAAGCTCAGGAATACCCTGAAGGTGCCTCTATCAACGATAAGAAGTTTCTGAGAAGGTTCGCAGCAAAGTTCTTCCTTAGCAACGACATCTTGTACAAGCGAAACCATGATTCAACCTTACTACGTTGTGTGGATAAGACTGAAGCAGAAAGGATCATGGAAGAGCTACATGAAGGGACCTTTGGTACACATTCCAGTGGACACACTATGGCTAAGAAAATCCTACGGGCAGGGTATTACTGGTCCACAATGGAAGCTGACTGTTACCAACATTCTAGGACATGCCATAAGTGCCAGATTTATGCAGACAAGGTGCATGTTCCTCCGGTTCCCCTGAATGTTCTGACTGCGCCTTGGCCGTTTGCAATGTGGGGCATATACATGATCGGCGAGATTAAACCTACAACATCTAATGGGCATCGCTTCATCCTAGTGGCGATTGATTATTTTACAAAGTGGGTCGAAGCAGCGTCCTATGCTACGGTAACCAAGACTGTCGTGGCACGGTTCATTCGGCATAACCTGATCTGTCGATACGGCGTCCCTGAGAGAATTATTACAGACAACGGTACCAATCTGAACAATAAGATGATCACTGAGCTCTGCGAGCAGTTCAAGATACAACACCACAATTCTTCTCCTTATAGACCGAAGATGAATGGGGCTGTAGAAGCAGCAAATAAGAACATCAAGAAAATCGTGCAGAAGATGACCGTGACTTATAAGGATTGGCACGATATGTTACCGTTCGCTCTACACGGGTACCGTACCTCAGCTAGGACGTCAACCGGGGCAACTCCTTTCTCCTTGGTCTACGGCATGGAGGCAGTCTTACCAATCGAAGTACAAATACCCTCTCTCCGGATAATGAAGGATGCAAATCTGAACGAAGATGATTGGATCCAGACACGACTTGATCAACTCAACCTTATTGATGAAAAGAGACTTGCTGCTATTTGCCATGGTCAGACGTATCAGAAACGGATGATCAGGGCATTTAACAAAAAGGTCAGACCACAGGAATATCAAGTTGGGGATCTGGTAATCAAGCGAATCATCCTTCCTCAGAGTGATCCAAGGGGCAAATGGACCCCTACGTACGAAGGGCCATTTGTGGTTAAGCATGTGTTCTCAGGAGGAGCCATGATTCTAACCAACATGGATGGTGACGACCTTCCACACCCCGCCAATGCAGACATAGTAAAAAGATACTACGCATGAAAAAAGACCCGCTAGGCTGACATGCCTAGGCAAAAATTAGGGCTTCCCGTCGAACCAAAAGGGTTCGGGCAAAATGAAGGGATGAAATGAAAAAAAAAATTGTACACCCGGCAAGTCGAAAACCTGAAAAGGCGGCTTGGGCAAAAATGGGTATCCCGGTGGACTGAAAACCCGAAAGGGCGGTCCAGGCAAAAATTAGGGATAAAGCGTAATACTATGTCTCATTGGATCACTTTGCATCCAGAATCCGGTATCTATATCAAGTTCAGACGGCATCGATCAGTCAGCTTCACCTTCAACCAAGGTCATCAAGTGATGAGACGCTCGGAGTCATAAAGGCAATAGCAGAGTTGAAACCCAGTGGGATCATTCATTTCACACAGCTGTTTTATTTTCTTTTGTGCAAAATTTGTATAAACTCTTCTGTTCGGCGGCGTTCTCTTACTAGGACGTCAGCCTCTTGTACACAAAACGCCTATTTTCAGGCCATTCAAAAATCAATACAAATATATTTTCAGTTAAACGTGCCAATTGTTTTTCTTTTTCTGTTTTGTTTTGCGAAGAACGTCCAAGGTTCAATTTGTGATATATGCATTGACAATAATTTGCTAACTCATAAATATTTGCATACGAAACAAAGGATTAATTACAGGTGACACTAGAAACAGGGGCAATAAAGAGTTGTCTAAGCAATCTAATTGTTCTATCCTCCAAGGTACCAAGGTAGGTTCAGCTAAAGAACATGACCAGTACATCTTAATTCCCCAGAGAGTAAGTCAGCAGTCAGCGCATTCTTCTCCAAGCAGCTACTATCAAACTTAAGGAAGTTGGGTATCCGCCAGCACATCTCAACATTCCCCAGCAGCATATATACATATATTCTTAACAAGCATCCCCGGCAGTCTTGGTCTAAAGATTGTTCCCCGGCGGCCTATCAACACTCAAAGGAATCACTTCCCCGATACAGTTCAAAACTTCCCCAGGAAAGTCCAATCCATTCCCCGGAAAGTTGGAATCCGCCTCCCCAAACAGTAAGCTTATCCCCAGTAGATTCTGGAAGCTTATCCTCGCAGAGCACGAACGCGTCGTCCGGCTTTATTCAAAGGGTTATTTCCTTAACAGGATATAACTGGGTTATCCTCAGCCAAAAGCCCCGGAAAGATCGTCGTCAACACAGTTCTTTCTTATCCCCAGCGAAGTCTACTAACACTTCCAACACAGCAAGGGTATCCCCAGCAAGTTATTATCAATAATTCAACAAAGTATCTCTCTCCCCACAGAGTATCACTTCCCAGCAAGATCGTCAGGGTACTTTTCCCCCCCTCAGAGTAATCATTCGCCAAGTTTATCCCCCAACGGAGTTATCTTCTCCTGCCGGTATTCTTGCAACTATCATCCCCAGCGGAAGTAAAAGCTTATTCTTTAACATCAGCCCAGGAGTGACTTCCCGGCACCCGTCAAGGATTTACTTTCCTAGACGAAAACATACATTCCTAAACATCACATACATCATTATAGCATGCATAGACGCATCATATCATACAAATCTCATTTATGTTGAGAACATCATTGCTTGATCCATATCATGCATTGCATATGACTGACCTTTACCTTTCAGGAAGGATCCAGCTAAATTCTAAATCATATTTCAAGACTCTAAGACCTTATCTGGTTCAGTTAAATCAACTCCAAAGATTTCTCTGGTTATCATCCAGTCAAAGGCCTTCTCTGGTCCAGTTAAATCGACCCCAAACAGATTTCTCTGATAAAGACCCAGTTGAAGACATTCCAAGACCTAGACCGGTTCAGTTAATCGACTCCAAATATTTCTTATCCAGTCCAAGGCCTTCTCTAGTCCAGCTAAATCGACTCCCAACAGATTTTTCTGATGAAGACTCAGTAGAAGTTAGCCCAGGTTTTTCTCAAACGTCCGCTTTTGAGATTATAATTTCCTATGGTTCCCTCCCCGACGGTGCGTGAGGTGATAATTCCAACCCAGGTTTTTCTCAAACGTCCGCTTTTGAGATTATAATTTCCTATGGTTCTCTCCCCGACGGTGCGTGAGATGATAATTCCAGCCCAGGTTTTTCTCAAACGTCCGCTTTTGAGATTATAATTTCCTATGGTTCCCTCCCCGACGGTGCGTGAGGTGATAATTCCAGTCCAGGTTTTTCTCAAACGTCCGCTTTTGAGATTATAATTTCCTATGGTTCTCTCCCCGACGGTGCGTGAGATGATAATTCCATTCCAGGTTTTTCTCAAACGTCCGCTTTTGAGATTATAATGTCCTATGGTTCCCTCCCCGACGGTGCGTGAGGTGATAATTCCATTCCAGGTTTTTCTCAAACGTCCTCTTTTGAGATTATAATTTCCTATGGTTCTCTCCCCGACGGTGCGTGAGATGATAATTCCATCCCAGGTTTTTCTCAGACGTTCGCTTTTGAGATTATAATTTCCTATGGTTCCCTCCCCGACGGTGCGTGAGGTGATAATTCCATTCCAGGTTCTTCTCAAACGTCCGCTTTTGAGATCATAATTGCCTATTGGTTCTCTTCCCGATACTGCGAAGATGGTAATTCCCACCAAGATTTTCTCAACGAGCGTTGTTGAAGTTAAAGTCACCCAAGGTTCTCTTACCGTTCATGCTAAGATAGTAACCATCCCTGGTTCATTCATCATCTTGTGAAGCTCCAGATTCAGCTCCTGTAACCAGTCAGGACACATCTATACCAAGCATCTGAAAACAGCTCCTGCAACATGTCAAGTAATCATTTTCTGTTTTGCAGGTACGCAAGTTCTCGCTAAGGAATCTCTTACGCGATCAACATCCAGATGGCATCTATAAGCCCATCATCCTATTCATCAACCTCTAAATGGCATCTGTAAGCCCATTTCCCCCATCACTGCTACTATGTGAGCGCAAATTTTTGGGCACTTTAGTGTTCAATCATCTTCCACCTTCGGATTACGAAAGGCACGTCAGCCAATCTGCATCCTCAGGTCTAAGAAGATTGAACAGGGGCAACTGTTGTACCCCAAAATTTGCCCTCCCATATTCTTCAAAAAAATTGCCAAGTCATGCTTCAAATATCCCCAAGGGTTGCACAGTGCAAGGGCCTCATAAACAGTCAAGATTAGGGTTTTTGTTCTGATCAAGAAAATGAAGTTTCCAAAGGTCCAATCAAGTCTCACATGCCTATAAACATGGTCAAGCATCTTCCTATCAAGTTTCAAGACTTTCAGCACAAAACTGCACAGTCAAAACCCTAATTGCACTACAGTCAACTGTAGGGGCAAAATGGTCATTTGACAGTCAAAAGTTCAAATTTTTGGTCAACATATCATTTTGAAGCCTCAAACATCATTTGATCAATGCTTGATCATGATTCTCAAAGCTTGGCTCAAAAATCATCAAGATGCAAAAGTTTCCTTATTTGGACAGCTGAAAAAGTCAACTGTAAATTGACCAGGGCATAACTTTCACATGGATTATCAGAAAAATTCCATCCAAAGCTCATTTTGAAGAGAAAGACATTTCCTACAATTCATCTTCATACTTCAAGTCCAAGAAATGCTCTCACAAAAAGTTATCAATTTCAACATTATAGGTCATTTTCAAAAGTCAACAAAAAGGGACTTTAAGTCAAAGGATATAACTTGAGATTGGTAAATCAAAATGACATGGGACCGAATACATTGGTTAGAGGACTCAAAGACCTTTCCAAAATGTCCAAGAACATGAGAAAAGCTTAAAAATTGAGCAAGTTATGCCTTGTGGAAGTTGGGAAATTTTTGGATATTTTGAAAAGTCAACATTGGTTCAAATGACCTAAAATTGCTAATGGGCCTATTTTTCTTCCACAATTCATCATCCAAGGCATGTGCACGACCATTTGGCCCAAAGGGAAGTTTTTCTCTATTTTTATTTATTTATTTGGATTTTTTATCATTAATAATTCATTTAATTAAATAAAATACATGAAAAATATAAAACCAATGAAATAAAATCTTTTTGTGCATGAAATATACTCAATAAAACGTGCATGATCAGATATGGAAGGAATTGGATTGAATTGATCATGATTGGTACAAAATTGCATGAAAAAAGATTGAAAAAGATCTTTGAAAATCAAATTTCAAAAACCATGATTGCAAATGATTTGATTTGTTTTTCTTGACCTAATTCACTCAATACATAAGCCTGAACATAACCCTAATGAAAAGGACCATTGAGCTACGCTAGAAACCAATTCACAAACTTGAAATTTTTGCAAAGAAACTCAAAACTGAAAACCTAATTCTAGGGCGATTCAAGGCACGATTTTTGTTTCATTAGCTTGCTGAAGCTTCATAGGAAGATTCTACATCAAAAACCATAAGCTTTCGTGCCCAGAAACGTGAGAACCATCTCACCTGTACAGAAAAAAATTCATAGTCGTGCATCTCAATTCATGCATTCTTTGTGATTTTTAATGCTTGATTCATGTTCTTTATTTGATTCTAATGCTAACCCAATGGTTTGATTGTGTTTTTGTGCATCGTGTGAGGATTTGCCATGGGAGAATATTAGGGTTTTGCAAGCTTTAATTTGGGCGTTTTGTAATATGGTAAAATTAGGACACGTGACTTACACCATTGAATCGGGCATGTCTGGACGAACAGAAATAAACACTCGCGCCTAATTTATGAGGCCTTATGGCCTATTCGCTATTTTCTTGTATCATGCCTGTGGCAACGTGTGAAAACCGTTGCCAATGTTTTATATGTTTCAGGAAAATAAAACCAAGCGAAGGAGACGATGAAGTGGCAAGATGTGATAGGGTCATTCAAATTTTGCGCGCGTTTTTAAGCTACTGACTAATTGTTTTTTATAATATTTATTAGTTATTATATATTAACACGCGTGAATTGGTTCAGCTGGCAAGGCGTAGTGGTGGCAACGTTCATGACCTGGGTTCGAGCCCCAGGTCTTCCGTATTCCCATATTATTTTTCAATAAAAATTCACATGCAGTTTCCATAGCAAAGACCATCATACACCTTCATGATCAAACCATCCACGCGTCCAATTTCATCAAATCAAAGGCCATGATCTGGAGAGTACAATGCACCCTAGTCAACGCGTGTACACGCGCCCTGAAAAGTCCAACGGGCCAAAGCATCTTGGGCCAGATTACTAACGAAAAACCTCCTGTTTGGGGTCTGAACCCCCAGGTTTGCAAACCCTTTTCATTATTTTTTATTTTTCGTTGTTTCTTTATTTTCAATTATTATTTTTTAATTAATTCTGTTAATTTAATTATTATTTTCATAAAAACATAAAACACAATAAAAAAGTCAGAAAAGAGGAAAAATATAATAAATATTTTTATTTTAATATTTTTTGTAATTAAATTGTATATAATTAAATTTAGTTTTAAATTAGGTTTTAATTTTAATTCTTTTAATAAAAATCTAAAAAACATAGAATTAGGGTTCATATTAATTTTTTATCCTTTTTTCTTTTATTCCATAATAATTAAATAATTAAATATTTATTTTTATAATTAAATTTGCATGTAAATTAATTAGGATTAATATTAGGTTTTAATCATCTTTTCTTAATAAATTAAAAAACAAATAGAATTAGGGTTAGCATTTAATTTCAATTAATTCTTTTTTTCATTTAAATCATAAATACTAAAAAAATACCAAAAACATCTCCTTTTCTTTTTAATTAATTAATTCCATGTAATTTTAATTTTGCAAAAAGGGTCCAACGCCCTCGTTTCGATTTAATTCTTATTCGCACATTTATTTTATTTCTTTATAATATTTATGTATCTCTCCCAAGGCCATGTAACCTTTTAATTTTCTCGCACTTTTCTTTACTTTCTTTATTTTTCTGTCAAATCGGGTCCTGGTTAATTTTGGCGATGTGGACCCGCGCCGTTTGTAATAGCTTAGAATCTTTACTTTTCTCGCAATTTTCTTAACTGTTAAATCAAAGCATGAAAGAATGTATGGACAAAAATAAAAACAAACGCTAGATCACCAATAACATGACAAAAGACAAAATATCTGAAAACGACACACAAATCACACACCACCCCTAGGGTACGCCTCACTGTTGCCTTGCCTCGAAAGGTGATCGTCGAGTAGAGGATGTCTTAGTAAGTCCTCATAATCCAGGAACCTGGCATGAGGGTAGCTTCTAAGGTGTCTTCCCATTGCTCTGGTGATCACCATGTCCCGAACCTCGAATTGACCCGAACACCTCCAACGGTGGTGCTACCTACCTCTCAATGGTGGGATGGCACTACTTTAAAGGACATCTACACAGACGAATTTCTTAGGGTAGGTAGACGACTCTAGATACTTGCTCTAATTTCAAAAACAAATCAAAAAATACTTTTCACACCAACACATTTTCAAAAAGCTTTCGAAAGCAATTTTTCAAACACTCTTAAGGACCGATACAAGAGTCGAACTGAAATTTTCAAAGAAACTTTTTAAAATCCACAGTTGAAAAGCAAACAAACCATTTTTGAAAACACAAGTGAGCAAGTATCTAAGAGCCCATGGATAACCATGGATAGAAAGGGTGCTAACACCTTCCCTTTCTATAACCTACCTCCCGAACCGAGAGCAATCTCTATAAAGGAATTTTTCTGTGCTTTTGTCCTTTCCATTTGGAGAAAATAAAAGACGGTGGCGACTCTTGCTTCCGCGATATTTCGCGAACCAGCGTTAAACAGTCAGTTCCAGATCCACCGATCACAGAACTGGCGACTCTGCTGGGGAATCTTTTTAAAGTGAGGTGTACCTTAGGGATAGTTCATAACTGTGTTTTCAATTGCTTTGACTTGTGTGCTTTATTATTGTGGGACTGTCTCGGGAGTTCTATAGATCCTAACCCGGATCTGGGGGATACCTTCTTAGAAAGTAGCAACAAGACTGTGAGGGAACTGTGCGGGGTATACCGACATGGTTGAAACAGTCTGCTATGTTGATGTGGCACTTTGGTGTGTACCGGTAACCCTTGAGTTCAGTCAAGGAGAGTACGGGGCCTCCGCGTGGTGTCGTGAAGCATCAACAGACCTTAGGAACCTTAATTGAACAATCTTGGCCTCTTTAGGGTAGTGACATAACTGACTTTGGTGCAGTCCGAGGTTGGTTGATACTCGATACTACACCCAATTGAGGGTTGCTTTCCTGGAATATTTCGGTCGCCAGTTCAGTGGCTAAATCGAAACGATGAACAATGAAAGCAATCCCGTGATATTGGGAACCTTAGAACCCGGTTACTTTGATAGGACAGGTTGAACCCACCAACTTCAAGAGGGTACTACCCAGACCCCATGTTGGCCTTAAACCCTAAGGGCTTGTCTTGTATGCCTTGTGTGCCTTACATGTTTGTCTTTGTAAATATCTGTGGTGTGTTTAATCATAGCATCATGACATCATCCAGCATCATATGCATTGACTAACCATTTCAGGGGTTCGAATTTTCATCTTTGTTCTTGTTTTGTAGGACATGGAAACTGTTCGTAGAAAGACAATTCAAATCAGTCTTGTAAGGATCCCTCCTCAGCTTAAGGAGCTTATATCCAGGATTCCCGAGAACTCTTCATTCAGTGAAAGACATGGAAGTCTCATCAGCTTGGTCAATACCAACATTGAGGAAGATATGATCAAGGTCCTGTTCCAATTCTTTGACCCTCTGCATCACTGTTTCACCTTCTTGGACTATCAGTTGGTACCTACATTGGAGGAGTTCTCCCGGCTCCTGAAGATCCCTATCCTTGATCAGCTACCCTTCAACGGTACAGAAAAGGAACCTAAGCTTGAAGATATTGCTAAAGACTTGCACCTACAGTCATCTGACCTCAAGGGACATTGGGAAGTTAGAAGTGGTATCAAAGGGTTCTTAGCCAGGTTTCTGTTTGAAAAGGCCCATGAATGTTGGAATTCCCTTGACTTGCAAGCTTTTGAAGAGGTTGTGGCCCTCCTTGTCTATGGTTTGGTGTTGTTCCCTAACCCAGATCAGCTTATTGATATCAGTGCTGTCCAGATCTTTATGTCCAGGAATCCTATACCTACGTTGCTGGGGGACATCCTTCACTCATGTTACACTCGAACCATGAGAAAAAGAGGTGTCCTTATGTGTTGCACTCCTCTCTTGGGAAGGTGGTTTATTTCGCACCTTCCACAATTAGTTTTGAAGAATGAGCGGGGTTTGAGATGGTCACAACGGTTGATGACTCTTACACATGTAGATATACATTGGTGCCCTAGGTCCAAAGAAGATGTCACTATCATTGATCGTTGCGGAGAGTACTCTAATGTTCCTTTACTTGGAATCAGAGGAGGTATTACTTACAACCCATGCCTGGCTTGGAGACAGTTTGGTTATGCTCGGAGGGATGGTCCTCATGACATGTTAATTCCTGACATAGTTTTTGACTTCGACAACGATACTCAAGGACTTCGCCAGAGATTTATCAGAGCCTGGAGGATGCCAAGTAGGATAGACAGCAAGACACTGGGGCACAAGAACTCCATCCCGTTGGAACCTTATCTCAAGTGGGTACGAGCCCGCTCCCAGAAGTTAGTGATGCCCTATCCTCATATGCTCCCAGTAATCAAAGAGCCAGTCTTGGAAGGAGAAGTGTCCTACACTATTCAGCACCCTGATATGCCCACGTCCTGGGAAGAGATGCAGAAGAGCTGGATCCAGCTTAAGGAGGAGAGGAATTCTCTTGAGACCAGTCTACATGCCAGTGAAAAGAAGGTCTTGGAGCTCACCCGCCTGTTGCATGAGGAGAGGAATCTCAACACTTACATAGCTCCAAAGAGGATGCGCAGTGTATTTTGGGATTGATTCACTTTTGTATTATTTTGCCCATGAGGCTCTGATGTACTAAACAGTTATTTCCTTAATAATAACGTGTGTTCCTTTTTGTCTACAACAAATTTGAACTTTCGAACCCTTGAATGCATTGCATAAACACATATCATTCATCATGTGCATAGCAGGTTTTTTCCCTTTTCAGGTTGCTTACAGTTCTTCGCTGTTTATTTCAGCATCATGAATCCGGACTCTTCATCAACTGAGACCTCCATCAAAGCTCTTCAGGCGCAGAATGCGCAGTTTCAGGAATTAATCAAGGGTTTGGCTCAAGGCCAAGAAGAATTGAAAGCTCTGCTCCTGAAGAAGGAGAAGAAGAAGAAGAGAAGAACTGTTCTGTTCAACTCGGGCCGAAGGTTCGGCAATACTCTGCAGCATGAAGAGGCTGGTTCTTCTGTTGGCAAGGGTACTCCTCAAGAGGCAAGGGTTCCTAGTCCGGTAGTCTCCGACAACGAGACTGATTTTGATGAAGAGCAATATCCTCCGGCAGAAGACCGTTACAAGCAGCTGGAAGACAGGATGAATGCTATGGAGATACAACAGGTACCTGGGCTGGATTTCGGAGATCTGGGTTTGTCAACTGGTGTGATCATCACTCGGAAGTTCAAAGCACCATCTTTCACTAAATATGACGGGGCGTCTTGTCCCAAGCTACATCTCAGGTCCTATGTTCGAAAGATGCAACCGTACTCGGCGGATAAGAATTTGTGGATCCACTTCTTCCAGGAGAGTCTTTCAGGGACTCGTCTCGAATGGTTCTATCAGCTGGATGGGACTAAGGTTCGTAACTGGGAGGAGTTGGCTACTGCTTTCTATAAGCAGTATCAACATAATGCCGACCTTGCCCCTACGCGTACCCAACTCCAGGGTATGTCGTTAGGTTCAATTGAAGGTTTTAAGGAGTACGCTCAGAAGTGGAGAGACCTGGCTGGCAGGGTGCAGCCACCATTGACTGATCGGGAGTTGGTAGACATGTTCTTGGGGACCCTATCTGGGCCATTTTTCAACCATCTCATCGGGAGTTCATCTGCAGGGATCACTGATCTGATTCTGACTGGAGAGAGAATTGAGGCTGGGTTAAAGTCTGGTAAGATTCCGAAGGGTGCATCATCTAGTTCTGAGAAGAAACCCTTCAAGAAGGAGGCTAGTGCCGTGTATGGTTCCAAGATATCAGAGAGACCTGAGCGCCGCCAATCTGTCAGTGCCGTAATGATTGCTAAGCCTGCTGCCGCTCCTCGGCCGACCAATCCTCAAAGGGCTGAAAGACCCCGAAGAAAGTTCACCCGCTTGAGTATGACCTTGTCGCAGATCCTGCCACAGTTGCTATCCTCCAATTTAGTGACTGTCAGGGAGGCTCCGAAGTTCCCCAATACTGCATCTCCTAAGTACAACCCGAATGCTCGTTGTGCTTACCATTCAGATAGCCCGGGGCATTCTACTGATGACTGTTGGGCATTAAGGAGTAAGGTGCAAGACCTTATCGACGCGAAGGAGATACAATTCGAAGCGCCTGAGAGACCGAATGTGGTTACTGCTCCTATGCCTCAGCACGAGGTAAATGCTGTGGACGAAGATGTTTATGCTGTTTCTGTGGATGATCTAGCCACTCCTCTGAAGACCGTCAAGAAGAACCTGCTGCTGGCCGGTTTATTTCCGGGTTGCAGTGAGGGTTGCCTGTTCTGTGCTGTGTCCCTATCTGGTTGTCCCTTGCTGAAGTTAGGCATCCAAAGCCTAATGGATAGCAAGGAGATTCTGTTTAAGAAGTCTGCTGTTCAGTTGGTTCCGGTGGAAGAAGTTTCTGTGGTTACCATATTCAATAATCCAATCCAGGTTCTCCCGAAGAAGCCTGTTCAAATCATAACCGTCGCACCTATTGTTATCATTGTTCCGGGGCCTCTTCCCTACGTATCTGATAAAGCTGTCCCCTGGCACTACGGGGCCGATGTGTATGTAAATGGGATTAAACAAGAGTTCAACGCTGGCGCCAGCATCTGTGATATCACTGGCCCAGCCAAAGTCACCCGCAGTGGCAGGCTCTTCTCGCCTGACATTGCACCGCCTGCTGCTCGAAGACCACTCCTTATAACACCTACAAGTGTACCTGTTCCTGTTGCTGACCAAGTTGTTTCTCCTGCTGCCGAGTCATCCAATGCTCGGGGCAAAGGAATTGAAGTTGAGCCTGCCCAGATGGAGGCACCTATACCTGTAACTGCTGAAGCCTCCCAACAGGAAATGGAGGAGATTCTAAAGATAATAAAGAAGAGTGATTTCAATGTTGTGGAACAGCTGGGGCACACGCCCTCCAAAATCTCCATGCTCTCTTTATTGCTGTGCTCCGAGGCCCATGCTAAGGCCTTAATCTCATTCCTCAAGACAGCCCATGTGCCACATGAGACATCTGCAGTCCAGTTCACTGATTGCGTAGCAAATCTGACAGCAGACAATGGCTTGGGTTTCTCAGATGCTGACCTGACCGCGAAGGGAAGAGACCATAATGATGCCCTGCATGTCTCTATCGAATGCAGGGGCACTACTCTGGCACATGTATTGGTGGATACTGGTTCTTCTTTGAATGTGTTGCCCAAGAAGGCTTTGGACCGTTTGGATTGTGAAGGCCTGGAATTGAAACCCAGCAATATCATCGTCAGGGCCTTTGACGGTTCAAAAAGGATGGTTCATGGAGAGGTTGACATTCCGATTCGTGTGGGCTCTCAGGTGTTCGACTCTACTTTTTATGTGATGGATATCCATCCATCGTACTCTTGTCTACTGGGTCGACCTTGGATACATAAGGCTGGGGCAGTGACCTCTACCTTGCACCAGAAGCTGAAATACCCCGTCAGAGGGAAGATCGTCACTGTGCAGGGAGAGGAGGAATATATGGTAAGCCACCTGAATTCCTTCAGATACATTGAGATGGATGGGGAGTTTATTGAAACCCCCTTTCAGCATTTCGAGGAGGTGCTTCCAATTGCAGCAGCAGCAGAAACAGCAGCAGAAGAAAGTGTTCCTTTGAAGATGGCTTCCCTAAAGGATGCCCGGGCTGTGGTTCAGAAAGGTGAAAGTGCTAACTGGGGCAGGCTTCCAGATTTTACACAGAAGACTGATAAATTTGGGCTGGGCTTTACTGCAGAAGGTCAGAAAGCTATGAGGAAAGCGAAGATCGGAAAACCTCCTGTGTTCATTACAAATCCAGGAGTGAATGCTGTTGGGGAAGACAACAAAGTGGATGAAGCGGAATTCAATAGCTGGATCTACCCGACCACCGAAGGCGGACTGAACAATTGGATTGCCAAAGACCATACCCCTATTACCTTTGTGACGCAGTAATAAATTTCTTTGTTTCGTTATTTTGTAATAAACAATAAATAAACTCTATGGCCCGGTGTCTTACCCGAGGCACCGTGGTTTCATTTGTGAGGGCATATAAATTGTCATTTCATATATCATGAATGAAAATCTTGGACGTTTTCTCGCATTGCAAATCTTATGCTCCTTTTCTGTCTTTCTTTCCTTTACATATTTTTCAAAACAGCTGTATTTACACACACACTCACTCATACAGGTTTCAATCCACTCTGGATCTCACTGATAACGACTCTGCTACTGCCAATTATGACTTCGAAAATCCGATCAACTTAGCCGAAGACGAAGGTGAAGATGATTGCGAAGTGCCTGGTGAGCTTGCAAGACTGTTGCTTCAGGAAGAGAGGGCAATTCAACCCCATGAAGAGCCAGTAGAAACAATAAACCTGGGTACAGAGGCAGACAGGAAAGAGGTAAAGATTGGTGCCAACCTAGAGCTCAGCGTGAAGCAACGGTTGACTCAGATGCTGCATGATTATATGGAGATCTTTGCCTGGTCCTACGAAGACATGCCCGGGTTGGATACCGATATTGTGGTCCATCACTTGCAAACTAAGGAAGATTGCCCTCCGGTTAAGCAAAAGGTCCGTCGTATGCGTCCAGAGATGTCTGAGAAGATTAAAGCCGAGGTTATGAAGCAGTTTGATGCTGGGTTCCTTGCAGTGACTTCCTACCCTCAGGGGGTTGCTAATGTGGTGCCGGTACCAAAGAAGGAAGGTAAGGTCATAATGTGTGTCGACTACAGGGATCTGAACAGGGCCAGCCCCAAGGATGACTTCCCCCTACCTCACATTGATGTCCTTGTTGACAATACGGCTCAGCACAAGGTATTCTCTTTCATGGACGGCTTTTCAGGTTACAATCAGATCAAGATGGCACCTGAAGACATGGAAAAGACTACATTTTTTACTCAGTGGGGCACCTTCTGCTATAAGGTCATGCCATTCGGGTTGAAAAACGCTGGGGCAACCTACCAACGTGCCATGGTTGCTTTATTTCATGACATGATCCATCATGAGATAGAAGTGTATGTTGACGATATGATCGCGAGGTCCCAGACTGAGGAAGAGCACCTGGATCATCTGCAGAAGTTGTTTGACCGGTTGAAACTATACAAGCTGAGGTTGAACCCGAACAAGTGCACCTTCGGGGTAAGATCTGGAAAGTTGCTAGGCTTCGTGGTAAGTGACAAGGGCATTCAAGTGGACCCTGCTAAGGTCAAAGCTATTCAAGAGATGCCTGTTCCTAAGACAGAGAAGGAAGTCAGAGGCTTTTTAGGACGCCTGAATTACATTGCTCGATTCATCTCACATTTGACTGCTACCTGTGAACCAATCTTCAAGCTGCTGAAGAAAGATCAGGTAGTACGTTGGAATGATGAATGTCAGGCTGCTTTTGACAGAATCAAAGAGTATCTCCAAGAACCACCTATCCTTATGCCACCGGTTGAAGGGAGACCTCTGATACTATATCTGACAGTGCTTGACAACTCAATGGGGTGTGTGCTGGGGCAACATGACGAGTCTGGCCGAAAAGAGCATGCCATTTATTACCTTAGCAAAAAGTTTACCGACTGTGAGACCCGATACTCACTGCTTGAGAAAACTTGCTGCGCTTTGGTATGGGCTGCTCGCCGGCTGAGACAGTATATGCTGACTCACACTACCTTGTTGATCTCAAAGATGGATCCTATAAAGTACATATTCGAAAAGCCTGCTCTGTCTGGAAGAATTGCAAGATGGCAAATGATCTTGACGGAATACGACATTCAGTACACAACCCAAAAAGCCATCAAGGGGAGTGTATTGGCAGACCACTTGGCACATCAGGCCGTCGATGACTATCAGTCAATGAACTTCGAGTTTCCGGATGAAAGCATCATGATTGTAACTGATTGTGAAGTACCTGGACCGGATGAAGGACCTGAACCAGGATCCCGATGGTCTATGCACTTTGACGGAGCCTCCAATGCTTTGGGTAACGGTATCGGCGCCATCATCATATCTCCTCAAGGTACTCATACTCCGCTCACTGCCCGGCTGTGTTTCAACTGTACCAACAACATGGCAGAGTATGAAGCTTGCATCATGGGTCTTCAAGCTGCGATCGACTTAAGGATCAAGTTTCTAAGCGTCTTCGGAGATTCCGCTCTTGTGATCAATCAGATCAAAGGAGAGTGGGATACGAAACATCCAAACCTGATTCCTTACAGAGAATGTGTGTTGACCCTGATCCCCCACTTCACAGAGATAACCTTTGAGCACTTTCCAAGAGAAGAGAATCAGCTGGCGGATGCGTTAGCTACAATGTCTTCTATGTTCAAAGTTAAATGGGATAATGAGGCTCCCCAGATCATCATCTGGAAACTGGACGAACCGGCATACTGTTGTGATCTCGAGACTGAGTTGGTGACTGAGAAGCCTTGGTACCATGAGGTGAAGAGATATCTGGAAGCTCAGGAATACCCTGAAGGTGCCTCTATCAATGATAAGAAGTTTCTGAGAAGGTTCGCATCAAAGTTCTTCCTTAGCAACAGCATCTTGTACAAGCGAAACCATGATTCAACCTTACTGCGTTGTGTGGATAAGACTGAAGCAGAAAGGATCATGGAAGAGCTACATGAAGGGACCTTTGGTACACATTCCAGTGGACACACTATGGCTAAGAAAATCCTACGGGCAGGGTATTAGTGGTCCACAATGGAAGCTGACTGTTACCAACATTCTAGGACATGCCATTAGTGCTAGATTTATGCAGACAAGGTGCATGTTCCTCCGGTTCCCCTGAATGTTCTGACTGCGCCTTGGCCGTTTGCAATGTGGGGCATAGACATGATCGGCGAGATTAAACCTACAACATCTAATGGGCATCGCTTCATCCTAGTGGCGATTGATTATTTTACAAAGTGGGTCGAAGCAGCGTCCTATGCTACGGTAACCAAGACTGTCGTGGCACGGTTCATTCGGCATAACCTGATCTGTCGATACGGCGTCCCTGAGAGAATTATTACAGACAACGGTACCAATCTGAACAATAAGATGATCACTGAGCTCTGCGAGCAGTTCAAGATACAACACCACAATTCTTCTCCTTATAGACTGAAGATGAATGGGGCTGTAGAAGCAGCAAATAAGAACATCAAGAAAATCGTGCAGAAGATGACCGTGACTTATAAGGATTGGCACGAGATGTTACCGTTCGCTCTACACGGGTACCGTACCTCAGCTAGGACGTCAACCGGGGCAACTCCTTTCTCCTTGGTCTACGGCATGGAGGCAGTCTTACCAATCGAAGTACAAATACCCTCTCTCCGGATAATGAAGGATGCAAATCTGAACGAAGATGATTGGATCCAGACACGACTTGATCAGCTCAACCTTATTGATGAAAAGAGACTTGCTGCTATTTGCCATGGTCAGACGTATCAGAAACGGATGATCAGGGCATTTAACAAAAAGGTCAGACCACAGGAATATCAAGTTGGGGATCTGGTAATCAAGCGAATCATCCTTCCTCAGAGTGATCCAAGGGGCAAATGGACCCCTACGTACGAAGGGCCATTTGTGGTTAAGCATGTGTTCTCAGGAGGAGCCATGATTCTAACCAACATGGATGGTGACGACCTTCCACACCCCGCCAATGCAGACATAGTAAAAAGATACTACGCATGAAAAAAGACCCGCTAGGCTGACATGCCTAGGCAAAAATTAGGGCTTCCCGTCGAACCAAAAGGGTTCGGGCAAAATGAAGGGATGAAATGAAAAAAAAATTGTACACCCGGCAAGTCGAAAACCTGAAAAGGCGGCTTGGGCAAAAATGGGTATCCCGGTGGACTGAAAACCCGAAAGGGCGGTCCAGGCAAAAATTAGGGATAAAGCGTAATACTATGTCTCATTGGATCACTTTGCATCCAGAATCCGGTATCTATATCAAGTTCAGACGGCATCGATCAGTCAGCTTCACCTTCAACCAAGGTCATCAAGTGATGAGACGCTCGGAGTCATAAAGGCAATAGCAGAGTTGAAACCCAGTGGGATCATTCATTTCACACAGCTGTTTTATTTTCTTTTGTGCAAAATTTGTATAAACTCTTCTGTTCGGCGGCGTTCTCTTACTAGGACGTTAGCCTCTTGTACACAAAACGCCTATTTTCAGGCCATTCAAAAATCAATACAAATATATTTTCAGTTAAACGTGCCAATTGTTTTTCTTTTTCTGTTTTGTTTTGCGAAGAATGTCCAAGGTTCAATTTGTGATATATGCATTGACAATAATTTGCTAACTCATAAATATTTGCATACGAAACAAAGGATTAATTACAGGTGACACTAGAAACAGGGGCAATAAAGAGTTGTCTAAGCAATCTAATTGTTCTATCCTCCAAGGTACCAAGGTAGGTTCAGCTAAAGAACATGACCAGTACATCTTAATTCCCCAGAGAGTAAGTCAGCAGTCAGCGCATTCTTCTCCAAGCAGCTACTATCAAACTTAAGGAAGTTGGGTATCCGCCAGCACATCTCAACATTCCCCAGCAGCATATATACATATATTCTTAACAAGCATCCCCGGCAGTCTTGGTCTAAAGATTGTTCCCCGGCGGCCTATCAACACTCAAAGGAATCACTTCCCCGATACAGTTCAAAACTTCCCCAGGAAAGTCCAATCCAGTCCCCAGGAAAGTTGGAATCCGCCTCCCCAAACAGTAAGCTTATCCCTAGTAGATTCTGGAAGCTTATCCTCGCAGAGCACGAACGCGTCGTCCGGCTTTATTCAAAGGGTTATTTCCTTAACAGGATATAACTGGGTTATCCTCAGCCAAAAGCCCCAGAAAGATCGTCGTCAACACAGTTCTTTCTTATCCCCAGCGAAGTCTACTAACACTTCCAACACAGCAAGGGTATCCCCAGCAAGTTATTATCAATAATTCAACAAAGTATCTCTCTCCCCACAGAGTATCGCTTCCCAGCAAGATCGTCAGGGTACTTTTCCCTCCCTCAGAGTAATCATTCGCCAAGTTTATCCCCCAACGGAGTTATCTTCTCCTGCCGGTATTCTTGCAACTATCATCCCCAGCGGAAGTAAAAGCTTATTCTTTAACATCAGCCCAGGAGTGACTTCCCGGCACCCGTCAAGGATTTACTTTCCTAGACGAAAACATACATTCCTAAACATCACATACATCATTATAGCATGCATAGACGCATCATATCATACAAATCTCATTTATGTTGAGAACATCATTGCTTGATCCATATCATGCATTGCATATGATTGAACTTTACCTTTCAGGAAGGATCCAGCTAAATTCTAAATCATATTTCAAGACTCTAAGACCTTATCTGGTTCAGTTAAATCAACTCCAAAGATTTCTCTGGTTATCATCCAGTCAAAGGCCTTCTCTGGTCCAGTTAAATCGACCCCAAACAGATTTCTCTGATAAAGACCCAGTTGAAGACATTCCAAGACCTAGACCGGTTCAGTTAATCGACTCCAAAGATTTCTTATCCAGTCCAAGGCCTTCTCTAGTCCAGCTAAATCGACTCCCAACAGATTTTTCTGATGAAGACTCAGTAGAAGTTAGCCCAGGTTTTTCTCAAACGTCCGCTTTTGAGATTATAATTTCCTATGGTTCCCTCCCCGACGGTGCGTGAGGTGATAATTCCAACCCAGGTTTTTCTCAAACGTCCGCTTTTGAGATTATAATTTCCTATGGTTCTCTCCCCGACGGTGCGTGAGATGATAATTCCAGCCCAGGTTTTTCTCAAACGTCCACTTTTGAGATTATAATTTCCTATGGTTCCCTCCCCGACGGTGCGTGAGGTGATAATTCCAGTCCAGGTTTTTCTCAAACGTCCGCTTTTGAGATTATAATTTCCTATGGTTCTCTCCCCGACGGTGCGTGAGATGATAATTCCATTCCAGGTTTTTCTCAAACGTCTGCTTTTGAGATTATAATGTCCTATGGTTCCATCCCCGACGGTGCGTGAGGTGATAATTCCATTCTAGGTTTTTCTCAAACGTCCGCTTTTGAGATTATAATTTCCTATGGTTCTCTCCCCGACGGTGCGTGAGATGATAATTCCATCCCAGGTTTTTCTCAGACGTTCGCTTTTGAGATTATAATTTCCTATGGTTCCCTCCCCGACGGTGCGTGAGGTGATAATTCCATTCCAGGTTCTTCTCAAACGTCCGCTTTTGAGATCATAATTGCCTATTGGTTCTCTTCCCGATACTGCGAAGATGGTAATTCCCACCAAGATTTTCTCAACGAGCGTTGTTGAAGTTAAAGTCACCCAAGGTTCTCTTACCGTTCATGCTAAGATAGTAACCATCCCTGGTTCATTCATCATCTTGTGAAGCTCCAGATTCAGCTCCTGTAACCAGTCAGGACACATCTATACCAAGCATCTGAAAACAGCTCCTGCAACATGTCAAGTAATCATTTTCTGTTTTGCAGGTACGCAAATTCTCGCTAAGGAATCTCTTACGCGATCAACATCCAGATGAAATCTATAAGCCCATCATCCTATTCATCAACCTCTAAATGGCATTTGTAAGCCCATTTCCCCCATCACTGCTACTATGTGAGCGCAAATTTCTGGGCACTTTAGTGTTCAATCATCTTCCACCTTCGGATTACGAAAGGCACGTCAGCCAATCTGCATCCTCAGGTCTAAGAAGATTGAACAGGGGAAACTGTTGTACCCCAAAATTTGCCCTCCCATATTCTTCAAAAAAATTGCCAAGTCATGCTTCAAATATCCCCAAGGGTTGCACAGTGCAAGGGCCTCATAAACAGTCAAGATTAGGGTTTTTGTTCTGATCAAGAAAATGAAGTTTCCAAAGGTCCAATCAAGTCTCACATGCCTATAAACATGGTCAAGCATCTTCCTATCAAGTTTCAAGACTTTCAGCACAAAACTGCACAGTCAAAACCCTAATTGCACTACAGTCAACTGTAGGGGCAAAATGGTCATTTGACAGTCAAAAGTTCAAATTTTTGGTCAACATATCATTTTGAAGCCTCAAACGTCATTTGATCAATGCTTGATCATGATTCTCAAAGCTTGGCTCAAAAATCATCAAGATGCAAAAGTTTCCTTATTTGGACAGCTGAAAAAGTCAACTGTAAATTGACCAGGGCATAACTTTCACATGGATTATCAGAAAAATTCCATCCAAAGCTCATTTTGAAGAGAAAGAAATTTCCTACAACTCATATTCATACTTCAAGTCCAAGAAATGCTCTCACAAAAAGTTATCAATTTCAACATTATAGGTCATTTTCAAAAGTCAACAAAAAGGGACTTTAAGTCAAAGGCTATAACTTGAGATTGGTAAATCAAAATGACATGGGACCAAATACATTGGTTAGAGGACTCAAAGACCTTTCCAAAATGTCCAAGAACATGAGAAAAGCTTAAAAATTGAGCAAGTTATGCCTTGTGGAAGTTGGGAAATTTTTGGATATTTTGAAAAGTCAACATTGGTTCAAATGACCTAAAATTGCTAATGGGCCTATTTTTCTTCCACAATTCATCATCCAAGGCATGTGAACGACCATTTGGCCCAAAGGGAAGTTTTTCTCTATTTTTATTTATTTATTTGGATTTTTTATCATTAATAATTCATTTAATTAAATAAAATACATGAAAAATATAAAACCAATGAAATAAAATCTTTTTGTGCATGAAATATACTCAATAAAACGTGCATGATCAGATATGGAAGGAATTGGATTGAATTGATCATGATTGGTACAAAATTGCATGAAATAAGATTGAAAAAGATCTTTGAAAATCAAATTTCAAAAACCATGAATGCAAATGATTTGATTTGTTTTTCTTGACCTAATTCACTCAATACATAAGCCTGAACACAACCCTAATGAAAAGGACCATTGAGCTGCGCTAGAAACCAATTCACAAACTTGAAATTTTTGCAAAGAAACTCAAAACTGAAAACCTAATTCTAGGGCGATTTAAGGCACGATTTTTGTTTCATTAGCTTGCTGAAGCTTCATAGGAAGATTCTACATCAAAAACCATAAGCTTTCGTGCCCAGAAACGTGAGAACCATCTCACCTGTACAGAAAAAAATTCATAGTCGTGCATCTCAATTCATGCATTCTTTGTGATTTTTAATGCTTGATTCATGTTCTTTATTTGATTCTAATGCTAACCCAATGGTTTGATTGTGTTTTTGTGCATCGTGTGAGGATTTTCCATGGGAGAATATTAGGGTTTTGCAAGCTTTAATTTGGGCATTTTGTAATATGGTAAAATTAGGACACGTGACTTACACCATTGAATCGGGCATGTCTGGACGAACAGAAACAAACACTCGCGCCTAATTTATGAGGCCTTATGGCCTATTCGCTATTTTCTTGTATCATGCCTGTGGCAACGTGTGAAAACCGTTGCCAATGTTTTATATGTTTCAGGAAAATAAAACCAAGCGAAGGAGACGATGAAGTGGCAAGATGTGATAGGGTCATTCAAATTTTGCGCGCGTTTTTAAGCTACTGACTAATTGTTTTTTATAATATTTATTAGTTATTATATATTAACACGCGTGAATTGGTTCAGCTGGCAAGGCGTAGTGGTGGCAACGTTCATGACCTGGGTTCGAGCCCCAGGTCTTCCGTATTCCCATATTATTTTTCAATAAAAATTCACATGCAGTTTCCATAGCAAAGACCATCATACACCTTCATGATCAAACCATCCACGCGTCCAATGTCATCAAATCAAAGGCCATGATCTGGAGAGTACAATGCACCCTAGTCAACGCGTGTACACGCGCCCTGAAAAGTCCAACGGGCCAAAGCATCTTGGGCCAGATTACTAACAAAAAACCTCCTGTTTGGGGTCTGAACCCCCAGGTTTGCAAACCCTTTTCATTATTTTTTATTTTTCGTTGTTTCTTTATTTTCAATTATTATTTTTTAATTAATTCTGTTAATTTAATTATTATTTTCATAAAAAAAAACACAATAAAAAAGTCAGAAAAGAGGAAAAATATAATAAATATTTTTATTTTAATATTTTTTGTAATTAAATTGTATATAATTAAATTTAGTTTTAAATTAGGTTTTAATTTTAATTCTTTTAATAAAAATCTAAAAAACATAGAATTAGGGTTCATATTAATTTTTTATCCTTTTTTCTTTTATTCCATAATAATTAAATAATTAAATATTTATTTTTATAATTAAATTTGCATGTAAATTAATTAGGGTTAATATTAGGTTTTAATCTTCTTTTCTTAATAAATTAAAAAACAAATAGAATTAGGGTTAGCATTTAATTTCAATTAATTCTTTTTTTCATTTAAATCATAAATACTAAAAAAATACCAAAAACATCTCCTTTTCTTTTTAATTAATTAATTCCATGTAATTTTAATTTTGCAAAAAGGGTCCAACGCCCTCGTTTCGATTTAATTCTTATTCGCATATTTATTTTATTTCTTTATAATATTTATGTATCTCTCCCAAGGCCATGTAACCTTTTAATTTTCTCGCACTTTTCTTTACTTTCTTTATTTTTCTGTGGGTCCTGGTTAATTTTGGCGATATGGACCCGCGCCGTTTGTAATAGCTTAGAATCTTTACTTTTCTCGCAATTTTCTTAACTGTTAAATCAAAGCATGAAAGAATGTATGGACAAAAATAAAAACAAACGCTAGATCACCAATAACATGACAAAAGACAAAATATCTGAAAACGACACACAAATCACACACCACCCCTAGGGTACGCCTCACTGTTGCCTTGCCTCGAAAGGTGATCGTCGAGTAGAGGATGTCTTAGTAAGTCCTCATGATCCGGGAACCTGGCATGAGGGTAGCTTCTAAGGTGTCTTCCCATTGCTCTGGTGATCACCATGTCCCGAACCTCAAATTGACCCGAACACCTCCAACGGTGGTGCTACCTACCTCTCAATGGTGGGATGACACTACTTTAAAGGACATCTACACAGACGAATTTCTTAGGGTAGGTAGACGACTCTAGATACTTGCTCTAATTTCAAAAACAAATCAAAAAATACTTTTCACACCAACACATTTTCAAAAAGCTTTCGAAAGCAATTTTTCAAACACTCTTAAGGACCGATACAAGAGTCGAACTGAAATTTTCAAAGAAACTTTTTAAAATCCACAGTTGAAAAGCAAACAAACCATTTTTGAAAATACAAGTGAGCAAGTATCTAAGAGCCCATGGATAACCATGGATAGAAAGGGTGCTAACACCTTCCCTTTCTATAACCTACCTCCCGAACCGAGAGCAATCTCTATAAAGGAATTTTTCTGTGCTTTTGTCCTTTCCATTTGGAGAAAATAAAAGACGGTGAAGACTCTTGCTTCCACGACATTTCGCGAACCAGCGTTAAACAGTCAGTTCCAGATCTACCGATCACAATGATTAAATAACAACAGTTAAATAAATGACTAAATGGTGTAAATATGCATTTTTTGGATTTTTGTTTAATATTAATGAAAAGAAAATGTTTTTAATAGTTTTCATTTTTTTACGCATTTTTAATATGTATAAAAAGTAATGAGAATTAATTAAGGAAAACAAAAATATTTTTTAAGTTTTAAGTTTCTATTTTTTTAAAATATTTTTTAGAGTTCTATATAAGACATTATTTTAAAGAAATATTAAATAATCACACTAAATGAATACTTAAAGGTTACTAACTTAAAACCTAATTAATTAAAAAGGGAATATTTAAAATTACCAAATAAACCTAAGGTTAATAAAATGGGTCACCTTATTAAAATGTTTAATTAAATTATATCTATTTGATTAAATTACTAATTAATTAAACTAAATGAGTAATAGTTCTAAAAACTAAAAAAAGGAATAAATAGGAAAAGGGTGTATTAGAAAAAAAATAGATGAGCAATTAAATATGGGCCAAAGGGTCTGAGGGGCCCAAAATGAAAAGATAGGGAAGGGGGTGTATGAGCAGTATGTTGGGCTTAGGCAGTTAAGTCCAAAATGTTCCATAATTTGTGTCAAGGTTAAACATGTTTTGATTGAATTAGGGTTAAATGCTTGCTTAGGTTTACAGAACGGCGCTCACTTCGCTCGTCTTCTCCATTCGCGTTCTGCTTCGTCTGAGTTCTCCTTCTATGGCTCTGAGTCTCCCTCTGTCCCAACGGCCACCAGTGTTCTTCGTTTTCCTCTTCCCTCCAGCAAAACATACAGTGATGGATTCACGATACGATTGTTTTTCGATTTTGTTAAGGCTTTAATACAATTGCATGTTGTGATCTATGTTCATTTCTGATTCTTATTCTTATTGCAATGATTGTTGAGGTATTATGAAAGAAAAGAGAGGGTGAAATACTACCTGGAGAAGGAGGAAGGAAGGTGAGGAAGGCTAGGAGGCCGGGACGGCAAGGAGCGCTCGTGACGCTGGCTTCGGATTTACCGGTACTTCGTTCCTTTTGTCCCTTTTGCTTCGCTTCTATTGCTTCTTGGATTGGCCTTAGGTTCTGAGAAATGTTGCCTTTGATTGCATGCTTTTCCTCTTCTTCTCTTGCTACTGTTGCTTTTGTTACCTTGGACGTTTGAATGCTACTGTTGAAAAAAATGTTTTTTTGACTAGCCTGCCCTCTTCTTCTTTCTGGCTTCTGTATGCTTTTTGTTAGCCTATGATGACATTCTGAGGCCTTACTGTATGCTTGGGTTTGGAAATTGGTTTAGGCCATGGTTTTGACAGTTTTTATGGTTGATGGAAATTTTGTTTTACTGGTTTGTATGCAGTAGGCTATGAGGTTTGGACATAAGGTTGTGATTTTGGTTTATGCCATGTTCTGGTTTATGCAGTAGGCAGGTTTTGAATGGTGTATGCAGGTTCCATTGTTTAGGCCATATGGTTCTGGTTTATTGCCGGTTTATGGTTTATGACAGTAGGAATGGTTTATGCAGGTTCTTACTGTTTATGTTTGGCCATGTTTTGGTTTGATGTTTGATGGTGGTGGAGGGTTTTTGATAATGGTTATGGTGTTTTTTGGTTTATGAGATGACAGGTTAATGGTTTAACTGGTTTTTGAACAGGATGGTACAGGTTTATGGTTTATATTGGTAGGAAGGGTTTTGGAATTATGCAGGTTAATGGTCTAGGCCATATCTGTTTTGCCTTTTCTGGTTTTTCTGCAAGTTAATGGTTTGGACAGTAGATGGAAGGTTTTTGGTGATTAAGGTTGATGGTGTTTATGGTTATATGCAGGTTGGACAGTAGGCTATGGTTTTTAGGCCATGGAATGATGGTTGTGAAAATGGTTTTTGACAGTAGGTTTTTTGAACTGGTTATCTTGATGGAAATTGATTTATGTTGTAGTATTGTTTTTTGAATGCTCAGGCAGGCTTTTTTTTTCTCTTTTTTTGTTTTTGAAGGGATTTGTGTTATGTTATACAGTTTGCTTGGCCTCTTTGTTTACGTTACAGGCTTAGGTTTGAATATTTTACAATATTCTCTTGGCAACTCTGCACATCTGCTTCATATGGTTTGTTTGTATTCCTCTTTCATGCTTCTTTCTCCTACTGAGTTACTGTTGCAGTTTGTTTTGTATCTCCTTCTGCCTAAACCAAAACCTGTAAAAACCATCTTTCTATCTCTCTTCTCTCTCATAGGTACATTTTGACATAAAATGATGCTATGTACTAACTGTTCTGAAAGAGTAAACATGCTGGAAAATGATGAAATGGGAAATATGCCTTGCTTGCAAATTGGTTTTAAAATGCATGCTTCTTTTTGTCAACCATGTGGTACAGTGTGGAGCCTATGTTTTTTTGGCTTCTTCTTATATGGTTGCATGGTTTACGTTGCAATTTGAACATGTCATTTGTTTATGCATATGCTGTGGATTTTGTATGCTGTGTATATTTTTTTGAAATATGCATTTGGCCCTTTTTTTTTTAAAAATGCAATGCAGTTTTGAAAAATAAAAATGAATTTGTGCATGTTTTAAATTGTGCATTCATTTATGAAAATAAAAATTCCTCCCTTTTTGTGAACCGGGAGAAATCCCGTGATTTGCAAAAAAGGGTAAACTGATTCCAGCCGTTTGCTTTTAATGATGAACACTAATAAATAATTTTCTGCTTTTAATTATTTATTTAATTCTGACTTTTTCTTTTAATTGTTTTTGCAGGTAAAATTAAATGAGCAGACAAAAAGGCATTGGATAGAAGATGAAGATTTAGAATTTAGGAAAATAGTTTTTTTATTTTAAACTCTTTATGTAATTGTCATTATAAATATTTTGTAAATAATACAATATTTAAATAACAATTGTAATAAATAGAATAAAGTGAATAAAATTCTATTTTTTCCCAATTAATTCTTTTTCTTTCCAATTATTTATTTATCGTTTATAATTCTTTAAATTGTATAATAATTGAAAATCAATTTCAATCACTTAAATTCAGAATAATAAACAAATAAATAAACATCGTTGATCAATTAATAGTTCTAATTATTTAATTCATTATTCATAATTCTCTAAATTATAATAATTAAAAATAGAATTTCAATTATTTAACTTAGAATGATAAATAATTAAATAATCATTGTTGACCAATTAATAAACCTCTTTTCAAATGTTTATTTCATTATTCATAAATCTTTAAATTATATAATAACCGAAAATAGATTCCAATTATTTAAATTTAAGATAATAAATAATTAATAAACATTGTTTTAGCATGAATCGATTAATAAATTTAGCATTAAAAAATAAACAGCTCTCGACTAGAAAAAGTTATGAATTTTAAAAATCAAAAGATCAAAACACTTGCAATGTAATGATGCAGATGGGAGATGGTATCTTAGGTCAAAATTTGGGGTACAACAGCTGCCCCTATTTAAGTTTCTTTTATCCGGAGATATGAAGATTAAAATCTTCGTTTCGACGAGATTGAAGGTACTTAAATACATAATTACGCAAATTTTGTCCTAAGATGCCGCCCTTATGTTTGATATGAATGTATTGATTGAATTTACAGAGAAAGATATTGTATGAAACAAGACAATGCTGGAGAAATCAAACACCAGCAAAACACAGAGACATGGATTATACATTACTGGGGAAACGAGCTATCGACTTCAAACGACAGACTCTTGACAGCGAATAAAATTGAGGGAATACGACCTCTGACCCTAACAAAGAAGGCATCTTGCGTAGGCCATAAACAAATTATTGACCCAAAATAGTGAGTTCACAACTCAAGGTCGAAGATAGACGAAAAGTAACCAATCTTGCTGATGATGGATTACCGACTTCCGAAGGTAATGATTCATGACAAGCTTCTCTGCAAGATTTTCCGAGATATACTCATTAATTCTGAGATAACATGGTTGTAGATGCGCAAGTCGCTCGAATAAAGAAGCGGCCACTTGCTGTCGTCCAAAGAAAATACCGATAACGTACAAGCTGCTCAAATAAAGAGGCTGCCACTTGCTGTCGTCCAAAGAAAATACCAATAACATACAAGCTGCTCAAATAAAGAGGCTGCCACTTGCTGTCGTCCAAAGAAAATACCAATAACATACAAGTTGCTCAAATAAAGAGGCTGCCACTTGCTGTCGTCCAAAGAAAATACCAATAACATACAAGCTGCTCAAATAAAGAGGCTGCCACTTGCTGTTTTCCAAAAATAATAATGCACAAGTTGCTCGTGAAGAGCTGCCGCTTGTCGTTTTCCACAAGATAAAATGACGTACAAGTTGCTCGTGAAGAGCTGCCGCTTGTCGTTTTCCAAAAATAATAACGTACAAGTTGCTCGTGAAGAGCTGCCGCTTGTCGTTTTCCAACGATGATAATATACGTACAAGTTGCTCGTGAAGAGCTGCCGCTTGTCGTTTTCCAACGATGATAATATACGTACAAGTTGCTCGTGAAGAGCTGCCGCTTGTCGTTTTCCGAAGAGCAACTCAGAAAGAAGTTGCGATGACACTGGCAGAGAATAAAATCTTCGTCAAAGAGAATCATGAATCAGTCCATTCCCGAGGAGATCACATATAAATGTGAAAAATAAATGCACCATCTGTCTAGGTCGCGATTTCACTGGGGAAAATCAATGAGATAGCCTACGCAAGATACAACAACTTCATCCAGGAATAACTAAAGAGAAAACAGTCAAACAAGACTCCACCCAATGAGAAAGCAACTCGATTGGGGAATTCATCCTATCCAGAAATGGACAAGGTGAGCTAAATCAAAAATCATCCATGAGGATTAGCTCAGTTGGCAGATTTAGAAAGGAAGCACATTTTCTGCCTAAGCTAACCTTCTACTTGGAAAGAAACAAAGTGCAAACCAAAATTGATGGCAAATGTGAATATGTATGCGTGATATGAGTGTAAATGAATAAATGAATGTTATGCTGACAAAACGAACAGAAGGAATATCCTGAAGATGATAAGATGTCACAAAAAGATAGATACTCGGCCAATCTTGAAAAAGACGGAAAATAACTGGAACTGGAACCACACAGCAACGTCGGAGCGTATCACGCCACAAGGTTCAAATCTTCTGAGGAGAAAAGAATTGAAATCCAACCTTACAATACCAATAGACCACTGGCAAGAGACAAAGCGTACCGCACTTCGGAGATCTCCCAAATAAAGATAACTGAAACAAATCTTAACTGGAACACTTGGGGAGTCACCAAACTTAGCACCACTAGAACCAAGAGTGTACATAACCAACACTTCATGACGGTTTTAAAAGAAAACAAGCTCATCATGCAAGGATAAATTACTGTACTGTTTTGCATTTCATGGCTTGACCATCCTCGGAACAACTGTTAATATTCCTTTCGTTATTCACGACACATTTTTTTTAAAATAAGAATACTTCAAGTAAATTTGTTTCAAGTATTTCCACAAAAATTAAAATTTTGCCCACAAAAGGTAAATGCTCAAATTTCATTAATAATATGGTAGTTTGCTAACAATGCGACTCCAACGGTTTACAAAAGTTTGGGAAATAGTACATGGAATAAAAAGGTTACACAAAAACAATGATCGCTATTCTCCCTAACAACTTCGAATTCCAAAATGTGCTCAAATGCCGAGATTGGTCTAACCAAAAGCCTGCCTAAGCGAAATACTTCTTGACTGCATCGGCGTTCATGGGACGCGGGAGTTCATCACCGTCCATATTGGTGAGAATCAAAGCACCTCCAGAGAAAACTTTCTTAACGACATACGGTCCTTCATAATTCGGAGCCCACTTGCCCCTAGAATCAGGTTGGAAAGGTAATATCTTCTTGAGCATAAGGTCACCTTCTCTGAACTTATGTGGTCGAACCTTCTTATCAAAAGCCTTCTTCATTCTCTGCTGATACAATTGACTGTGACACAACGCCGTCAATCTCTTCTCTTCGATTAAATTCAACTGATCATATCTACTTTGACACCACTCAGCCTCAGAAAGTTTAGCTTCCATCAACACTCTCAGAGACGAAATCTCAACCTCCACGGGGAGTACAGCTTCCATACCATAAACTAGGGAAAATGGGGTTGCGCATGTTGAAGTTCGAACTGAAGTACGGTATCCATGTAAAGCAAACGGAAGCATTTCATGCCAATCTTTATAAGTTACCACCATCTTTTGGACAATCTTTTTGATGTTCTTGTTAGCAGCTTCAACAACCCCATTCATCTTCGGCCTGTAAGGAGAAGAATTATGATGTTCGATCTTGAACTCTTCGCAAAGCTCTCTCATCATCTTGTTATTCAAATTCGAACCATTATCAGTGATAATCTTGCTCGGGATACTGTACCGACAAATGATCTGATTCTTGATAAATCTGACTACCACCTGTCTGGTTACATTAGCATAAGATGTTGCTTCCACCCACTTAGTAAAATAATCGATCGCTACCAAGATGAAACGATGACCATTTGAAGCTTTGGGTTCAATCATTCCAATCATATCAATGCCCCACATAGAGAAAGGCCAAGGTGAAGAGATGACATTGAGGAGGGTCGGCGGCACGTGCATCTTGTCCGCATAAATCTGGCATTTATGACACTTCTTCACATGCTTGCAGCAATCAGATTCCATTGTCATCCAATAGTAACCAGCTCTCAACATCTTTCTAGCCATTGCATGTCCGTTGGCATGAGTGCCAAAGGATCCTTCATGTACTTCTTGCATCAGCATGTCTGCTTCACGTCTGTCTACACATCTGAGCAAGACCATGTCATAATTCCTCTTATACAAAACTTCTTCGTTGAGAAAGAAACTACTTGCTAATCTTCTCAACGTCTTCCTATCTTTATTGGATGCCCCAGGCGGATACTCTCGAGTTTGAAGAACACATTTAATGTCATAGAACCACGGTTTGTCGTCGGTAACCTCTTCTACTGAGAACACATGAGCAGGTCAGTCGAGGCGCATAACCCGGATTGTAGGCACATCGTTCCAACCACTCACTTGAAACATCGAAGACAAAGTAGCTAAAGCATCAGCCATATCGGGACGAGTCCTTCTCAGCTTCTGTTTGATCGGCGGACATTCAGGTCTCAACGGTAAACGATGCTCCACAATATCGTTGTCCAAACCCGGCATATCTTGGTAGGACCAAGCAAACACATCAACATACTCTTTGCGAAGCTCCAACATCTTCTCTTTAACTTCCAGGATAAGCAATGCTCCGACTTTGACTTCCTTTCTATCTTCTTCATCACCCAAATTGACCAACTCTACAGGTTCTTCAAATGGTTGAATGACCTTCTCATCATGCTCAAGCAAACGAGAAATCTCAACAGGAATCTCTTTGTCATCCTCCTCTTCGGCTCTGAACACAGGGAATTCAAAGTTGGGAGAGGGCATAGGATCATTGTTTTCGATGGTTAAGTCGTGGATTAATCTGCACATATGATTATGCTTTATTTTAGAAATCGATTTGTGCAAATAAAACAAAAAGTTATTATATTTTCCTATTACTACCAATTAATTTTCATTACTATTTCCCAGAAAAAAATGTGAAAAGTAAAACAGTAGTAGACAAAATAACATTTTTATTCATTGAAGGGAAATACTTGAAACAAGGAGCCCAGACATTTCTCTTTTGCCTTGGGCAGAGCAAAAGGAATTATTTTTCATAGCCCGACACAAAATACTTTTCGCCTTGGGCAGAGCGAATTTTTTCAAAGAAAAACGAAACAAAACATTACTCGGAAATGTGCATAACAATAGGAACATCAACAGCTATCCAGTTTTGGCAAGCCAATCCAGGCGTCACAAAATTGGGAGAATCTTCCTCGGAATCATCTTCTATGACAGCATCCACCTCAGGATGTATAAACCCTGCACTTCGGAAAACCTCTTGAATCGGACGAACAACCACCTCCTTCTTGACTCTTGCAGACACTGGATGAAAACCAAGACCTTCCCCAGACTTGTTCTCGGGAAAAGTCAACACCTGGCCCCATCCTTCGGCCGAACCACTTTCCACCACTCGTCACGCATCCTCAAAAGAAGAAATGGATGCCCCTGGCTTCTTCACTGCATTCTTGGCAACAGATAAACCTTGGAACTGGGTTCCAACATCCTCGTCAACATCAATAAAAGAGAAGGATGATAAATGGCTTACCACCATAGCCTGCTCTCCCCCAATCATCACTAGCTTCCCATGCCTCACAAACTTTAGTCTCTGATGGAGCGTGGAGGTGACTGCCCCTGCATCATGGATCCAGGGACGACCCAATAAGCAACTGTAGGCAGCACGAATATCCATTACTTGGAAAGTGATTTGAAAAGTATGAGGACCAATTACTATAGGAAGATCCACTTCACCAATGATTGTCTTCCTAGAACCATCAAACGCTTTAACAATTACTCCACTAGGTCTCATAGGAGCACCTGGATACGAGAGCCGAGATAATGTAGTTTTGGGCATCACATTTAACGACGAACCTGTATCCACCAACACACTTGATAAGGTATCATTTCCGCAACTTACTGAGATATGCAAAGCCATATTATGGTTTCTCCCCTCCTCCGGGAGCTCTTCATCACTGCAACCAAGATTGTTACACAAAGTAATATTTCCCACAATTCCATCAAATTGGTCAACCGTCACATCATGATCCACGAACGCCTGGTCCAAGACCTTCATCAAAGCTTCTCTATGGGCACCAGAATCTCTCAGTAAAGCAAGCAAAGAAATCTTGGAAGGAGTTTGCAAAAGTTGGTCCACAATCTTATATTCACTTCTCTTGATAAGCTTCAGAATCTCATCATCCTCAGGGTGAGGGATAGGTTTACTGGATCGGCCTATCTCAACCCTTGGTTCAACATTTCTCGCTGGAATTTCTGCCGGTATGGGTCTCCTGACTTGAACTTCTGGTCTCTTCAAAGGTACTACTGCAAAGACACGCCCATTTCTCGTAACTCTACTCACATCAGCAATGTTAACAAAAGACGGTCTTGTTGGTATAGGGACTTCTACCCCATTCTCAATCATTGTGGCATTATACTTATACGGTACAGCTTGGTCTGAGTTGTAAGGCACAGGACCAGGTGGGTAAATAATCAAAGGATCAACAAGTGCAGTCTGACTGTCGTAAACGATCTCTACTGATTCAGGCAAATTGAATTGTGGTATGATAACATTCACTTCATCCTCCGGATTTCTGTCATACGTAATAGTGATAACTCTCTGGTCTAGCAACTTCTGAATATCCTCCTTCACAATAGGACACTCAACCTCTCTTGAACAAAACTCAGAAACATCATAATCATGCTGATGCTTAACAAAGGCAAGTCTTCTCAAACTCTGATGTAACCTGATCAACGACTCTCTTATGTGTTCAACTTGAAAAACTCGAAACTTTCCCGGACAACCTTCCACCATATTCACTGAAGCTGCCCCATGTCGAGGCAAAGGATTATCTCTAACATTTGGATTAACATCCTTGAAAGACAAGATACCATTCTTAATCAATCTCTGCACGTCCGCCTTCAGAGCAAAGCAATTCTCAAGGTTGTGCCCCGACGACCCTTGATGATATTCATAAAACTGGTCCGCCTTGTACCACGGAGAAGTACTGTTCGGTGCGATAGGAGGAGGCTTTGTCATTATGAGATTCTTTCTGATAAGAGTAGGGAACAATTCAGTATAAGTCATATGAATGGCATCGAACTGCGGTTTTCTTGGTGACCGGTTCTGATTGTTGAATAGATAAGCCTGTTGTCGAGGCTGCTGCTGAAATGGCCGTTGTTGAGTTGGTGGAGTTTGATGAGCTGGGGTCATCAAAGCTGGGCGGACAGCCGAAGTGACTGCTGCAACATGAGAGTAACCTCTCCTTGGTCTACCTGGGAATAATGCACTGGCATCCTGCTCTTTTCTTTTCGGGAACACACTTCCAAACTTCTTAGTACTGCTAGACGGACTTCCTTCTTTAACCAAACGCCCTTCACGAATCCCTTCCTCTAACCGCATGCCCATGCTTACCATTTCAGTGAAGTCACTGGGTGCGCTGGCTATCATTCTTTCATAGTAAAAGGAACCTAAAGTCTTCAAAAATATCTTAGTCATCTCTTTCTCCTCAAGAGGTGGATAGATTTGAGCAGCAATTTCACGCCACCTCTGGGCGTACTCCTTAAAAGATTCTCGATCTCTCTGCGACATCGCCCGGAGTTGATCCCTGTCCGGTGCCATGTCAATGTTGTACTTATACTGGTGAACAAAGGCTTCGCTAAGATCGTTGAAGTTGCGGATCCGAATACTGTCTAAACCCATATACCACTTTAGAGCAGCACCCGTCAAACTATCTTGAAAATAATGAATCAACAAGTCATGATCATCGGAATACGTAGACATATTTCTCACGTACATTGTCAAATGACTTCTAGGACATGAATCACCCTTATATCTCTCAAAGTCTGGCACTTTGAATTTTGTTGGAATCTTGACATTCGGAACTAAACAAAGGTCATGCGTGTTCTTCCCAAACAAATCTTTCCCCTTTAATGCTCTAAGCTCTTTCTGCATTTCCTGGAACTGATCTTGAAACTCTTCCATTCTATCAAAAAGACCCAAGCTTTCAGCAGGCTCGGCAGGATAAGTAGGTTCATTCAAGTATGGCACGGAGTGGACCACATGAGCGACAGTTGTCATAACCGGTTGCGGAAAAGGTGTCACAGACGGAATTACTGGCGGCAAGGCAGTTGTCTCTGGTTGAGGAAGAGACAAAGCAGGTTGAAACAAAGGCTGTACGGCAGTCTGATACCCCTCTGGCACAAAGTTGTAAGGCATTCCCCACGGAAAACCTTTCGGCATCTGATGTTGAAGCGGAGAGTTGATTTGAGTCACGGAGGTAGGAGCTGTGACAATCTCGGAAACCACTGGAGTTGAAGTCTGAATCTCGGCAGCTGTAGTCGATGGCTGAT
The DNA here is from genome assembly GCA_948472305.1 of Vicia faba. Classification (NCBI taxonomy): domain Eukaryota; kingdom Viridiplantae; phylum Streptophyta; class Magnoliopsida; order Fabales; family Fabaceae; genus Vicia; species Vicia faba. Next base: position 1,372,934,364 of record OX451739.1, on the reverse strand, counting down.
TCTGAATAGCCACCAAACTTTCCACTAACGCAGTTAACTTTTCCATCTCGATACGAAGGGTAGCAACCTCCCCACGAAGCTCATGGTTTTCCTGTTCCAAATCTTCCATTTTCCTCTGACGATTGGCTCGAGTGTCGTATCGGTGAGACAGCTTGACAACCTTTGGAGTGGAAAAAGAAACAAGGATAAGACTCTAGAAAACATGTGAAGTGGAATGTGGAATGATGCATGATGTGTGATGCAAATGATGATTCATTTTAATAGTTTTTCAAGGAACTTCGATAATTTTGCACATATCAATGGTAAAGGAATTTGGAACAACAAAAACTCAACCCATTAATTGAAAACAGTAAATTACAACTTACAACTTGGAATAACAAAACAATAAATTACAACTTTGGGATAACAACCCAATAATAAAAGCAGTAAATTATAACTTTGAAACATGAAATCCATAATAAAGCAATAAACTACAACTTTAAAACATGAAGTCCAAAATAAAGCAGTAAATTACAACTTTGGAACATGAAGCCCTTTTACATAGTTTTACAAAATGACATCAATAAAATAAAACTAAAAGCTAAAGATCACTCAGAATCATCAGATGAGGGACCAAACACCAACTGTAACCGGAGCTTCTTGATCTTCTCTTCATAAAAGTCTTCCATCTCTTTCTTCTCAGCTACCAGTCGATCAATGATTTCCTTCTGTGGGTTAGGAACAAGAGCCACGCTTAACGAACCTTCCTTCTTTCTCTTCCTCTCACTAGCATACTTCTTCAGTAAAGCATCCTTTTGACGAAGTTTCTCATCGTGATCAATGAACCAGCCGTCTTGAATAAAGAGTAAATCCTCCTTTTCCTTTAGTTATCGAGTCAGGACTTGATTCTCATACTCAGACATATTATACTTTTCTTTCCAAGCATCTCTCTCGGACTTCATCCTAGCCAGATTTCCTTGGTATTCTCCTATATTCGCGATAGGGATAACAACAGATGACGATGCAACGGTAGGGAATAAAGGTCTCTCAAGTTATAGGGCATCTTGAGAGCACAAGCCCTAGCACGGACCCACTGTAGGTAAGGCTCCAAAGAAACGGCACCTCTATGTCCTAACATATCTCTCCCTTTCCTATGGATGTAGCGCCAAGCTCCTTCGATCTCCCTCTTAGCTGCCTGATGATCCTGTCCTTCCTGCAGAAAGAAACTACTCACATGGATGTTGTTTGGCTTATCTCTCATCGGGTACCCGAACTGACGGCGCGCGAGAACAGGGTTATAGTTAATTCCACCTCTCGTACCAAGAAGAGGCACGTTAGGAAAAGCACCACAACTATCGATGATCTTCACGTCATAGTAAACTCGATTATACCAATCAATGTCGAAATGAGTGAGAGCTATAATCTTTGGCGCCCATCGTGGCTCCTTCTCGAGATCCCAGAAAACATCAAACCCAGGTAGATGCGAAACATACCACTGATACAACAACGGTGCACAACAAATAATCATCCCTCCTTGATAAGAGTTTCGAAGATGGATGGAGTAGTAGGTATCTCCGAGCAGCGTAGGAACTGGATTTCCAATCAAGAAAATTCTGATGGCGTTGATATCCACAAACTTATCAATGTTAGGGAACAAGAATAGACCATAAGCGAGTAAAGCAAACACGTCTTCAAAGGCAATGGTATCTTTTATCTCAGCAAAATGACGAGCTTTCCTCAACAAAAACTGCGCAGACAAGCCTCGGATTCCCCCTTTTGTAGTCATGTTCTCCTCTATCTCTGATTTCTTCAAGTGGCTGATGGTCGCTATCTCGTGAGATTTGGGCTCTTCTTCTAAGCCAGAAAAAGGAACACAATCGGTGATCGGCAAACCAAGTATGTAGGAATACTCTTCTAAGGTGGGCATAAACTGGTAATCCGGAAAGGTGAAACATCGGTACAAGGGATCGTAGAATTGAACCAGCGTGTTAAGGATGCCTTCCTTCATCTTGCGCTTCATGAGAGGTATAATGGACCCATACTTCTTCTGAAAATCCGTCGGGTTCTCGATCTTCGGAATCAAATTCTTCAGTTCTTCAATCTCGGGCTCCTTAAAACTAAAGCTTCGAGTATTTCTCCTTCCAAATTCCATAATACTTGAGGTGTCTGCAAAAATCATTCCTAAGTTCCTTGAAAAACAAGTTTTTTACAAAAATGTTGATGGATGCATGGATGAATGATAATGCAACAGTTACACACAAGTTTGCAAACATGAGGTTCAAAGGTTCAACGTTCAGCATGGAGTCGAGGGTAAAGCCCACCCAAAGGTATGTACTAATGGTTCAATCACACCTGTAAGACAAGGTTCTAAGAGTTCCCAAAGTCTACATTCCTCCTTCGGATATTACCAACGTCTTGATTACTCAATAATTAGCAATATTCTTAAGAGAAACTCGTCCGAGCGTAGCATCGCGTAACAACTACTTCCGAATTACTCCGTTATAGTCTCCGCGCTACACCTAAAAAGGCCAAGATGGGTTAAGGTTCTACAGTCCTCAACTTCTCGGGCTCCTAGGTCGAAAATAATAATGTCTTCCCGATTACTCGGTAAACAAATATTAAGTTCAAGAGGGCCTTCCATTGAGTGGGGGATCTCATGCCTCCTTCTTCGGGATTACTCCCTCAAAGTTAACATGACTATACCGCCGTCCTATTCCTTAAGTGTTACTTAATCCGGGTATAGGATTCGTCCTTTGCAAAAAACCCAAACACCCCAATTTAAACACATAATCAAGCAAATCAAATAATAATAAACAGATAAGACAAATTAGGCTTAACCCACTTAGGGATGGACCAGCAAGAGGTCAATCTTTTCCCAGCAGAGTCGCCAATTCTGTAGCGATAAAAAATGTAGCGGGGTAAATCGGAGATCGAATTATTGATTAATTCGTCTCACAAAAGCAAGAGTCGCCACCGTGCTTTATTGTTTCCAAGGGAAAGGGGAAAGAGCGAAATAAAACCCTAAATATGCAATGTAAATAATACTTTTAAAAGTAATAAAAATACAAGGCGTTTTTGAAAAGAGATCTATGGTTCGGGGGTTGGTTATACAATGGGAAGGTATTAGCACCCAATGTATCTATAGTACTCTATAGGAACCTTTTGAAATATCTGTTTATTAAAATTGTTTGTTTGATTGAAGAAAATAAATTGTTTTGGCCGAAAAAGGGGTACGGACGGGTTTTTGAAGATACGACGACCTAACGTCGAAGTTTTTGCTTAAAGGGTATAAGTTTTGAAAAGATTGAATATTTGAGGAAAAATTATCCTAAGTTTTAATGAAATGTGAATGTTCGCGCGATTAGACTTGAGGACATGAAGTCGACAAATTTAATCGTTTTTTCCCTTGGATTTAAACGTAAACAGAATAAACAAGTAAATATGAAATAATTAAACAGAAAAATTATGCGGATAATGATTAAATAACAACAGTTAAATAAATGACTAAATGGTGTAAATATGCATTTTTTGGATTTTTGTTTAATATTAATGAAAAGAAAATGTTTTTAATAGTTTTCATTTTTTTACGCATTTTTAATATGGATAAAAAGTAATGAGAATTAATTAAGGAAAACAAAAATATTTTTTAAGTTTTAAGTTTCTATTTTTTTTAAATATTTTTTAGAGTTCTATATAAGACATTATTTTAAAGAAATATTAAATAATCACACTAAATGAATACTTAAAGGTTACTAACTTAAAACCTAATTAATTAAAAAGGGAATATTTAAAATTACCAAATAAACTTAAGGTTAATAAAATGGGTCACCTTATTAAAATGTTTAATTAAATTATATCTATTTGATTAAATTACTAATTAATTAAACTAAATGAGTAATAGTTCTAAAAACTAAAAAAAGGAATAAATAGGAAAAGGGTGTATTAGAAAAAAAATAGATGAGCAATTAAATATGGGCCAAAGGGTCTGAGGGGCCCAAAACGAAAAGATAGGGAAGGGGGTGTATGAGCAGTATGTTGGGCTTAGGCAGTTAAGTCCAAAATGTTCCATAATTTGTGTCAAGGTTAAACATGTTTTGATTGAATTTGGGTTAAACGCTTGCTTAGGTTTACAGAATGGCGCTCACTTCGCTCGTCTTCTCCATTCGCGTTCTGCTTCGTCTGAGTTCTCCTTCTATGGCTCTGAGTCTCCCTCTGTCCCAAGGCCACCAGTGTTCTTCGTTTTCCTCTTCCCTCCAGCAAAACATACAGCGATGGATTCACGGTACGATTGTTTTTCGATTTCGTTAAGGCTTTAATACAATTGCATGTTGTGATCTATGTTCATTTCTGATTCTTATTCTTATTGCAATGATTGTTGAGGTATTATGAAAGAAAAGAGAGGGTGAAATACTACCTGGAGAAGGAGGAAGGAAGGTGAGGAAGGCTAGGAGGTCGGGACGGCAAGGAGCGCTCGTGACGCTGGCTTTGGATTTACTGGTACTTCGTTCCTTTTGTCCCTTTTGCTTCGCTTCTATTGCTTCTTGGATTGGCCTTAGGTTCTGAGAAATGTTGCCTTTGATTGCATGCTTTTCCTCTTCTTCTCTTGCAACTGTTGCTTTTGTTACCTTGGACGTTTGAATGCTACTGTTGAAAAAAATGTTTTTTGACTAGCCTGCCCTCTTCTTCTTTCTGGCCTCTGTATGCTTTTTGTTAGCCTATGATAACATTCTGAGGCCTTACTGTATGCTTGGGTTTGGAAATTGGTTTAGGCCATGGTTTTGACAGTTTTTATGGTTGATGGAAATTTTGTTTTACTGGTTTGTATGCAGTAGGCTATGAGGTTTGGACATAAGGTTGTGATTTTGGTTTATGCCATGTTCTGGTTTATGCAGTAGGCAGGTTTTGAATGGTGTATGCAGGTTCCATTGTATAGGCCATATGGTTCTGGTTTATTTCCGGTTTATGGTTTATGACAGTAAGAATGGTTTATGCAGGTTCTTACTGTTTATGTTTGGCCATGTTTTGGTTTGATGTTTGATGGTGGTGGAGGGTTTTCGATAATGGTTATGGTGTTTTTTGGTTTATGAGATGACAAGTTAATGGTTTAACTGGTTTTTGAACAGGATGGTACAGGTTTATGGTTTATATTGGTAGGAAGGGTTTTGGAATTATGCAGGTTAATGGTCTAGGCCATATCTGTTTTTCCTTTTCTGGTTTTTCTGCAAGTTAATGGTTTGGACAGTAGATGGAAGGTTTTTGGTGATTAAGGTTGATGGTGTTTATGGTTATATGCAGGTTGGACAGTAGGCTATGGTTTTTAGGCCATGGAATGATGGTTGTGAAAATGGTTTTTGACAGTAGGTTTTTTGAACTGGTTATCTTGATGGAAATTGATTTATGTTGTAGTATTGTTTTTTGAATGCTCATGCAGGCTTTTTTTCTCTTTTTTGTTTTTGAAGGGATTTATGTTATGTTATACAGTTTGCTTGGCCTCTTTGTTTACGTTACAGGCTTAGGTTTGAATATTTTACAATATTCTCTTGGCAACTCTGCACATCTGCTTCATATGGTTTGTTTGTATTCCTCTTTCATGCTTCTTTCTCCTACTGAGTTACTGTTGCAGTTTGTTTTGTATCTCCTTCTGCCTAAACCAAAACCTGTAAAAACCATCTTTCTATCTCTCTTCTCTCTCATAGGTACATTTTGACATAAAATGATGCTATGTACTAACTGTTCTGAAAGAGTAAACATGCTGGAAAATGATGAAATGGGAAATATGCCTTGCTTGCAAATTGGTTTTAAAATGCATGCTTCTTTTTGTCAACCATGTGGTACAGTGTGGAGCCTATGTTTTTTTGGCTTCTTCTTATATGGTTGCATGGTTTACGTTGCAATTTGAACATGTCATTTGTTTATGCATATGCTGTGGATTTTGTATGCTGTGTATATTTTTTTGAAATATGCATTTGGCCCTTTTTTTTTAAAATGCAATGCAGTTTTGAAAAATAAAAATGAATTTGTGCATGTTTAAAATTGTGCATTCATTTATGAAAATAAAAATTCCTCCCTTTTTGTGAACCGAGAGAAATCCCGTGATTTGCAAAAAAGGGTAAACTGATTCCAGCCGTTTGCTTTTAATGATGAACACTAATAAATAATTTTCTACTTTTAATTATTTATTTAATTCTGACTTTTTCTTTTAATCGTTTTTGCAGGTAAAATTTGATGAGCAGACAAAAAGGCATTGGATAGAAGATGAAGATTTAGAATTTAGGAAAATAGTTTTTTTATTTTACTTTAAACTCTTTATGTAATTGTCATTATAAATATTTTGTAAATAATACAATATTTAAATAATAATTGTAATAAATAGAATAAAGTGAATAAAATTCTATTTTTTCCCAATTAATTCTTTTTCTTTCCAATTATTTATTTATCGTTTATAATTCTTTAAATTGTATAATAATTGAAAATCAATTTCAATCACTTAAATTCAGAATAATAAACAAATAAATAAACATCGTTGATCAATTAATAGTTCCAATTATTTAATTCATTATTCATAATTCTCTAAATTATAATAATTAAAAATAGAATTTCAATTATTTAACTTAGAATGATAAATAATTAAATAATCATTGTTGACCAATTAATAAACCTCTTTTCAAATGTTTATTTCATTATTCATAAATCTTTAAATTATATAATAACCGAAAATAGATTCCAATTATTTAAATTTAAGATAATAAATAATTAATAAATATTGTTTTAGCATGAATCGATTAATAAATTTAGCATTCAAAAATAAACAGCTCTCGACTAGAAAAAGTTATGAATTTTAAAAATCAAAAGATCAAAACACTTGCAATGTAATGATGCAGATGGGAGATGGTATCTTAGGTCAAAATTTGGGGTACAACAATTAGTACCATCCGAGCTTGCTAGTTGATACCGAAATCTTGATACAAGGTGATCCAATGAGACATAGTGTTACGCGTTGATCCCTAACTTTTTCCTGGACCACCCTTTCGGGTTTTCAGTCCACCGGGGTACCCTTTTTTGCCCAAGCCGCCTTTTCAGGTTTTCGACTTGCCGGGTGTACAAAATTTTCATTTTCATCCCTTATTTTTGCCCGAACCCTTTCGGTTCGCTGGGAAGCCCTTATTTTTTCCTAGGCCAGTCAACCTAGCGGGTCTTTGATTATGCGCAATATCTTTTCACTATGTCTGCATTGACGGGGTGAGGAAGGTCGTCACCATCCATGGTGGTTAGAATCATATCTCCTCCTGAGAAAATGTTCTTAACCACAAATGACCCTTCGTAAGTAGGGGTCTATTTGCCCCTGGGATCACCTTGAGGTAGGATAATGCGCTTGATAACCAGGTCCCCAACTTGATACTCTTGTCGTCTAAATTTCTTGTTAAATGCCTTGATCATCCGTTTTTGATACGTCTGACCATGACAAATAGCAGTAAGTCTCTTTTCGTCGATTAAATTCAGTTGATCAAACCGGGTCTGAATCCAGTCATCTTTGCTCAAACCTGCATCCTTCATGATCCGAAGAGAGGGTATCTGAACTTTAATGGGCAAGACTGCCTCCATGCCATATACCAAGGAATAGGGTGTTTCCCCTGTTGACGTCCGTGCTGAGGTACGATACCCATGAAGAGCAAATGGTAACATCTCGTGCCAGTGTTTGTATGTCACTGTCATCTTCTGCACAATCTTCTTAATGTTCTTGTTAGCCGCTTCAACAGCCCCATTCATCTTCGGCCGGTAGGGAGAAGAGTTATGATGCTGTATCTTGAATTGTTCGCAAAGCTCAATGATCATCTTGTTGTTAAGATTGGTACCATTGTCCGTAATGATCCTCTCTGGTACATCGTATCGACAGATCAGATTGTGCCGAATGAACCGTGCCACGACGTTCTTGGTTACGGTAGCAAAGGAAGCTGCTTCAACCCACTTCGTAAAGTAATCAATAGCTACCAGGATGAAACGATGAATGTTGGATGCCGTAGGTCTGATCTCGCCAATCATATCAATTCCCCACATTGCAAAAGGCCACGGAGCCGTCAAGACGTTTAGAGGAACTGGAGGTATGTGCACCTTATCAGCATAGACCTGGCACTTGTGAAATGTTTGAGAATGCTGATAACAATCGGCTTCCATTGTGGACCAATAATATCTTGCCCGAAGGATTTTCTTTGCCATGGTGTGCCTACTGGAATGGGTTCCGAAAGTACCTTCATGTAATTCCGCCATGATCCTTTCTGCTTCATTCTTATCCACACATCGCAGTAAGGTCGGATCATGGTTACGCTTGTAAAGGATGCCATTGCTGATAAAGAACTTCGCCACGAACCTCCTCAAAAACTTTTTATCATTAACAGATGCACCCTCGGGGTACTCCTGAGTTTCAAGATACCTCTTCACCTCATGATACCAGGGCTTTTCTGTTACCTCTTCAGTCTCAATGTCACAACAATGTGCGGGTTCGTCCAATCTTTCAATGATAATCCGGGGAGCTTCGTTGTCCCAATTGACCTTGAACATAGAAGACATCATAGCCATCGCGTCCGCCAACTAATTCTCCTCTCTAGGGAAGTGTTCAAAGGTTATCTCCTCGAAATATGGAAGCAACGTCAATACATACTCCTTGTAAGGAATAAGGTTCAGGTGTTTCGTATCCCACTCGCCTTTGATCTGACTGATCACGAGAGCGGAATCTCCAAAGACACTTAGAAACTTAATCCTTAGGTCAATTGCTGCTCGAAGACCCATGATGCACGCTTCATACTCCGCCATATTGTTGGTGTAGTTGAAACATAGTCGGGCGGTGAACGGAGTATGAGAGCCTTTAGGAGATATGATCACACTGCCAATGCCATTACCCAAAGCATTTGAAGCTCCACCAAAGTACATAGACCATTGGGATCCTTCCTCAGGTCCTTCATCCGGTCCAGGTGTCTCACAATCAGTCACTAACATGATATTCTCGTCCGGGAATTCAAAGTTCATAGACTAGTAATCATCCACTGCTTGATGTACCAAATGGTCTGCCAACACACTTCCCTTAATTGCCTTTTGGGTCGTATATTGGATGTCATACTCATCCAAGATCATCTGCCATTTTGCTATTCTTTCGGACAAGGCAGGCTTTTCGAAGATATACTTGATTGGATCCATCTTTGATATTAACAGAGTAGTGTGAGTCAGCATATACTGTCTCAGCCGGCGAGCAACCCATGCCAAAGCGCAACAAGTTTTCTCAAGCAACGAGTATTGGGTCTCGCAGTCGGTAAAAATTTTGCTAAGGTAATAAATAGCATGCTCTTTTCGGCCAGACTCGTCATGTTGACCCAACACACACCCCATTGAATTATCGAGTACTGTCAAGTATAAGATCAAAGGTCTCCCTTCAACTGGTGGCATCAGAATATGAAGCTCTTGGAGATACTCTTTGATCCTTTCGAAAGCAGCCTGGCATTCATCATTCCAACGTACTACTTGATCTTTCTTCAGCAGCTTGAAGATTGGCTCACAAGTAGCAGTCAGGTGCGAGATGAACCGGGCAATGTAGTTCAGACGTCCTAGAAAGCCTCTGACTTCTTTCTCTGTTCTGGGAGATGGCATCTCCTGTATAGCCTTCACTTTTGCAGGATCCACTTGAATACCTTTGTCGCTTATGAAGAAACCCAGTAGCTTACGAGATCTCACCCCTAAGGTGCACTTGTTCAGGTTTAACCTTAGCTTGTACAACTTCAACCTGTCAAACAACTTCTGCAGATGGTCAAGGTGTTCCTCCTCAGTCTGGGACCTTGCAATCATATCGTCGACGTATACTTCAATCTCATGATGGATCATGTCATGAAACAAAGCAACCATGACACGCTGATACGTTGCCCCAACATTCTTCAATCCAAAAGGCATGACCTTTTAGCAAAAGGTACCCCACTGAGTAACAAAAGTTGTCTTCTCCATGTCTTCGGGAGCCATTTTGATTTGATTATAACCGGAGAAACCATCCATAAAGGAGAACACCTTATGCTGAGCGGTGTTGTCAACCAGAACGTCGATATGAGGTAGAGGGAAATCATCCTTGGGGCTCGCCCTGTTCAGATCCCTATAGTCAACACACATTCGGACCTTACCATCCTTCTTCGGCATAGGAACCACATTGGACACCCACTGAGGGTAAGAAGTAACTTTAGAAAACCGGCGTCAAACTGTTTCATAACTTCAGCCTTGATCTTCTCAGACATCTCCGGGCGCATTCGGCGGACCTTCTGTTTTACTGGAGGACAGTCTTCCATGGTAGGCAGGCGATGAACCACAATATCAGTATCCAACCCCGGCATATCTTCGTAAGACCAGGAAAATATCTCAATGTAGTCACGCAGCATCTGAATCAACCGTTGTTTCACACTAAGCTCCAGGTTTGCACCGATCTTGACTTCCTTCTTGTCTATATCTGTACCCAGATTCACTGATTCCACCGGCTCTTCGTGTGGCTGTATAGCCCTCTCCTCTTGGAGTAGCAGTCTTGCAAGTTCACCAGGCACTTCACAATCATCTTCACCTTCGTCTTCGGCTAAGTTGATCGGATTTTCGAAGTCATAACTGGCAGTAGCAGAGTCGTTACCAGTGAGATCCAGAGTGGATGTGGACCTGTATATGTGAGTGTGTGTAAAATAGCTGTTTTGCAATATATAATAAAGAAAAACAAGGAGCGCAAAATTTGAAATGCAAGAACATCCAATGCTTTTATTAATGATATATGAAAATGACACACATAGAGCCCTCACAAGTGAAGCCACAGTGCCCCGGGTAAGACACCGGGCCATAAAGTTTAAAACATTGTCTGTTACATATTCAAAACAAAAAGTTTCATTACTGGGTAACAAAAGAAATAGGGATGAAGTCTTTTGCTGTCTAGTTGCTTGGTCCACCGTCGGTCGTAGGATAGATCCAGCTGTTGAACTCAGACTCTTCCACTTCGTCTTCAATGGCATTCACTCCCGAGTTGTTGATGAACACGGGAGGTCTTCCGATTCGTGCATTCCGAACAGCCCTTTGAGCTTCTGCAGTGAAACCCAAACCAAACTTGTTAGTCTTCTGTGTAAAATCAGGGAGTCGACCCTAATTTGCACACCCACCTATCTCGACAACAGCCCGAGCATCTTTAAAGGAAGCCATCTTCATAGGAGAATCCTCAACAACAGTCTCAGCTGACGCCAGTGTTTGGGGAACCTCTTCAAAATGCTGGAATGGGGTCTCAATGAACTCCCCATCCATCTCTACGTATCGGAAAGAGTTGAGGTGGCTAACCATGTACTCTTCCTCTCCTTGTACTGTCACAATCTTCCCTTTGACCGGGTACTTCAGCTTCTGGTGGAGCGTTGAGGTTACGGCCCCAGCTTTGTGGATCCATAGACGACCCAGCAAACAAGAATAAGATGGCCGAATGTCCATCACATAGAATGTCGAGTTGAAAACCTGAGAACCAACCTTAATCGGAATATCAACTTCTCCATGCACCATCCTCTTAGACCCATCAAAGGCCCTGACAACGATGTTGCTTGGTTTCAGCTCCAACCCTTCACAATCCAATCGGTCTAGAGCTTTCTTAGGCAAAAAGTTCAATGAGGAACCAGTATCCACTAATACATGAGCAAGAGTAGTGCCCCTGCATTCAATGGAGATATGCAGGGCATCGTTGTGATTCTTCCCTTTAGCAGTCAAGTCTGCGTCAGAGAAACCCAAACCATTATCAGCAGTCAGATTGGCCATGCAATCTTTGAACTGATCAGCTGATGTCTCTTGTGGTACGTGTGCATTTTTCATAAATGTAATCAGAGCCTTGGCATGGGCCTCCGAGCATAGCAACAATGATAACATAGAAATCTTGGAAGGGGTTTACCCCAACTGTTCAACTACATTGTAGTCACTCTTTTTGATGATTTTCAGAATTTCTTCCATCTCTTGTTTAGAAGCTTCAACAGTAATCGTCTTCGGTGCCTCCGTCTGGGCAGGCTCACTGGTGGTCCCTTTGCCCCGAGTGTCAGATGACTCGGCGACAGGGGTAAGAATAGGAACTTGAACAGGAATAGTAGAAGGTACACTGGCAGGTGTAATAACAACAGGTTTCCAGGCAGTCGTTGGAGAGATATCAGGTGAGAAAAGTCTCCCGTTGCGGGTGACTTTAGCTGGTCCAACAATATTGCTGACGTCAGTATCAGCATCCAACTCTTGCTTAACTCCATGAAAATAAACATCAGCCCCATAGTGCCAAGGGACAACTTTATCAGAGGTATAGGGGATGGGCCCCAGAACAGTGATGATCACAGGTGCGATTCTTGGAACAAATGTAATTCTAACAGGCTTCCTCGAGGGAGCCTTGGAAGAATTGTCGAAAATGGTAATGATAGCAACTTCTTCAGTATGAACTAGGGGAACAACAGTCTTCTCAAACAGAATCTCTTTACTATCCATCAGGCGTTGGATACCTGATTTCAAAAGATGGCAACCGGTAGGTAGAACAGAACACATACGGCAACCTTCGTCACAGCCCGAAAATAAACCGGCTAGCAAAAGGTTCTTCTTCACAGTCATCAAAGGGGTAACAATGTTGTTCACAGAATCCACAAACGAGTCTTCATCTATAGAATTCACTCCATGCTTGGGCATAGGAGCAGTCACGACATTAGGTCTTTCGGGCGCCTCAAACTCAATCTCCTTAGCATCAATTAAGTCCCGTATCTTATTCTTCAACATCCAACAATCATCTGTATTATGCCCCGGGCTATCAGAGTGATAAGCACAACGGGCATTAGGGTTATACTTCAGTGATGTTGTATTTGGATTCTTCGGGGCTTCCCTTGGAATCACCAGATTGGTTTTCAATAACTGTGGCAGAATCTGAGACAAAGTCATGCTGAGACGGGTGAATTTCCTTCGAGGCCTCTCGTCCTTATGTTGATTGTTGTGTTGAGGAGCACCAACAAGTTTTAAAATAACAACCGCATTAACAACTTGGCGGTGTTCAGGTCTATTATGTCTTCTCGAACTGTAGATAACACTGGACTCCTTCTTAAAAGGCTTTTTGTCGATGCTTGATGAAGCACCCTTCTGTATCTTACCAGCCTTAATACCAGCCTCAATCCTCTCACCGGTCATAATTAGCTCTGTAAACCCAGACGAAGAGCTTCCAATCAGATGGTTGAAAAATGGACCAGACAAGGTCCCCAGAAACATGTCCACAAGCTCCCGATCAGCCAAGGGTGGTTGTACTCTACCGGCGAGGTCCCTCCACTTCTAAGCATAATCTTTGAAACCTTCGCCCGTTCCCATTGACATACCTTGGAGTTGGGTACGCGTGGGAGCGAGGTCGGAGTTATACTGGTACTGCCTGTAGAAGGTAGTAGCTAAATCCTCCCAACTGCGGATACTGGCTCAGTCCAACTAGTAAAACCACTCAAGCTGAGTCCCTGAGAGACTGTCTTGAAAGAAGTGGATCCATAGGTTCTTATCAGCGATGTACGGCTGAATCTTCCTTACATATGACCGGAGGTGCAGCTTCGGACAAGAAACTCCGTCATACTTAGCAAAGGCTGGTGCCTTGAACTTGTGGGGAATCACTACCCCAGATGATAGACCTAGATCACCAAAGTCCAGACCAGACACTTCCTGAACTTCCGTAGCACTCAACCGGTCTTCCAGTTGCTTGTATCTATCCTCGGTAGGAGGATACTGGTCTTCGTCGAAGTCCATCTTGTTGTCGGAGACCACAGGGCTAGGAGCCCTCCTGTCCTCTTGAATATCTTTCCCTCCGGATGAGGTGGTCAAATCAACTTCTTCCCATAGCCTGTTTCCAAACCGGTGACCTGTGTTAAATAGGACTGCCCTCTTCTTCTTCTTCTCTTTCAGAATCAGGGTCTTCAGATCTTGCTGACCCTTAGCTAGATTCATGAACAACTCTTGGAATTGGGCATTCTGGGCCTGTAGAGCCTTGATTGCTTGCTCAGTTGAAGGTTCAGCAGACATGATGAGTGCTGAAATAAACAGCGAAGAAGATAAGAGACCTGTAATGGGTACCTGTTATGAAGTGCACGGGATTAAATGCGTATGACATGATTTCAAAGACAATCGGGAGATTCAAATTTGTAAACCAAAAAGGAAACACACTTTTATTAAGTAAACTTGAAATTCAAATTGTTCAACAAATTGCCCTTAAGGCGTTACAAGAATGGAAATACTGAAAAGTAAATGAAAACTGGAAAGGAAATAAACAAAGGACAATCAGTGTTCCCATGGTCTCTTCTTGTCGGTGCGGACATAGTCGTTGAGAATCCGCTCGTTTTCCAGCTGCCTAGTCAACCTCTGGATCTTCTGCTCTTGCTCGTTAAACTTCTCTCGGTAAGCATCCCGTTCTTCTCTCAGCTGCATCCAAGACCTTTTCAGTGCCCTGATGTCAGTGGGCATGTAAGGGTGGAGGATGGTTGGAAGAACCCCCTCTTCATTAGCAACTTCAACAATGATAGGCCGGACGGCTTCATATGGCATACCCAGCTTTTAGGCACGGATACAGACCCATCTGAGATATGGCTCCATCGGAAGTGAAGTCTTTGGACCCAGCTCATGTGGATCAGATCTGTGAACTCTATCCCAATCCCTTATGAATCTCCGGCTTTGTTCGTCGCTATCCCCTTGAAAATCAAAGATGATACTAGGCATTAGTAGCTCATGAGGTCCTTCTCTTCTGGATCTCCCAAACTGACGTAAGGGTAAGCACAAATTGTAAGAAATTCCTCCATGGGTTCCTATCAGTGGAACATTGGGTTACTCCCCACAACAATCAATAACAGCCACCTCATCCATACCCTTGAGAGTCCAAATGATATCATTATGAGAGAGAGACATAACCCTATAGGCCCAACCCATGCCTTATTTGTTCTTCAACACTGATTTGGGGAGGTACGAAATAAACCACCTCGCTAATAACGGAGCACAACACATTAAGGTCCCCCGCTTTCGGGCGGTACAGGCATAAAGCTGATGAAGAATATCACCCAAGAGAGTGGGTATAGGATTACGAGAGATGAAGATTTTCACCGCATTCACATCAACAAAAGAGTCAGAGTTCGGAAACAATACCAAGCCATATATCAGAAGAGCCAGAATATCTTTGAATGCCTTGAAGTCTAGACTATCCCAGAAATAATTAGCCTTACCAACCAAGAACTTAGTCAGAAAGCCCTTTGCTCCACTTCTAGTCTCCCAATTAGTCACTACCTCATCCTTTGTCAAATGAAGGGCTGAAGCAATCTCTTCCGGCCTAAGAATCTTCTCCCAACCATTAAACGGGGTCTGCTCCAGAATAAAGATACCGAGCAAATCAGAGAACTCTTCTAAGGTGGGGACCAACTGGTAGTCTTGAAAATTAAAGCAATGGTACAGCGGATCATAAAATTGGACCAAAACACTCATCATCTGCTCGTCCAATTTAGAGGTAACCAAACTGAGAAGATAACCATGTCTCCTGAGGAAGGAGGTAGTATCAGGCATCTTTGCAATCAGATCTTTAAGCACAGTGGGAACCTGGACAAAGTTGATCCGGATGGTATTCCTACGCATGGGCATCATGACCTACAAAATAGAACAAAGATGAATCCCTCCTGTCTTTGAAATAGGTTAGTCCAATGCAAGATGTATGCAATGTTATGATGTCATGATGTCATGATAGAAAGAACACCACAAGTATCCACAAATAGCAAACATGGTAAAGGCACACAAGTCACACAGAGAGCCCTTAGATTTTAGGTTGGCAAGGAGCTTAGCTACTACCCTCTTTTAGTTCAATTGGTTTAAACCTGTCCTAAAAATAGTAACCGGGTTCTAAAGGATCTCAATATCATTGACTACCCTCGATCGGTCATAATTCCAGTTTAGCAACTTTTTCTTGCGGCCGGAATCATCGCGAGAGTTTAGTCTCAATGAGTGTAGCATACTGCTACTGTTCTATGGCCAAGTTGGTCAATTTAAAGGTTCTAAGGTCAGTTGGTGCTTAATAACCCCTTAGAAAACCCATATTCTCCTCGTTCCAACACAAGGGATATCGGTACAGACTAAAGTGCCACACCAACGTAGCTACTACTTCAACCGTATCGGTCTACGTTGTACAGTTCCCTCACAATTTATTGCTACTTACCTAAAGGGTATCCCCAGATCCGGGTTAGGATCTATAGTAACTCCGATACAAGCCCATAAATATAAATCATACAAAGCAAACAATTGAAAACACAATGATCTAATCCTAAGGTACACCCCACTTATTAATCGTCCCCAGCAGAGTCGCCAGTTCTGTGATGCGGTGGGAAAGAACTAACTGTTTTTGGAATGCTGGTTCACATTTTGCATTTGTTTTTGCAAAATGTCGCGTTAAGCAAGAGTCTCCACCGTCTTTTATTTTATCCAACAAGGAAAGGAAAAAAGCACAAAAAAAATTCCTTTTTCGAGATGTTTCTCGGGTCCGGGGGGTAGATTATAGAAAGGGAAGGTGTTAGCACCCTTTCTATCCGTGGTTATCCACGGGCTCTTAGGTACTTGCTCAAAGTATTTTAAAAATTTGATTTTCTTTGTGTTTGTGGGTTTGAAAGAAGTTTTGTTTGAAAGGTGTAAGTGCGAAAAGTTTTTATTTTGTTTTGAAGAGAGCAAGTACTTAAGAACCATCTACCTACTCGAAAAAGGAATCAATCTGTGCTAATGTCCTTTAGACAATTCTAGCCCACTATGAATGAGTAGGTAGCATCGTCGTTGGAGTTTTAAGGGTCAATTCGATTAAGGGACATGTGGTCACTAAAGCAATGTTAGGACGCCTTAGCGGTAACCCTAATGTCTTAGATCATTTTTTCGAGGCAACCGTTTCGAGGCAACTATGATCTTTGGACAAGAGGACGACCTCTAAAACTTCCTATACTCAATGACCACGTTCGAAGGCAACCAAGCAAGGTGTACCCTAAGAGTGCGCATGTGCGAGTGTGTTATTTTCA
Organism: Vicia faba; assembly: GCA_948472305.1. Lineage (NCBI taxonomy): Eukaryota > Viridiplantae > Streptophyta > Magnoliopsida > Fabales > Fabaceae > Vicia > Vicia faba. The sequence goes on along the minus strand of OX451739.1, from coordinate 1,372,917,334 downwards.
GTTAATTTTATCTTTGTACATGTCAATGGTTATCTATGTTGATTTTAGGTTCAAACATTTGATCTTGTCATGCATTCCCTATTATCAAACATCTAACAGTTTATAAGTTGCGGAAATTAAATTGCGGAAATTAAATCTAACTATTACAAGGCGTCGGGTATTTACATCGCCAAAAGCAACCCTTGAAATTAAAATGTGGAAAACAAATAAAGCGTTAAAATGATTAAAGTCCTAATTAAATGATTACATTTCGGAAAATAGATACAATAATATGACAAAATGGATCGCGTGCGAGAAATTAAATCAGGCGAGTGATTAGGGTTTTGACCCTTTTATTTGAAAGAAAGTTTTTTTTTTATTTTTGAATTAATGGAAGCAATTAAATTAGGTTAAACATTAAATAAATAAATAAATTAATTAATTAAAAAAAAGATATTTTTGGATTTTTTAGTATTTGAAGAAATAAAAGTAAATTAATCAAAATTATTAAAACATAATTATCTAAATTAATTTTAATTATTTGCAAAAAATATTGAAATTATACCTAATTAAACTAAGTTAATTAACATTTATTTACAAAAATAAAGTGCTGAATTTAATTTTTTTTGTATTTTTGTTTTATGAGGAAAAAAATGTGATTGGTTAATTAAAAATAATAATGAAAATAATTAAATAAACAATATAAATAAATAAAATAAAAAGAAATAATTAGAAATACTCAAAGGGGGGTTTTGGGCCTGATCAGGGGGTGAGATTTGCAATTTGATGGCCCATTAACGCTGCAAGTCTGGTTGACTTTTGGATTCCACGCATGCATATTGACTTTAGTATATGGTAGGTCTCCCATCTGGGCCATCAGATTTGGCCTGGAGGCCATCTATCCACTGATTGCATGAGGGTGCATGATGAACCACACGCCTGGCTTTACATGGAATAACCTGAAAGAAAATGATAACAAATAATATGGGGGCCTGGGATTCGAACCCAGGTCCTGTGAGTCACTGGATAGCGCGCTTACCACTACACCACTATGCTTCATTTGTTAATGTATTAGGTAGCAATTATTATATGGAAAAACAATTATTATGCCAGAATAAAAAAACAAAACGCGCGCAATTTGAAACAACCAACCAGGGGAAGACGCGTCATCGTCTTCTTCGTTTCCCCTATAATATTTCCTGCGGATTCATATCCGCAGCTGAATCCCTAGGTCAAACCTAAAACCAATTCTAAGCCATGAAAACTCAAACAAAAACCATAGTCATGCTCGTCTCTCCCTCCTGAACATGTCTATGTCCATCAATTGCCCTGATTTTTCCTGAAAATAAAATGCCCAAAAACAAAGACCAAGAACCCTAGATTCGGGTATGGCACTACAGATCATATAAACACAATCAAATGATGCAGAAAGCTTCTAAATGGAATGATAAGCATGAATATGTAAAGATTTTGCCAAGAAAGTGCAAGAATATGAGGATACGATTTCAAGTGCAGAGCGATTTTTTGAAGGAGTTACAGCGTGATTGAGAGGGTGTGATGACTTGCTTTTGATTGCTTCTCACTTAGTGATTGCCCAGCAATTGATTCACGTTGAGATTTGGTTCTGAATTGGCCTCTAAGAGTGATTTCAGTTTCAAGCTTTTTCCAAGTCAAGTTTTGTTCTTGTGATTTTGCAGCCTCTCCCCTCTGATTCGTGTGCCTCTAGCTTGTATATGTAATGAGCATTGGATTAGGTCAAGTTTTGGGTCTTGAATCTTTGTAAATCAATGCTTGAAGATATGATTTGATTCACCATTGATAACTTGCTTATTTTGTCCAAAAAACAATCTCTTTGCACATGGAACGACTGATTCGAATTTGATCTCATTGATGATGATTATTAGGTCCTAAAATAGCCAAAAAGAGATCAACTAATTAATACTTGGATTTTATTTGATTTAAATTGATTAAAAATGAAATAATTCATTAAAAAATCAAGTTAAATAATAAAATTGACAAAAGGTCACAAGGATGAAGCTAGGACACGTGTGGAGTGTGACAAGATCAAATCAAGTGGAAAAGAATGGGCCCATTTGACAAAATTTGAAGTTTTGGGGATAGTTGACTTTTGGCAATTTTGCAAAAATGCCCAACTTCAACAATGCATAACCTCTTCAATTTTGAACTTTCGGAAGTGTTCTTAGACTTTTTGGAAAGATTGAGATGTCCTCTAACCAACCCTTTTTGTCTCATCCCATTTTGATATTCCATTATCAAGTTATAAGCTTTGGCAAAAAATGTGTTTTTGTTGACTTTCAAAAATGACCTATAATGTCCAAATTTGTAACTTTTTGTGAGTGCATTTATTGATCTTGGAGTGTGAAGATTGATTGTAGGAAATTGCATCCTCTTCAAAATGAGATTTGGATGGGTCATTTCTAATAAAGCATGAGAAAGTTATGCTTGGTCAAAGTTGAGTTGGCTTTTCCTACAAAACCCTAATTTAGCAACTTTTGGGTCTTGATGAATTTTGAGCAATCCTTGATGAATAATGATCAACCCTTGATCAAATGATGAAATATCATTCAAAATGAGAATGTTGACAAAAAATCTTGAAGTTTGACTGTATTTGGGTCACAATTGACTTTTGCCCTAGCACAGTCGATTTTTGGACCTCTTGAGCAATTGACTGACCAAACTTCCTCTACAAGGCTTGAAATTTGACATGGATGAACTTGAGAACATATTAGGACATTGGGGAGCACTTGAGGTAATTTGGATGCAAGGACCTTGATGCAACCCAAAACCCTAATTTGAGGTTGACTGCCTTAGGAGATGATTTGACTGTCCAACTCTTGAGCAATCTTGAGCAACTTGGAGATTATTCTTGCAATGTCTTGGGAAATATGAGAGGGAAAATTTTGGGGTACAACACTCTTGTTATGAATGTCGCTCCGACTACCGTTGCTTATCAAAGATCGTCTCAGCAGGGGAACCAAGGGAATAATCAGAGAAGGGAGAGTTATGACCCTATTCTCATGAGCTATACAGAGCTACTACCAGCATTGATTCAGAAAAAGTTAGTCCAGACACGATCACCTCCCGCCGTACCATCACCATTGCCTTGGTATTACAAGGCAGACCAAACGTGTGCTTTTCATCAGGGAGCATCAGGGTATAGTGTTGAGAATTTTTATCCTTTGAAGACTGAAGTGCAAAAATTGGTGAAGTCTGGAATTCTATCTTTCAAGGACATTGGGACCTAATGTGAAAGATAATCCTCTACCCACGCACGGGGGAGTAAATTCTATAAATATGGTGGCCGGTTGTCCAGGCGACTTCTGGATTTTTGACATTAATCTGGTTAGAGAAGATTTGGTGAAAATGCACACAGACCTCTGTGAATTCAGCTACTATACGCATGACCACACCGATTGTGCTATTTGCAGTACATATATACATGGTTGTGAGAAGATAAAGGCTGATTTACAGGAGATGATGGATGAGGGTTTAATCCATATAATCAGGCCCATGGCAGAGTATGAAGAGGAAGTGAATATGGTTTCTGGATGTCCTGGTGAATTCAGAATTTTTGATGTGGAGAATTTGAACGAGGATCTCGTGCAGTTGCATGCTACCTTCTGCCATACGGCAGGTCAGGTGGAACACCAATATGGATCTTGCATAGTTTGCTGTCGAGATCCCCGAGGATGTTTAATTGTGAGGGGGGGTGTTCAGTTGCTGTTAGACAATGGAACTATCAAGATTACAGGTCAGAGGGATGTTTATCATGAGATTGATATGTTGAAGTTTGTTTAATGGAAGAAGAGTCAGAGGAAGAGTATGCCTCCGCGGATGAGTTTTTCTCTTCAGACGAAGATTCGTTTCCCAGAAATGACTTTTTGATGACTGATTGTGTTGAAAAGGGGGTAAATGTCATTGTGCCTTGTTTTGGTGCACCCGCTCATCTTGAAGTGGAGTACCATAGCAAGCCAGTTGTTACCCCATTGGTAATTAGTTTGCCAGGTCCTATCCCTTACAAATTAGATAAGGTTGTGCCTTACAAATACAATGCTACAATCTTATAAGATGGGGTGGAAGTTCCCATCCTGCCAATGCCAGATGTTGGAAATATAACTGAAAGTAGCAGGGTGACCCGTAGCGGTTGTGTGTTTGCGCCGGTTGTTCGGAGAGATGTTGCTACTAGAAAGAAAATTGCTGAGAATGATGAGCCTAAGAAGGCTACAGAAGAGACTAGTGGAGCTACATTAGAGAAAGAAGTGGATGATATTTGGAAGATAATTAAGATGAGCGACTACAAAATTGTAGATCAGCTACTGCAGACTCCTTCAAAGATATCTATCCTAGCTTTATTGATGAACTCCTCTGCTCATAGAGAATTATTGATGAGAGTACTAGACCAAGCTTTTATGGAGAGTGACATGCCATTAGATCAATTCAGCAGCATAATTGGAAACATTACGTCATGTAATAACTTGAGTTTCTGCGATGATGAATTACTAGATGAAGGGAGGAATCACAACCTGGCCCTCCACATATCTATGAACTGCAAGAATGATTCGCTATCCAATGTGCTAATTGATAATGGATCTGAATTGAATGTTATTCCAAGGAGTACTCTCATGAAGTTGAAATATCAAGGAGCGCCTATGCGCCCGAGTGGCATCATTGTGAAAGCATTTGATGGATCGAGGAAATCTGTCATCGGTGAAGTGGACTTACCCATCCATATAGGACCACATTTGTTCCAGATAAACTTCCAGGTCATGGACATTATTCCCGCATATAGTTGTTTTCTAGGACGGCCATGGATAAATGAAGCAGGGGATGTCACTTCAACTCTATATCAAAAGCTAAAGTTTGTGCGTGAAGGGAAGGTGGTGATCATAAATGGGGAGCAGGCGTTGTTGATATCTCATTTGTCCTCTTTCAGTATCGTAGAAGCGAATGAGGCTGCTGTTGGAACCCAGTTCCAAGCCCTATCCATTGACAACATAAGGAGAAATGAGAATTCTGTGGTTTCACTGAAGGACGCGCGACAAGTTGTGCGCAATGGTAATAATACAGTTTGGGGACGAATTATGGATCCATCCGTGAACAAGAACAAAATTGGTTTGGGTTTCTCTTCGAAGAATGGAAAAGGCGAAAGTTTGAAGTCGAAGTCTACTATGAACAATTATCATGATGTTTTTCGCAGTGGAGGCTACCTCCATCCAATTGATTCTGGAATTAATGTTGTTGAGGAGGATGAAGCAGAGTAGGAAGTACCGAATTATGTGACGCATGGAGTCAGGGTTCAGAACTGGGTCACAATTGATGTTCCTTCTTGCATACATGTTTCAAAGTAATTTTTTTTGATAATCTTTGTTTTCTTGAAAAGTTTTCACTCTGCCCAAGGTGGAAGTATTAATGTTGTAGGGCTTATCTGTTTGCTGCGACTTTTAAGATCATTAATAAAAGTTGTCTTTGCTTCCCAAATTATGTCTTTATTTTCTACTTTTTCTTGGAAAATGGTAATAAAAAAAAACCTTTCAAAATAAATAATAACTGAAAATCAATTTGCATGATCACTTGTTATATGTGTCAGTTTCTAAAAGCAATCATAAATCATATGTGCAGATTAATTAAAGAACCCGTTGAATACAATGACCTTGCACCCTCTCCCAACTTTGAATGTCCTGTGTTTGGGGCTGAAGAAGAAGATTATGATGAGATTCCATAAGAGGTCTTACGGTTGCTTGAGCACGAGGAAAATACCATTCAGCCATATAAGGAGCCTTTGGAAGTGATCACTTTGGGTTCAGAAGAAGATCCGAAGGAAGTCAAGATTGGAGCATCGTTGCATCCCGATGAGAAGAGCAGGTTGATTGAGCTGTTGAAAGAATATATGGATATTTTTGCTTGGTCTTACCAAGATATGCCCGGTCTAGATACAAATATTATCGAGCATCGTTTGCCGTTGAAGCCAGAATGTCTGCCAGTTAAACAAAAGTTGAGAAGAACCCACCCATATATGGCAGTAAAGATCAAAGAGGAGGTCATAAAGCAGATTAATGCTGGTTTTCTTGTGACGTCAGTGTATCCTCAATGGGTTGCCAATATTGTCCCAGTACCAAAAAAAGACGGAAAAGTCCATATGTGCGTAGATTACAGAGATCTAAATAAAGCTAGTCCAAAAGATGAATTTCCATTGCCTCACATCGACATGTTAGTAGATAGCACAACAAAATTCAAAGTATTCTCGTTCATGGACGGATTTTCCGGGTATAATCAAATAAGAATGGCTCCAGAGGACATGGAAAAAAAAACGTTTATCACACCCTGGGGAACATTCTGTTACAGAGTGATGCCCTTCGGGTTGAAGAACGCTGGTGCAACGTACCAGAGGGCTATGACAACCATATTCCATGATCTGATGCACAAAGAAATCTAAGTATATGTTGATGATATGATTGCCAAATCCCATACTGAAGAAGGGCATATAGAAGATTTGTTGAAACTGTTTCAGCATTTGAGGAAGTATCGTCTCCGCTTGAATCCAAATAAATGCACCTTCGGTGTTCGATCGGGGAAGTTGTTGGGTTTCATTGTTAGCCAGAAAGGAATTGAAGTTGACCCTAATAAAGTCAAAGCAATTCAAGAAATGCCAGCACCAAGAACTGAAAAGCAAGCCAGAGGTTTCCTCGGGAGTTTGAATTATATTTCCAGATTTATTTCCCACATGACTACAACATGTGAACCGATCTTTAAGTTGTTAAAGAAAGATCAAGGTTGTGTGTGGACGGATGACTTCCAGAGGGAATTTGAGAGTATTAAAGAATATCTGCTTGAACCTCCTATCTTTCTCCCTCCCGTAGAAGGAAGACCATTGATTATGTATCTAACAATATTAGATAAATCCATGGGTTGTATTCTGGGACAACAGGATGAAACAGGGAAGAGGGAGTTCGCCATTTATTACCTCAGCAAAAAATTCACTGATTGTGAGTCGCGGTATTCCATGCTGGAAAAGACATGTTATGCTTTGGCCTTGGCGGCAAAGCGTTTGCGACAATATATGTTGAATCATACCACTTGGTTGATCTCTAAAATGGATCCAATCAAGTACATTTTTGAAAAGCCTGCTCTTACCGGGAGAATTGCCCACTGGTAGATGTTGTTATCTGAATATGATATCGAGTACCGCACTCAAAAGGCTATTAAAAATAGTGTATTGGCAGATTATCTTGCTCACCAACCGGTAGAAGATCATCAGTCTGCAGAATACGAATTCCCCGATGAGGATGTGATGTTCTTGAAAATGAAAGATTGTGATGAACCATTGCCTGAGGAAGGCCCTGACCCTGAATCTTGTTGGAGTATAATATTTGATGGAGCTGTGAATGCTTATGGTAAAGGAATTGGTGTTGTGATCGTCACTCCTCATGGATCACACATTCCTTTTACTGCAAGGTTAATATTTGATTGCACTAATAATATGGTAGAATATGAGGCTTGCATCATGGGTCTTGAGGAAGCTATTGATCTTAGAATCAAAATTCTAGATGTGTATGGTGATTCAGCTTTAGTAATAAATCAGATTAAAGGAGAATGGTACACTTGTCACCCTGGCTTGATCCCTTACAAAGATTACTCTAGAAGATTATTACCCTTCTTCAATAAAGTTGAATTCCATCACATCCCTAGATATGAAAATCAAATGGCGGATGCTTTGGAAACTATGGATTCCATGTACCAAGTGAATACTTGGAATGTTATACCTCGAATTGCAGTTCGACGACTGGATAGGCCTGCTCATGTGTTTACAGCAGAGGAGGTAGCAGATGAAAAACCCTGGTATTATGATATCAAGCATTTTCTTCAGACTCAGGAATACCCGATTGGTGCATCGAGGAAAGATAGGAAGACACTGAGAAGATTGGCAGGCAATTTCTTCCTCAGTGAAAATGTGTTATATAAGAGAAATTATGACATGGTCTTGCTCAGATGCGTGGATAGACACGAAGCAGACATGTTGATGCATGAGATTCATGAAGGTTCCTTTGGCACTCATGCTAATGGACATTCGATGGCTAAAAAGATGCTAAGGGCAGGTTATTATTGGCTAATAATGGAGTCTGATTGTTACAAATTTGCAAAGAAGCGCCATAAATGCCAGGTTTATGCAGACAAGGTCCATGTGCCTCCGACACTTCTCAATGTGATCTCCTCCCCATGGCCTTTCTCTATGTGGGGTATTGACATGATTGAGATGGTAGAACCCAAAGCTTCGAATGGGCATCGTTTTATCTTGGTAGAAATTAACTACTTCACCAAATAGGTGGAGGCCGCTTCATATGCCAATGTTACCAAACATGTGGTTGTGCGTTTCATCAAAAATAATCTTATATGCCAGTATGGTGTGCCGAACAGAATCATCACTGACAATGGCTCGAATTTGAACAACAAGATGATGACAGAACTGTGTGAAGAATTTAAGATTTTCCATCATAATTCATCTCCATACAGGCCAAAGATGAATGGGGCTGTTGAAGCTGCTAATAAGAATATCAAGAGAATTATCCAGAAAATGGTGGTTACTTATAAGGATTGGCATGAAATACTCCCTTTTGCTCTGCATGGATATCGAACATCTGTCTGCACTTCAACAGGAGCAACCCCGTTCTCCCTGGTGTATGGAATGGAAGGTGTACTCCCTGTCGAGGTAGAGATTCCCTCGTTGCGTGTGATAATGGAAACCAAATTGACAGAGGCTGAATGGGTCCAGAACAGGTTTGACCAATTGAATTTGATTGGGGAGAAGAGGATGATAGCTTTGTGTCATGGGCAATTATATCATAAAAGAATGAAGAAAGCTTTTAATAAAAAGGTCAAACCTCGTGAATTCAGAGAAGGCGACCTTGTGCTCAGGAAGATCATGTCTTTCAGCGCTGATTCTAGGGGCAAGTGGACTCCCAATTTTGAAGGCCTGTATGTTGTTAAGAAAGCCTTCTATGGCGGTGCATTAATTCTTGAAACTATGGATGGCGAGGAGTTCCCACGTCCCATGAATGCTGACGCAGTCAAGAAATACTTCGCTTAAAGAAATAAAAGAACAACTCACTAAGTTGAAAACTCGAAAGGGCGGCTTAGGCAAAAAGGAGCGTCTTGGTAGGCCGAAAACCCGAAAGGGAGGTCTAGGCAAAAATTAGAGACATAAACAGAATAAATTTCCCGCTAAGTTGAAAACCCGCAAGGGCATCTTAGGCAAAAGTTAGGGATTTTCTTGGCAAGTAACTACATCAGACAAGACTTGATCGTTGAAGCAACAATCTTCTCAGATCCTCACCATACTTCAACAAAAGCTGTTGCTCAGGATTTCAAAAGTTGCTAGGGGGGATAGTGGTCATTGTATCTCAATGTATCTTTTCCATTATGTATTACCATTTCCCAAACTTTGTAATCATCCATGGAGTCTCTCCATTCGCAGACTACCATTCTATTAATGAAATTCGAGCTTTTACCCAATTCTTTGTGTTCTTATTTTATTTAGCTTGCAAAGACTCCATTTATTACTGATATTAACTTTCAAAGAAAAAAGATTAAAAAACAAAATTGATTTTTCAAAAAAAAAAAGATTTTACAATTTACTTTTACTTTGAGATTTCTGATGAAACAATGACAATAAAAATGGTGATCCCAGGAATGAACAAACTCCAGTTGTCTTGAGAAGTTTTATTTCCCTCATGAAGGTTCTCTCAGGTCATTTTGTTGGTATGCGCATGATCTTTGTATTTTTCTCAAGTAGTTAAAGACGATACCAATTGTGTAAGGCGCAGTATTAGGTTTGTGATCCCATTATCCCCAGTCAAGTCTTGGTTCATTTTTGATTTTGGGTTGGCATGGTCAGAAGCCTATGTCCTGGATTCCCTAGCAAAGTCTTCCCTCATATGATGATAGATTTTATTCCCTTGGTGTGCTGAGATTTCGCTCTTTCTGCGGTATTGACATTATTGTTGGTATTTATTTCCCAGGTAACTAGACCAGGGCGGTATATTTTCTAAGAAGTGTCGAGACAATTGTCAACCCTTTGGGTTTTCACCCAACAAGTGCTGGGTTTGATTTAAAATCCCCATGGGTTTGACCTCTTTCTATAATGTTGACTTCTTGATTCCCCAAGAAGGCTATCCCAGGGCATCTTTTGTTGGAATAAGTCTTCATGATGTAAAGTTTCAATCCGCATTTTTCTCCAGGGAGGTAGGCTTGAATTCCCCAGTGAAGTTTGATTGTTTCGGCGTCAGTATGCTTTATTTGAGGTTGGTCTTTCAATCTCTAGTAGGCATGTTACTTTCGGAAAAAACTGGTTTCTCCGATGAAGCCGGAAGAAGGATGTTCTATCCCGGTATCTGTTTGATTTGTCTACCTCCGAATTATGTTTCTCCTTAGTAAAGTTAAAGGCAGGCGGTAGTTTCGGTTTCCGCAGTTGGCCTTTACCTTTCCTGGAATGATCATTCTGGTTGAAGTTTAGCCAAGTGTTGTTAGTACTTGAGGCGGGTTTGTTTGTTTGTTCCTACTGATTGTGTATCTGTTTTGCCAGCATACGCCCGATAGCACTCATACATTCACACATACATCATGCATGGATAAAATTGAAAAATCATTATTCATTGACATTTTGCTCTAGCCTTCCTGCAAAGCTCCTTCCTTAGATGGGTTTGGTTTTCCCTCTTGAGTTTATTTTTCAAAGGATGTATCTTCGTTGACTGTCTTGCTCCAGTTTATTTCTGGTTTGGATCTGCGGTTACATGACAATACTATTTACTTTGGATTTCTGAAAACTTTGAGTTTTAGTTTGTGCATTCATTTTGCACGAGAATACTTCATCTCCTCAGCAGGAATATCGTGGCACTTCCCCAGGAAGTCATATTTCTATCCCCAGAAAGTCATTTCTTTTTACGATCCTCCATGATAACAAGTAACAGGTCTCTTTATTTGAGCAACTCGTGGTTCCCTGTAAAATTCGATGTAACTTTTGCTACCTCCTCTATGAAAGGATAGTTTGCAGTCCGTCGTCAGTTTACACCAGTGGATGGCAAGGATTTCAAATTCGCAGAAACAACTCGTTGTGAATTCTTTGCAAGTGGAAGTCTCTTTATTTGAGACAACTTACATATTACCCTTTCCAGGAAAAGTGCCTCGGTTAAAGAAGAAGTTGAGACCCGTTCTAGGCAAAATACCATAGTCTTGGGGAAACTTATTATCTTTTTTCTACCTTCAGTGAACGTTGGTAGTTCATCATCAGTGAACGGCGGTGATATGATATATTCTCTTTCTACCTTCAGTGAAAGTTGGTAGACCATCGACAGTGAACGTCAGTGTTTATTATCTTTTTTCTACCTTCAGTGAATGTTGGTAGTTCATCGTCAGTGAATGGCGATGATATGATATTCTCTTTCTACCTTCAATGAAAGTTGGTAGACCATCGACAGTGAACATCAGTGTTTATTATCTTTTTGCTACCTTCAGTGAACGTTGGTAGTTCATCGTCAGTGAACGGCGGTGATATGATATATTCTCTTTCTACCTTCAGTGAAAGTTGGTAGATCATCGATAGTGAACATCGGTGTTTATTATCTTTTTTCTACCTTCAGTGAATGTTGGTAGTTCATCGTCAGTGAACGACAGTGATATAATATATTCTCTTTCTACCTTTAGTGAAAGTTGGTAGACCATCGACAGTGAACGTCGGTGTTTATTATCTTTTTGCTACCTTCAGTGAACGTTGGTATTTTATCGTCAGTGAACGGCGGTGATATGATATATTCTCTTTCTACCTCCAGTAAAAGTTGGTAGACCATCGACAGTGAACGTCGGTGTTTATTATATTTTTGCTACATTCAGTGAACGTTGGTAGTTCATCGTCAGTGAATGATGGTGATATGATATATTCTCTTTCTACCTTCAGTGAAAGTTGGTAGACCATCGACAATGAACGTTAGTGTTTGTTATCTTTTTTCTACCTTCAGTGAACACTGGTAGTTCATCGTCAGTGAACAACGGTGATATGATATATTCTCTTTCTACCTTCAGTGAAAGTTAGTAGACCATCGACAGTGAACATCGGTGTTTGTTATCTTTTTTCTACCTTCAGTGAATGTTGGTAGTTCATCGTCAGTGAACGGCGGTGATATGATATATTCTCTTTCTACCTTCAGTAAAAGTTGGTAGACCATTGACAGTGAACGTCGATGTTTATTATCCTTTTGCTACCCTTAGTAAACGTTGGTAGTTCATCGTCAGTGAACAACGATGATATGATTTTCTCTTTCTACCTTCAATGAAAGTCAGTAGAACATCAACAATGAACGTCAATATCTGTTATCTTTCTCCCTGCCTTCAGTGAACGATGATAGCTTCGCCTTCAGTAGAAGTTGGGGTTGCTCCTTTGTTTCTTTATCATTGTTGCATCCCCAGTGATACTTTGCGTCTCTTTGGTACTGTTCATATGCATTCATATGCATAAGCATTTGCATGGCATCTTAAGGACAAAAATAGGGTTTCTTTTATATTTAAGTATCTTCGATCGCGTCGACACAAAGATTTTTAACTTTCATATCTTCGGATAGAAGAAACTTAAATAAGGGCAGCTGTTGTACCCCAATTTTGCCCCTAAGATCCCTTCATCATACCATGTTGTTTCACTCACAACAAGATCACACTAGGATTCTTGGTTCCCCTCCCTGCATTTAGCTTTGCTCCTTTGGAGGAGTTACCAAGCATCTTGACTTATATTCCTTTTGTTATCATGAATATTGTTTTGATTTCTTCACTTAACTAATGAAATATAGTGTTGGTTTGTCTTGCTTGTTATCCATATAGGTAAGGGCAATGAGATTTATCAAGTCACTCCTTGGGTTCATGAGTTTATTTCCATTCCCTAGTCAACATAGCTTGAGAAGTTCAAACCTCACCATTAGGTTGGTTTTGGAAGAATTGACATGGCAAAGTTGCTTTGGTTCATCACATTTCAAGGTTATTAAATTGGACTCAAAAGTACAAGGGGTTGATTGGAGAAGTTGTCATGTTTGGACAAGGCCTTGTTTCTATTGGTCACAAGAGAATATTTCTCTCAAATTTCAATATATGAAGTGGTTTTAGTGGCTATGAGTCCTCATCATCATCCTCAACAACTTCTATTCACAAAGCAAGAATATTGGCACAAGAAGTTTATTCAAACCTGTCAAAGTTCCTCAAAGCATTCTCTTGATCTAGAAGCTAGGGTTTTGAACTTCAAAGGAGCATATCTTGCTCACCTTTTGGTATTTTTGAGTGATTCCAAAGACATATTTCTCTTCAAAGGGTTATCAACAAATAAATTTAAAAGTTCCAAGGATTTTTCATGTGGAAGGAACTTGGTGAAGAAGAAAGATTACAAGTCATCCAGATGAATCCACAATTTTCCATATGTGACTTCAAATGGTCATAACTTGGTCAATTTTTATCACCTTGAGTCCATTATTTTTCCATAAGGATCTTGAAAATGTTTACTTTATGCCTTATTTTATGTGCAATGTGAGAAAATGGATGGAAGTTGCCTTAAATATGCAAAAGATTATAGGTCATTTCATGATTTTTGGCCAACTTTAACAAGTCATAACTTTCTCAATTTTTGGAGATTTTGAGTGGTTCAAGTATCAAAATGTCATTCAAGAGATCTACTTCATTCCATCTTTTTTGGTCAAGAGAAAATTCCAAGTGGAAGGCCATGTTTGGATGCAAAAGATTATAGATCATTTTTGAAGAAGAATTTGAAATATTTCTAAGTATGGAAAGTCAACTCTTTTTCTTCAACTTTGACTCCATGTAACTTTCAGCTCAAGCATCCATTTGATTCCATTATTTTTCCATTGCAAAGCTTGTAACCTCATCTTTCTAAAGCATCAATAATCATGCCCTAAGACCCCCTTGAGTTGGAAATGCCATGGATTTGAATTTGGTAACTTGAAACTGATTTTTTCACAAAGTCAGAATTTTGAAATCCATAATGTGACTTTTAAACACAAGATTTATGTGCGTTTTTGATTTAAACTTGATTAGCAAACTTGCCATAAGTGATTAACACCCCAAAACACAAGATTTGGTCGAGTTTTGATGGAAATGAAGTCACACTTCACTCGTGCTCGACCTTCACTCAATTTCCCTCCAAACTTACTTGTTTCTTCAAATTTTCATTCCCATTAACTTCCCTATAAACAGAGGGTCATCCCCCATCCATTTTCCCAAGCTTTGAGAGCCAAAAACACCCTGCCAAAACCTCACACGAACCCATCTTTTTTTAATTCAGTTTCTGAGATTTAAGCTCCCTTTTTCAAAATTATTTGCGCATTCATCATCCTTGATCATCATATAAACTCTCCAACACTTAAACCAATCAAAACGAGCCATAATTCAAGCTACAGAAGTCCACTTTCAGAGCTTCTTCCTTGAACTTCGAAAAGGTAGAATTCTCCACCATTTGGATCCAAATCAAGCACTAATATATTCTACTCCTTCTCCTGATTCTAATGCTTCTTACAATTTTTAAATCCATTGAGAATTGAGAGAGAAATCTTAAATTGAAGGTGCTCGCTATTTTCTGGGTTTTTGATTCATATCTCTCTCCATACCTTATATAAATTTGGCGCGATGGTTGTGTTAGGATCGTCTTGAAGAGACAAGTTAAATGATGCTAGCCTGAGATCCTAATTTTTCCATTTGAAGGATCTCACAAAATCCCCATTGCAGGGTGTCTGGAGGTTGAAGACGATGACATGTCTCGTCTCAGCCAATGATAGCGTGTCAAACGTTTTAATTTCATTGGTTGCCCTTTTTCTGATTCCATATGTATCTCACTAAGGTCCATATCAAGCACAGCGCGTCTGGTCCACTGGATTAGATTACTAACGCGTTTTGACTATGACCTGATGGTCCACATCTTTTTGGTTTTATTTTATTTTCTTATTTTATATTTTTATTGATTAAAATCCAAAAATTCATAACTCTTTTATTTTTTATCCAAAAATCATGAAAAAATTCCCAAAAATACTTTGAATTATTTATGATCTCATGACTATTTTCTCACGTTTTTATTTTGACATTTGGTATTTTTTTATATTTTTTGTATTATTTGCTTTCTTTTAATTACTTAAAAAATACTTTCTGACATTTTTTAATTCTGAAAAAATTCATAAATATTATTTTGCATATTTTTGACTTTCTAAAATTTTTATGGAATTTCATGTTGAGGTTTACTATTTTTGACCTATTTTATGTTTGTTTGAACAATTTTAAATAGTTTAAAAATAGTTTCTAACTTTTAAAAATTACCAAAAATTTTATAAAAATATTTGGATCCATTTCTGATTTTTCTATGGCCTTACTTCTCACTTCTTGATTAATTTGAACATAATTGATATTTTTCTCACTATTTTTCTTTTTTTAAAACATTTTTAATCCTTTTTTTATGTTAAATGTGATATTATTTTGTGATTATTTTCTGGCTAATCTTGGGTTAGGTTTTGGATCATGAACTTTATTAACACCATTGGATCCATGGTGTTGAGTTTAACTCCACAAAAATGGATGAATGATTTTAATAATAGTTTGATTAAAATTTAATTCAAATGTGGTTTGTATATTTTTTTACCCTATCCCTCTTCATCCCATCCCCTTCTTATTACACTAAATGTTGTTGGAGCATGATCTCTATATCATGTCTTAAGACAAATGGTGCATAAATTGCTATTGACCGGCCTCAAAATAGGTGCGACTTCTATATAAGTCAACTTACGATTGCTTAACATAACACTAAATTTTGTCCCGATTCGAATAAATGATCATTCGTGGCCCAAACTTATGATTTCAAGCCCAAATATGTTAACTTGATCTCTTTGATCCAATACCTTTGAGATTCATTGTGTGGAGGATTTGGTTCTACCAAATTTCTAATGGATCTACAACATCTTTGGTCAACGCGGATCACTTAAACATTATTGATCATTAAATGGTACTTGTGAGAATTCCAAATGGATGATATACTTGACAAAAAGTAAATGCAACTTGTTGTGTGGAGGCTTTGGTTCTACCAATCCTCTAATGAGTTCCAAATGCAAGTTTCAAGATGGTCATCCAACTAACCACTAATTATTGACTTGTTCTATCTTATGCTTTTATTCTTTTTTATGCTTTATGTACTATTTACTTTTAGCATTTACATTTCATGCTATTTTCATCTTTGCTCACTTGAGCTTTTCTTTTCCTTTCTTAAGATACCTAATAATCAACATAAACCCTAAAAAACCTTTAATGACACTTGGACTATTTGGTTACTATCCTTGGCATTATGGAGCAAGGGACTTTTTTCTTGGACTTAGGATTAGAAACCTTGGCCTATCTTGGAGACCTTGTGATCTTATCTGATTATTTTGTCTGGAGTTCTTGAGGTTTACCTCAAGACATTGGGTTGCTTGTTTGTTTTTATGTGCAGGTTTTTTGTGATTACATTCTCTGTTTGTAATCTAGAATTCACCGTATACAATCGTTACTCTGCCCAATTTTTGTGAAGACTTAATACACTTGAAGTTTTGGTTCTCTCAAGAGGTCTAGTATCTTTGCTTGCTTGATTTCAATCCAAAGAATGGGAATTCTATCTTGACACATAATGTCAAGTATTGGCTTCTTGTTGGTTAGATGATTCTTATCCTTAGCTTTTACCTTATGCTTTAGGATAGTCTCTTCTTCTCCTCTCATCTTCTTTAATTTCAAAAACCTTCTCCCCCCCTTTTTTGAAAACTCTTCTTGTTTCTAAACTTGAAACAATTTCATAATAAACTTGGACTTAGGTCCATGCATTTTCAAAATCTTTTCATATATAAACTTCAATCAACTTAACAATACCTTGACATTTTTTATGAGAAGACTAAAAGTCAATCAATCTCATTTCAAACTATTTTTCCACTTTGGCTTCTAGTTTAAAACTTTTCTCAAAAGATTAGACTCTTATCAATCCTTGTAGTGATGCAAACAACTATACTTCTACAATATTCAGTGAAGAGAGATATTTTCCACTTGGGTTTTGAGTGAGGTATTGTTGATTTTAAAATCCAAGCCATATCCTCCACTTTGAGATGATGAAAATTCTCCTTTCTCATGATTGTGGGTAGTAAGTATGTTTTCCACACGGGCAATGACGATGATGTCTTATCTCTTAAAATTAACCAACACACTTGTGTTTCAAATTTTTAAAAGAGGAACTACGTGTACCCTGATCCCCTATTGCATGAAAGGTGGTACGTAGGCACTAAAGGTTCGCAACCGCGGCGGGTGAAAAAATCATAAAAAATACTTTTGTTCTCACCTCCACCATCTATTTCTATACAACATATTTTATAGCCAAAATATACAGATTTTTCAAAGAGGTTCCTGTGGAGTACCGTAGATGTTTAGGGTGCTAATACCTTCCCTTTACATAACCAACCCCTTTACCTTGAATCTTTTCCCCTCTTTTGGGTTATTCGCTCTTTTTCCATTCATTTGGAAACAATAAAGCGCGGTGACGGTTTTTATTTTTGATTTGTATAAAGTCTAGTCAATCTAATGGCTTAGTCTTGAACATTTCTACCGCTACAATACCCTAGATTCATTAAATCACAATTAGTGAAAGTGTTATTCATTATATACGTACGATTAATATCAATAGAGTTTCCCCCGTATTTTTCAGTATCATCTTCTATAATATTCATGTCTCCAAATATAAGCAAGTCGGGGTAGGTATTTCTTTGGCCCAGTTAGTTAATGAGCTTACAAGTAAAGGTTTTTTTTAATTACTCTTAAGGTAACCATAGAGGTAAGCACCCCTCTAGTTATATTGTTGATGCATATTATTCATATTATCGTTGTGTAATATAAAAATCAATGAACATTTGATTAGAATCAAGAATGGTTAAATTTACATCATTTTCCAAAGTAAAATTCGGACTCAAGCCTCCCCCTTCAGTGATACAATTAATCCTATGGATGTTAGTAGAGATACCAACACCCATAATGCTATTAATATTACTATCATTAGCAGACAATTTTGTTTCACTTAAGAAAATGATGTCAGAAGAGTTATAGGATATTATCTTGTTGAGGTCTCTGACTGTATGAGGGTTTCTCAACCCCATACAGTTCCATAAAATCAACTTCATGTTTACTTGGCATCATTTTCTGAATGGCTTGCCATATTCTCATATGTTATATTTTCCACCACTATGATTGTTGTCACTGGTTCAGACTTTTGTAGTTAATTTTCATAATTATGCTCAAGTTGTAGAAATCATCTCTTCTTGTTTTGAATTGTTGTTTTTTGTGTCATTACCCCTCCTTTTGTGTTGTCATCTCCATTTTTCATAGTTGATCCAACATGACTCTGGGAATAGGGTTGTACTGGCTGATGCTTGATTTTTTTGGTAGGGTTGATGCTGAAATTTCTATCCCTTTGTGTGTATTGTCTTCTCCCACCTTGGTTGGTTTTTAGCCATGGTCTTGGAGGGTTAATTTGTGTGATTCCATGACCTGGATTAGCTTTGTTTATGTAATGTTCTTCGTTGTGGCCTATGATCCCACGTATAAAATAAAACATAGGTAGCTTTTCGTATAAAAAATAAACCCATTTAACCCCCGTTAGATTTGCTTCCAATATACATTTATATTTTTATATGGTTCAGAACACTTAGGTCCACCTTAACCTTAACTATAACAAATATGTCAGGCATGTCGAAGAAAAACACCTCACATGCTTCCCCCAACAAGTTTCCTAATTTCAGCCCTTTATGGGAAGTTTTCACATTAATGGATAATCCCCATATTTGGACCCATATACGTACCTTTGTGAAGTGAAAAGATGTTAGTAGGACACGACCATTCCATTCATGGAGGATCAGCCATGAAATTATGAAAATCCATGGGCTTCCTTTGAGAATTCTATTATGGTCTTCTATGTTCTTCATGAATATCTTGAACAATGTTGGTTCTAGTTCTTGAACTTACAGATTCTAAAGGTTACACCATATATTTGAGAGAGTGTTTTGAATGAACCCTCTATAGATAGGTTTCTATGTGATGATTTTTCCTAGTATGGTGATAGTGTCATGTCCCTTTGGTTCTTAAATGTCTTCTTCATCATAAGCAAACAAATCTGGGATTTTTGGTGTGTTTTTTCCTAGTTTTTGAGATTTCTATTGGAGATCTTATTTTTGAAATATATATTGTTACAGGGAACCATGATATCCCATATATGAGCATTATTCCTTATGCCTTGATTCTGATACATTTGTTTATGGTTTCCTTGCATAATTTGTTGCATAATTTTAAATTTATTTTATTTTAACATATTTTTTCCTTACTTTTTTTTGGAAAGAAAACATATATTTATTATCGAAAAGCAATTAAGTACAAACCAACGATCTTATCTTTCAAATTATGGTCAAAGTTATTTAGAGAGAAAATCTTCTCATTTTTACCTCTCAAAAGCTCATAGATTTTTTCAGCATAAGCAATTTTCAATAATTGCTTCTTCTAACCTTTCTTCTTAGTTTTTTTGATCAACCAAATACTCTCCTCATTCCAACCCCTTGGGTTTCTCTTCATTTCCAACCAATCAAGAACCTCTTTTCAAATATTCATGAAATACTTGCAATCAAAGAAAAGACGGTGACGATTTTCCATTTGGTCATAAAACTCACACTTAGGACTAATAGGAATGCCAAATTTAATCAACCTATCCTTAGTCGGAAGTTTCCCATTCAACACCGTTAATTGAGAAAGTTATTGCTCGTATAAAACATTGGACATCAAGCCTTTTGAGTTATGTAGGTAGGTTCCAATTGACCAAGAGTATTCTTTTTGCAGTGACATCTTACTGGCTGCAAATTTTCCCGATCCCACAGAAGGTGATTAATCACATTTAAGCTCTTTGTAGAAGCTTACCTTTGGAGTGGCAAGGAGGAAATCATGAAAAAAAGCTCAGGTGGCGTGGGGTAAGATCTATAGCCCAAAGGGAGCTAGAGGCTTGAATATCATTGCTCTCAAAGCTAGGAATCAAGCTACTATTAGGAAATTATTGTGGATTTTACAGGCGAAAGCTGATAAACTCTGGGTTCGATGGATGAATACGTATTACATAAAAAACCATGATGTAATGACCTGGTAGGTGAGCACAAGTTGCTCGTGGATTATGAAAAAAAGTCATGAAAAACAGGGAATTTGTGAAAGAGACTTCTTATTGGAAAGATGTGATTCAAGACAAATAATACACGACTAGTATGGTATACAAAGCTATTAGAAGAGAGAAGGATAAAGTTGAGTGGCACAAACTGATTTTTTCCCCTTACTTTATCATTTATATATTTACTTTACCAACCAAACAAAGCGTAAATATGATGAATATTAATTTATGAACCAAACAAGGGGTAAATGTGATCGAAAATTAATTATTTTAATTTTTTTTCAAATTAAAAATAATTTTATCCTTTAACAAATTAAATGAGTCTCATAATTTTTCTCAAAAACTAAATTGTTAAAAAAAAACTAAATTATAGTTTTAACCACTTTATTATGTCATATTCATTTTTGATACATGATATTTTTTGATAATGTGGTATGACATTTATTATTCATGCCATTTTATAATTAAATTTAAATAAGTTATAATTTTTAATAATGTGACAATTAGAATAATTTATTAAGAGATTAATTACTATACACTCTCAATATAAAATTCTTTACACAGTCAATACATCACAATTACTCATAAATATTATTTCAATAAATATTTAACAGTTACGATTCACACAACTTAAGCCTCACGTGCTATGAGTAGGTCATGTTTGTATAAATTATATATACACTCAAATTTAGTGTAACCAAATCGATTCGGGACTTGGTTATAACTATTTTTCCTTTGTTTTGCATTCCAACTTACTACAAACCTTGTTAAACTGAGGCTATTTTATAAACCTAAACCAGTTTAATCAATACAATCCATTAACCAGTTTCTTTTCTTGCAAAATGAAATGTCTAAGTATACTTGGATAATATCAATTCCATAAAGAAATTATCTAGAACTAGAAAATTAGAAACACCAGAAACAAAAATATGTAATGATGAAGTTCTAATGGGCAATGCTTATGGAAGTTCAACATGCTTTTCTTATCATTCCACCATTTACACTTTTTACTTTTTACGAATGATTAAACCTCATGATTTATTTTATTAGATTGTAATAAAATATCTTGTGTCATAGTAATTATTATCGATTACTTTATTGTAATAGTCATCACACAGTTGCACCTTTAGGGAAAGAAAATCTGAAATTTTGTTGGTATAAAAGTTTGGTTGTATGTCGTTGTTTGGACTGTGAAGCATAGCAATTGTAGTGACTCACAAGAAGAGTTTCTAAACCACCATTTTAGAGAGATGGACCTTAAGCCCAACTTTTTTATTTTTTTATATATTTTGTATTAATTATAATTTTTAATTTTTAATTACAAAAAATGATTTACATAAAAAAAATCCAATAAGTGTTATGTCACATCATAACAAAGTCTCATGTATTAAAAAAAATATACCTCAATAATTTTTGGATCAAAATTGGAAATATGGAAGGAAAAAACTGTTTAAAAATAAAATATGATGATTCATTTTATGAACGGAACATAAAGGAGAATAAAAAACTGTAATTTAGCCTAAATAAAATTAGTTACATATTTAAATTATATTAATTAATTTTTTATTTATTAAAGTTGTTGATTTATAAATTATTTTAATTATTAAAATAGATTAAATATGTTTTAGTTTCTATAAAATTATTAAAAATGACTTTTAATCTCTTTTAAAAAAGTCGAGTTTTAATCTTTATAAAATTACTTTTGCACGTAGTTTTAGTCTTCTACAAGATTAAAGTTGCATGTAAAATTAATTTTATATGAATTAAAACTCGATTTTTTTATAAAGATTAAAAATCAAAATTAAGATATTTATATGAATAAAAAATATATTTAATTCTATTAAAATTGATGTTGTTTTATGTGATAAATATCATTTATAGTAGAGTGACAAACAGAGTTAATGCTTGACAACTTACATTTGGGGTGTTTGTTTCATGAATACAAATTGTATTCATGTGAAGTTAGGAATCCTATATTTCTATCTTTGTTTCAAGTTTTCATAAATTATTTCCAAGAATTTTTTATTTTAAGGAATATCATTTATTAATGAAAGTTTAAATATTTATTCCCATGACAAAGGGTGAGAATCTTATATTCCCATGAGAATAAAAAATAACCACCTATAACTACCTGTTTCTATATAATTTTAACATATTTTTTTATATTTTAAAATTTTAAAATTATAAATAAAATAAAATTTAAAAATATTCCTAGGAATCTTAATAACTTACCAAACAAATTAATGAGAATAAAGTTCCAAGCATTAATATTTCTAAGAATGAGATTCTTGAGATTGTAATTTTAATCCCTCAAACAAACACACCCTTGTTGATGCTGAAGTTTGATAGTTTGTCAATGTTGTCTAGACTTTTACCTGGAAAGAAGGGCAGACATGTTACTAAGTACAAGTATGTTTTATAATTATCATATATACATAAACTATTAGTTTCAAAGAACGTTAAACAATTTTTAAGATGTTAAGTAGATAAGAATTTTATAGTTATGTTGATGCATGAAAATAAATGTCAGAAAATAAAATGGAGATTTCAGTGAGAACATGAGTCGTTGTTTTCATGGGTGTGGGATATACAAGATACTTTTGATATATTATTGTTTCTTTACATTTTTATTTTGAAATCTATATTATTCACTCATGAAATTCTTTCATCTTCTCTTGTGTCATGTTTTTCAGTTATATGGGAAAATGAAATTTAATCACTTTACTTGGTTTGATGAAGAATTGAATTGTGGTCAAAAGAAATAGTATTGCCGTTACTGTTAGATATTTGGGTATGATAATTCTGGATAACTTCGAAGAATCGTGTTCGTACACTTTCCGAACAAAGTATTTCGACCATATTCTTGTCTGAGTTCACGAAATCTTTGTGGGGATAATTCTCGAAGAACAATCTGTTTCTGGCAAAAGAAACTGATTACAAATGTAGAGAGAAAGTGTCGATTTTTCGTATTTGAAACCGATGCCAAATGACTCCTTATATAGGAGATCAATAACTGAAACCGAAAAGACACACCTTGGACCCCAACGGGGCGCTGCCCCACACTCCGTCAGGGGCTTCGCCCCTTGGAACCCCAACGGGACGCTGCCCCGTACTCCGCCAGGGGCTTCGCCCCTTGGAACCCCGTTTCAATTATTCATATTCAATTATACATTGACTCGACGAGTGTGCACTCCGTACTTCCCTAACTCGTTTCCAAGCTTAACGCATAATTGCATCGGCCTTTAGTAAATCACATTACTACTAAAATACATTGGTGATACTAAAATCACCAACAGTTACTCTAAAAATTAAACAAAGATAAGAAAAAAGTTAATGAAGATTAGATCAAAGATGATGAAATAAATATGAAGTTGCCTCAATTCACGACATTTATTATTTTGTTTACATTAGTTGCATGAACAAAAATGAAATAGTTGAATAAGCTTTGTTTATGGTTTATGTAGGTGTTATTTATAAGTTGTTGTTTTGGTTCTAATATTTTGGATCATGAATATCAATGAAAATTATGTTGTAATACCTTTGGATTATGAATGAAAACCATGTTGCTTTTTGATGTCAAATTAATCTGAATTAATGTGAGTTTGACATATAATTCATGATTATGAATTCAAAACAAGACCTCTAATAGTAAATTATATGTGAATAAGTTCTCACAAATATGGACGTCTTGCACACAATAACAATACTTGTTAACACTGATTAACAATAGTAATTTGACACTAATAGTAGTAAATGAATACTAAAGAGTATTGAATCAAACCTTTAATAATTAGAGATATAATCTTTAGGTTGTCTTTTATTTTTTCATAAACATGTTCTAACATACACTTGATATTCTTGTAACCATCATTTTTTAATCATACTCTTCAATTACATATATGACATATAATCAATATTTCACATTTGATTATTTTCTAAAACTTTTCAATTAATATACCATTTAACACGTGTGTATACTAGTTCACCCATATGGTGTATTCTTAACCTAATCCTTTGACTTTGTGTTAACCAGGACAACAATACTACTATAAAATATATGTTTTATCACGGTTGAAGGTCCATGGTAAATAATGATGTGATAGTAAGCGTTCTACGTTTCACCACACGCAAGTAGCCGTAGTAAAAATTGTATAGCGTGCAACATATAATCACAGTTGTAAAATCCAATTATGAGGAAAAGTGGAATGTTCGATACACAACGACAACATTTTCATATTTTCAAATGGAGAATCACTTCATGTCACCACAATTATAACTTTCAACTATGGTGATATATTCACTTGAATTTATTATAACTTATGTGGAATGCTTATTTCACCAACTTCTCACTAAACATATAACCTTTCAATTTGACTTAGAAATTAATAATATGACAGTAATCAATGTTTTTTGAGATTTCAGTAATTAATTATTGTCGGTGAAAAAAATAGTCGAGTGTAAACACGCTTAAAAGCAATAAAGTCGCCACCAAAGTTTATTTAAAAAAAAAAGAGAAACATTGATAAAATCCTAAAGAACAAAAATATGGTCATCGCAACCAAATCTAGGTTCAGGAATCGATTATGCGTAGGTAAAGTGTTAGCATCCTATAACGTCTATTTTAAACAACGATTACCTTTAATTAGTTATGCAGAAAAAATAGTGTTAACCCTAATGCATTTTATTTCTCCTAATTAGTATGACATATTTATCAGAAGGGAAATTTTTTTTATTAGAGTACTTGACAAGATTTGACTCTTTCTCCTACGTATATTCGAGAGTGATGGATAATTCAAAACTACGTAGTTCTAGGGTAGAAAAATATTGTGTGTTGGTTGATTTGAAATAAAAAGGATTCAATCACCCTAAGGCGAAAAAAGAAGTTATTTGTTGGTTGTAATTTCTTTTAGGAGGAAGACGACTGTTCGTACTAACAAGTCATACGACTTGTGTCTGCATGCTCGAGGATAAAAGGATGTACATCAAGTTAATCCCCTTTTAATTTAATTTTGGTTTATAAAAGATGATTGTAAGATATCGAGAGATATTGAGATCAACCGTGTGAGAATAAAACTACACAGACTGTTTTATATAGAGATAGACTTATTGTTCATTACATGTTATACTCGATGTGGAACTTATACAAAAATAAAAATACATATTCCATTAACAACTAAATACATATTCTATCACACTCCCGTAGTCGAATAGGGAGGTTGACGGATGCTTAGACTGGTCCTAAAATCATCAAAGAGAACTTTAGGGAGCCCTTGGGTGAAGATATCAGAAATATGGTACTGAGAAGGAACAAGAAGAATGCATGCTTGACCATGAGCGGCCTTCTCCCAAACAAAGTGAATGTCTATCTCAATGTGTTTTGTATGCTGATACTGGATAGAATTGTCGGATAGGTAGATAGCACTAACATTGTCACAATACACAAGAGTAGCCTGGGAAATAGGAAAATGAAGCTCCAAGAGAAGGTTGTGGAGCTAGCACGATTCAAAAACCGCATTAGTAACGCCCCAATACTCATCCTTTGCACTAGAACAGGAAAGTATGGATTGTCGCTTGGAAGACCATGAAATTAGGTTGTCACCAAAAAACACAATAACCTGAAATAGACCAATAAGTATCAGAATATCCACCCAATCAACATCTATGTGGGAAACAAGATTCTCTATGAGAGAAGGATAGAGATGTAAACCATATTTTAAGGTGCCTCGAATGTAACACAAGACGCATTTCAATGCAAGCATATGTTCAGTGCAGGGAGCATGCATATGAAGACACACTTGTTGAGCATTATAGGAAATGTCAGGACGAGTAAATGTTGTAAGAACAAGATTAGTTCTGTATCTAGCCTTATACTTTGATGATAACTTTACATGTTATATTAGAGAAAAATTGTGTACTCTAATGGTTTCTGTCTAGTGTGTAGCTTTTTGTAAACATGTTTTGACTCTAGTAAGAAGGTGTGGGACGTCATCAGGTTCTGAACTCAACATTCTGAAAGAATACCTTTGGCGTGATACAAGTTAAGTCAAGATTTTGGAATGTGTGATACGGTGGCAGAACTGACTGTTAATACTGGTTTGCGTTTTTCTTCGCAAATATTGCGGTAAGCAAGAGTCGCCACCGACTTTTATTTCATCCAACAAAGAAAAAGGAAAAAGAACATAAAAACCTTTTTTTGAGATATTTCTGAGTATGAGGAGTAGATTATAGAAAGGGAAAGTGTTAACACCCTTTCTATCCGTGGTTTTCCACGGGCTCTTAGGTGCTTTCTCATTTTTAAATTGCTTGTGTGTGCTTGCTTTGAAAAGTTTTGTTTACTTCGTAATAACCCTTCTATCGGTCCTCAAGAGCGTGACGAAGTGGTTTTTGAAACTGTTTTGAAAGTGTTTGTGGGAAAGAGTTTTTATTGTTTTGAGCAAGTACTTAAGATTTTCTACCTACTCGAAAAAGGCTGTTCATTTTCTCGTTTCCTTTAGACAGCATTATCCTACTATTAAGGAGTAGGTAGCTCCATTGTTGGAGTTTCAAGGGACATTTGAAAAGGACGTTATGGTCATTGAAGGCAACATGTAAGGATACCTTAGCATTTCGAAGGGACCTTCATCATATATTCGTAGGCAACATCGAGGGACCAGATCATTTTTCGTAGGCAACTCGAGGGATAGTAAGGGACCATGATCTTTTATGATGACTTTTATACCAAGGGTCTTTGCTAAGATATCCCTATGTTCGAGGGACATGACCATTATTTTCCGAGGCAACCAAGTGAGGCATACCCTAAGGGTACAAGTATGCAACAGTGTTTGTTTTCAGATATTTATCTTGTAATTAAATGATCTATTTAATTGATTAAGCATACAAACCTAGGTTGCTAAGAATTATATACAAGCATATAAAATAAAAGCGAGAAAATAAAAGAGTCATACGCTATTACAAGGCCTCGGGAAGGGGTTTACATAACCAAAAACCGGGGATTAAACAATAAATAATATGCGGTAAGCCCTAATTAAAAACTATTACAAACCCGAAGCAAATACAATAATTGGAAAATAAAATATTGCGCGCGAGAATTAAGTACGGGAATCAAAGTTTAAATTCTAAAAATCTAATCAATTAAAGAGAAAATATTTTTTTGTATTTTATTATTGAGAAAAATATTTGAAATCTTAACCTAAATCTAATTAATTAAAGAAAAATATTTTTTGGTATTTTATTGAGAAAATTAAATATTTGTGAATTAAACCTAATTTATCTAATTAATTTTAATTATGAAAACAATCAAGTCAATATCATTAAATTAATTATTTTCTAAAAAAAACTAATTTTAATTAAAAAAACCTAATTCTACATTTTTGTGGTTTTCTTGATTTTATGATTAAATAAAAAAATGATTTTTTTTGTTGTTTTGTAAAAAGAAATTAATCAAATAAAACAAAAGAAAATAAAGAAAGAAAGTAATTGGGCCTGTGGTGAAAGCAGATTAGAGGGTGTGAAGCTGATTTCATTGAGCCCAAATTCTTTGGCCCAATCAGGCGTTTGGATCCAGTGCTGACCGCGTTTGAGGGTTCACCATGGTCTGCATGTGTTGAGTGTTAGATCTGGATATGATGAGATCTTGTGGTATGGTGATGGAAGTGCATGAGGAGCGCGCAGGGACCTGGAGCATTGGATCTGAAGACACAAATTAGTGAAAATTAACTTTGCAAAAGGGCTGGATCGAACCCACCCCCTTTTGGACTAAAGCCTTATCATGCCCTGCCTTGCCAACTGAACCAAGCGTGTTAATTATTAACAAAATAATATAGAATGAATATAAGGCAAATAAAGATCTATGGCCACATGTCAAAAATGCGCACTGTGGGTCCCCAATGGTTTGAATGGATGAATCAGTAAGCACCACGCCATCACCTTCTTCAGGGATCCGTAGTTTTAGATGGGAAACTTTTATCTACAACAGTTTTCTGTCACTATAGGTTGTAGTGACAGATTTTGTTCGTAATTAAAAACCTGCAAAATTCAAAAATGCAGCACAAGCAGAATAAATTCAAACCAAAGGCATGGATCAATTGAAAATCATCTCCTGAGCATGATAGTACCCCTAATTTTGTCCAATTTTGCCTTTATATAGAATTCTCAATTTGGGACCTCAAAACCGTAACAATGGCATCGTGTCATTCTTGCACTTAAACTTCAATCAAACCAATCAAAAACATTGCAAATATGATAACAAGCATGGATATATGATCAAAACATGTTTATGATGGATAAATCATTGAAAATGAATCTTGAAAAAAATATGAAAATCGTGGCACTGTGAGGCATGATTTCTGAAGGTTTTAAGGCTTGAGGATGATTGCAATGGCTTCAGAAAATATCCAGGAACGGATCCCTGGCCTTGGAATTGCTTGAAACGGCCTATAGAATCAAAACTGACCTGCACTTTTTCCACAAAAATTTGACACTTCTTCCTTTGTGTTCATGACCCCAAACCCTATTTTTTTGCCTTGAGAATGTTATGTCCTTATATTGGAATGCATTAGGTCAATAAAAACTAATCATGTCTTTGCAAATTATGGAGATTTGATTTCATTCTTTATCTTGTATGTTTTGTTTCCAAAATAGACCAAATTAAGATCTTTTCCAATCAATTAGCTCTTGCACGAATTTTTTGATATGCTATCTGTTCATGGACTCATAATATGCTCATAAAATCAAATCTTTGATTATTATACTATTTAAATTGATTTATTTTGATTTAAATGGATAAAAAAAATCAAAATAAATAATAAAAATAATAAAATAATAGGTGGATAAGCTCAGGGGTCGTGGGCCATCTTAGGAACAAGTTTCAAACAAGAAAACATGGGCCCATTCGGAAAAAAAGTCATTTTGATCAATGTTGATTTCATGCACATTTCCAAAAATTGGTCAACTTTGACAATACATATATCCCTCAATTTTAACCCTAAGAAGGTGTTCTTTGACTTTTTAGAAAGCTTAGGATGTCCTATAAACAACCATTTTGGTTTCATATCACTTGGATCTTCCATGTTCATGTAAGAAGCTTTGACCCAAAAGGTGTTTTTGTTGACTTTTTCAAATGACCTATAATGTCTGAATTTATATCTTTTCACGAGTGCATTTCTTGAACTTTAGGGATGAAGATGAGTTGTAGGTAATTGAATCGTCTTCAAAGTTAGACTTGGATGAGAAATTTCTAATAAAGTATGAGAAAGTTATGTCTGGTCAAAGTTTGGTTGACTTTTCCTATATAAACCCTAATTTAGCAACTTTTGAGTTCTGATGAATTTGGGGCATTTCTTGAGGGATCATGATCAACCCTTGATCAAATGATGGATTTTACTTCAAGATGTTGATAAAAAATATTGAAGTTTGACTATATGTGGGCCACAATTGACTTTTGACCTAGTACAATTGGTTTTCAGGCATTTGAGCAGTTGACTGAGCAAACTTCTTGTGCAAGGCATGAAACTTGACATGGATGATCTTGAGAACATATTAATACCATGGAGAATATTTGAGACCTTGGGAGTTCACCCATCTTGATGCAAATGGAAGCCCTAGTTTGAGGTTCATTGTCTTAGGAGAGCATTTGTCTGATCAATCCTTGGGCATCTTTGGGCAAGTTAAGGAATTCAATGAGTATGTTTTGAGTAAAATGAGAGGGAAAATTTTGGGGTACAACAGCTGCCCCTGTTCAATCTTCTTAAACCCGAGGATGTAGATTGGCTGGTCTAGCTTTCGTGATCTGAGGGTGGAAGATGATTGAACACTAGAGTGCCCAGAAATTTACACTCACATGAAGTAATACTGATCGATAATCGAGAATGGGGTTACAGATGCCATTTGGAAGGAGACGGAGAATCATCGAAAATGGGCTTAAAGATGCCATCAGAAAAGATATCGGTTGCATAAGAGATTCCTTTGCGAGAATTCCTGTACTTGCCGTTGAGGAGGACTTTTCCGGGGAATATTGATTTATGTCTTGGGGAATAGAGGTTAGGATCTTCAGTTATCCATTACTCTACTGGGGAATTAACTCTTGATTGATGATACAAAAGTGAGCTGCATATATGGGTAGGGTCTAGGTCTTACAGTGTTGTAAACTGTTGTCTGGAGATAAGAGAGAAGAAACCTAGATGGTAAGGTTATGAGAAGGAACCTGGGTCATAGGGTTACTTCGAAATGAAAGTCTAGATATTAGGGCTATGAGAAGGAACCTGGGTCGTAGGGTTACTTCGAAACAAAATCCTGGATAATAGGTGTTGTACCCCAAAATTTTCCCTCCCATATTCTTCAAAGTTTTGACAAGCATCACCTCAAATGGTTCAAAGTCCACTCAAGGGCTACACAGTCAAGCACCCTCCTAAGCCAGTCAAATTAGGGTCTTGGTTCTTGCAAGGAAGTTGAGGTTTTCAAGGGCTCAATCAAGTCACATATGCCTATACACATTGTCAAGCATCCCCATGTCAAGTTTCAAGGCTCACAAGGTCAAGTTGCACAGTCAAAAACCCTAATTGCCTCACAATCAACTGTAGGGGCAAAATGGTCATTTGGCAGTCAAAAGTCAAAATTTTTGGTCAACATCTTATTTTGAAGCCACAATCATCATTTGGTCAAATCTTGACCATGATTTCACAAGAATGGCTCAAAAATCATCAAGGTGTCAAAAGTTTCTATTTTTGGACAGCTGAAAAGTCAATTGTAACTTGACCAAGACATAACTCTTTCATGGTTCATCAGAAAAATCCCATCCAATGCTCATTTTGAAGGGGATGACATTTCCTACAACTCATCTTCACATTCCAAGTCCAAGAAATTCTCTCACAAAAAGTTATCAATTTCAACATTATAGGTCATTTTCAAAAGTCAACAAAAAGGCACTTTAAGTCAAAGACCATAACTTGAGATTGGTAAATCAAAATGACATTGGACCAAAGGCATTGGTTAGAGGACTTCAAGACCTTTCCAAAATGTCCAAGAACATGTTCATATGATCAAAATTGAGCAAGATATGCATTGGAGAAGTTGGGAAATTTTTGTGAAATGGCAAAAGTCAACTATCCTTGAAACTTCAATTTTTGACAAAAGGGCCCACTTTTTTCCACTTGGGTCAGCCTTGTCATGCCACCCACGTGTCCCATGATTAAATTCAAGATTAAACATTTATTTTTCTATTTTTATTTAATTTTATTGATTTAATTCATTTTAAATCCCTAAAATTCAAATAAAAATCAAAAAAATTAATTGAGAGATATCTTGTGGCTTGAATGACTTTGATGCATCATAAGGAACATACCAAATTCGTGCCAAGCCTATTATGAGCATGAAAATTCAAATTTTGAACAAAAATGGCAAGTTTCTTTAATGGTGGTTATGGAAATCTCAAAACATAATTGCATTGGTTAAGAGCTCATAATAGTGACTGATTCTCATTCAAGGATACATATGAAAGCCTTCCCTCCCTCATGGACGAAAAAAGGCATCCCTAAAACGGCAGAGCAAAAACTCAGAATTTGTCAAAAAAGTGTGAGATCTAAAGCAAGGTTGCAGGCAGTTTCAGACAAAACAAAGCATGTGAGATCCTTCATTGCCATACCCTGAAACTAAAGAGACCTTTACCACGCCCTGAGACTCCATATCAAGCACTGTAAGTCATCACAAACTCACCCCCGCTATCTGCTTTATGTTTTTACAGGAAACGAAGAAGATGAAGGACGTGCCTCCATGTGATTGGCTGATTCAAAACGGGCGCGCGCTTTTTCCTTTTTTCAGCATATAGTGCGCTTATTTTATATTATGTTTATTTTCTATTTTACTAACAAACGCGCAGGATTGGTGTAGTGGTTGGCAATATACTTGGTGATCTCTGGGACCTGGGTTCGATTCCCAAGTCCCCCCATAATTCCAATATTATTTTTTCAAATGCATTCTTGTGCAGATCCCCAAATGATGAGCACCATAAGCCTCACATCTCAGCCTGCCAAATGTCCATCAGTGCAAATCCAAGGGCCAAGCATGAGGACCATGGTGCTCTGGAGTCAACATGGGCGTAGGAAACCAGAAAGAGTCAACGTGGCTGAAGATTCAAATGGGCCTCAAATTCCACATACACCCTCCATTCTGGCCCATACCCCCTTCCCTTGGTTTATTCTTTTCTTTTCCCTTTTTTATATTTTCTAATTTAATTATTAACCTTTTTAATTATTTTTATTATTAACAATTAACCAATTAATGTTTTTCATAAAAAATCAAAAAAAAAGAACTAACATTATTAATTTCATTTTATTTTTGTAAAATAAATATTAACAAATAAAATAGCTTTAATTAGGCAATTTTAACTCTTTTTTTAATAATTAAAATAAGTTTAGAATTAGGTTTTTATTAACTTTTAATTTTATTTCCTTTATTTTATTTTCATTAAAAAACATAAAAGCACAAAAAATATTTTCTCTTAATAAATTAATTAATTAGCTTAATTATTAGTTATTAATTTCATTTAATCACAAAAAAAAGACAAAAAATTTCATTTCTTTTCTTAAAAGGGTCAACACCCTTAAGACATTCCCGATTCATTCTTTCGCGCGCATTTTAGTTTTAATTCTTTATTTTTGATTATTTCTGTAACTGCCTCCGGATGTAATAGTAATTAGGATTTTTTTTGCTTTATTTACTATTTCTCGTACTTATTTACCAAAACGGGTCTTTGTATTTTTGTCGATGTATAGACCCGCGCCTTGTAATAGCGTAGAACTTTATATTTCTGCAATTTAATTTCTGCACCCCCTAACTGTTAAATGCATGAAAGAATGTATGGTAAATAAAAACAACTCGTAGCTCACAAATAACATGTACAAAAACATTAACTGAAAAACGACACACAAAGCACACTCCACTCCTAGGGTACGCTTCACTCGTTGCCTCGAAACATGGTCATCAAGTATAGGACGTCTTAGAGGTCACCCTTTGTCTAAAGATCCAGTTGCCTCGAAACGGTTGCCTCGGATAAAAGGATCTAGGACATTAGGGTTACTTCTAAGGTATCCTACTATTGCTTCGGTGACCACACTGTCCCTACAATCGAATTGACCTGAACACCTCCAACGGTGGTGCTACCTATCTCTCAATGGTGGGATGGCATTACCTTAAGGACTCTTACACAGCCTAATTCCTTAGGGTAGGTAGATGATTCATGGGTACTTGCTCTCTTAAAAAACAAACAAAACAATCTTTTCACACTGACACTTTCAAAAGTTTTCAAAACAAATTTTCCAAACACTCTTGAGGACAGATACAAGAGTCACTCAGAAATCTTTCAATGAAACTTTTTCAAACCCACTCACATTTTGAAAAGCAAACATTTTGAAAACATAAGAGCAAGTACCTAAGAGCCCGTGGATAACCACGGATAGAAAAGGTGCTAACACCTTCCCTTTCTATAAATCTACCTCCCGAACCGAGAGACATCTCGAAAGAGGAATTTTGCTGTGCTTTTGTCCTTTCCTTGTTGGAGAACATAAAAGACGGTGGAGACTCTTGCTTACCGAGACATTTCGCGAACCAGCATTTCAAAAACAGTCAGTTCTATTTCCACCGATCACAATAGGGCTATAAGAAGGAACCTGGATCATAGGGTTACTTCGAATTGAAAGCCTGGATAGTAGGGCTATGAGAAGGAACCTGGGTTGTAGGGTTACTTCAAGATGAAAGCCTGGATAGTAGGGCTTATGGGAAGGAACCTGGATAGTAGGTTTACTTTAAAATGAAAGCCTGGATAGTAGGGCTTATGGGAAGGAACCTGGGTCGTAGGGTTACTTCAAGATGAAAGTCTGGATAGTAGGGATTATGGGAAGGAACCTGGGTCGTATGGTTACTTCAAGATGAAAGCCTGGATAGTAGGGCTTATGGGAAGGAACCTGGGTAGTAGGGTTACTTCAAAATGAAAGCCTGGATAATAGGGTTTATGGGAAGGAACCTGGGTCGTAGGGTTACTTCGTGGGGAGTTTGGCTAAAACTGCATCTGAACCGAGAAGGAACCTAGGTAAGGTTACTTCGTGAGGAGTTTGGGTAAAACTGCATCTGAATTGAGAAGGAACCTAGGTAAGGTTGCTTCGTAGGGAGTTTGGGTAAAACTACATCTGAACCGAGAAGGAACCTAGGTAAGGTTGCTTCACGAGGAGTTTGGGTAAAAATGCGTCTGAACCGAGAAGGAACCTAGGTAAGGTTGCTTCGTAAGGAGTTTGGGTAAAACTTCATCTGAACCGAGAAGGAACCTAGGTAAGGTTTCTTCACGGGGAGTTTGGGTAAACCTGCATCTGAACCGAGAAGGAACCTAGGTAAGGTTGCTTCGTGGGGAGTTTGAGTAAAACTGCATCTGAACAGAGAAAGAACCTAGGTAAGGTTGCTTCGTGAGGAGTTTGGGTAAAACTGCATCTGAACCGAGAAGGAACCTAGGTAAGGTTGCTTCAGAATGAGTCTGAGCAAAATTTCAGAATGAACCTAGGTAAGGTTACTTCGGGCTAAGTTTGTGTTAAACTTCAGAAGGAATCTGGGTAAGGTTACTTTGGGATAAGTTCATGTAAAACTTCAGGAGGAACCTGGGTAAGGTTACTTTGTGATAAGTTTGTGTAAAACTTCAGGAGGAATCTGGGTAAGGTTACTTTGTGATAAGTTCGTGTAAAACTTCAGGAGGAACTTGGGTAAGGTTATTTCGGGATAAGTCCACATATGGGTATGGGAAGGAACCTGGATAGTAGGGTTACTTTGTGATGAGTTCGTGTGAAAATTTATTTGGAAATGTATGAGAAAGGACCCGTGAAAGATTTTTCAAGATAAACCCGTGTAAGATTTTTCAGGATAAACCCGTATGAAGCTGCATTTAGGAGAAACCCGTGTAAGATTGCTTCGTGACGAACCCGTGTAAAGCTGCATTTGGTCACACAGATAATTACTCTGTTTAGTTTCAGGAGCTAATCTTGAACCTGCTAGAAGTTGTTAATGATAACTATCTTTCCTGAAAAGGTACATGATTAATCGTATATGATGCATGAAATGCATTGTATGATGACGTTCTCAAAATAAATGAGATTATGCAATATATATGCACACGTCATGATGTATGAACATGAAATGCTATTGTGGCACGTCCCAGTTTGGGAAAATAAATCCCTGACTGCTGTTGGAGAGTACTGGAAATTGCATTCCTGATTGTTGTAGAAAAAGTGGTTCTTCTACTTCCGCTGGGGATGGTGAACGAAGATGACTATGCTGGAGATTTGCTCCTTGTTTACAGCTACTCTGCCGGGGGAGAGACTCTGTTTGAGAATAACTCTACGGGAGAATAACTCTGTTGTGGATGAGCTTCCGCATTCAGAGAAATAAACTCTGCTCGGGAGAAAACTATATGAACCGCTTGCGATTACAAAATTTGGCTGGGGAATATAGACGTCGGCTCTCCGAAAGAGCTTGGCTGGGGAAAGTAACTCCTGTTTGGGGAAGCAGAGATCAAAACTTTGGTTGCCTATACTCTGTGAGGAGCGTAGATGTTACTGGGACGCATACTGAGGATACGACAATGACTTCACATCAAGACTTTTCTGCCCCTGTACCTACTGGAGAAAGTGCCCGCGGAGGCCTTGTGGATTGAGTGTTACCCCAACTTATGAGGTGCTTGGTAACTTCCGATCGAAATGATAAGTCTTCTACTGATAGGCAAGTGACAATATGATGGGACATAGTCGTACACTTTAATCCCTAACTTTTGCCTGGACTGTCTTTTCAGATTTGCAGTCCACCGGGATACCCTTTTTTGCCAAAGCCGCCTTTTCAGGTTTTTGACTTGCCGGGTGTACAGAATTTTCATATGTATATCCCTAACTTTTGCCCGAACCTTTTTTGGTTCGCCGAGATGCCCATATTTTTTCCTAGGCCAGTCAACCTAGCGGGTCTTTTTCATGCGTGGTCTTTTCCGACTATGTCCATGCTCTCAGGTCAACAGCCACACTGGATCATGCAAAGTCAAACAGGCCAGGATCCTTTGGGCTCAGAATCTCAAACAACACCCCCCATGATTGCTAATACAGGCTCATTTACTAACTTTTCTTTACTTTTTTTTATTACTTATTTTCCTTTATTTATTTAATTGGCAAGTAAATTAATTTTCACAAAAAACCATAAAATCAATAATTCATCAAAAATTAGGATTAGTTTTTATTTTATCAAAATTAAATTAATTTAGTTTAAATTAGGGAAATTGTAATTTGTTTTCAAAAATAAAATCAAATAGAAATTAGGTTAAACTTTTGATTTAGTCTAATTTTTTCTCTTTTTTCTCAAAAATAAATAAAAATACAAAAATAGGTTTTAGATTAAATTAATTCATTTTTTAAATTTTTTTTGGATTAATTAGAATTATAATTATCTTTTTAATGTAATAATTTCTCTATTTTCCTAAATAACAAAACAAAACAAAAACTTTTTTTACTAATCGCAATTAGGTTTAGGCAAGGGTCAAAACCCTGGTTGTCACGTTTTTTATTTATCGCGCGCGTACTATTTTTTTTACGATATTGTTGTAACTGTTAATGGTTTGTAATAGTTTAATCTAAGGCTTTTATTTATTGCTTTTTCCCGAAGCCTTGTAATAGCGTAGATTTACTTTCTCGCATTTTAATTCTCGCAAATATTTGACTGTCTAGATGTATGCTAATAGGATTGTATGACAAGAATGTATGACAAATTAATCCAGTTAGAAAACTCTAATGTGAAAAGATAAATAATTGAAACCAATCACTCGCACATATCACTCTTAGGGTATACTCACACTTTGGTTGCCTTTGGTAAACGATCATTAAAGTATAGGGTGTCTTAGTGGTTGCCCTCCTGTCTAACAAAGATCAAATGTCACGTTCAAATGTTGCCTCAGAAATGTTACCTCGAATATGATCTTAAGACTCTAGGGTTATTACTAAGGTGTCCTAACATTGCTTTAGTGATCGTACGTCCCTTTCGAATTGACCCTTACAACTCCAATGACGGTGCTACCTATTTCTCAATAGTAGGATAGCGCTGTCTAAAAGAAACGAGAATAGAAATGATCTTTTTTTTGAGTAGGTAGATGCTAGTAGGTACTTGCTCAAATCAAAACTTTTCACACTTACACTTTTCAAAACAACTTTCAAAACAACTTCGTCACGCCTTTGAGGACTGATACAAGGGTTATCACGAAGTCAAACTTTTCAAAAACAAAGCATATACACAAGCAATTTTAAAAAGATGAGCAAGTACCTAAGAGCCCATGGAAAACCATGGATAGAAAGGGTGGTAACACCTTCCCTTTCTATAATCTACCCCCCGTACTCAGAATATCTCAAAAAAGGATTTTTTCTGTACTTTTTTCCTTTCCGATTGGATGAAATAAAAGTCGGTGGCGACTCTTGCTTACTGCGATATTTTACAAACAAAAAACGCAAAACGCAAACCAGAATTTCAAACAAGTTGGTTCTGCCACCGTATCACACTGAGGTCTGGTTGCAAGGTGATCTGATGGGACACATTGATACGCTTTAAATCCCTAACTTTTTCCTGGACCACCCTTTCGGGTTTTCAGTCCACCGGGATACCCTTTTTTGCCCAAGCCGCCTTTTCAGGTTTTCGACTTGCCGGGTGTACAGATTTTTTTCATTTTCATTCCTAATTTGTTATCGAACCCGTTTGGTTCGCCGGGAAGCCCTTATTTTTGCCTAGGCCAGTCAACCTAGTGGGTTTATAATCATGCGTAGTATTTATTCACTATGTCCGCATTGACAGGGTGAGGAAGGTCATCACCGTCCATGGTGGTTAGAATCATGGCTCCACCCGAGAAAATGTTTTTTTATCACAAATGGACCTTCGTATGTTGGAGTCCATTTTCCCCTTGGATCACCTTGCGGAAGTATGATACGCTTGATCACTAGATCCCCGACTTGATACTCTTAGCGTCTGAATTTTTTCTTGAAAGCCTTGATCATTCATTTTTGATACATTTGACCATGGCAGACAACTGTAAGTCTCTTCTCATCAATCAGGTTCAGTTGATCAAGTTGAGCCTGGATCCAATCGTCTTTGTTCAAACTCGCATCCTTCATAATCCTCAAAGAAGGGATTTGTACCTCAATAGGCAGGACAACCTCCATGCCATATACTAGAGAGTAAGGTGTTGCCCCTATCGATGTTCGCGTGGAGGTGTGGTACCCATGAAGAGAAAATGGTAACATCTCATGCCAGTCTTTGTATGTCACCGCCATCTTCTGTATGATCTTCTTGATGTTCTTGTTAGCAGCTTCAACAACGCCATTCATCTTCGGTCGGTAGGGAGAAAAGTTATGATGTTGTATCTTGAACTGTTTGCAGAGTTCGGTGATCATCGTGTCATTGAGATTCGTACCATTGTAAGTGATGATTCTCTCTAGCACACCGTAATGACAAATCGGGTTAGGCTTGATAAACCGCGCCACAACATTCTTGGTAACGGTAGCAAAGGAGGCAACTTCAACTCACTTCGTGAAGTAATCAATGGCCACTAGGATGAAGCGATTCCCATTGGAAGCAGTAGGTCTAATATCTCTGATCATGTCAATGCCCTACATTGCAAAGGGCCAAGGAGCCGTCAAGACATTTAAGGGAACCAGAGGCACATGCACCTTGTCAGCATAGATCTGGCACTTGTGGCAAGTTCGGAGTGCTGATAACAATCTGCTTCCATAGTGGACCAGTAGTATCCTTCCCATAGGATCTTCTTAGCCATGGTATATCCACTTGAATGGGTTCTGAAGGTACCTTCATGTAAATCTGTCATAATCCTCTCTGCTTCACTCTTGTCTACACGCCATAGTAAGGTAGAGTCATGGTTGCGCTTGTAGAGGATTCCATTATTGAGGAAAAATTTTGCGGCGAACCTTCTCATAAACTTCTTATCATTGACAGATGCCCCTTCGGGATACTCTTGAGTCTCGAGATAA
Organism: Vicia faba; assembly: GCA_948472305.1. NCBI lineage: Eukaryota > Viridiplantae > Streptophyta > Magnoliopsida > Fabales > Fabaceae > Vicia > Vicia faba. Next base: position 1,372,878,073 of record OX451739.1, on the reverse strand, counting down.
CTTTTTACTTCGTGAAACTAGGGTTTGTCTACTACCTCTTTAGTATCAATCTCACAGCAGTATACTGGTTCATCCAACCTCTCAATAATGATTCAGGGAGCTTCGTTATCCCACCGGACCTTGAACATAGAATACATGGTAGCTAGCGCGTCCGCAAACAATTTCTCCTCTCGTGGGAAATGTTCAAAGGTTACCTCCTCAAAGCGTGGGAGCAATGTCACCACATGTTCTTTGTACGGGATGAGATTCGGGTGCTTCGTATCCCACTCTCCTTTAATCTGACTTATCACCAAGGCTGAATCTCCGAAAACATTTAAGAACTTGATCCTCAAGTCGATAGCAGCTTTGAGACCCATGATACAGGCTTCATACTCCGTCGTGTTGTTAGTACAGTTGAAGCATAGTCGGGCGGTGAAAGGAGTATGACAAGCCTCAGGAGATATGATTATAGCACCAATGCTATTACCGAGTGCGTTTGAGGCCCCGTCAAAAACCATAGTCCATCGGGATACTTCTTCAGGTCCTTCATCCGGTCCAGGTTCTTCATAGTCAGTTACCAGCATAATATTCTTGTCCGGGAACTCAAAATTCAGCCTGATGAGCCAAATGATCAGCCAATACACTTCCCTTGATTGCTTTCTGGGTTGTATATTGGATATCGTATTCTGTTAAGATCATCTGCCATCTTGCTATTCTTCCGGAGAGCGCGGGCTTCTTGAAGATGTACTTGATCGGATCCATCTTAGATATCAACAAAGTGGTATGGGTCAACATATACTGTCGCAATCGGCAAGCATCCCATTCCAAAATGCAACAAGTTTTCTCAAGCAATGAGTATCTTGTCTCGTAGTCGGTAAACTTTTTTCTAAGGTAGTATATTGCATGCTCTTTTCGACCAGACTCGTCATGCTTCCCCAGCATACACCCCATTGAATGGTCTAATACTGTTAAGTACATTATCAAAGGTTTACCTTCAATCGGAGGCATCAAAATTGGTGGTTCTTGAAGGTATTCTTTGATTCTGTCAAAGGCGACCTGGAATTCGTCATTCCACTTTACCATTTGATCTTTCTTCAGGAGCTTGAAGATTGGCTCACAAGTAGCAGTCAGATGTGAAATGAACTTGGCGATATAATTTAGGCGTCCCAAGAAACCTCTAACCTCCTTCTCAGTACGGGGAGCCGGCATCTCTTGTATGGCCTTCACCTTTACGGGGTCTACCTGAATACCTTTGTCACTAACGACGAACCCCAGAAGTTTACCAGACCTTACCCTGAAGGTGCACTTGTTAGGGTTCAACCTTAACTTGTATGTCTTCAACCTGTCAAACAGCTTCTGTAGATGATCAAGGTGTTCTTTCTTGGTTTGAGACTTGGCTATCATTTCATCAACATAAACCTCTATCTCATGGTGAATCATATCGTGGAACAAAGCTACCATGGCTCGCTGATAATTTGCCCCAGCATTCTTTAACCCAAAAGGCATCACCTTGTAACAGAAAGTGCCCCACTGTGTGACGAAGGTTGTCTTCTCCATGTCTTCGGGAACCATCTTGATCTGATTGTACCCAGAGAAACCATCCATGAAGGAAAAGATCTTGTGCGGTGCAGTGTTGTCAACCAGAACATCAATGTGGGGGAGCGGGAAATCATCCTTGGGGATTGCCCTGTTCAGGTCTCTGTAGTCCACACACATCCGTACCTTACCATCCTTCTTAGGTACCGGAACGACGTTAGAAACCCACTGTGGATAGGAGGTGATAGTTAGGAACCCAGCGTTGAACTGTTTCATAACCTCTGCTTTGATCTTCTTTGAAATTTCAGGGTGCATACGGCAGACCTTCTATTTAACCGGAGGGCAACCTTCTTTAGTAGGCAGACGATGTACCACAATATCAGTGTCTAAACCAGGCATGTCTTCATATGACCAGGCGAAAATCTCAACATAGTCATGCAACATCTGTATCAATCATTGTTTGATATTAGTCTCCAGATTTGTGCCGATCTTGACTTCTTTTCTGTCTACCTCTGTGCCCAAGTTTATTGTCCCAACTGGCTCTTCATGGGGATGTATATCCCTATCTTCCTAATGTAATAGTCTAGCAAGCTCTCCTGGTACCTCACAATCTTCCTCACCTTCGTCCTTGGCTTGTTGATCGGATTTTCGAAGTTATAACTGGCAATAGCAGAACTGTTATCAATGGGATCCAGAGTGGATATGGATCTGCAGTTTGATATGTGAGTGTGTATGTAAGAGCATAACTGTATTGATAAAGTGAAAAAGCAGAAAAGAAAAACAGAGAGCTCAAAATTTGTATGCAAGAAACGTCCAATGTTTTATTGATGATATATGAAAATGACATATAATAACCCTCACAAATAAACCATTGTGCCTCGGGTAAGACACAAGGCCATAGAGTTTATATTGTTTATTAAAAATTCGAAAAACAAGTAAGACAATTACTGCTGAATAAAATAAATTGGCACAAAATCTCCGGCCGTCCAGTTACTAGGTCCACCGTTGGTAGTAGGGTAGATCCAACTGTCAAAATCAGAATCCTCATCATTGTCTTCTATAGCGTTAACTCCACGATTGCTGATGCGTAAGCGGAGTCCTCTAGCCCGAGCACGTCGAGCAACCCTTTGAGCTCCTGAAGTAAAGCCCAAACCAAAATTTTCAATTTTATAAGGAAAATCAGGGAGCTTTCCCCAAATGGTACACCCACCTTCTTTAACTACCGCTCTGACTTCCTTGAGAGAAGCCATCTTCAAAGGAGGTTTGGTGCTAGTGATAGCCTCGGTTGATGCCATGATCTGGGGAACCTCTTCAAAATTTTGACAAGGGGTCTCTATGAATTCCCCGTCCATATCCATATACCTGAAAGAGTTCAGGTGGCTTACCATATACTCCTCTTCACCATGTACGGTGACAATCTTCCCTTTCACCGGATACTTCAACATTTGGTGCAGCGTAGAAGTAATGACCCCAACTTCATGGATCCGAGGACGACCCAACAAAAAAGAGTACGATGGCCTGATATCCATCACGTAGAAGGTGGATTCAAAGGTCTGGGAACCCACTTTGACAGGGACGTCCACCTCCCCGTGCACCATTCTTTTTTACTCGTAAAAATCCCTCACCACAATGTTACTAGGCTTTAAGGTCAAGCCTTCACAATCTAGCCGATCAAGAGCCTCATTAGGCAGAACGTTCAGTGACGATCCAGTGTCCACCAGCACATGGACCATGGTAGTTCCCCTGCATTTGATCGAGACATGCAGAGCATCATTATGCTTTCTCCCCTTTGGTGTCAAATCGGCATCTGAAAAACCCAACCCATTGTCAACGGTCAAACTGGCCACGGTCCTTGAATTGGTCAGCGTTGGTTTCTTGCGGCACATGCGCAGTCTTGAGAAATTCTACCAAGGCCTTTGCATGGGCCTCGAAACACAACAGCAGAGACAACATTGATATCTTCGAAGGGGTCTGCCCCAGCTGCTCGACCACATTGTAGTCGCTCTTCTTGATTATTTTTAAATTTTCCTCTATTTCTTACTTAGAAGATTCCAAAACAACTTTTCTAGGTGCCTCCGTCTGGGCAGGCTCACTTGTAGCTTCTTTGCCCCGAGTCCCAGATGACTCATTGACAGGGGTAACAACTGGAGTAATAATGGGAGTAGTAGCAGAAGTACTAGCAGGAATAACAGATGGAATAACAAGAGGCTTAGCAACAGCCTTCGGGGAGATCTCAAGAGAGAAAACCCTTCCACTTCGAGTAACTTTGCTGGTCCCGACAATGTTACTGACATCGGGATCAGCCTCTTCAGTCTTCAAGTCCTGTTTGATGCCATGATAGTAAACTTCGGCACCATAATTCCAAGGGACAACTTTGTCCGAGGAGTACGGTACAGGGCCAGGAAAAGGGATTATCAACGGAGCAATTCTTGGAGCAGGTGTAATCCTAACAGGTCTTTTAGAGACCTTGGAAGGATAGAAGCATTCATTTTTCCTTTTTATTTTATTTTTTCCTTTACATTTTCTTTCTATTCAATATGGTTGTAATAGTGTAGGATTTATTTTCTGCATTTTATTACTTTTGTATAATTGCTAGTAAAATAGGGTATGTATGGCAAGATAAAAACAATAAGTAGACAACCCCTAATCAAAGACTAAATGCATGCAAATCAAACACACTATTCACACATGCACCTCTAGGGTAATCCCACTTGTTGCCTTGGAAAAGTAGTCATGTCCCTCGAATATGGATGTTTTAGCAAAGACCCTCGATAAAAGATCATAGTCCCTCGATGAACCTTAATGTTGCCTTCGGTAAACGATCTAGTCCCTAAAACGAAATTGCTAAAACGTCCCATAGCTTACCTTCTATGACTATACAAACGTCCCACGCCTGTTCCTTCACATCCAATGATGGGGCTTCTTTACCAAATCAATGGTAAGATAGCAACATCTAAAGGAGGAAGAAAAGAACATTTAAGACCTTTTGAGTAGGTAGGTTGCTCCTAGTTGCTCGCTTGCTCACAACAAAAACATTTTATACACCAACACTTTCTTTTGAAACATTTTCAAAAGTTAAAATACTTTGTACGCGTTCTTATAGAGACGAGAACCATTACAAAGACACTTTCCAAAATCACTTTTAAAAACACATTCCACAAACACCTCTTTGAACTATTTTTGAAACAACACTTTGTACGCATTCTTATAGAGACGAGAACCATTACAAATACGTTTTCAAAATACTTTCAAAACCCACACAACAAACACATTTTCAAACAGAAGCAAGTGATCTAGAAAGAAACTAAGAGGCCGTAGATAACTACGGATGAAAAGGGTGCGAATACCTTCCCTTTTCATAACCTACCCCCCGAACTCAAGAAAAAAATCTCGAAAGGTCCTTCCTACTCTTTTCAACCTTTACTTTTAGATAAAAGAAAAGTCGATGGCGACTCTTGCTATCCGCAACAATTGCGAACAAACGCAAAACATCCAAGTCAGTTCTCCCACCGTATTACAGTTCAGATACGCTCCAGATACAGATTCCATTCTGATACTCATTCAGATTCAACTTTAAGATACATTCCAGATACGCTCCAAATAGAAAATTCCATTCTGATACTCATTCAGATTCAGCTTTCAGATACAGTTCAGATACGCTCCAGATATGGATGCCATTCTGATACTCATTCAGATTCAGCTTTCAGATACAGTCCATATACGCTCCAGATACGGATGCCATTATGATACTCATTAAGATTCAGCTTTCAGATACAGTCCAGATACGCTCCAGATACGAATACCATTCTGATACTCATTCAGATTCAACTTTCAGATACAATTCAGATACGCTCCAGATACAGATGCCATTCTGATACTCATTCAGATTCAGCTTTCAGATACAGTTCAGATATGCTCCAGATACAGATGCCATTCTGATACTCATTCAGACTCAGCTTTCAGATACAGTTCAGATACGCTCCAGATACGGATGCCATTCTGATACTCATTCAGATTCAGCTTTCAGATACAGTTCAGATACGCTCCAAATACGGATGCCATTCTGATACTCATTCAGACTCAGCTATCAGATACAGTTCAGATACGCTCCAGATACGGATGCCATTCTTATACTCATTCAGATTCAGCTTTCAGATACAGTTCAAATACGCTCTAGATACAAATGCCATTCTGATACTCATTCAGATTCAGCTTTCAGATACAGTTCAGATACCCTCCAGATACAGATGCCATTCTGACACTTATTCCGATTCAACTTTCAGATACAGTTCAGATACGCTCCAGATACGGATGCCATTCTGAAACTCATTCAGATTCAACTTTCAGATACAGTCCAGATACGCTCCAGATACGGATGCTATTCTGATACTCATTCATATTTAGCTTTCAGATACAGTCCAAATACGCTTCAGATACGGATGCCATTCTGATACTCATTCAGATTTAACTTTCAGATACACTTCAGATACGCTCCAGATACGGATGCCATTCTGATACTCATTCAGATTCAGCTTTCAGATACAGTTCAGATACGCTCCAGATACGGATGCCATTCTGATACTCATTCAGACTCAGCTTTCATATACAGTTCAGATATGCTCCAGATACGGATGCCATTCTGATACTCATTCAAATTCAGCTTTCAGATACAGTTCAGATATGCTCCAAATACGGATGCCATTCTGATACTCATTCAAACTCAACTATCAGATACAGTTCAGATACGCTCCAGATACGGATGCCATTCTGATACTCATTCAGATTCAGCTTTCAGATACAGTTCAAATACACCTCTAGATACGGATGCCATTCTGATACTCATTCAGATTCAGCTTTCAGATACAATTCAGATACGCTCCAGATACGAATGCCATTCTGACACTCATTCAGATTCAGCTTTCAGATACAGTTCAGATACGCTTCAGATACGGATGCCATTTTGATACTCATTCAGATTCAGCTTTCAGATACAGTTCAGATACGCTCCAAATACGGACGCCATTCTGATACTCATTCAGATTCAACTTTCAGATACAGTCCAGATACGCTCCAGATACGGATTCCATTATGATACTCATTCAGATTCAACTTTCAGATACAATTCAGATATGCTCCAGATACGGATGCCATTCTGATACTCATTCAGATTCAGCTTTCAGATACAGTTCAGATACGCTCCAGATGCGGATGCCATTCTGATACTCATTCAGATACAGCTTTCAGATACAGTTCAGATACGCTCCAGATACGGATGCCATTATGATACTCATTCAGATTCAGCTTTCAGATACAGTTCAGATATGCTCCAAATACGAATGCCATTCTGATACTCATTCAGACTCAGCTTTCATATACAGTTTAGATATGCTCCAGATACAGATGCCATTCTGATACTCATTCAGATTCAGCTTTCAGATACACTCCCGATACGGATGCCATTCTGATACTCATTTAGATTCAGCTTTCAGATGCAATCCAGATACGCTCCAGATACGGATGCCATTCTGATACTCATTCAGATTCAGCTTTCAGATACAGTCCAGATACGCTCCAGATACGGATGCCATTCTGATACTCATTCAGATTCAACTTTCAGATACAGTCAGATACGCTTTAGATATGGATGCCATTCTGATACTCATTCAGATTAAACTTTTAGATACAGTCCAGATACGCTCTAAATACGGATGCCATTCTAATACTCATTCAAATTCAGCTTTCAGATACAGTTCAAATACACTCCAGATACGGATGCCATTCTGATACTCATTCAGATACAGTCCAGATACGCTCCAAATACGGATGCCATTATGATACTCATTCAGATTTAATTTTCAGATACAGTCCAGATACGCTCCAGATACGGATTCCATTCTGATACTCATTCAGATTTAGCTTTCTGATACAGTTCAGATACGATCCAGATACGGATGCTATTCTGATACTCATTCAGATTCAGCTTTCGGATACAGTTCAGATACACTCCAGATACAAATTCCATTCTGATACTCATTCAGATTTAGCTTTCAGATACAGTTCAGATACGCTCCAAATACGGATGCCATTCTGATACTCATTCAGATTCAGCTTTCAGATACAGTTCAGATATGCTCCAGGTACGGATGCCATTCTGATTCTCATTCATATTCAGCTTTCGGATACAATCCAGATACGCTCCAGATACGGATGCCATTCTGATACTCATTCAGATTCAGCTTTCAGATACAGTTCAGATACGCTCCAGATACGGATGCCATTATGATACTCATTCAGATTCATCTTTCAGATACAGTTCAGATACGCTCCAGATACAGATGCCATTTTGATCCTGATTCAGATTCAACTTTCAGATACAGTCCAGATACGGATGCCATTCTGATACTCATTCAGATTTGGCTTTCAGATACAGTACAGATACGCTCAAGATACAGATGCCATTCTGATACTCATTTAGATTCAGCTTTCAGATATAGTCTAGATACACTCTAGATACGGATGCCATTTTGATACTCATTCAGACTCAGTTTTCAGATACAATTCAGATACGCTCCAGATACGGATGCCATTCTGATACTGATTCAGATTCAGCTTTCAGATACAGTTCAGAAATGCTCCAAATGCGAATGCCATTCTGATACTTATTCAGACTCAACTTTCAGATACAGTTCAGATACGCTCCAGATACGAATGCCATTCTGATACTCATTCAGATTCAGCTTTCAGATATATTTCAAATACGCTCCAGATACGGATGCCATTCTGATACTAATTCAGATTCAGCTTTCAGATACACTCCCGATACGGATGCCATTCTGATACTCATTCAGATTCAGCTTTCAGATACAGTCCAAATACGCTCCAGATACGGATGCCATTCTGATACTCATTCAGATTCAGCTTTCAGATACAATCCAGATACGCTCCAGATACGAATGCCATTCTGATACTCATTCAGATTCAACTTTAAGATACAGTCTAATACTCTTCAGATATGGATGCCATTCTGATACTCATTCAGATTCAGCTTTCAGATACAATCCTGATACGCTCCAGATACGGATGCCATTCTAATACTCATTCAAATTCAACTTTCAGATACAGTTCAGATACGCTCCAGATACGTATGCCATTCTAATACTCATTCAGTTACAGTCCAGATATGCTCCAGATACGGATGCCATTCTGATACTCATTCAGATTCAGCTTTCAGATACAGTTCAGATACGCTCCAGATACGGATTCCATTCTGATATTCATTCAGATTCAGCTTTCTGATACAGTTCAGATACCATCCAGATACGGATTCCATTCTGATACTCTTTCAGATTCAGCTTTCGGATACAGTTCAGATACGCTCCAGATACGGATTCCATTCTGATACTCATTCAGATTGAGCTTTCAGATACAGTTCAGATACGCTCCAGAGACGGATGCCATTCCGATACTCATTCAGATTCCGCTTTCAGATACAGTTCAGATATGCTCCAAGTACGGATGCCATTCTGATACTCATTCAGATTCAGCTTTCAGATACAGTCCAGATACGCTTTAGATACATTTGCCATTCTGATACTCATTCAGATTCAGCTTTCAGATACAGTTCAGATACGCTCCAGATACGGATGCCATTCTGATACTCATTCAGATTCATCTTTCAGATAAAGTTCAGATAAGCTCCAGATACGGATGCCATTCTGATACTCATTCAGATTCAGCTTTCAGATACAGTCCAGATACGCTCTAGATACGAATGCCATTCTGATACTCATTCAGATTCGGATTTTAGATACAGTACAGATACGCTCCAGATACAGATGCCATTCTGATACTCATTTAGATTCAGCTTTCAGATACAATCCAGATACGCTCTAGATACGGATGCCATTCTGATACTCATTCGGATTCAACTTTCACATACATTCCAGATACGCTCCAGATACGGATGCCATTCTGATACTCATTCAAATTCAGCTTTCAGATACAATTCAGATAAGTTCTAGATACGGATGCCATTCTGATACTCATTCAGATTCAGCTTTCAGATACAGTTCAGATACTCTCCAGATATGGATGCCATTCTGATACTCATTCAGATTCGGCTTTCAAATACAGTTCAGATACGCTTCAGATATGGATGCCATTCTGATATTCATTCAGATTCAGCTTTTAGATACAATTCAGATACGCTCCAGATACAGATGCCATTCTGATACCCATTCAGACTCAGCTTTCAAATATAGTTCAGATACGCTCCAGATACGGATGCCATTCTGATACTCATTCAGATTAAGATTTCAGATACAGTTCAGATATGCTCCAGATACGAATGCCATTCTGATACTCATTCAGATTCAGCTTTCAAATACAATTCAGATACGCTCCATATACGGATGCCATTACGATACTCATTCAGATTTAGCTTTTAGATACAGTCCAGATACGCTCCAGATACGGATGCCATTCTGATACTCATTCAGAATCAGCTTTCAGATACAGTTCAGATACGCTCCAGATACAGATGCCATTCTGATACTCATTCAGATTCAGCTTTCAGATATAGTCCAGATACGCTCCAGATACAAATGCCATTCTGATACTCATTCAGATTCAGCTTTCAGATACAGTTCAGATACCCTCCAGATATGGATGCCATTCTGATACTAATTCAGATTCAACTTTCAGATATAATCCAGATACGCTCCAGATATGGATGCCATTCTAATAATCATTTAGATTCAGCTTTCAGATACAGTTCAGATACGCTCCAGATACGAATTCAATTCTGATACTCATTCAAATTCAGCTTTCAAATACAGTTCAGATATGCTCCAAATACGGATGCCATTCTAATACTCATTCTAACTCAACTATCGGATACAGTTCAGATACGCTCCATATACGGATGCCATTCTGATACTCATTCAGATTCAACTTTCAGATACAGTTCAAATACACTCTAGATACGGATGCCATTCTGATACTCATTCAGATTCAGCTTTCAGATACAGTTCAGATACGCTCCAGATACGGATGCCATTCTGACACTCATTCAGATTCAGCTTTCAGATACAGTTCAGATACGCTCCAGATACGGATGCCATTCTGATAATCATTCAGATTCAATATTCAGATACAGTCCAGATACGCTCCATATACGGATGCCATTCTGATACTCATTCAGATTCAGCTTTCAGATACAATTCAGATATGCTCCAGATATGGATGCCATTCTGATACTCATTCAGATTCAGCTTTCAGATACAATTTAGATACGCTCCAGATGCAGATGCCATTCTGATACTCATTCAGATTCAGCTTTCAGATACAGTTCAGATACGCTCCAGATACGGATGCCATTATGATACTCATTCAGATTCAGCTTTCAGATACAGTTCAGATATGCTCCAAATACGGATGCCATTCTGATACTCATTCAGACTCAGCTTTCAGATACAGTTCAGATACGCTCCAGATACAGATGCCATTCTGATACTCATTCAGATTCATCTTTCAGATACGCTCCCGATACGGATGCCATTCTGATACTCATTTAGATTCAGCTTTCGGATACAATCCAGATACGCTCCAGATACGGATGCCATTCTGATACTCATTCAGATTCAGCTTTCAATTACAGTCCAGATACGCTCCAGATACGGATGCCATTTTGATACTCATTCAGATTCAACTTTCAGATACAGTCAGATACGCTACAGATATGGATGCCATTCTGATACTCATTCAGATTCAACTTTCAGATACAGTCCAGATACGCTCCAGATACAGATGACATTCTAATACTCATTCAAATTCAGCTTTCAGATACAGTTCAGATACACTCCAGATACGGATGCCATTCTGATACTCATTCAGATACAGTCCAGATACGCTCCAAATACGGATGCCATTCTGATACTCATTCAGATTCAACTTTCAGATACAGTCCAGACACGCTCCAGATACGAATTCCATTCTGATACTCATTCAGATTTAGCTTTCTGATACAGTTCAGATACGATCCAGATACGGATGCCATTCTGATACTCATTCAGATTGAGCTTTCGGATACAGTTCAGATACGCTCCAGATACAGATTCCATTCTGATACTCATTCAGATTCAACTTTCAGATACAGTTCAGATACGCTCCAAATACGGATGCCATTCTGATACTCATTTAGATTCAGCTTTCAGATACAGTTCAGATATGCTCCAGGTACGGATGCCATTCTGATACTCATTCATATTCAGCTTTCAGATACAGTCCAGATACGCTCCAGATACGGATGCCATTCTGATACTCATTCAGATTCAGCTTTCAGATACAGTTCAGATACGTTCTAGATACGGATGCCATTATGATACTCATTCAGATTCATCTTTCAGATACAGTTCAGATACGCTTCAGATACGGATGCCATTTTGATACTCATTCAGATTCAGCTTTCAGATACAGTCCAGATACGCTCCAGATACGGATGCCATTCTGATACTCATTCAGATTTGGCTTTCAGATACAGTACAGATACGCTCAAGATACAGATGCCATTCTGATACTCATTTAGATTTAGCTTTCAGATATAGTCTAGATACGCTCTAGATACAGATGCCATTTTGATACTCATTCAGACTCGGCTTTCAGATACAATTCAGATACGCTCCAGATACGGATGCCATTCTGATACTGATTCAGATTCAGCTTTCAGATACAGTTCAGATACGGATGCCATTCTGATACTTATTCAGACTCAACTTTCAGATAAAGTTCAGATACGCTCCAGATACGGATGCCATTCTGATACTCATTCAGATTCAGCTTTAAGATATAGTTCAAATACACTCCAGATACGGATGCCATTCTGATACTAATTCAGATTCAGCTTTCAGATACGCTCCCGATACGGATGCCATTCTGATACTCATTCAGATTCAGCTTTCAGATACAGTCCAGATACTATCCAGATACGGATGCCATTCTGATACTCATTCAAATACAGCTTTCAGATACAATCCAGATACGCTCCAGATACGGATGCTATCTGATACTCATTCAGATTCAACTTTAAGATACAGTCTAATACTCTTCAGATATGGATGCCATTCTGATACTCATTCAGATTCAGCTTTCAGATACAGTCCAGATACGCTCCAGATACGGATGCCATTCTGATACTCATTCAAATTCAGCTTTCAGATACAGTTCAGATATGCTCCAGATACGGATGCCATTCTGATACTCATTCAGTTACAGTCCAGATATGCTCCAGATACGGATGCCATTCTGATACTCATTCAGATTTAGCTTTCAGATACAGTTCAGATACGCTCCAGATACGGATTCCATTCTGATATTCATTCAGCTTTCTGATACAGTTCAGATACCATCCAGATACAGATTCCATTCTGATACTCATTCAGATTCAGTTTTCGGATACAGTTCAGATACGCTCCAGATACGGATTCCATTCGGATACTCATTCAGATTCAACTTTCAGATACTGTACAGATACACTCCAGATATGGATGCCATTCCGATCCTCATTCAGATTCAGCTTTCAGATACAGTTCAGATATGCTCCAGGTACGGATGCCATATTGATACTCATTCAGATTCAGCTTACAAATACAATCCAGATACGCTTTAGATACATTTGCCATTCTGATACTCATTCAGATTCAGCTTTCAGATACAGTTCAGATACGCTCCAGATACGGATGCCATTCTGATACTCATTCAGATTCATCTTTCAGATACAGTTCAGATACACTCCAGATACGGATGCCATTCTGATACTCATTCAGATTCAGCTTTCAGATACAGGCCATATACACTCCAGATACGAATGCCATTCTGATACTCATTCAGATTCAGATTTTAGATACAGTACAGATATGCTCCAGATACGGATGCCATTCTGATACTTATTCAGATTCAGCTTTGAGATACAATCCAGATACGCTCTAGATATGGATGCCATTCTGATACTCATTCGGATTCAATTTTCACAAACATTCCAGATACGCTCCAGATACGGATGCCATTCTGATACTCATTCAAATTCAGCTTTCAGATACAATTCAGATAAGCTCTAGATACGGATGCCATTATGATACTCATTCAGATTCAGCTTTCAGATACAGTTCAGATACGCTCCAGAGACGGATGCCATTCTGATACTCATTCAGATTCAGCTTTCAAATACAGTTTAGATACGCTTCAGATACGGATGCCATTCTGATATTCATTCAGATTCAGCTTTTAGATATAGTTCAGATACGCTCCAGATACAGATGCCATTCTGATACCCATTCAGACTCAGCTTTCAAATACAGTTCAGATACGCTCCAGATACGGATGCCATTCTGATACTCATTCAGATTAAGCTTTCAGATACAGTTCAGATATGCTCCAGATACGAATGCCATTCTGATACTCATTCAGATTCAGCTTTCAGATACAATTCAGATACGCTCCATATACGGATGCCATTCTGATACTCATTCAAATTCAACTTTCAGATACGCTCCAGATACGGATGCCATTCTGATACTCATTCAGTTACAGTCCATATATGCTCCAGATACGGATGCCATTCTGATACTCATTCAGATTTGGCTTTCAGATACAGTACAGATACGCTTAAGATACAGAAGCCATTCTGATACTCATTTAGATTCAGCTTTCAGATATAGTCTAGATACGCTCTAGATACAGATGCCATTTTGATACTCATTCAGACTCGGTTTTCAGATACAACTCAGATACGCTCCTGATACGGATGCCATTCTAATACTGATTCAGATTCAGCTTTCAGATACAGTTCAGATACGGATGCCATTCTGATACTTATTCAGACTTAACTTTCAGATACAGTTCAGATACGCTCCAGATAGGGATGCCATTCTGATACTCATTCAGATTCAGCTTTAAGATATAGTTCAAATACGCTCCAGATACGGATGCCATTCTGATACTAATTCAGATTCAGCTTTCAGATACGCTCCCGATACGGATGCCATTCTGATACTCATTCAGATTCAGCTTTCAGATACAGTCCAGATACACTCCAGATACGGATGCCATTCTGATACTCATTCAGATACAGCTTTCAGATACAATCCAGATACGCTCCAGATACGGATGCCATTCTGATACTCATTCAGATTCAACTTTAAGATACAGTCTAATACTCTTCAGATATGGATGCCATTCTGATACTCATTCAGATTCAGCTTTCAGATACAGTCCAGATACGCTCCAGATACGGATGCTATTCTGATACTCATTCAAATTCAGCTTTCAGATACAGTTCAGATATGCTCCAGATACGGATGCCATTCTGATACTCATTCAGTTACAGTCCAGATATGCTCCAGATACGGATGCCATTCTGATACTCATTCAGATTTAGCTTTCAGATACAGTTCAGATACGCTCCAGATACGGATTCCATTCTGATATTCATTCAGCTTTCTGATACAGTTCAGATACCATCCAGATACGGATTCCATTCTGATACTCATTCAGATTCAGCTTTCGGATACAGTTCAGATACGCTCCAGATACGGATTCCATTCTGATACTCATTCAGATTCAACTTTCAGATACAGTTCAGATACACTCCAGATATGGATGCCATTCCGATACTCATTCAGATTCAGCTTTCTGATACAGTTCAGATATGTTCCAGGTACGGATGCCATATTGATACTCATTCAGATTCAGCTTACAAATACAGTCCAGATACGCTTTAGATACATTTGCCATTCTGATACTCATTCAGATTCAACTTTCAGATACAATTCAGATACGCTCCAGATACGGATGCCATTCTAATACTCATTCAGATTCATCTTTCAGATACAGTTCCGATACACTTCAGATACGGATGCCATTCTGATACTCATTCAGATTCAGCTTTCAGATACAGTCCATATACGCTCCAGATACGAATGCCATTCTGATACTCATTCAGATTCAGATTTTAGATACAGTACAGATATGCTCCAGATACGGATGCCATTCTGATACTCATTCAGATTCAGCTTTCAGATACAATCCAGATACGCTCTAGATACGGATGCCATTCTGATACTCATTTGGATTCAACTTTCACATACATTCCAAATACGATCTAGATACGGATGTCATTCTGATACTCATTCAAATTCAGCTTTCAGATACAATTCAGATAAGCTCTAGATACGGATGCCATTCTGATACTCATTCAGATTCAGCTTTCAGATACAATTCAGATACGCTCCAGAGACGGATGCCATTCTGATACACATTCAGATTCAGCTTTCAAATACAGTTTAGATACGCTTCAGATACGGATGCCATTCTGATATTCATTCAGATTCAGCTTTTAGATATAGTTCAGATATGCTCCAGATACAGATGCCATTCTGATACCCATTCAGACTCAACTTTCAAATACAGTTCAGATACGCTCCAGATACGGATGCCATTCTGATACTCATTCAGATTAAGCTTTCAGATACAGTTCAGATATGCTCCAGATACGAATGCCATTCTGATACTCATTCAGATTCAGCTTTCAGATACAATTCAGATACGCTCCATATACGGATGCCATTCTGATACTCATTCAAATTCAACTTTCTAATACAGTTCAGATACACTCCAGATATGGATGCCATTCTGATACACATTCAGTTACAGTCCAGATATGCTCCAGATACGGATGCCATTCTGATACTCATTCAGATTTGGCTTTCAGATACAGTACAGATACGCTCAAGATACAGAAGCCATTCTGATACTCATTTAGATTCAGCTTTCAGATATAGTCTAGATACGCTCTAGATACAGATGCCATTTTGATACTCATTCAGACTCGGCTTTCAGATACAATTCAGACACGCTCCTGATACAGATGCCATTCTGATACTGATTCAGATTCAGCTTTCAGATACAGTTCAGATACGGATGCCATTCTGATACTTATTCAGACTCAACTTTCAGATACAGTTCAGATATGCTCCAGATACGGATGCCATTCTGATACTCATTCAGATTCAGCTTTAAGATATAGTTCAAATACGCTCCAGATACGGATGCCATTCTGATACTAATTTAGATTCAGCTTTCAGATACGCTCCCGATACGGATGCCATTCTGATACTCATTCAGATTCAGCTTTCAGATACAGTCCAGATATGCTCCAGATACGGATGCCATTCTGATACTCATTCAGATACAGCTTTCAGATACAATCCAGATACGCTCCAGATACTGATGCCATTCTGATACTCATTCAGATTCAACTTTAAGATACAGTCTAATACTCTTCAGATATGGATGCCATTCTGATACTCATTCAGATTCACCTTTCAGATACAGTCCAGATACGCTCCAAATACGGATGCCATTCTGATACTCATTCAAATTCAGCTTTCAGATACAGTTCAGATATGCTCCAGATACGGATGCCATTCTGATACTCATTCAGTTACAGTCCAGATATGCTCCAGATACGGATGCCATTCTGATACTCATTTAGATTTAGCTTTCAGATACAGTTCAGATACGCTCCAGATACGGATTCCATTCTGATATTCATTCAGCTTTCTGATACAGTTCAGATACCATCCAGATACGGATTCCATTATGATACTCATTCAGATTCAGCTTTCGGATACAGTTCAGATACACTCCAGATACGGATTCCATTCTGATACTCATTCAGATTCAACTTTCAGATACAGTTCAGATACGCTCCAGATATGGATGCCATTCCGATACTCATTCAGATTCAGCTTTCAGATACAGTTCAGATATGCTCCAGATACGGATGCCATATTGATACTCATTTAGATTCAGCTTACAGATACAGTCCAGATACGCTTTAGATACATTTGCCATTCTGATACTCATTCAGATTCAACTTTCAGATACAGTTCAGATACGCTCCAGATACGGATGCCATTCTGATACTCATTCAGATTCATCTTTCAGATACAGTTCAGATACACTCCAGATACGGATGCCATTCTGATACTCATTCAGATTCAGCTTTCAGATACAGTCCATATACGCTCCAGATATGAATGCCATTCTGATACTCATTCAGATTCAGATTTTAGATACAGTACAGATATGCTCCATATACGGATGCCATTCTGATACTCATTTAGATTCAGCTTTCAGATACAATCCAGATACGCTCTAGATACGGATGCCATTCTGATACTCATTCAGATTCAACTTTCACATACATTCCAGATACGCTCCAGATACGGATGCCATTCTGATACTCATTCAAATTCAGCTTTCAGATACAATTCAG
Organism: Vicia faba; assembly: GCA_948472305.1. NCBI lineage: Eukaryota > Viridiplantae > Streptophyta > Magnoliopsida > Fabales > Fabaceae > Vicia > Vicia faba. The sequence continues at coordinate 1,372,860,225 of OX451739.1, read as the reverse complement.
ATAAGCTCTAGATACGGATGCCATTCTGATACTCATTCAGATTCAGCTTTCAGATACAGTTCAGATACGCTCCAGAGACGGATGCCATTCTGATACTCATTCAGATTCGGCTTTCAAATACAGTTTAGATACGCTTCAGATACGGATGCCATTCTGATATTCATTCAGATTTAGCTTTTAGATATAGTTCAGATACGCTCTAGATACAGATGCCATTCTGATACCCATTCAGACTCAGCTTTCAAATACAGTTCAGATACGCTCCAGATACAGATGCCATTCTGATACTCATTCAGATTAAGCTTTCAGATACAGTTCAGATATGCTCCAGATACGAATGCCATTCTGATACTCATTCAGATTCAGCTTTCAGATAGAATTCAGATACGCTCCATATACGGATGCCCTTCTGATACTCATTCAAATTCAACTTTCAGATACAGTTCAGATACGCTCCAGATACGGATGCCATTCTGATACTCATTCAGTTACAGTCCAGATATGCTCCAGATACGGATGCCATTCTGATACTCATTCAGATTCAGCTTTCAGATACAGTTCAGATACGCTCCAGATACAGATTCCATTCTGATATTCATTCAGATTCAGCTTTCTGATACAGTTCAGATACCATCCAGATACGAATTCCATTCTGATACTCATTCAGATTCAGCTTTCGGATATAGTTCAGATACGCTCCAGATACGGATTCCATTCTGATACTCATTCAGATTCAGCTTCCAGATACAATTCAGATACGCTCCAGATACGGATGCCATTTCGATACTCATTCAGATTCAGCTTTCAGATACAGTTCAGATATGCTCCAGGTACAGATGCCATTCTGATACTCATTTAGATTCAGCTTTCAGATACAGTCCAGATATGCTTTAGATACATTTGCCATTCTGATACTCATTCAGATTCAGCTTTCAGATACAGTTCAGATATGCTCCAGATACGGATGCCATTCTGATACTCATTCAGATTCATCTTTCAGATACAGTTCAGATACACTCCAGATACGGATGCCATTCTGATACTCATTCAGATTTAGCTTTCAGATACAGTCCAGATACGCTCCAGATACGAATGCCATTCTGATACTCATTCAGATTCAGATTTTAGAAACAGTACAAATACGCTCCAGATACGAATGCCATTCTGATACTCATTCAGATTCAGCTTTCAGATACAATCCAGATACGCTCTAGATACGGATGCCATTCTGATACTCATTCGGATTCAACTTTCACATACGTTCCAGATACGCTCCAGATACGGATGCCATTCTGATACTCATTCAAATTCAGTTTTCAGATACAATTCAGATAAGCTCTAGATACGGATGCCATTCTGATACTCATTCAGATTCAGCTTTCAGATACAGTTCAGATACGCTCCAGATACGGATGCCATTCTGATACTCATTCAGATTCGGCTTTCAAATAAAGTTCAGATACGCTTCAGATACAGATACTATTCTGATATTTATTCAGATTCAGCTTTTAGATATAGTTCAGATACGCTCCAGATACAGATGCCATTCTGATACCCATTCAGACTCAGCTTTCAAATACAGTTCAGATACGCTCTAGATACGGATGCCATTCTGATACTCATTCAGATTAAGCTTTCAGATACAGTTCAGATATGCTCCAGATACGAATGCCATTCTGATACTCATTCAGATTCAGCTTTCAGATACAATTCAGATACGCTCCATATACGGATGCCATTCTGATACTCATTCAAATTCAGCTTTCAGATACAGTTCAGATACGCTCTAGATACGGATGCCATTCTGATACTCATTAAGTTACAGTCCAGATATGCTCCAGATACGGATGCCATTCTGATACCCATTCAGATTCAGCTTTCAGATACAGTTCAGATACGCTCCAGATACGGATTCCATTCTAATATTCATTCAGATTCAGCTTTCTGATACAGTTCAGATACCATCCAGATACGAATTCCATTCTGATACTCATTGAGATTCAGCTTTCGGATACTGTTCAGATACGCTCCAGATACGGATTCCATTCTGATACTCATTCAGATTCAGCTTTCAGATACAGTTCAGATATGCTCCAAATACGGATTCCATTTCGATACTCATTCAGATTTAGCTTTCAGATACAATTTAGATATGCTCCAGTTACGGATGCCATTCTGATACTCATTCAGATTCAGCTTTCAGATACATTCCAGATACGCTTTAGATACATTTACCATTCTGATACTCATTTAGATTTAACTTTCAGATACAGTTCAGATACGCTCCAGATACGGATGCCATTCTGATACTTATTCAGATTCATCTTTCAGATACAGTTCAGATACGCTCCAGATACGGATGCCATTTTGATACTCATTCAGATTCAGCTTTCAGATACAATCCAGATACGCTCCAGATACGAATGCCATTCTGATACTCATTCAGATTCAGATTTTAGACACAATACGGATACGCTCCAGATACGGATGCCATTCTGATACTCATTCAGATTCAGCTTTCAGATACAATCTAGATACGCTCTAGATACGGATGCCATTCTGATACTCATTCAGATTCAACTTTCACATACATTCCATATACGCTCCAGATACGGATGCCATTCTGATACTCATTCAGATTAAGCTTTCAGATACAGTTCAGATATGCTCCAGATACGAATGCCATTCTGATACTCATTCAGATTCACCTTTCAGATACAATTCAGATACGCTCCATATACTGATGCCATTCTGTTACTCATTCAAATTCAGCTTTCAGATATAGTTCAGATACGCTCCAGATACGGATGCCATTCTGATACTCATTAAGTTACAGTCCAGATATGCTCCAGATACGGATGCCATTCTGATACTCATTCAGATTCAGCTTTCAGATACAGTTCAGATACGCTCTAGATACGGATTCCATTCTAATATTCATTCAGATTCAACTTTCTGATACAATTCAGATACCATCCAGATACGAATTCCGTTCTGATACTCATTCAGATTCAGCTTTCGGATACTGTTCAGATACGCTCCAGATACGGATTCCATTATGATACTCATTCAGATTCAGCTTTCAGATACAGTTCAGATACGCTCCAGATACGGATTCCATTGCGATACTCATTCAGATTCAGATTTCAGATACAGTTCAGATATGCTCCAGTTACGGATGCCATTCTGATACTCATTCAGATTCAGCTTTCAGATACATTCCAGATACGCTTTAGATACATTTACCATTCTGATACTCATTTAGATTCAGCTTTCAGAAACAGTTTAGATACGCTCCAGATACGGATGCCATTCTGATACTTATTCAGATTCATCTTTCAGATACAGTTCAGATACGCTCCAGATACGGATGCCATTCTGATACTCATTCAGATTCAGCTTTCAGATACAATCCAGATACGCTCCAGATACGGATGCCATTCTGATACTCATTCAGATTCAACTTAAAGATACAGTCAAATACTCTTCAGATATGGATGCCATTCTGATACTCATTCAGATTCAGCTTTCAGATACAGTCCAGATACGCTCCAGATACGGATGCCATTCTGATACTCATTCAAATTCAGCTTTCAGATACAGTTCAGATATGCTCTAGATACGGATGCCATTCTGATACTCATTCAGATTCAACTTTCACATACATTCCAGATACGGATGCCATTCTGATACTCATTCAAATTCAACTTTCAGATACAATTCAGATAAGCTCTAGATACGGATGCCATTCTGATACTCATTCAGATTCAGCTTTCAGATACAGTTCAGATACGCTCCAGAGACGGATGCCATTTTGATACTCATTCAGATTCAGCTTTCAAATACAGTTTAGATACGCTTCAGATACGGATGCCATTCTGATATTCATTCAGATTCAGCTTTTAGATATAGTTCAGATACGCTCTAGATACAGATGCCATTCTGATACCCATTCAGACTCAGCTTTCAAATACAGTTCAGATACGCTCCAGATACGGATGCCATTCTGATACTCATTCAGATTAAGCTTTCAGATACAGTTCAGATATGCTCCAGATACGAATGCCATTCTGATACTCATTCAGATTCAGCTTTCAGATAGAATTCAGATACGCTCCATATACGGATGCCCTTCTGATACTCATTCAAATTCAACTTTCAGATACAGTTCAGATACGCTCCAGATACGGATGCCATTCTGATACTCATTCAGTTACAGTCCAGATATGCTCCAGATACGGATGCCATTCTGATACTCATTCAGATTCAGCTTTCAGATACAGTTCAGATACGCTCCAGATACAGATTCCATTCTGATATTCATTCAGATTCAGCTTTCTGATACAGTTCAGATACCATCCAAATACGAATTCCATTCTGATACTCATTCAGATTCAGCTTTCGGATATAGTTCAGATACCCTCCAGATACGGATTCCATTCTGATACTCATTCAGATTCAGCTTTCAGATACAGTTCAGATACGCTCCAGATACGGATGCCATTTCGATATTCATTCAGATTCAGCTTTCAGATACAGTTCAGATATGCTCCAGGTACAGATGCCATTCTGATACTCATTTAGATTCAGCTTTCAGATACAGTCCAGATATGCTTTAGATACATTTGCCATTCTGATACTCATTCAGATTCAGCTTTCAGATACAGTTCAGATACGCTCCAGATACGGATGCCATTCTGATACTCATTCAGATTCATCTTTCAGATACAGTTCAGATACGCTCCAGATACGGATGCCATTCTGATACTCATTCAGATTTAGCTTTCAGATACAGTCCAGATACGCTCCAGATACGAATTCCATTCTGATACTCATTCAGATTCAGATTTTAGAAACAGTACAAATACGCTCCAGATACGAATGCCATTCTGATACTCATTCAGATTCAGCTTTCAGATACAATCCAGATACGCTCTAGATACGGATGCCATTCTGATACTCATTCGGATTCAACTTTCACATACGTTCCAGATACGCTCCAGATACGGATGCCATTCTGATACTCATTCAAATTCAGTTTTCAGATACAATTCAGATAAGCTCTAGATACGGATGCCATTCTGATACTCATTCAGATTCAGCTTTCAGATACAGTTCAGATACGCTCCAGATACGGATGCCATTCTGATACTCATTCAGATTCGGCTTTCAATTAAAGTTCAGATACGCTTCAGATACAGATACCATTCTGATATTTATTCAGATTCAGCTTTTAGATATAGTTCAGATACGCTCCAGATACAGATGCCATTCTGATACCCATTCAGACTCAGCTTTCAAATACAGTTCAGATACGCTCTAGATACGGATGCCATTCTGATACTCATTCAGATTAAGCTTTCAGATACAGTTCAGATATGCTCCAGATACGAATGCCATTCTGATACTCATTCAGATTCAGCTTTCAGATACAATTCAGATACGCTCCATATACGGATGCCATTCTGATACTCATTCAAATTCAGCTTTCAGATACAGTTCAGATACGCTCTAGATACGGATGCCATTCTGATACTCATTAAGTTACAGTCCAGATATGCTCCAGATACGGATGCCATTCTGATACTCATTCAGATTCAGCTTTCAGATACAGTTCAGATACGCTCCAGATACGGATTCCATTCTAATATTCATTCAGATTCAGCTTTCTGATACAGTTCAGATACCATCCAGATACGAATTCCATTCTGATACTCATTGAGATTCAGCTTTCGGATACTGTTCAGATACGCTCCAGATACGGATTCCATTCTGATACTCATTCAGATTCAGCTTTCAGATACAGTTCAGATACGCTCCAAATACGGATTCCATTTCGATACTCATTCAGATTTAGCTTTCAGATACAGTTTAGATATGCTCCAGTTACGGATGCCATTCTGATACTCATTCAGATTCAGCTTTCAGATACATTCTAGATACGCTTTAGATACATTTACCATTCTGATACTCATTTAGATTTAACTTTCAGATACAGTTCAGATACGCTCCAGATACGGATGCCATTCTGATACTTATTCAGATTCATCTTTCAGATACAGTTCAGATACGCTCCAGATACGGATGCCATTCTGATACTCATTCAGATTCAGCTTTCAGATACAATCCAGATACGCTCCAGATACGAATGCCATTCTGATACTCATTCAGATTCAGATTTTAGATACAATACGGATACGCTCCAGATACGGATGCCATTCTGATACTCATTCAGATTCAGCTTTCAGATACAATCTAGATACGCTCTAGATACAGATGCCATTCTGATACTCATTCAAATTCAACTTTCACATACATTCCATATACGCTCCAGATACGGATGCCATTCTGATACTCATTCAGATTAAGCTTTCAGATACAGTTCATATATGCTCCAGATACGAATGCCATTCTGATACTCATTCAGATTCACCTTTCAGATACAATTCAGATACGCTCCATATACGGATGCCATTCTGTTACTCATTCAAATTCAGCTTTCAGATACAATTCAGATACGCTCCAAATACGGATGCCATTCTGATACTCATTAAGTTACAGTCCAGATATGCTCTAGATACGGATGCCATTCTGATACTCATTCAGATTCAGCTTTCAGATACAGTTCAGATACGCTCCAGATACGGATTCCATTCTAATATTCATTCAGATTCAGCTTTCTGATACAGTTCAGATACCATCCAGATACGAATTCCGTTCTGATACTCATTCAGATTCAGCTTTCGGATACTGTTCAGATACGCTCCAGATACGGATTCCATTCTGATACTCATTCAGATTCAGCTTTCAGATACAGTTCAGATACGCTCCAGATACGGATTCCATTGCGATACTCATTCAGATTCAGATTTCAGATACAGTTCAGATATGCTCTAGTTACGGATGCCATTCTGATACTCATTCAGATTCAGCTTTCATATACATTCCAGATACGCTTTAGATACATTTACCATTCTGATACTCATTTAGATTCAGCTTTCAGATACAGTTTAGATACGCTCCAGATACGGATGCCATTCTGATACTTATTCAGATTCATCTTTCAGATACAGTTCAGATACGCTCCAGATACGGATGCAATTCTGATACTCATTCAGATTCAGCTTTCAGATACAATCCAGATACGCTCCAGATACGGATGCCATTCTGATACTCATTCAGATTCAACTTAAAGATACAGTCTAATACTCTTCAGATATGGATGCCATTCTGATACTCATTCAGATTCAGCTTTCAGATACAGTCCAGATACGCTCCAGATACGGATGCCATTCTAATACTCATTCAAATTCAGCTTTCAGATACAGTTCAGATATGCTCTAGATACGGATGCCATTCTGATACTCATTCAGTTACAGTCCAGATATGCTCCAGATACGGATGCCATTCTGATACTCATTCAGATTTAGCTTTCAGATACAGTTCAGATACGCTCCAGATACGGATTCCATTCTGATATTCATTCAGCTTTCTGATACAGTTCAGATACCATCCAGATACGGATTCCATTCTTATACTCATTCAGATTCAGCTTTCGGATACAGTTCAGATACGCTCCAGATACGGATTCCATTCTGATACTCATTCAGATTCAACTTTCAGATACAGTTCAGATACACTCCAGATATGGATGCCATTCTGATACTCATTCAGATTCAGCTTTCTGATACAGTTCAGATATGCTCCAGGTACGGATGCCATATTGATACTCATTTAGATTCAGCTTACAAATACAGTCCAGATACGCTTTAGATACATTTGCCATTCTGATACTCATTCAGATTCAGCTTTCAGATACAATTCAGATACGCTCCAGATACGGATGCCATTCTGATACTCATTCAGATTCATCTTTCAAATACAGTTCAGATACACTCCAGATATGGATGCCATTCTGATACTCATTCAGATTCAGCTTTCAGATACAGTCCATATACGCTCCAGATACGAATGCCATTCTGATACTCATTCAGATTCAGATTTTAGATACAGTACAGATATGCTCCAGATACGGATGCCATTCTGATACTCATTCAGATTCAGCTTTCAGATACAATCCAGATACGCTCTAGATACGGATGCCATTCTGATACTCATTCGGATTCAACTTTCACATACATTCCAAATACGATCCAGATACGGATGTCATTCTGATACTCATTCAAATTCAGCTTTCAGATACAATTCAGATAAGCTCTAGATACGGATGCCATTCTGATACTCATTCAGATTCAGCTTTCAGATACAGTTCAGATACGCTCCAGAGACGGATGCCATTCTGATACTCATTCAGATTCAGCTTTCAAATACAATTTAGATACGCTTCAGATACGGATGCCATTCTGATATTCATTCAGATTCAGCTTTTAGATATAGTTCAGATACGCTCCAGATACAGATGCCATTCTGATACCCATTAAGACTCAACTTTCAAATACAGTTCAGATACGCTCCAGATACGGATGCCATTCTGATACTCATTCAGATTAAGCTTTCAGATACAGTTCAGATATGCTCCAGATACGAATGCCATTCTGATACTCATTCAGATTCAGCTTTTAGATACAATTCAGATACGCTCCATATACGGATGCCGTTCTGATACTCATTCAAATTCAACTTTCAGATACAGTTCAGATACGCTCCAGACATGGATGCCATTCTGATACACATTCAGTTACAGTCCAGATATGCTCCAGATACGGATGCCATTCTGATACTCATTCAGATTTGGCTTTCAGATACAGTACAAATACGCTCAAGATACAGAAGCCATTCTGATACTCATTTAGATTCAGCTTTCAGATATAGTCTAGATACGCTCTAGATACAGATGCCATTTTGATACTCATTCAGACTCGGCTTTCAGATACAATTCAGATACGCTCCTGATACGGATGCCATTCTGATACTGATTCAGATTCAGCTTTCAGATATAGTTCAGATACGGATGCCATTCTGATACTTATTCAGACTCAACTTTCAGATACAGTTCAGATATGCTCCAGATACGGATGCCATTCTGATACTCATTCATATTCAGCTTTAAGATATAGTTCAAATACGCTCCAGATACGGATGCCATTCTGATACTAATTTAGATTCAGCTTTCAGATACGCTCCCGATACGGATGCCATTCTGATACTCATTCAGATTCAGCTTTCAGATACAGTCCAGATATGCTCCAGATACGGATGCCATTCTGATACTCATTCAGATACAGCTTTCACATACAATCCAGATACGCTCCAGATACGGATGCCATTCTGATACTCATTCAGATTCAACTTTAAGATACAGTCTAATACTCTTCAGATATGGATGCCATTCTGATACTCATTCAGATTCAGCTTTCAGATACAGTCCAGATACGCTCCAGATACGGATGCCATTCTGATACTCATTCAAATTCAGCTTTCAGATACAGTTCAGATATGCTCCAGATACGGATGCCATTCTGATACTCATTCAGTTACAGTCCAGATATGCTCCAGATACGGATGCCATTCTGATACTCATTTAGATTTAGCTTTCAGATACAGTTCAGATACGCTCCAGATACGGATTCCATTCTGATATTCATTCAGCTTTCTGATACAGTTCAGATACCATCCAGATACGGATTCCATTCTGATACTCATTCAGATTCAGCTTTCGGATACAGTTCAGATACACTCCAGATACGGATTCCATTCTGATACTCATTCAGATTCAACTTTCAGATACAGTTCAGATACGCTCCAGATATGGATGCCATTCCGATACTCATTCAGATTCAGCTTTCAGATACAGTTCAGTTATGCTCCAGGTACGGATGCCATATTGATACTCATTCAGATTCAGCTTACAGATACAGTCCAGATACGCTTTAGATACATTTGCCATTCTGATACTCATTCAGATTCAACTTTCAGATACAGTTCAGATACGCTCCAGATACGGATGCCATTCTGATACTCATTCAGATTCATCTTTCAGATACAGTTCAGATACACTCCAGATACGGATGCCATTCTGATACTCATTCAGATTCAGCTTTCAGATACAGTCCATATACGCTCCAGATACGAATGCCATTCTGATACTCATTCAGATTCAGATTTTAGATACAGTACAGATATGCTCCAGATACGGATGCCATTCTGATACTCATTCAGATTCAGCTTTCAGATACAATCCATATACGCTCTAGATACGGATGCCATTCTGATACTCATTCGGATTCAACTTTCACATACATTCCAGATACGCTCTAGATACGGATGCCATTCTGATACTTATTCAAATTTAGCTTTCAGATACAATTCAGATAAGCTCTAGATACGGATGCCATTCTGATACTCATTCAGATTCAGCTTTCAGATACAGTTCAGATACGCTCCAGAGACGGATGCCATTCTGATACTCATTCAGATTCAGCTTTCAAATACAGTTTAGATACGCTTCAGATACGGATGCCATTCTGATATTCATTCAGATTCAGCTTTTAGATATAGTTCAGATACGCTCTAGATACAGATGCCATTCTGATACCCATTCAGACTCAGCTTTCAAATACAGTTCAGATACGCTCCAGATACGGATGCCATTCTGATACTCATTCAGATTAAGCTTTCAGATACAGTTCAGATATGCTCCAGATACGAATGCCATTCTGATACTCATTCAGATTCAGCTTTCAGATACAATTCAGATACGCTCCATATACGGATGCCATTCTGATACTCATTCAAATTCAACTTTCAGATACAGTTCAGATACGCTCCAGATACGGATGCCATTCTGATACTCATTCAGTTACAGTCCAGATATGCTCCAGATACGGATGCCATTCTGATACTCATTCAGATTCAGCTTTCAGATACAGTTCAGATACGCTCCAGATACAGATTCCATTCTGATATTCATTCAGATTCAGCTTTCTGATACAGTTCAGATACCATCCAGATACGAATTCCAATCTGATACTCATTCAGATTCAGCTTTCGGATATAGTTCAGATACGCTCCAGATACGGATTCCATTCTGATACTCATTCAGATTCAGCTTTCAGATACAGTTCAGATACGCTCCAGATACGGATGCCATTTCGATACTCATTCAGATTCAGCTTTCAGATACAGTTCAGATATGTTCCAGGTACGGATGCCATTCTGATACTCATTTAGATTCAGCTTTCAGATACAGTCCAGATATGCTTTAGATACATTTGCCATTCTGATACTCATTCAGATTCAGCTTTCAGATACAGTTCAGATACGCTCCAGATACGGATGCCATTCTGATACTCATTCAGATACAGTTCAGATACGCTCCAGATACGGATGCCATTCTGATACTCATTCAGATTTAGCTTTCAGATACAGTCCAGATACGCTCCAGATACGAATGCCATTCTGATACTCATTCAGATTCAGATTTTAGATACAGTACAGATACGCTCCAGATACGAACGCCATTCTGATACTCATTCAGATTCAGCTTTCAGATACAATCCAGATACGCTCTAGATACGGATGCCATTCTGATACTCATTCGGATTCAACTTTCACATACGTTCCAGATACGCTCCAGATACGGATGCCATTCTGATACTCATTCAAATTCAGTTTTCAGATACAATTCAGATAAGCTCTAGATACGGATGCCATTCCGATACTCATTCAGATTCAGCTTTCAGATACAGTTCAGATACGCTCCAGATACAGATGCCATTCTGATACTCATTCAGATTCGGCTTTCAAATAAAGTTCAGATACGCTTCAGATACGGATACCATTCTGATATTTATTCAGTTTCAGCTTTTAGATATAGTTCAGATACGCTCCAGATACAGATGCCATTCTGATACCCATTCAGACTCAGCTTTCAAATACAGTTCAGATACGCTCTAGATACGGATGCCATTCTGATACTCATTCAGATTAAGCTTTCAGATACAGTTCAGATATGCTCCAGATACGAATGCCATTCTGATACTCATTCAGATTCAGATTTTAGATACAGTACAGATATGCTCCAGATACGGATGCCATTCTGATACTCATTCAGATTCAACTTTCAGATACAATCCATATACGCTCTAGATACGGATGCCATTCTGATACTCATTCGGATTCAACTTTCACATACATTCCAGATACGCTCTAGATACGGATGCCATTCTGATACTCATTCAAATTCAGCTTTCAGATACAATTCAGATAAGCTCTAGATACGGATGCCATTCAGATACTCATTCAGATTCAGATTTCAGATACAGTTCAGATACGCTCCAGAGACGGATGCCATTCTGATACTCATTCAGATTCAGCTTTCAAATACAGTTTAGATACGCTTCAGATACGGATGCCATTCTGATATTCATTCAGATTCAGCTTTTAGATATAGTTCAGATACGCTCTAGATACAGATGCCATTCTGATACCCATTCAGACTCAGCTTTCAAATACAGTTCAGATACGCTCCAGATACGGATGCCATTCTGATACTCATTCAGATTAAGCTTTCAGATACAGTTCAGATATGCTCCAGATACGAATGCCATTCTGATACTCATTCAGATTCAGCTTTCAGATACAATTCAGATACGCTCCATATACGGATGCCATTCTGATACTCATTCAAATTCAACTTTCAGATACAGTTCAGATACGCTCCAGATACGGATGCCATTCTGATACTCATTCAGTTACAGTCCAGATATGCTCCAGATACGGATGCCATTCTGATACTCATTCAGATTCAGCTTTCAGATACAGTTCAGATACGCTCCAGATACAGATTCCATTCTGATATTCATTCAGATTCATCTTTCTGATACAGTTCAGATACCATCCAGATACGAATTCCAATCTGATACTCATTCAGATTCAGCTTTCGGATATAGTTCAGATACGCTCCAGATACGGATTCCATTCTGATACTCATTCAGATTCAGCTTTCAGATACAGTTCAGATACGTTCCAGATACGGATGCCATTTCGATACTCATTCAGATTAAGCTTTCAGATACAGTTCAGATATGTTCCAGGTACGGATGCCATTCTGATACTCATTTAGATTCAGCTTTCAGATACAGTCCAGATATGCTTTAGATACATTTGCCATTCTGATACTCATTCAGATTCAGCTTTCAGATACAGTTCAGATACGCTCCAGATACGGATGCCATTCTGATACTCATTCAGATTCATCTTTCAGATACAGTTCAGATACGCTCCAGATACGGATGCCATTCTGATACTCATTCAGATTTAGCTTTCAGATACAGTCCAGATACGCTCCAGATACGAATGCCATTCTGATACTCATTCAGATTCAGATTTTAGATACAGTACATATACGCTCCAGATACGAACGCCATTCTGATACTCATTCAGATTCAGCTTTCAGATACAATCCAGATACGCTCTAGATACGGATGCCATTCTGATACTCATTCGGATTCAACTTTCACATACGTTCCAGATACGCTCCAGATACGGATGCCATTCTGATACTCATTCAAATTCAATTTTCAGATACAATTCAGATAAGCTCTAGATACGGATGCCATTCCGATACTCATTCAGATTCAGCTTTCAGATACAGTTCAGATACGCTCCAGATACAGATGCCATTCTGATACTCATTCAGATTCGGCTTTCAAATAAAGTTCAGATACGCTTCAGATACGGATACCATTCTGATATTTATTCAGATTCAGCTTTTAGATATAGTTCAGATACGCTCCAGATACAGATGCCATTCTGATACCCATTCAGACTCAGCTTTCAAATACAGTTCAGATACGCTCTAGATACGGATGCCATTCTGATACTCATTCAGATTAAGCTTTCAGATACAGTTCAGATATGCTCCAGATACGAATGCCATTCTGATACTCATTCAGATTCAGCTTTTCAGATACAATTCAGATACGCTCCATATACGGATGCCATTCTGATACTCATTCAAATTCAGCTTTCAGATACAGTTCAGATACGCTCTAGATACGGATGCCATTCTGAAACTCATTAAGTTACAGTCCAGATATGCTCCAGATACGGATGCCATTCTGATACTCATTTAGATTCAGCTTTCAGATACAGTTCAGATACGCTCCAGATACGGATTCCATTCTAATATTCATTGAGATTCAGCTTTCTGATACAGTTCAGATACCATCCAGATACGAATTCCATTCTGATACTCATTGAGATTCAGCTTTCGGATACTGTTCAGATATGCTCCAGATACGGATTCCATTCTGATACTCATTCAGATTCAGCTTTCAGATACAGTTCAGATACGCTCCAAATACGGATTCCATTTCGATACTCATTCAGATTTAGCTTTCAGATACAGTTTAGATATGCTCCAGTTACGGATGCCATTCTGATACTCATTCAGATTCAGCTTTCAGATACATTCCAGATACGCTTTAGATACATTTACCATTCTGATACTCATTTAGATTCAACTTTCAGATACAGTTCAGATACGCTCCAGATACGGATGCCATTCTGATACTTATTCAGATTCATCTTTCAGATACAGTTCAGATACGCTCCAGATACGGATGCCATTCTGATACTCATTCAGATTCAGCTTTCAGATACAATCCAGATACGCTCTAGATACGGATGCCATTCTGATACTCATTCGGATTCAACTTTCACATACATTCCATATACGCTCCAGATACGGATGCCATTTTGATACTCATTCAGATTAAGCTTTCAGATACAGTTCAGATATGCTCCAGATACGAATGCCATTCTGATACTCATTCAGATTCAGCTTTCAGATACAATTCAGATATGCTTCATATACGGATGCCATTCTGTTACTCATTCAAATTCAGCTTTCAGATACAGTTCAGATACGCTCCAGAGACGGATGCCATTCTGATACTCATTAAGTTACAGTCCAGATATGCTCCAGATACGGATGCCATTCTAATACTCATTCAGATTCAGCTTTCAGATACAGTTCAGATACGCTCCAGATACGGATTCCATTCTAATATTCATTCAGATTCAGCTTTCTGATACAGTTCAGATACCATCCAGATACGAATTCTGTTCTGATACTCATTCAGATTCAGCTTTCGGATACTGTTCAGATACGCTCCAGATACGGATTCCATTATGATACTCATTCAGATTCAGCTTTCAGATACAGTTCAGATACGCTTCAGATACGGATTCCATTTCGATACTCATTCAGATTCAGATTTTAGATACAGTTCAGATATGCTCCAGTTACGAATGCCATTCTGATACTCATTCAGATTCAGCTTTCAGATACATTCCAGATACGCTTTAGATACATTTACCATTCTGATACTCATTTAGATTCAGCTTTCAGATACAGTTTAGATACGCTCCAGATACGGATGCCATTCTGATACTTATTCAGATTCATCTTCCAGATACAGTTCAGATACGCTCCAGATACGGATGCCATTCTGATACTCATTCAGATTCAGCTTTCAGATACAATCCAGATACGCTCCAGATACGAATGCCATTCTGATACTCATTCAGATTCGGATTTTATATACAATACAGATACGCTCCAGATACGGATGCCATTCTGATACTCATTCAGATTCAGCTTTCAAATACAATCCAGATACGCTCTAGATACGGATGCCATTCTGATACTCATTCGGATTCAACTTTCACATACATTCCATATACACTCCAGATACGGATGCCATTCTGATACTCATTCAAATTCAACTTTCAGATACAATTCAGCTAAGCTCTAGATACGGATGCCATTGTGATACTCATTCAGATTCAGCTTTTAGATACAGTTCAGATATGCTCCAGATACGGATGCCATTCTGATACTCATTCAGATTCGGCTTTCAAATACAGTTCAGATACGCTTCAGATACGGATGCCATTTTGATATTCATTCAGATTCATCTTTTAGATACAATTCAGATACGCTCCAGATACAGATGCCATTCTGATACCCATTCATACTCAGCTTTCAAATACAGTTCAGATACGCTCCAGATACGGATGCCATTATGATACTCATTTAGATTAAGCTTTCAGATACAGTTCAGATATGCTCTAGATACGAATGCCATTCTGATACTCATTCAGATTTAGCTTTCAGATACAATTCAGATACGCTCCATATACGGATGCCATTATGATACTCATTCAGATTTAGCTTTTAGATACAGTCCAGATACGCTCCAGATACGGATGCCATTCTGATACTCATTCAGAATCAGCTTTCAGATACAGTTCAGATACGCTCCAGATACAGATGCCATTCTGATACTCATTCAGATTCAGCTTTCAGATACAATCCAGATACGCTCCAGATACGGATGCCATTCTGATACTCATTCAGATTCAGCTTTCAGATACAGTTCAGATACACTCCAGATATGGATGCCATTTTGATACTAATTCAGATTCAACTTTCAGATACAATCCAGATACGCTCCAGATATGGATGCCATTCTGATAATCATTTAGATTCAGCTTTCAGATACAGTTCAGATACGCTCCAGATACAGATACCATTCTGATACTCATTCAGATTCAGCTTTCAGATACAGTCCAGATACGCTCCAGATACGTATGCCATTCTGATACTCATTCAGATTCAGCTTTCAGATACAGTTCAGATACGCTCTAGATATGGATGCCATTCTGATACTCATTCAGATTCAGCTTTCCGATACAGTTTAGATACGATCCAGAGATGGATGCCATTCTTAAACTCATACAACACATATTTCAAGTACAATTCAGATACGATCCAGAGACTGATGTCATCCTGGCAGTCATTAAATACATGTTCAAGTACAATCACGACATAGATCCATCCACAAAATCTCCGCATGTACTTTTTCCAGCATGGTACAAGGGGCAGAGACAATTGGAAGCAAAGTCACTATCACATACAAGCCAGTGAAACCCATACTCCTCACAGAGCTGAGACAACCAAGATCCGACCTCCGTATCCCCAAGAAGGAATTCCTATCCCAGCAGGTTCCTTTAGAAAGCTGATATCTGCATTCCCCAACCGATTTTTACAACCATGAGCAGTTTATAAAGCCATCTCCCGAGCAGAGTTTATTTCTCTGACAGTGGAAGCTCAATCTCCAACATAGCTCTTCTCTCCAGCAATGAAAGTTCATCCCCACCTGAGTTTATTTCTCCAAATCAGCAGATCTTCCAACAGAGTATCCCTCTTCCCTATAGAGTCAGTCTCCCACAAGGTTATTCTCAAACAGAGTCTCTCCCGGAGAATTTTTCTCAAGCAGAATGGACGCAAGTCTCCAATTAATCATCTTCGATCATTAACCCCAACAAGAACGAAGAACTCAACTCTTTGTACTCTCCAACAACAGTCCAAGATTTATTCTCCCCAGTTGGAGAATATCACAATGGCATTACATATCCATACATCATGGCATGTGCATATGCATCACACATCATAATCTCATTTATTTTGAGAACAACATTACTCAATACATTTCATACATCATGACATTGCATACAACTAACTCTTTACATTTCAGGGAAAGGCGCAATCAAGTTCTCACAAGTTTTCTCTGGTTCAGTCAAACTGACACTAAGGTTTCTATTCTAGTTGAAGATGTTCTAAGACTTTCGTCTGGGTCAGCCAAATCGACGCTAAGATTCCCCTGATTTCTATGCCAGTCAAAGTTAATCCGAGACCTCTCTAGGGACCAGTCAAATTGACACTAAGATTTCTCTCCCAGTTGAAGTTTCCCCTGGTTCAGTCAAATTAATACTAAGATTTCTATTACAATTCAAGCTATGATGCCCGTAAATCGACCGGATAATATCTTGATTTCACCAAAATACTACGAAGCCTGGAATCGACCAGATAGTTGTATATCTCAAGTTCAAGCTATGAAGCCCGAAAATCGACCGAAAAATAGCTTAATCCCCAACAAGTTACTGTGAAGCCTGGAAATTGACCAGATAACAGTACAAGATACTATGAAGCCCAGAGATCGACCGAATAATAGTCAACCAACAATACATCATACTGTGAAGCCTGGAGAACGACTGGATAACAGTACCAAAATACTATAAAGCCTGGAATCAACCAGATAGTGGTATATCTTAAATACAAGCTTGGAAGCCTGTAAATCGACCGGAAAATAGCTTAATCCTCAGCAAGTTATTGTGAAGCCTGGAAATTGACCAGATAGAAATAAGAGACACCATGAAGCCTGGAATCGACCAGATAATGGTATAAGACACTATGAAGCCTGGGACACGACCAGATAACAGTATAAGGTACTGAGAAGCTTGGAATTCGACTAAATAGCAGTTTACTCGGCTAATTACTATGAAGCTCGGAAATCAACCGGATATTAGTATGCCTTAAAATCAGATGGAAGCCCAGATGCGATCGGATAACCACTTAATCCCTTCTGAAGCCTGGAGTACGACCAGATAAGAATTGAGAAATTGCAAAGCCTGATTTACAACCAGATAGCAATCCTAATCTCATCCCCCCAATAAACCACTGTAAAGCTTGGAGCACGACCAGATAGCAGTCGGTCTTATTTTTCTCAGCAAATCACTGTGAAGCCTGGAGCACGACCAGATAGCCGTTCATTTGCACCTCCTCGACTAAGAGATGATTCCCTAGTAGAATAACGGACAAATGAAGCTCCTAAAACTCTATTTTCTCTCAGGACAGAGACCATCATCCCCAGCGAAGTCCTCCTCAACAACAGGTATACGGGCTCTCGCAAAGGAATCTCTTATGCGATTGACACTTCTTCGGATGGCATCTTTAAGCCCATCTTCCGACATCGACCTCCAAATGGAATCTATAAGCCCATTCCAGATATCTCAAGGCCAGTACCACTTCATGAGAGTGCAAATTTCTAGGCACTCTAGTGTTCAATCATCTTCAATCTTTGGATCACGAAAGGCAGACAAGCCAATCTACATCCTCAGGTTTAAGAAGATTGAACAGGGGTAGCTGTTGTACCCCAAAATTTTCCCTCCCATATTTCTCAATACATTTCAAGTGAGATCCTCAAATTGCTCAAGGAAGTCCAAGAGTTGACCAGACAAATTCTCTCCTAAGGCAGTCTACCTCAAATTAGGGTTTCAGTTTGCATCAAATGTTTAAATCAAAAGGGTCCCAAATGCTCACTATTGTCCTAATATATTCACAAGATCATCCATGTCAAGTTCCAAGCCTTTCAGAGGAAGTTTGCTCAGTCAATTACTCAAAGGCCTGAAAATCGACTGTGCTAGGGAAAAAGTCAATTGTGTCCTACATACAGTTAAACTTCAAGATTTTTGGTCAACATTCTCACTTTAAAGTATTATTCATCATTTTATCAAGGGTTGATCATGATTCTTCAAGGATTCCTCACAATTCATCAAAACCCAAAAGTTGCTAAATTAGGGTTTTGTAGGAAAAGTCAACTCAACTTTGACCAAGCATAACTTTCTAATAATTTATCAGAAATGACCCATCCAAAGCTCATTTTGAAGAGGATATAATTCCATACAATCCATCTTCATCTCCCAAGTCCAAAATATGCACTCATAAGAAGATATAAATTTGGACATTATAGGTCATTTGAAAAGTCAACAAAAACACCTTTTATGTCAAAGCTTCATAAATGAACATGGAAGACTCAATTGAGATGAGACCAAAAGGGTTGCTTATAGGAAATCCTAAGATTTCTAAAAAGTCCAGGAACACATCTCTAGGGTCAAAATTGAAGGAGTTATGCATTAGCAAAGTTGACCTTTTTTGCAAAATTGTCGAAAGTCAAATGTGGCCAAAATTGCAATTTTTGTCAAATGGGCCCAATTTTTTGTGTTTGCATTGAGTTTGTAACATGATCCACGACCCATGATCCTTCCCATTTTTCTTTATTTTATTTTTATCATTTATTTTGTTTTTATTTCAACTAAATCAAATAAAATCAAAATAAAATCATAAAAATATCAAAACTAATCAAAGCTTGAGATTTTATGCATGTTTAGGTCTCTTGTACAGCTTGAAAGAGAATCAAATCGTGCAAGCTTCATTTGGACACAAAAAGATTGGATTTGGATTGATTTGGAAAGATTTACATAAGAATCAAATCATGATTCAATCATCTTAATTGAGAAAGATTTGAAGTAAGTTTGTAACCTAATTCATTCTTGGGTACATATAGAACATTGGTAGACAAAAAGCAGGAGGATTAGAGGCGTGAGAAACAGAGAGCAAACTTGCAAAAACTCAACAAAAGTGGTGAATCAAATTCCAATTTTCAGGCCATCTCAAGCCTTCCCAGCTATCTCAATCGCTTGCTGGATATCTATGGGTCCTATTCCAATCACTAGCAAGCCTCATAACATCCTAAAACGCGTTGTAAGCATCTCACGACATTGATACTTTCTTGAAATCAAATATCACGATTCTGGCATTTGTAGCATGATTTCTTTACATATTCTTGATCATTGAATCATTTGCAAGCTATTGGTTATGTTCAATTGCATTTTTATTAACTATAGAGCAAGATGTCATAGTTAGGGTTTCTTGGGTCGTTTTTGGGGTTTTTCTATTACAGGTACAATTAGCCATGGAGAGTGGTACCATGATGCTCTGAGGTTGCAACGAGTTGATTGGTACTGTTGTACCCCAATTTTTGACCTAAGATCCCATCTTCATTTGCATTTTTATTCATGGAAATTAAGGGCACGAAATATGGCCAGTTTTAACCTCTCAAACTTCTCCACAACTTCCTCAGAGCACATACAAGATTCCCTCATCACTGGTTCACGTGTGCTTCAATGTGTCTTGGAATGCAAGAAAAGGTCAGGCTATGTGAGATGATTTAAAGCACTTCGACCAAAATTCAACTTTTTGCAAGATCAAGTTCAAACGATCATGACTTCTTCATTATTCCGTATTTTTGAGTGGTTCTTTTTGCGTATGACTCTCCTTGATGTCATCTCCCACTCCTCTTTACAAGTCAAGAGTTGATTGTATGTGGAGGATTATTTAAAATTCGAATACTTTGGAGGTCTTTTTGCAAATTTAACCTAATCACAAGAAACTCTTGTCCAGATTTCGAGGTTCATAACTTCTTCAATTCTCAACGTCCCGAGGCAATTCTTTTTGTGAAGTGGCACAAATAGCATTGTCTATGAGATTACTTCAAAGGTCGAGGTCAATTTGTGCTTGGTTCAATTTATGCCACAAACGTTTTCTCAAAGGACGTTTGATTCTTATGTTAAGATAATTCATCAAATAAGTTGTTGAGTTTGAAGATTCATTGATCATCTATTGCTCGTAATTCAAGTCGCTTGTGTTTAAGCGTTAATGATTAATGGAGCGAAGTTGGATTTTGATTAAATTTCTTAAGGCATTTGTTTGTTCATTAAAATTCGATTCATTAAAGTTTTAACATTTACCTTTCTTTCAATTCATACAAATTCCTTTTGATTTAAGGTCATTATGCCAAGATTCAAACATTCATTATTTTAAGTTGCACACCATTCAACTTTCAGGACAATGTTCAAAATTCAAATGTCAAGTTCAAATGCCATTCAAAGTTGCAAATTTTTTTCAAGAGAGTTTCGAATACAAGGGACAAAAATTTCATCCAATTTATAATGCTTACAATTTGGAATTATGGAAATTTTGAATTCAAATATAACAAGTTACAAAGATCATTCAACATTATTCACCATTTCAAGTCATTCAAACTTATCAAAAGTACATTCAAGATTCATATAAGTTTTGCTCATGATTCAAATTCATTCTTAGTCCATTTAGATTCCATTCAATTTTATTCTTTCTAATGGCAAATTAGAAGATTCATGGTTCACTTTCCACATAAATGACAACTCTATAAAGACATTCATACCATTTCAAATTCATTACCTAAATTGTCTGATCAAGACAAGTTCATTCAAAGGTTCAAGATTTCCATTTTTTCAAGATCACTGAACAATGTTAAAGCCATCAAAATTTCATCAAAGATACATTCATGACAAGAGTTATTCATCCATAAGTTAGGAAATTTACAAGGATCACTCATCACTTCAAGATATTACAAGAAGATTACACAAGAGTTTACATATATTCCTAAGTCCTAATCCTATCCATTGTCCATGATTAAACCTAAACATTTTTTCTAATCTTCATGCCAAGTTTCCAAGTTTACCTAAATCTTCATGCTCCAAGTCTTGTAACTTTAAAGCTTGCAAACGAAAACTTGCCAAATCCTTGCTAAAACCTGCCCAAACAACTCAAAAACTATCCCTGCTATGCTGTTGTTCGGAACAGTCCAATGCTGCTGTCTATCTCTAAATTTCCCTGCAACAGTAGACAAAAAACAAATATCAAAACTTTCCCGAAATATGCCAAAAAAACTGTTGTTGTATGCTGCTTTAAACCCTACATATCAGTCCAAAAAAATAGTCTGCAACTTGTTGCTATCATGCAGAAAATCTGTCCAAAAAATCTGTTGCACAATAGCTCCAAAACTTGCTACCAACCTGTCATAACAGTCCAGGAAAAACAGTCTAAATCTATCAAAACTTTCACAAAGATAGAAAAATAAAAACTGCATCAAAAGGAGATAAAATGAGGCACTGCATTTGTTCATGTTTTACAACCATTTTCCCCCCAAAAATTCATCCCTTTTCTCTCTCTATAAAACTCAAACTTTGTTAACAGAAAAGAAAACGAACAAAAAAAGATATATGCCAACCTTGTTCAACAAATACAGGGGGGGGATCCAAAACTTCTAAATCTCTCTCTTTATGAAAACTACAAAGATTCATAGCAAGATGTGAGAACTCACCAAAATCTTACCTTATCACCATGTTTTCCTGTCTCAGAACCGTTTCTTGTTGATGCTCCTTTTCTTCAAGCTCTTAATGCTCAGAGTTACAACAACACTCATAGTCGTGGGAAGAAAATCAAAGTTCAAAGCTTCACACCATCGATAATCATCTTCAAGCTGTCTGTAACAGAATACCAGTTCAACACAATTCACAGCTAAAATGCAATTTTAACAAAGACTGAAACAAAATGTTGAAACAACAACAACCGGAGTCGAAGAAATTATAAGAAGAATTTGTACCTAATGTAGATTTCCCTCTGGTATTCTTCTACGCATTCGTGAAGAGTTTGTTTCAACAATAACCGATACGATTCTCCGTCTCGTAGGTAAGCCTTAAACCTTCATCATTTCCATATTTGAATATGTAAACCCATTACTAGCATCATATTTAAAAGCTGAAATAGAACAAGAATCCAAACATTAAAATAAAAAGTGTTAGAAAATATTGTAGAAAACTTACTAAAGCTTTCCCTAAAGCTTAGCACATCTAAGGTGGCAGGAAATGTTTAATCGACATTGAAGCCAGGTTTTGAGTTTGGTTCGATTTTGGTCTTGTATTAGGAGATGAGTAAGAATTGCAGTGAGAGCGATTAGTATGAGACTATGAAGAAAGTAAGCACCGGTAAATGAAACAACAAAGGTGATGGGGTTTGATGGGATGGAAATCTGTAATGGAAATCTAATTAGAGCCATCTGGAATGGAAATCCATTTTTGTTGATAGAATTTCCTCAGGGACACTAATGACAACACACCAACCAAGTTCTCCATTTCCGATATGATAACACCCAATCCGCCACTGATTCCCCATAAACCCTTGCATCGCCATCCCTCAATCACAACCTTTACCATAAACAACCCTTACAGCATCCAACCTTGTTCCGCTAGCTACCCTTCATCTTTAACCCAAACAACTGCTTTCCTCCATCATTCCACTCGCCATCACCGTATCCAACCGGACTCCCTCACAACCAAACATACAACATCTCCATTCCTCGTATCACAGTATTTTCGTCGCAATTCCGAACCAACACAGATCTCCCTCTGTCCACACTTTCTTCGTCAAATTGCTCAAAATTTCATTCTTCCACTGTTTGTGATACCTGTAATATTGCATCTACAAATTCTTCCTCTAAAAGTCATTTATCAAAAAAAGAACAAGTTCAAATCCATCCTACAAACACAGACAACAAACCTCAAAATTCTAGTTACTTCATACCTCTACAAGTTTTGGAGAAAATATCTTCGCCGTAGGTAATTTTCCGCTTCCAATTTCACTTGTTCAAGATGTTGTTTTCCATTTGTTGTGTTGTTGTTGATTTCGTTATTCCGGGTCGTATCGTGAGAATGGTTGAGAGAACTGAGAGGAAAAGTGGTAGTGTTGTTTCTGTTTATTCAAGGCGAGAGAGGTGAAGCGTGAATCGAGAGAGAGTCAGGACGGGGTGGGTATGCGGCGGAGTAGGTCGTCGGCGATGCAAGTTAGTAAGAAGGGGATGATGTTTGAGGAGAGGGCGAGAACAGAGAGTATTGAGGCGGCGTTCAAAGAAAAGATGACAGAGTTGAAAGAGAGAGATGGTCGTGAGATTAAGAGATAAGCGTGGATTATATTTTCAAATCATGCTTTAAATTGAGTTTTATTTAAATTAATGATTAAAAGAATTAATTGGAATTTATTATTGAATCAATTCCCAAAGACAGGCGGCGGTTGATACCATTAGTCCCTAGGTTTTTTTTCTTTGAAATTTTGTGACAGTAAGATTTAATTGGGCCTTATCATGTTTCCTCACTCCGGCCCATCTGTCCTTCTCCTTGTTTACTGTTTTACAGTCCCTTCAAATTTTATTGTTATTACTATTTTATTTTTATTATTACTATCTTGTTTTCACTTTTATTTTAACTATTGTTATTTTGATATTTAATTTTGTTAATACATTTTATTTGTTTTATCTAAATTTTTTATTAATTAGCTTTATTAGATAATTTCAATTAACTAAATTAATATTTGTGTGTCGGCCATTTAGTTGCTAAATTGTTTCTTTCCGACTATTTGATTTTACTTTGCCATTTATTGATGCTTATATTTTTGTTTTATTCCAAGGGAAATGTTTCAACTCAGTTGACTTCATGTCATCAAATACGTCTTCTACAATCGTGCGAATAGCCTCATTCATTTTTTGCTTGTTTACTATTTTTCCAAATTTAAGATAATTTTCCCAAAAGACTCCATTTTCAAACTCATACCTTTTAAGCCAAAACTTCGACATTAGGTTATCACATTTTCAAAATCCCTCCAACACCGATTTTTAGCCAAACGAACCATTCTAATCAAACAAACAATTTTAACCAAAAACAAATATTTCAAAAGGTTCCTGTGGAGTACCGCAGATGCATTGGGTGCTAATACCTTCCCATTGTATAACCAACCCCCGAACTCTCGATCTCTTTTAAAAACGCATTGTATTTTCATTACTTTTAAATATTAATTTACATTGCATACTTTAGGGTTTTATTTCGCTCTTTTCCCTTTTCCCTTGGAAATAATAAAGCGCAGTGGTGACTCTTGCTTTTGCGAGTCAAGTTAATTAATAGCTTGATCTCCGATTTTCACCGCTACAGAATTGGCAACTCTGCTGGGGACAGATTGACCTCTTGCTGGTCCATCCCTAAGTGGGTTAAGCCTAATTTGTTTTATCTGTTTTATCCTTATTTGATTGTTTGATTATATGTATATATTATGATTATTTGGGTGTTGATAATATTTACAAAGGACAAGTCCTATACCCGGACTAAGTTACACTTAGGAATAGGACGGGCGGTATAGTCATGTTAACTTTGAGGGAGTAATCCCGAAGAAGGAGGCATGAGATCCCCCACTCAGTGGAAGGCCCTTTTGAACGTAATATTTGTTTACCGAGTAATCGGGAAGACATTATTATTTTCGACCTGGGGACCAGAGAAGCTGGGAACCGTAGAACCCTAACCCATCTTTGCCTTTTAGGTGTAGCGCGGAGATTATAACGGAGTAATCCGGAAGTAATTATTACGCGATGCTACGCTCGGATGAGTTTCTCTTGAGAATATTGCTGATTATTGAGTAATCAAGACGTTGGTAATATCCGAAGGAGGAATGTAAACTCCGGGAACTCTTAGAACCTTGTCTTGCAGGTGTGATTAAACCATTAGTACATACCTTGGGGATGTTCTTTACCCTTGACTCCATGCTCGTGACGTTGAACCTTTCGACTTTATTCGTGACCTTGCTTGTGGTTGTTGCATAGCCATGCATTCGTGCATCCATAAAACCCTTTTCACTTGACTTTGAAGGAATTTGGAGGTCTTTCTTTGTAAACATCACAAGTTTCGTCAAGCTCAATGGATCTTGGGTGTTGATAGGGCGAAAACCGTAATCCACCAAAATGGATGATTGATCTTGATGATAACTTGATCAATGTTTGGAGCCAATTTAAAATTCATCTTCTATCTTCATACTTTGATGTTTGCAACTTACTATCTTGAGTTCCTTGAAAATCAAATAAAAACTCTCTTTTGCATATCATACATCATTCTACATTTTTTTTGTTTCACTTTCAAAGGTCTTTTTCCGAGTCTTATTTTTCCTTTGGTCTCACCAGTACAACACTCGCGCTAAGAGGACAATGGAGAATATCAAGCAAGAGGTTTCTGAACTCCGTAGAGAGATGACTATTTTGAAAGCTAGTATGGAGCACTTAACTGGTTTGGTTGAAATTCTGGTTGCTGCCCAAGTCAATCCTTCTAGGAGGGACGAAGCGATGATAAAAGTCTTCACTAAAACTCTAAAATTATTCTCTCATGAGAAGGTGTTGGTTAATGCACCTAATGACTTTCCTGACAAGGTGAATGTGGGAGTGCGTCTAGAAGAAGATGTTGGGAAGGGATGTTCATATGAAAATGGTAGCTCAGCTAATGGTGTGAAGAAGTTTGATAATAACTTTTCCAAGAAGAGAACCAGGGGAAGAAATAATCATAGTCAGAATCATCATGTTTCTCCTATTCATCAACAAAATCAGCAAGTTCCTAATCAGAGGAAAACCCAGTTTGATCCAATTCCAATTACCTATACAGAGTTGTTCCCTATCCTGATGCAGAGGAATTTGGTTCAGATCTGACCTCCACCGAAGGTTCCCGAGAAGATACATTGGTACTGCAAAGCTGATTTGGCTTGTACTTTTCATCAAGGCGCTCCTAGGCATGACTTGGAGGGTTGCTTTGCTTTGAATATTGAGGTTCAGAAGTTGGTCAGAAGTGGTATCTTGTCATTCAAGGACGTTGGTCTTGAAGTTCAAATCAAGCATGCGCCGAAGAGTAAACACGATTGATAGTGACTTTGATTTTTGAAGGATGTTTTCGGTAATTCGAGTCCAGATGGAAAGCCTTCCCAGATTATTCACTTATTTATGCTTTTTGTAATTTTTCTTGTTTATCAAAACATTGTTTGCATGTAAGAACTTGTTTGCATCTGAATGATTATCTTAATACAATGAGTATGTTTGTCTTGAAGAAATTCATTCGTTTCACTCATGTTTGTTTTCAAATTTTATATTGCTTTTGCACTATGATACCAAATTGTTGCTCATTCTCTTTCCTAGGCAGAGATTGAAGGGAGGATGATGATCTAAAGAACACAAAATCTCTGTTTATTTGCTTTTGGATAAAATCTTGCTGATGATGTACAGGCATTGTTTCAAATCCCTAAACACCGGAGATATAAGGAAGATAATCCCTTGCTAACCCCTTTTGAGCCTTGAAGTAGAAGTTTCTTTTCTATACGAAAAAACCTTGAATTTTAACCTGGGGCAGGGTAGTTTTTAGTTAATCTGACTGAGTGTTCGAAATTCATAAGGAAGATGTTTTTTGAAGAGAAACTACGAGGGCTATCTTTCATGTATAATGAAGCCAAAAGATGCGGAATCACAATGGTATCCCTCATTCATCAAGAAACGAGGCAATCACAATCTTCTCAACAAGCAAATGCAAGCTAATGTCACACATTTTGTTCAAAAAGTCAAAAATCGAGAAAAAAAAGAAAAAGCCTGCTAAGTCAAAAAACATGAAAACGGGTGACTTAGGCAAAATTAAGGCATCCCGCTGGACTATCAATTCAAAAGAATTAGTTCAGGAAAAAGTTAGGGAAAATAAAAATTGCAAAGAAAAGGACTGCAAAGAAAAGTCCTCAACAAAGAACAAATTGGTGACTACAAACACGAAGACATGAGGGCAGTTTCTACTCCGAAAGCCTCGTCGTTTCCTTGACCGTCACATAATCCTTTTGAGAGATGAACACTCATGTTGAATTAGTTGAACATAGGGTTGGAGAACATCATGAAGAATGGGTGGGCACCAAATATTTTTGAGCCTTAAAATCTTTTTTCTAAAAACCATGAACCAGACCACGTTACAACCTTCAGAAGTCCTAATTGAAGCAAGGTTATTTTGAAAGCATACTTCAATGAGATAGTGTTCCTGACTCCCATAAATGTTCTAAATAGTTATGTTGGTATCATATGTTTTTCCTATACAAAAATAAATGATGCTCTAACTCGCAAAATTTGTGCGATATCTTTTCAAAATCTTCAAGACTTACATAACTGTTGCATTAGAATTTTCATTCTCATAATAAAATTTTCTAACTGCAAAACATTTGTTTGATATCAAGGAAACTCACATATAAGCATCAGTGATGAGTCTATTCTTAAGGCCTGAAGCTCTGTTGAGCAATTGGCGAATTATTTCAAGAACAAAATCATATGCAGGGGCATGTCACCTGAAGACCTTAAGCATGGACATGTTGCTTCTCTTAATTAATGCTTTCCCAACTTGTTTACTCTTTTGGGGCAAAATTTGAAGATTTTGTTGTGCCAACTACAGTCAAGTCGGGGCAATCACGTCGAGATTTGACGAATTCCTCTAAGAATTTGAAGACACCAGAGCATGGTGAATGCCAGGTCTTTTGTAAAATCCTCTTGAGACGATTTATCCTCATCAACCAGATAGCTTGGGGCATGTTAGAAGTGGAGCTATTCGCAAGAATTGTCGTGCATCACACAGCTTATCAGCAGTAAACTTGGGGCATCCAAAATTAATCCCAGGGGCAATCCAGATTTGTCAAGATATGTTTTTCATACATTATCAGAGGGTGGTGTTCCCAGTATCTCTAGCTAAGCAAGACTTCTTTCCAGCTGAAACTTTGTTTGTGTTGTTATCCTTTCAATGGATTGTTTGCAATAGAAGACTGGACTTTGAGTTTTCTACCTGAAAATATCTTCCTCTCCAGAGATATTTAAGCCTTGTAAAAGGACCTTGCTCCAATGATGGCCTGTGTTTTATCTCCAGTAATGTTCCCATCCTGTTGAGATAGCCGAGTATTGCGTTGTACTGTGACGTCTTATCATCTTCAGTCTATCTCCCCTGTCTGTTTTGTCAGCATATACATGACATTCATTTATTCATTCACACTTGCATCATGCATGCACAGTTGCATTTGCTGATGTCATTGAGTTCGTACACTTTGGTTATGTCTATTCAAATAACATATTTGATCTTTCCAAATAGAGTGTCAACTTAAGCATAAAGTGTGCCTTCTTTCTAATTCCCCACTGAGTTAACTCTCGTGGAAGAATCTTGCTTTAGATTTCCTTTTCCGTCTCTGGATAGGATAAACCCCCATTTGAGTTGTTTCCTCATTGGGTGGATTCTTGTTTGACTATTTTCTCTCCAGTTTATTCCTGGATTGAGCTTTGACTCTTGTGAATGATACCCTGTGGATCTCTCTAGGCTGTGAAACCTAGATGGAGAGTGCATTTATTTTGCAATGTAAATACTTGGACTCCTCAAGAAGGATTTATTCATGGTTCCCCATTGAAGATGAACTTTATTCCCCAGCAGTGTTATCACAACCTTCTTCTGGAATATCGACATGACAACAAGCGACTGACTCTTTATTTGAGCAGTTTGGTTATTTCTGATTTCTTTATGACAAATGGCGGTCTCTTCATGAGCAGTTTGTCCATCCCCGATGAAATTATTGGTTCTCACCTCCAGCAATATCTTCACGATATTTTATGGGTATCTTTTTGGGAAACAGCAAGCGGCAGTCTCTTCATGAGGCAACTTGTGTGTTATGGATACTCTTGACAAACAGCAAGCGGCAGTCTCTTCATGGACAACTTGTATGTTATATAACACTTTTAAAAACAGCAAGCGGCAGTCTCTTCATGGACAACTTGTATGTTATCAACACTTTTAAAAACAGCAAGCGGCAGTCTCTTCATGGACAACTTGTATGTTATCAACACTTTTAAAAACAGCAAGCGACAGTCTCTTCATGAGGCAACTTGTGTGTTATAGATACTCTTGAAAACCAGCAAGCGGCAGTCTCTTCATGAGCAACTTATGTGTTATGGAACTCTTGACAAACATCAAGCGGCAGTCTCTTCATGAGCAACTTGTATGTTATTGATACCTTTGAAAAACAGCAAGTGGCAGCTTCTTCATGAGCAGCTTGTACGTTAGTATTATTTGGAAGACAGCAAGTGGCAGCTTATCTATTTGAGCAACTTGTGTGTTATTGTTCCCTTGAAAACGGCAAGTGGCAGCTTCTTTATGAGCAGCTTGTGGGTTATTGGCAGCAAGTGGCAGCTTCTTTATGAGCAGCTTGTGGGTTTCGGCAACAAGTGGCGGACTCTTCATGAGCAGCTTGTGTGCTTTGATATTCTTTGAAGACAGCAAGTGGCAGCTTCTTTATGAGCAGCTTGTGGGTTTTTGGCAACAAGTGGCGGACTCTTCATGAGCAGCTTGTGTGCTTTAATATTCTTTGAAGACAGCAGGTGGCGGTCTCTTCACGAGCAACTTGTGTGTCATTGATACCTTTTAAAAACAGCAAGCGGCAGTCTCTTCATGAGGCAACTTGTGTGTTATAGATACTCTTGACAAACAGCAAGCGGCAGTCTCTTCATGAGCAACTTGTGTGTTATGGAACTCTTGACAAACATCAAGCGGCAGTCTCTTCATGAGCAACTTGTATGTTATTGATACCTTTGAAAAACAGCAAGTGGCAGCTTCTTCATGAGCAGCTTGTACGTTAGTATTATTTGGAAGACAGCAAGTGGCAGCTTATCTATTTGAGCAACTTGTGTGTTATTGTTCCCTTGAAAACGGAAAGTGGCAGCTTCTTTATGAGCAGCTTGTGGGTTATTGGCAACAAGTGGCAGACTCTTCATGAGCAGCTTGTGGGTTTCGGCAACAAGTGGCGGACTCTTCATGAGCAGCTTGTGTGCTTTGATATTCTTTGAAGACAGCAAGTGGCAGCTTCTTTATGAGCAGCTTGTGGGTTTCGGCAACAAGTGGCGGACTCTTCATGAGCAGCTTGTGTGCTTTGATATTCTTTGAAGACAGCAAGTGGCAGCTTCTTTATGAGCAGCTTGTGGGTTTTTGGCAACAAGTGGCGGACTCTTCATGAGCATCTTGTGTGCTTTAATATTCTTTGAAGACAGCAGGTGGCGGTCTCTTCACGAGCAACTTGTGTGTCATTGATACCTTTGAAAAACATCAAGCGGCGGTCTCTTCACGAGTAACTTATATGTTGTTGATACCTTAGAGAAAACAGCAAGCGGCAGCCTCTTCATGAGCAACTTGTATGTTATTGTCACCTTTGAAAGATAGCAAGTGGCGGCCTCTTTATTTGAGCAGCTTGTGTATCCCCCAACAATAATGTCTACTCAGCAAATGGCATCCCTTCGGAAAAGTCCCGTGGGAAAGTTTGTTATTTTATCCTTTTCAAGCGATATCTTGGTTAAAGAAGAAATGTGTTACCGTTCTTGGTAAAATTCAGGAATCAGAGATGTTTATCTCCAGCCACAGTGCTGATGTCAATCATTCTCCAGTCTCAGTGCTGATGTCAATCATATGCTTTTCCAGTCACAGTACTGTTGTAAATCATTACCTTTTCCAGTCCCAATACTGATGTAAATCATTCAAGAGTCTCTCATTTGAAGTCTATGACTTTGTTTCCCCAGTGGAGTTACAACCTCTTCCTCTGTGGGATTACTGTATAATGTGCTTGGTTTCTCCAGCATAGTCTGTCTCATATGGCGTCATTCCCCATAAAATTCAGAGCATTACATTCATATCATATCATGAACATAATCGCGGTATCTTAAGGCCAAAAATTGTGTATTCTATATTTAAGTCCCTTCAATCTCGTCGAAATGAAGATCCCAATCTTCATATCTCCAGATAGAAGAAACTTAAATAGGGGCAGCTGTTGTACCCCAATTTTTGACCTAAGATCCCATCTTCATTTGCATTTTTATTCATGGAAATTAAGGGCACGAAATATGGCCAGTTTTAACCTCTCAAACTTCTCCACAACTTCCTCAGAGCACATACAAGATTCCCTCATCACTGGTTCACGTGTGCTTCAATGTGTCTTGGAATGCAAGAAAAGATCAGGCTATGTGAGATGATTTAAAGCACTTCGACCAAAATTCAACTTTTTGCAAGATCAAGTTCAAACGATCATGACTTCTTCATTATTCCGTATTTTTGAGTGGTTCTTTTTGCGTATGACTCTCCTTGATGTCATCTCCCACTCCTCTTTACAAGTCAAGAGTTGATTGTATGTGGAGGATTATTTAAAATTCGAATACTTTGGAGGTCTTTTTGCAAATTTAACCTAATCACAAGAAACTCTTGTCCAGATTTCGAGGTTCATAACTTCTTCAATTCTCAACGTCCCGAGGCAATTCTTTTTGTGAAGTGGCACAAATAGCATTGTCTATGAGATTACTTCAAAGGTCGAGGTCAATTTGTGCTTGGTTCAATTTATGCCACAAACGTTTTCTCAAAGGACGTTTGATTCTTATGTTAAGATAATTCATCAAATAAGTTGTTGAGTTTGAAGATTCATTGATCATCTATTGCTCGTAATTCAAGTCGCTTGTGTTTAAGCGTTAATGATTAATGGAGCGAAGTTGGATTTTGATTAAATTTCTTAAGGCATTTGTTTGTTCATTAAAATTCGATTCATTAAAGTTTTAACATTTACCTTTCTTTCAATTCATACAAATTCCTTTTGATTTAAGGTCATTATGCCAAGATTCAAACATTCATTATTTTAAGTTGCACACCATTCAACTTTCAGGACAATGTTCAAAATTCAAATGTCAAGTTCAAATGCCATTCAAAGTTGCAAATTTTTTTCAAGAGAGTTTCGAATACAAGGGACACAAATTTCATCCAATTTATAATGCTTACAATTTGGAATTATGGAAATTTTGAATTCAAATATAACAAGTTACAAAGATCATTCAACATTATTCACCATTTCAAGTCATTCAAACTTATCAAAAGTACATTCAAGATTCATATAAGTTTTGCTCATGATTCAAATTCATTCTTAGTCCATTTAGATTCCATTCAATTTTATTCTTTCTAATGGCAAATTAGAAGATTCATGGTTCACTTGCCACATAAATGACAACTCTATAAAGACATTCATACCATTTCAAATTCATTACCTAAATTGTCTGATCAAGACAAGTTCATTCAAAGGTTCAAGATTTCCATTTTTTCAAGATCACTGAACAATGTTAAAGCCATCAAAATTTCATCAAAGATACATTCATGACAAGAGTTATTCATCCATAAGTTAGGAAATTTACAAGGATCACTCATCACTTCAAGATATTACAAGAAGATTACACAAGAGTTTACATATATTCCTAAGTCCTAATCCTATCCATTGTCCATGATTAAACCTAAACATTTTTTCTAATCTTCATGCCAAGTTTCCAAGTTTACCTAAATCTTCATGCTCCAAGTCTTGTAACTTTAAAGCTTGCATACGAAAACTTGCCAAATCCTTGCTAAAACCTGCCCAAACAACTCAAAAACTATCCCTGCTATGTTGTTGTTCAGAACAGTCCAATGCTGTTGTCTATCTCTAAATTTCCCTGCAACAGTAGACAAAAAACAAATATCAAAACTTTCCCGAAATATGCCAAAAAAACTGTTGTTGTATGCTGCTTTAAACCCTGCATATCAGTCCAAAAAAATAGTCTGCAACTTGTTGCTATCATGCAGAAAATCTGTCCAAAAAATCTATTGCACAATAGCTCCAAAACTTGCTACCAACTTGTCATAACAGTCCAGGAAAAACAGTCTAAATCTATCAAAACTTTCACAAAGATAGAAAAATAAAAACTGCATCAAAAGGAGATAAAATGAGGCACTGCATTTGTTCATGTTTTACAACCATTTTCCCCCCAAAAATTCATCCCTTTTTCTCTCTATAAAACTCAAACTTTGTTAACAGAAAAGAAAACGAACAAAAAAAGATATATACCAACCTTGTTCAACAAATACAGGGGGGGGGGATCCAAAACTTCTAAATCTCTCTCTTTATGAAAACTACAAAGATTCATAGCAAGATGTGAGAACTCACCAAAATCTTACCTTATCACCATGTTTCCCTGTCTCAGAACCGTTTCTTGTTGATGCTCCTTTTCTTCAAGCTCTTAATGCTCAGAGTTACAACAACACTCATAGTCGTGGGAAGAAAATCAAAGTTCAAAGCTTCACACCATCGATAATCATCTTCAAGCTGCCTGTAACAGAATACCAGTTCATCACAATTCACAGCTAAAATGCAATTTTAACAAAGACTGAAACAAAATGTTGAAACAACAACAACCGGAGTCAGAGAAATTATAAGAAGAATTTGTACCTAATGTAGATTTCCCTCTGGTATTCTTCTACGCATTCGTGAAGAGTTTGTTTCAACAATAACCGATACGATTCTCCGTCTCGTAGGTAAGCCTTAAACCTTCATCATTTCCATATTTGAATATGTAAACCCATTACTAGCATCATATTTAAAAGCTGAAATAGAACAAGAATCCAAACATTAAAATAAAAAGTGTTAGAAAATATTGCAGAAAACTTACTAAAGCTTTCCCTAAAGCTTAGCACATCTAAGGTGGCAGGAAATGTTTAATCGACATTGAAGCCAGGTTTTGAGTTTGGTTCGATTTTGGTCTTGTATTAGGAGATGAGTAAGAATTGCAGTGAGAGCGATTAGTATGAGACTATGAAGAAAGTAAGCACCGGTAAATGAAACAACAAAGGTGATGGGGTTTGATGGGATGGAAATCTGTAATGGAAATCTAATTAGAGCCATCTGGAATGGAAATCCATTTTTGTTGATAGAATTTCCTCAGGGACACTAATGACAACACACCAACCAAGTTCTCCATTTCCGATATGATAACACCCAATCCGCCACTGATTCCCCATAAACCCTTGCATCGCCATCCCTCAATCACAACCTTTACCATAAACAACCCTTACAGCATCCAACCTTGTTCCGCTAGCTACCCTTCATCTTTAACCTAAACAACTGCTTTCCTCCATCATTCCACTCGCCATCACCGTATCCAACCGGACTCCCTCACAACCAAACATACAACATCTCCATTCCTCGTATCACAGTATTTTTGTCGCGATTCCGAACCAACACAGATCTCCCTCTGTCCACACTTTCTTCGTCAAATTGCTCAAAATTTCATTCTTCCACTGTTTGTGATACCTGTAATATTGCATCTACAAATTCTTCCTCTAAAAGTCATTTATCAAAAAGAACAAGTTCAAATCCATCCTACAAACACAGACAACAAACCTCAAAATTCTAGTTACTTCATACCTCTACAAGTTTCGGAGAAAATATCTTCGCCGTAGGTAATTTTCCGCTTCCAATTTCACTTGTTCAAGATGTTGTTTTCCATTTGTTGTGTTGTTGTTGATTTTGTTATTCCGGGTCGTATCGTGAGAATGGTTGAGAGAACTGAGAGGAAAAGTGGTAGTGTTGTTTCTGTTTATTCAAGGCGAGAGAGGTGAAGCGTGAATCGAGAGAGAGTCAGGACGGGGTGGGTATGCGGCGGAGTAGGTCGTCGGCGATGCAAGTTAGTAAGAAGGGGATGATGTTTGAGGAGAGGGCGAGAACAGAGAGTATTGAGGCGGCGTTCAAAGAAAAGATGACAGAGTTGAAAGAGAGAGATGGTCGTGAGATTAAGAGATAAGCGTGGATTATATTTTCAAATCATGCTTTAAATTGAGATTTATTTAAATTAATGATTAAAAGAATTAATTGGAATTTATTATTGAATCAATTCCCAAAGACAGGCGGCGGTTGATACCATTAGTCCCTAGGTTTTTTTTCTTTGAAATTTTGTGACAGTAAGATTTAATTGGGCCTTATCATGTTTCCTCACTCCGGCCCATCTGTCCTTCTCCTTGTTTACTGTTTTACAGTCCCTTCAAATTTTATTGTTATTACTATTTTATTTTTATTATTACTATCTTGTTTTCACTTTTATTTTAACTATTGTTATTTTGATATTTAATTTTGTTAATACATTTTATTTGTTTTATCTAAATTTTTTATTAATTAGCTTTATTAGATAATTTCAATTAACTAAATTAATATTTGTGTGTCGGCCATTTAGTTGCTAAATTGTTTCTTTCCGACTATTTGATTTTACTTTGCCATTTATTGATGCTTATATTTTTGTTTTATTCCAAGGGAAATGTTTCAACTCAGTTGACTTCATGTCATCAAATACGTCTTCTACAATCGTGCGAATAGCCTCATTCATTTTTTGCTTGTTTACTATTTTTCCAAATTTAAGATAATTTTCCCAAAAGACTCCATTTTCAAACTCATACCTTTTAAGCCAAAACTTCGACATTAGGTTATCACATTTTCAAAATCCCTCCAACACCGATTTTTAGCCAAACGAACCATTCTAATCAAACAAACAATTTTAACCAAAAACAAATATTTCAAAAGGTTCCTGCGGAGTACCGCAGATGCATTGGGTGCTAATACCTTCCCATTGTATAACCAACCCCCGAACTCTCGACCTCTTTTAAAAACGCATTGTATTTTCATTACTTTTAAATATTAATTTACATTGCATACTTTAGGGTTTTATTTCGCTCTTTTCCCTTGTAGTTGTTTAGTTATTGGCTTGCATTTTTGGTAAAACCCAAGTGTGTATGTGTGAATGTCATGACTGATGTCATAACATTCTAGTTTAGTTGTACTGATTCATTAGGTACCTTTGCAGAAAAATATTGTCATTCAGGTACTGATGCTTATAAGTGTGTATCTGAGCATTTTGCAAAATGATCACATTTTCCTAAATCAGTAGACAGGTTTTCTCAGATGTCATAACAGATGTTAAGACATCCTGTTCTGAACTAACAGGTATGCAGTTTGGTTAATTCTGAGTTTTTTCAGGAAAATGACTCAGTCTTTCCAGAACAGAATCCTGCGTTTTCTTTGGGTTAACCTAGCTCAACCCTAACCTGGTTGATAAAGTCCTGTGACCTAGTCTTAAGGTCAAACGGAATTAACCCTAGCTTTTTGGGGAAACCCTAACTGAAGATGCAGCTGCTATATATTCAACAGAGCTGCTGTTTTGCAAGGAATCCCTTTTTGGTCAGAAGATCATTTGTAAACTGTATAGGTTTAATTATTGTACTCCAAGCAATTATCATTGTGATAAGTGACTTGGAATAGGTTTTTAATTGTAAGGGTTGTGTAGCACTCAAAGCATTGAAGCAAGAGTGTTTGAATGTTTCTTGACTAAAGCTGTGAAGCAGAGTCAAGTTAGTTGTGTGTATCACTCAAAGCTGTGAAGCAAGAGTGGTTGTGTTGCTTGATTAAAAAGCTGTGAAGCTTAATCAAGTGTATGTTTTTGAAGAGTGTCTTCATCAATTCATTAGTCAAATTGTTTTATGTATCACTACTGTGATTGAGGGGGAGTGAGTAGGAACTCAGGTTTAAGTTGTACTTAGATTGAAATTGCATTGGGTAGGTCTTAAGTGAAGGAGATAAACTGGTTGGTTTATTCCTGAATTAACATCTCTTATAGTGGATTTCCTCCCTGGCTTGGTAGCCCTCAGAGTAGGTGTTGTTGCACACTGAACTGGGTAAACAATTGACTGTGTTCTCTACTGTTTTTGTATTTACTATCTTATAGAAAGTCAGATACGGTGTCATAACATTAAACGTGACATTGAGTATCTGCAGCCAGAATTTCAATTGGCATCAGAGCAGGCACCCTGCCTGTATTACTGGGTGAGATCTAGGGATATCACTTTCTGGCACTATGGACAAAGAAGGAGTCTTTGGAAATAGACCACCCATTCTGGATGGAACTAATTATGACTACTGGAAACCTCGTATGATTGCCTTCTTAAAATCTCTGGACAAAAAGGCTTGGAGAGCTGTTGACAAAGGATGGATCCATCCCACCATAACTGAGAAAGATGGGACAATCAGTCTGAAGCCTGAGGAAGATTGGAGTAAAGAAGAAGATGAGTTAGCCCTGGGAAATTCCAAAGCTTTAAATGCCTTGTTCAATGGAATTGATAGAAACATTTTCAGACTAGTACATCAATATGAACTGGCCAAGGAAGTTTGGGACACTCTCAAAACTACTCATGAGGGCACTTCCAAAGTAAAAATGTCAAGGCTTCAGATGTTGACTACCAAGTTTGAGAATCTAAAAATGATGGAAGATGAAACCATTCATGAGTTTCACATGAACATCTTGGAGATTGCCAACACCTCAGGAGCACTGGGAGAAAAGATGTCAGAAGAAAAACTGGTGAGAAAGATTCTCAGATCCTTGCCTAAAAGATTTGCAATGAAGGTAACTGCCATAGAGGAAGCCCAGGACATCAGCAAGTTGAAAGTGGATGAACTTATTGGGTCTCTTCAGACTTTTGAGATGGGGATCACTGATAATGGTGACAAGAAGAACAAGAGCATAGCACTTGTGTCCAACACTGATGTTGAAGAAAATATTTCAGAAGCTATAGCCATGCTTGGAAGACAGTTCAACAAACTCATCAAAAGAATAGATCCAAAGTCAAGGTCTAATGTCAATAACATTCCCTCTGACATTGACAGTTCCAGCAGAAGACCAAGGTCAGAAGAGAAGGGAAATCAAGGCAGAGGAATTCAATGCCATGGTTGTGAAGGATATGGGCATATTTGAGCTGAATGCCCTACCTTTCTTAAGAAACAAAAGAAAGGAATGACTGTTACTTGGTCTGACTGTGATTCAGAAAGTAATTCTGAAGAAGAATTTGCCAAACTAGTTACTGCTTTAACTGGTGTTTGTACCTCTGAAAGTGACATCAGTGATGAAGAGGTGACTTTTGAAGAATTGGCTGATACTTACAAGAAATTGTGTATCAGAAGTACTGAAGTCTGTGTGCAGAATGAGAAACAAAACTCATCATAAAGCTGGAGGCTGAAAAAAGGGCAAACCTTGAAACTATAAGTCATCTAGAAGGAGAAGTTCAATTGCTGAACTCACAACTGAATCAAATGACCAAATCTGTCAAGATGCTGACAAATGGAACAGACAAATTGGAAGAGATCCTTCAGGTTGGACAAAATGTGTGAAATAAATCTGGACTAGGATTTATGGAAGCAAAGAAATCTGGTACATATAAGAAGATCAGGCCTGATAAGCAAATGTCAAAACAGATGTCTCAACACAACTCTCAACATCAGGAACAGAGACATATGAAGAAAAGGTACCAAAGATGGAGATGTCGTCATTGTGGGAGATATGGCCACATAAAGCCCTTCTGCTTCAGATTGCATGGATACCCTAATCAGAACTCAGGTGTCAAACCTAAGTCTAAAAAGGTACCACATGCTCCTGAATGGAAGAAAAAGGCTACTGCCCTGATAGCCCACACTTCCCTGAGGGTCTCTGCAAAGGAAGACTGGTACTTTGACAGTGGATGTTCCAGACACATGACTGGAATCAAGAACCTCCTCAATAATGTTAAGCCTCACACCACCAGTTTTGTGACCTTTGGAGATGGTGCTAAAGGTGAAATCAAAGGAGTTGGTGATTTGGACTGCCCTGGAGTTCCAAGTCTGAATGAAGTACTGCTGGTAAAAGGGATGACTGCTAATCTCATTAGTATCAGTCAATTGTGTGATCTAGGATTCAAGGTCAATTTCTCAAAATCTGAATGTCTTGTAATCAATGACAAACAAGAAATTGTAATGAAAGGAGTCAGATCTAAAGACAACTGTTACTTGTGGGAGCCTGAGAACACTAAATTCTCCTCTGTGTGTTCCATTGCAAAAGAAGAAAAAGAGGTGAAACTGTGGCACCAAAAACTTGGCCATCTTCATCTAAGAGGTATGAAGAGGATTATCTCCTTGGAGGCAGTCAGAGGGATTCCAAGACTGCAAATTGATGAAGAAAGAGTTTGTGGTGAATGTCAGGTTGGTAAGCAGACTAGGATGTCACATCCAAAGTCAAGACATCTGACCACCTCTAAGGTTCTAGAACTTCTTCATATGGATCTGATGGGACCAATGCAAGTAGAGAGTCTTGGTGGAAAAAGATATGCGGATGATTTTTCCAGATTCACCTGGATTAATTTCATTAGGGAAAAATCTGATGTATTTGAAGTTTTTAAAGAATTGTGCAAAAGAATTCAAAGAGAAAAGGAAGGGTGTATTGTCAGAATCAGAAGTGATCATGGCAAGGAATTTGAAAACAGCAAGTTTGATGATTTCTGTTCTTCAGAAGGAATTAGTCATGAATTTTCTTCTCCTATAACACCTCAGCAAAATGGAGTTGTGGAAAGAAAAAACAGGACCATACAGGAATCTGCCAGAGCAATGTTACATGCCAAAAGACTTCCTATGTATTTTTGGGCTGAAGCTATGAATACAGCCTGCTATGTTCATAACAGGGTCACCTTGAGAAAGGGAACCTCATCCACCATATATGAACTCTGGAAAGGAAGAAAACCAATTGTGAAGTACTTCCATGTGTTTGGCAGCAAATGCTATATTCTGGCTGATCGTGAACAAAGAATAAAACTGGACCCTAAAAGTGATGAAGGCATATTTCTAGGATACTCCTCAAACAGCAGAGCTTATAGAGTATTCAATTCCAGAACCAAAGCCATGATGGAATCAATAAATGTTATAATTGATGACTATCATGAAGAAATAGATGTTCCTTGTACTGTTGAGACATTCTTTGAGACTTCAACCCAACAAAATGATCTACCCAACTCCACCACAACAGAATCTGAATCAAAGGAAGCTAGCAAGATCCCTTCCATCAGAATTCAGAAGGATCATCCAAAAGAGCTCATCATAGGAGATCCCAACAGTGGAGTCATCACAAGATCTAGAGAAATCATCTCAAACTCTTGTTTTGTGTCCAAAATGGAACCAAGAAATGTCAAGGAAGCTTTAACTGATGAATACTGGATTGGTGCAATGCAAGATGAACTGAACCAATTCAAGCAACATGAAGTTTGGGAACTGGTTCCTAGACCTGAAGGAACTAACATCATTGGGACAAAATGGATATTCAAGAACAAGTCAGATGCTGAAGGAGTTGTCACCAGAAATAAGGCAATACTTGTTGCTCAAGGATACACCCAGGTTGAAGGGGTTGATTTTGATGAAACCTTTGCACCTGTAGCCAGGCTGGAATCAATCAGACTCCTATTGTCAATTGCTTGTCTTCTGAAGTTCAAGTTATTTCAGATGGATGTGAAAAGTGCCTTTCTAAATGGGTACTTAAATGAGGAAGCTTATGTGGAACAACCTAAAGGCTTTGTGGATCCAACCCACCCTGATCATGTCTACAAATTGAGAAAAGCTCTATATGGCCTGAAACAAGCTCCTAGAGCATGGTATGACAGGTTAACAAAGTTTCTCTCAGACAAAGGCTACAGAAAAGGAGGCTTGGACAAAACTCTCTTTGTCAAAACTGAAGGAGGGAAGTTGATGGTTGCCCAAATATATGTTGATGACATAGTGTTTGGAGGAATGTCAGAACATATGGTTAAACACTTTGCTGACCAGATGCAGGCTGAATTCGAAATGAGTCTCATGGGAGAACTAACTTATTTTCTTGGACTGCAAGTCTCACAGATGGAGGACTCAATCTTCTTATCTCAAAGCAAGTATGCTAAGAACATTGTAAAGAAGTTTGGTATGGAGAATGCAAGTCACAAAAGGACTCCTGCTCCTACTCATCTAAAGCTTTCCAAAGATTCAAGTGGGGTTAAGGTGGATCAAAGTCTGTACAGAAGCATGATAGGAAGCTTGTTGTACTTAACTGCCAGCAGACCTGATATTGCCTTTGCAGTTGGAGTTTGTGCAAGATACCAAGCTGATCCCAAAGTCAGTCATATCAATCAAGTGAAGAGAATTTTGAAGTATGTAAGTGGAACTTACAACTATGGGTTGATGTATTCTCATGGCTGTGAACCAGCTCTGACTGGCTACTGTGATGCTGATTGGGCTGGTAGTGCTGATGATAGAAAAAGCACCTCTGGAGGATGTTTCTTCTTGGGAAATAATTTGGTTTCCTGGTTCAGCAAGAAACATAATTGTGTGTCTCTTTCTACTGCAGAAGCTGAATACATTGCAGCTGGTAGTAGCTGCTCTCAAATGATCTGGATGAAACAGATGCTTACTGAGTATAATGTCACACAAGATGTTATGACATTGTACTGTGACAATCTGAGTACAATCAACATTTCCAAGAATCCCATTCAGCATAGTAGGACCAAACATATTGACATACGACATCACTTTATCAGATACCTTGTAGAAGAGAAGACAATCAAATTGGAACATGTTGCCACTGAGCTACAGCTGGCTGACATTTTTACCAAGGCTCTTGATGCAAATCAATTTGAAAACTTGAGGGGTAAGTTGGGTATTTGCCAACATGAGGATCTGTAGCAATTAATTTTGCTTAAAACAAGGGT
The DNA here is from genome assembly GCA_948472305.1 of Vicia faba. NCBI lineage: Eukaryota > Viridiplantae > Streptophyta > Magnoliopsida > Fabales > Fabaceae > Vicia > Vicia faba. The sequence goes on along the minus strand of OX451739.1, from coordinate 1,372,817,445 downwards.
TAAAGGAGTTATGCTTGTTCCGATTGGGTTAAAATTATATTTTCCCATTTCCTTCAATTCTTTTAAGAAGTTGAATAGACACTCCTTTTCTTCCTTCCCCTCTCGTCTCCTCATCATAACCCAGTCTCTCAATCAGAATTTTCTCTTCAGTTGCTGTTGGTCCTCTAAGACTGTCAAAATGTCTCAAACACCATCATCATCCAATACGACTATTTCAACCTCTTCCTCTGATCAAGATTCTAGGACAATCTCTTCTTGTCTGGACTCTGAAGTCCTGGAGATCTCTTCTCGTAGAAAAGTGGGAACTAACCCCACCAAGGTCAAAGAGTTGAGAACAAGACATGCAGGAAAGTCCCAAGCTTCTGCCTCTGGTAATCCATCTCATCCTTCTTCTTCAATTCCCCCTGAAATTGCAAATAGGGAAGGGTCAGCCTATGTTAGTCAGGCAATAGCTAAAATTGTTTCAAGAATTCTGAACGAGAACCACTCAGTTCCTGGCATTTCTGTTCCTTTGAATCAAGAAAATTCAAATGCTGAAACAAATCCAGATGTCTCTAAGGATGTTGAGACATCAGACAAAGAGAAGAATGCTGACATTGCTCACAAGAAAAGGAAGAAGCCCGAATCCTCTGAGTCTGATGACAGTGCTTAAAGGTTGGTTGCTGTTTGGTGGTGTTGCTGATTGGTGGTGGTGATACCTGGTGGAGTTTGGAAGTGTGTTCAATTTTTTTTCTCTGCTGCTGCTCTTATTATTTTTGGATAACTGTATAATCTTTATGAACATGTATCTTTGGCCCATTTGTGGCTAAAGAGGGGGAGAATATTTTGGTACTTACTTAATTAGTACCTGTTAGTACCTGCTTAATTAGACATTCTATTTTTCTGCAGTCACTTATTTCTGCTGCTATCTATCTCTGATTACTTAGGGTCTTTAGCCAAAAATCTGCCAAAGGGGGAGTTTGTAGTTGTTTAGTTATTGGCTTGCATTTTTGGTAAAACCCAAGTGTGTATGTGTGAATGTCATGACTGATGTCATAACATTCTAGTTTAGTTGTACTGATTCATTAGGTACCTTTGCAGAAAAATATTGTCATTCAGGTACTGATGCTTATAAGTGTGTATCTGAGCATTTTGCAAAATGATCACATTTTCCTAAATCAGTAGACAGGTTTTCTCAGATGTCATAACAGATGTTAAGACATCCTGTTCTGAACTAACAGGTATGCAGTTTGGTTAATTCTGAGTTTTTTCAGGAAAATGACTCAGTCTTTCCAGAACAGAATCCTGCGTTTTCTTTGGGTTAACCTAGCTCAACCCTAACCTGGTTGATAAAGTCCTGTGACCTAGTCTTAAGGTCAAACGGAATTAACCCTAGCTTTTTGGGGAAACCCTAACTGAAGATGCAGCTGCTATATATTCAACAGAGCTGCTGTTTTGCAAGGAATCCCTTTTTGGTCAGAAGATCATTTGTAAACTGTATAGGTTTAATTATTGTACTCCAAGCAATTATCATTGTGATAAGTGACTTGGAATAGGTTTTTAATTGTAAGGGTTGTGTAGCACTCAAAGCATTGAAGCAAGAGTGTTTGAATGTTTCTTGACTAAAGCTGTGAAGCAGAGTCAAGTTAGTTGTGTGTATCACTCAAAGCTGTGAAGCAAGAGTGGTTGTGTTGCTTGATTAAAAAGCTGTGAAGCTTAATCAAGTGTATGTTTTTGAAGAGTGTCTTCATCAATTCATTAGTCAAATTGTTTTATGTATCACTGCTGTGATTGAGGGGGAGTGAGTAGGAACTCAGGTTTAAGTTGTACTTAGATTGAAATTGCATTGGGTAGGTCTTAAGTGAAGGAGATAAACTGGTTGGTTTATTCCTGAATTAACATCTCTTATAGTGGATTTCCTCCCTGGCTTGGTAGCCCCCAGAGTAGGTGTTGTTGCACACTGAACTGGGTAAACAATTGACTGTGTTCTCTACTGTTTTTGTATTTACTGTCTTATAGAAAGTCAGATACGGTGTCATAACATTAAACGTGACATTGAGTATCTGCAGCCAGAATTTCATCCCTTTTCCCTTGGAAATAATAAAGCGCGGTGGCGACTCTTGCTTTTGCGAGTCAAGTTAATTAATAGCTTGATCTCCGATTTTCACCGCTACAGGTACCACTGGTATTGATTTATCATGCGTGCATAGGATTTTGGAGGATCACAGGGCTATACCTATACCTAGATAACTGTAGGTAAAAGTCAGAACTTTTACCAATGGAGAGAGGAAGAAGAAGGGTGGCGTGGCACTCCCTGATTCGCCTATTCAAAATTCGCTTGTTTTGTAATTATTATTTTGTTTTTCCCTTATAATCATTATTTGTTGTTCCATATACACAAAAGCAGGCTAGCTCAGATTATCATCAGGCGTTTGGAAAAGCCAAAGGGCTTGGGTTCGATCCCTAGGTCCCCATATTTGTCAATATTATTTTGCATTATATAATCAGGTACATAGGCGCCCCATAAATCCACCATGCACTACTAACTTTCAGCCATCAGATTCCCAACATGTCTAGATCCCACGCCTTATTCATGAAGGTCCATCACACGCCCAAGTCAAGCTTGCAGCACAGGATCTGAAAAGTCAAAATGGACCAAGGATTATTGGGCCCAGAAATTGCTATTGGCACCTCCATTGCTAATAACACCAGGCCCCGTTTCTTTATTTTCTTATATTTATTTGATTTGTTTATTTTGTTTATTTTATTTTCTAAACACAAAATTAATTCTTTTTTTTTTACAAAAATCATAAAATCAATTTCACCAATTTAGATTTAGGTTTTATTTTTTATCAAATTTAATTTAATAACTAGTTAAATTTAATTTTAGGGTAATTCTAACCTTTTTGTAAATAATTTAAAATAAATTAGAAAATTAGGGTTTGTTTGATTTAATTTTTATTCCTTTTCTTAAAATAACAAAATACAAAAATAGGTCAAATTAATTATTTTTCTTAATTTAAATCAATTAGTAATTAGGTTTGTATTTATTCAATTAAAACCTTATTTCCTCAAAAAAAACCAAAAAAACAACAAAAATGTGATTTTTCTTTCAATTAGGTTTAGGCGGGGTCAAAACCCTAATTTTCTCATTTACGATTCATCGCGCGCGTTTATTATTTTTACGATATTAATGTAACTGCTCATGGTATGTAATAGTTTAATTAGGATTTTTCTTTTATTTATCGTTTTACGGGTTTTTGGCTATGTAATTAATCCCCCTCCCCGAAGCCTTGTAATAGAGTCATTTTATTTCTCGCATTTTAATTTTCGAAAATATTAACTGTTAGATGTATGATAATAGGATTGCATGACAAGACTGTATGTTAATTTTAAAATGGTTAGCAAACCCTAAATGTACAAAGATAATAAATTGAAATCAAATCACTCGCACATGCGCACTCCTAGGGTATACTCTCACTTCGGTTGCCTTCGGTAAACGATCATTAAGTATAGGATGTTTTAGTGGTCGCCCTGCTGTCTAAACAAAGATCAAACGCCCCGTTCGGAAATGTTGCCTCGGAATTGCTTTAGTGATCGTACGTCCCTTTCACATTGACCCTTACAAACTCCAACGACGGTGCTACCTACTCATTAATAGTGGGATAGCGCTGTCTAAAGAAAACAAGAACAAAAACATTCTTTTTTCGAGTAGGTAGATGCTAGTAGGTACTTGCTCAAAATAATCTTTTCCACACTTACACTCTTTTCAAACAAAGTTTTTAAAAAACACTTCGTAACACTCTTGAAGACAGAAGCAAGGGTTAAAACGAAGTAAAACCAAAACTTTTCAAAACACACAAACACGAAAGCAATTTTCAAAATGATGAGCAAGTACCTAAGAGCCCATAGAAAACTACGGATAGAAAGGGTGCTAATAACTTCCCTTTCTATAATCTACCCCCTGTACTCAAAATCTCAAAAAAGGAATTTTTCTGTGCTTTTGTCCTTTCCAGTTGGATAAAATAAAAGTCGGTGGCGACTCTTGCTTACCGCGACATTTTGCGAACACAAACGTAAAACGCAAACCAGCATTTTCCTAAAACAGTTTGGTTCTGCCACCGTATCACACAAAGATCACCAAAACTCCGCACAAGAAGGCCTCCTTGAAAGATGCTAAGGCTGCTATTGAAGAAGGTGGTAGTACAATTTGGGGTCAGCTACCTGATATCCCTTTTAAATCTAACAAGTTTAGTCTGGGCTTTACTGCAGAAGGTCAGAGAGTTGTTCGTCGAGCTCGTGCTGGGAGACCTTCGTTCTGTATCAGCAATAACAGGGTCAACACTATAAAGGATACATATAATGATTACGACTATAACAGTTTTTGGAATGGATATTCTTCACTTTTGGTGATGGACTGGATAACTAGAAGGCAAAAGACATCTTTCCCATCTCCTTTAGTCAGGAATAATAGTCATATTCCTGTCTTATTGTTTTCAAAAGTTTTTAGCTATGTAATAAAAAATGACTTTAAACCTTGTGTCTTACCCGGGGCACAATGGTTCATTTGTTAAAGAGTCAATAATTCATAAAAACATTGGACGTTTTGCATGCAATTTTTTTAATCTTTGTCTTCCTTTTATCTTACTGCATTTTCAAAATAGATATGTCTTCTTACACACACCCACACACTACATTGCAGATCCTTATCCACTCTGGATCTCGTTGATAACGATTCTACTATTGCCGCATATGACTTCATTAACAGACAAACATTTCATAACATTTCATATTCATACATCATTTGCGAACAACATAGCATACGCATACAAAATGCATATAACACAATCTCATTTATTTTTAGAACATCATTACACAATGCATTCCATACATCATGAAGTTGCATATAGCTAACTCTTTATCTTTTCAGGAAAAGATCAGTAAATAGACAAACATCATTATCTACTTATATGACTCGACAGTCTTATCAAAGGCTACATCTGACAAAGGGCTAGTACGACAATTTCCTCAGAAGGTCATTCTCAAACAAATACCCTCTGGCTCGGATTAAATCGACCAAAGATTTATTCTGATACTTTTTCCAGTGAAAGATGAGTAGAAACCTCTTTTGGATTAGTTTAAATCAACCAAAAAATTTATTTTGATACTTCTTCCAGTCAAAGTCGGGCATAAACATCCTCTGGCTCAAATTAAATCGACCAAAGATTTATTCGGATACTTCTCCTAGCGTACCTTTTTTCTGGATCAGATTAAATCGACCAAAGATTTATTATGATACTTCTTCCAGTTAAAAACAAAACAAAATTTTCTGGCTCAGTTTAAATCAAGCGTGGATTTATTCTGATACTTCTTCTAGTTAAAGTCAAGCATACGCATATGTTGGCTCAACTTAGATCGAGCGTAGATCTATTATGATACTTCTTCCAGTTGAAGACATTTTCTGGCTCAGATTAAATCGCCTATAGATTATATTCTGATACTTCTTCTAGTTAAAGTTGAACATATACATCTCCTGGCTCAGATAAAACCAACCATAGATCTATTCTGATACTTCTCCTAGTTGAAATCAGTCGTAAAAATCTTCTGGTTCAGTTTAAATCAAGCGTGTATTTATTCTGATACTTCTTCCAGCGGACCTTTTTCTAACCCAGATTAAATCAACCAAAGATTTACTCTGATACTTCTTCCAGTTGAAGACAAAGAGACCTTTACTGGCTCAAATTAAATCGACTAAAGATTTATTCTGATACTTCTTCTAGTCGAAGTAGGATATAAACATCTTCTGGCTCAGATTAAATCGACCAAAGATTTATTCTGATACTTCTTCCAGTTGTAGACAAGCATAGACATCTTCTGGCTCAGATTAAATCGACAAAATATTTATTATGATACTTCTTCCAGTTGAAGTCAACAATTAATTTGGATGGCATCTATAACCCCATCTCCGAAGGATCTCCTCCACCTCTCCAAATGGCATCTATAAGCTCATTCCCAGTACAACCAACCAACAACGTTACTTCTTGCACAGGCGAGTGCAAATTTCTGGGCACTTAAGTGTTCAATCATCTTCTACCTTCAAGTTACGAATGGCAGACATGCCAATCTAACTCTTCAAGTTTAAGAAGATTGAACAGAGACAACTGTTGTACCCCAAAATTTCCCTCCCACATTCTCAATACATGCTTTCAAAGGTTCTCAAATACTCAAGAATCTCAAGGGATGACCAGTTAAATGCTCCTCCTGAGCCAAAGGTCTACAACTAGGGTTTTGAGTTTGTCAGGAAAATTTGGGTTGCAAAGGTCTCAAATGATTTTCATGGTTCATCATAGGTCCTCAACAAGGTTCATGTCAAGTTTCAAGTCCTACATCACAAGTTTTCCCAGTCAATGGCTCAGATGATTGAAATCAACTGTATGGGGTAAAAATTCAACTATGGTCAACATACAGTCAAATTTCAAGTTTTTTTTTGTCAACATCAATATTTTGAAGTGATGTTCATCATTTGATCAAGGTTTGATCATGGTTCCTCAAGGAAAGCCCTCAAATCATCAAAAGTCAAGAATTATCAAATTAGGCTTTCCTTAGGAGAAGTCAACTGAACTTTGACCAAGCATAACTTTCACATGCTTCATCAACTTTCCCCAACCAAAGCCTATTTTGAAGAAAATTCAATTCTCTACAATTTTTTTTATGCTCAAGTCCAAAAAAATGATTCATTTGAAAGATATGAGCTAATACATTATAGGTCATTTTCAAAAGTCAACAAAAGACACTCTTTGTCAAGGCAACTTACATCAATATAATATCTCCAAATGAAAAAATGATCAAAAGAGAAATTGTATAGGACATCTTGATCTTTTCAAAAAGTCAAAGATCACCTTCAAAAGATGAAAATTGAGCAAGTTATGAGTTTCACAAGTTGGTAAATTTTGAGGAAATTCAAGAAATACAAAATGAGCAAACTTGGGATTTTAAACTAGTAGGCCTAACTTTTGATGTTCAAACATGCTCATAAGATATTAGAGGGCGTCTAAAAAGAATTCACACATTTTATGATTTTTTATTCATTTAAAAATAAATAAAATCAAATAAAAATGAAAACAATGTGTAAGGACTTGGGCCTTTTGATTTCCTACCTTTACAGGCCCATTAGAAACTCATGCAAGCCTGTCAATATGCCAAATTCGTGGAAAGGTGAAAATGGAAAGAAATATTGCAAGTTTGGAAATATTTTAAAGTGTTTGATATTGTTTCATTAGAGCCTTCATGGTTTGAATCATTTCCATGTTTAGAAGGCCATTTCATCCTTCTATATATAATGCAAGCCAATGCAGCTCAAGGACACGAAAAATACTGCATACAAGCTCTCCAAAAATTCTCCAAAATTCAAAGAAGTTGTGAAAATTATATCTCACATTCCAGCGAGTTTCAATCCAAACTAAGGCCCGAAACCACTTCATGGACGTTCATAAGGTAAGTAAGGGTAGGTTTCAACGATTCCCCAAGCCTGAATCGTATCATCTATCATCTTCGTTAGCATTTTTTTCATCATTCATATTTTTCAATCTCATGTGTTGTTGTCTGTTTCTAACCATATAGACTTTCATATATTATTATTTAGAACATATTTGGATCAAGGGCATGGAGCTTTAACGTAAGAATTGCGTTTTTCCATCGTTAGGGCAAAACACTTATGTATCTTCATATCTCTATTTCCAGACCACTTCAGACAAAACGGGCATCACCATTGAATTTGCAGCATGCCATTTAGGGGGGTTAGGATTAACTTGGGGCTTTGATTCTCTTTGTTATACAGGTTTTAAAATTAAGGGCCATCGGAGAAGAAGGAGTTGACCACCATGAAGGGTAGTCTGACTCGCCTGAGACATGCATGGAAGGTAGTAGTGCAATGATTGGTTGACTCAAACAACCATGGCCCGCTCAAGCGCATGTGTTTTGCTGATGTGGAAAAAATGTTTGTTTTGTGTTATATTTGTTTTTGCTTGTTTCACTACCAGATGGACACGCCGCCCCAGTGGCAACACACATGCACTTAAGTCTCATATGCACCTGGTCCTGGGTTCGAGACAGGCGCGAGATATTTTATTTTTCTTAATTTCCATTCACATATCCGGTACAAACACATCCAAGGAAGGCATGGTGTGTATCCTCAATCAATACTACCAGATCATCACACTCCATATCCAACACTCCAAAATCATCATGACCTCGATGCGCCTCCAGGAGTCAACTACAGGGAACCCGACACAGGCTTCTAAGCTTGTTGTCTTTGGGTCTAACATTTTAAAATCCACACCCCCAATTTATTTGCAATGCTGGCCCATTTGTGATTTTCCCTTTGTTTTATCATATATTTTTTTGTTTTAGTTTATTCTAAAAATCAGAAATAATAATCATAAAATCAAAAAGATTAGACTTAGGTTTTGAATAATTAATTTAATTTTCATAATTAAAATTTGATTTAATTTTATTGCAATTTAGTTCTGTTTTTGTTAATTAAACTAGAATTAGGATTAATTACTTCAAACATTTTTTCTAAATAAAAACACCAAAAAATATTTTCTTCTAAACACTTAGATTTTTTTAGGTTTTAAATTATTTCCCTTTTCAATCACCGCACACTTATCTATTTTTCGCATTATTCTGAATTATTGTAACTATACAGAGCGATGTAATAGTTTTACAATTAGGGCTCTTTTACATTTTCCCCATTTATGGTTTGTATTTCCCCATCTCCGAAGCTCTGTAATAGCGTAGATTCAATTTCTGCATTTTTACTTCCTGCACTGCTGTATGAATACTTTTATATATTTAAATGTTAGCTTAATAGGATTGCATGGTAAGACTTAAAATCAAACGTTAGAAAACCTAACATGCAAGATAAAAATAACTGAAACATAACACACTTCGCACACGCACACCTCTAAGGTACCCCTACTTGTTTCCTTCGGAAATAACAGTCACATCTCTCGAACGTGGGATGTTTTAGCAAACACCCTTTGGTTAAAAGATCATAGTCCCTCGATGACCATTCGATGTTTCCTCGGTGAATGATCTTAGTACCTTAGGGTAATTGCTAAAGTGTCTTACGAGTTGCCTCTGTGACTGTACGATGACCCGCGTTTGTCCCTTAAAACATTTAATGATAGGGCTACCTACTAACTAATGGTGGGATAGTACTATCTAAAGGAAAAGAGGAAAAGAACAAAGATTGTTTGAGTAGGTAGATAGCTTGTAGTTGCTTGCTCACAAAATAAAACAAATTTAACATACACTCTATTTTCTAAAATATTTTCAAAGACAAAACACTTTGTATGCATTCTCAACGATACAAGAATCATTACAAAGTTTGTCGTACTAACGCATCTTTTCAAAATATCTTTAAAATACACTTACACAAAAAGCATTTTCAAAGTGAGCTAGAAACTAAGGACTCGTAGATAACTACGGATGAAAAGGGTGCTAACACCTTCTCTTTTCATAACTTACCCCCCTTACTCAGAAAAATTCTCGAAAGGTCTTTCCTGTTCTTTTCACCCTTTCCTTTATTGGATAAAATAAAATTCGGTGGCGACTCTTGCTAACCGCAACAGTTGTGATAAAATGCAAAAACCAGTAAAGTCAGTTCTCCCACCGTATTACAGTTGTCATTTCATAAACATATCTTCATTTAATAAAGCATTGGACGTTTTTCATTCAAATTTTGTTCTCTTTGCCTTTCTTTTTTTTATCACTTTCAAATAGCCATGTGTTCTTACACCCACCCACATAATAAATTAGAGATCCATATCCACTCTAGATCATGTTGATAACAATTCCAAGCCTGGATTTCGACCAGATAACAGCCAACTTTCGATTCTCTCCAGTCAGGAATAACTCCCCAGTAGAGCAATGAACAACCAAAATCCTGAACTTTATTCCTCCAAGCAGAAATCAACACCCCCACAGAGTTTCCTCATGCAAAGAGCCATAGTCAATATTCCCTGGCGGATTTCTCCTCAAATAATAAAACAGGAATTCCTAGCGGAAACATTCTAAACAAAGTTGAAGATACACCTACTCTGCAACAACAGTTCGGGATTCAGCCTCCAAGGCTCCCCAACATGTTGTCAAGGATTTATTTTCCTAGACAAAGACACACTGCAATAAATGCATCACATTCATAAACCATAACACATACATGATAAATGCATACATCATAATCTCCTTTATTTTGAAAACATCATTACGTCATGCATACATATGCATGCAACTAATCCTCTTCCTTACAGAAAAAATCAACAGGCAAATGAAGACCTCTTCTTGTTAGATTTATCTCTTCCATTTAAAAACAGGCAAAAGACATCTACCACTTCGGTATAAATCAACCAGAAGATTTATCCTGATACCTTCCCCAGTCAGTCTAAATGGCATCTTTAAGCCCATTCCCTACACATTCAACTGACACATCATCAAATTGCAAATTTCTGGGCACTTTAGTGTTCAATCATCTTCCACCTTCAAGTCATGAATGGCGGGCTCGCCAATCTAACTCTTTAGGTTTAAGAAGATTTAACAGGGGCAGCTGTTGTACCCCAAAATTTTCCCTCTCATTTCTCAAGAATTTTCTCACAAGATCTTCCATGACTCAAGTTTGCAGCACTGATACATCAATTTAGGTTTGGAATTGGCACAAGGGCAAAATGGTCAAAATGCACACTGAAAAGTCAAACTTTGACTTTTTGATCAAAATCAAGTTTCAAGAATCACATTTCATCAAGACATGTTAGAGTATGAAGTTGGTTCATCAAGAAAATCAAAAGTTAAAATTACTTTGGAAAAGTCAAAGTTCTAAACGCTTAGAAATTTTTCTAAGTGTTAAGAAAATATGATAAGTTCAGAACTTTTGGCCAGATTTTCATCATAATGCAAGATGATTCAGGAAGAACTTTTGACACAGAAGTTGTAGATCTCAATGAGATCTAAAACATTACAGAACAGAACTCCTCCTAGAAATGTTGGGATTTCAAGTTATAACTCCTTTAAGACACGTCCATGAAACTAAAACACTTAGTAAATTGTGAGCATTTCCAAGTCAAAATTAGATTAGAACTTCTGGGCCAGTTTTCATGTAGGTACAATCAGAGTTTGCAAAAATGATTCAAATAGGGGTTACAAAGCATGTTACAAGATTTCTGAAAAGTCTGAGAACTCCTTTAGATCATGCTGGAGCAAGGAGAATCAAAGATCAGAAGTTGGACATTTGTTCTTAATCTAAGTTACGTTTATGCTGAACTTCTCATCCAGTTTCAAGCTATGTTGCATATCTCATGTTGCAGGCCTTCTTGCTTGTTAAATTTCATTATAATTTAATTCTTACACCAGCTTTTGAGTCTTTATCCCAGTGTTTAAGCCTTTATCCAAAAGATCTTCCCACGTGTGGCATAAAAGTACCACTGTTGTCCTTGAAAAGCAAACTTTTGTACAAAGTTCATTTTGAGCCCATACTTTACTTTGTTTCTGAGTGTACTTCCCCACAAATCATGCCTATAAACTCAGATTAGGCATGTTTAAAGATGCTAACCATCCTACCTTGCCTTGAAACCATACTTGTCTAAACTTGCTTCAAAAGCAAGTCAACAATCCATAACACATGATGGTTGTACTCCTGACTTCTCCAAGCTTCTAAATCCTTTACCTAGAAATTAAACTTCATTTGCAAACTTTTGGAAGATTGAAAAAAGCCCTGAAACCTTGCTGAAAATTCCCAAAAACCTGAAACTGCAACACAAACACAAAACCTACTAGTTTTTGATTTTTGCATCCAAACTCTAATTTTTCTTGTGCGTTTCTTGACCAAATCATCCATACAGTTTCTGGTATACACATAGAAGCCTTCCCAACTCCTGTTTTTAAACTGTAATACACTCTTCACCACTCTCCATTTCAAAAATCAGAACTTTGCATCTTGACAGCTCCAGAGCATTCCAACCATCCATAACTCAAGTTAAGGGTTGCTTTAGCTTTCTGAGAACTTGAGGAAGCTGACCAGAACATCACAGCAATCTGAATCGGGCTCTAACTCACAGAACAATTTCCAACTGCAAGGTAAGTTTCTTCTGATTTTCATCTCATTACTTAGGCATTGTTAGACTTGTAATTTCAAAGATACAATATAGATATCATGGCTCTGAATCTGTACATATTTATAGACTCCATTTATATGGAATAAGTGGAGAGAATTTCATATCAGTACTTATTGAGAAAATTAGGGTTCAGAATTAGGATTAGCAAAATTCATGCTTGCTTCTGGTTTACAGTTTTGATGCTTTTTATTTCTGAAACCATGACGAAACTTTCCACAACTTCTATGTTTGCATTTTCCATTTTTGTTGAGAAATGACTAAGTTGCAGATACTCTGGCTTGCGCAAAGAAGAAGATGAAATTCATCACCAGAAGTTACTTTCTAATATATGTTTATGTTTTTGCCTATCATACCGGATGTATAGCCACCCCAGTGGTAGAGAGCACGCACATAAGGCATTAGTGTTAAGGGTTCGGGGTTCTAGCCCCAGAAGTATCTTTTTATGTTTATTTCTTAACATTTTTACCCCATTATTTGTTAAATAATAATCCTGGACCAGAACTTCTAGATACCCCCCCCCCCCCCCCCCCCCATTTGTTTGTCAAAACAGTACTCCTGGACCAGAACTCCTAGATAAACCTCCCCATTTGTTTGTCAAAACAGTACTCCTGGACCATAACTTCTAGATATTCTTATCCAACAACATCGTCACCTCACTTACCCATTAACAGAACTTCTAGCCTTCCAGTAACACTAGAACTTCTAGGTTTCTAGCTTCATCAGAACTTCTAGGCTCTCTCAGCAGTCAGAACTTCTAGGCTCTCTCAACAATCAGAACTTCTAGGCTTTCCTTTGTTTCGAGCAACCCTTGAACTTTAGCGCGTCTGGATCCAGAACTTCTGGCATTCCCCATTTCTATTAACATTTTCTTTCTAATTTGCAGTGCGCCTGAGTCAGAACTTCTGCTCTCTCTTATTTCTATTCTTTCGGCAACGCGCTGACTCTAATTCTTATTCTCTTATTATTTTTTATCATCACTTTTATTTTCATTAATCAAAAACACCAAAAAATACTTTATATTCATATATTTTGCTAAAAACATTTCCTTAAGCAAATTTATTTCTTCTCTTAATAAAAACAAAACAAATCTATTTTATATTTCAATTCTTGTACATTATTTCAATATGGTTGTAATAGATAATTAGGACTTTAATTTCTTGCAACCCCCATTTGTAAATTTGTACACCCCATCCCCAAATGATTGTAATAGCGTAGGATAATTAGTTTCTGCAACTTATCGCTTTCATATAAATGCTAGTAATTATGGTTTGTATGGAAAGATAAAATCAATACTTAGAAAACCCTAATTCAAAATAAATCAAGCATGAAATACAAACACTTGCACACTTGCACCTCTAGGGTTAACTCCACTAGTTGCCTTATGAAAAATGGTCATGTTATGCATGTGAGGCGTCTTAGCAAAAACAATCAAAAAATACAAGATCATAGTCCCTCGATTACGCTTCTAATGTTGCCTTACAAATGATCTTAGTCCCTCAAGAGAAATGCTAAGATATCTCACAACATTACTATCATGACTATACGATGACCCACGTTCTCCCCTTTACATCCAAAGATAAGGCTTCTTACCAATCAATGGTAAGATAGCAACATCTAAAGGAGGAGTAAAAGAACAAAGACTTTTGAGTAGGTAGAAACGTTCTTAGTTGCTTTCTCATCTTCAAACACAAACACTTTTTTAAATGCACCAACACTTTCCATGAAATATTTTCAAAAGTCCAACACTTTGTATACATTCTTATAGAGACGAGAATCATTACAAAGTTAGACTAAATCAAAGGCACTTTTTCAAAATACTTTCAAAACCCATCCCAAAGCACACTTTCAAACAAAAGCAATGATCTAGCAAGCAACTAAGAGCCCATAGATAACTATGTATGAAAAGGGTGCTAACACCTTCCCTTTTCGTAATATACCCCCCGAACTCAAAATAATCTCAAAGGTCTTTCCTATTATTTTCACCTTTCCTTTATTAGATAAAAGAAAATTCGGTGGCGACTCTTGCTATCCGCAACAATTGCGATAAAATGCAAAACACCTAAGTCAGTTCTCCCACTATATTACAGAACTGGCGACTCTACTGGGGAAAACTTAAAAGTGGGGTTAACTTAGGGCTAGATAACCTTTACTTGCTTTTCTTTGTTTGACTTGTTTGCTTTATATTATGGTTCTTTGTTTGGGCTTGTTTCGATCCTCTACCTGGATCTGGGGCACCTTTTAGGTAAGTAGCAATAAGTTATGGAAGATGTGCGGGGTATACCGACATGGTCTAAGAAATAGCTACGTTAGTGTGACACATTTGTTGGTACCGGTAGCCCTTGAGTAGTCAAGGAGAATACGGGGCCTCTGTGTCGTGTCATAAAGCACTAACTGACTTTAGAACCTTTACTTGAATAACTTGGTCTTTAGGAAGTAGTGAGGTAGCCGGCTTTGGTGTAATCCGAAGTTGGTTGATACTCGATGCTATGCTTATTGAGATTGGACTTTCGGGATATTTCGGTTGCCAATAAAGAGGCTTACACTGAAACAATGCCCAATGAAGAAAGATCATTGATATTGAGATCCCCTAGAACCCGATTACTTTCTAGGACAGGTTGAACCAACTAAACTTCAAGAGGGTACTTACCTATGAACCTCATACAAGCCTAAACCTAAGGACTTGTTTGCTTTGTGTGTATATGCTTACTTGTACATAACATCATAACATCATACCATTGCATTTGCACTAACCATTTCAAGGACTTTTTGGGATTTATCTTTGTTCTGTTTTGTAGGACATGGCTTCCACCCGCAGGAATACTATCCAAGTAAACCTCATAAGAATACCTCCTCAACTCAAAGAGTTAGCATCGAGGGTTCCTGAGAGTTCTCTATTCACCGAAAGACATGGTCAACTCTTCAAATTTTTTACCTCAAGCATTGATGAAGACACGATGAAGGTGCTTTTCTAATTCTTCGATCCTTTACACCATTGCTTTACCTTCCCCGATTACCAGCTTGTACCTACTATGGAAGAATTCTCTAAACTCTTGGGAATTCCTATTCTCAATCAACTACCTTTCAACGGTATTGAAAGAGGCCCAAGCCCTGAAGAGATTGCCCGGGCTTTACACTTGCAAAAATATGACGTCACGGCTAATTGGGAAACAAGAAGTGGTGTCAAAGGGTTCCTAGCCAAGTTCCTGTTGGAGAAAGCTCAAGATTGTTAGAGCACTCTGGATTTACAAGCTTTTGAAGAAATCTTGGCCCTTCTCATCTACGGGATGGTACTATTTCCAAATCTTGACCAACTTATAGATGTGAATGCTGTCAAAATCTTCATATCTCGCAATCTGGTGCCTACTTTGTTGGGAGATATCCCGAATTCTCTCCACTATCGTACCATGAAGAGAAGAGGATACCTCATGTTTTGCACTCCTCTATTGGCTAGGTGGTTTGTTTCGTACCTCCCCCGATCCGTTGTGAAGAACGATCAAGGTTTAAGGCGGTCCAATAGGTTGATGTCACTCAAACATTCGCATATTCACTGGTGTACTCGATCCTTGGAGGATATTACTATCATCGACCGTTGTGGGGAATTACCTAATGTCCCTTTGCTTGGAATTATGGGAGGTATCACTTATAACCCTTGCTTAGCTTTGCGATAGTTTGAGTATGCACGAACAGATGGTCCTCATGATGCGCTCATCCAAGGTGTGGTGTTCGACTACGAGAGTGACAATCAAGGCCACCCGTCAAAGGTTTATACGAGCTTGGAGGATGGTAAACAAATTGGATAGTAAGACATTGGTACACAAGAATTATATTCCCCTTGAGCCTTACCTTAGGTGGGTACGAGTTCGTGCTTAGAAGCTCGTAATGCCTTACCCCTCCATCCTAAATGTTATCATGGAGCCTGTGGCTGAAGGAGATGTCCCGTATACTATCCTCTATCCCAACATGCCTACCTCTCTTGAAGACTTGCAAAAGGATTGGATTCAGCTAAAGGAAGAGCGAGACACCTTCGAAGCTCAGTTCTACGCAAGCGAGAAAAGGGTTTTGGAGCTTACAAGGCAACTTCATGAAGAACAAAGCTTGAACGCCTACATCGCAC
This sequence comes from Vicia faba, assembly GCA_948472305.1. Classification (NCBI taxonomy): domain Eukaryota; kingdom Viridiplantae; phylum Streptophyta; class Magnoliopsida; order Fabales; family Fabaceae; genus Vicia; species Vicia faba. The sequence goes on along the minus strand of OX451739.1, from coordinate 1,372,801,185 downwards.
CAAAGAGGATGCGTTCGACCTTTTTGTCTTAGGAATTTATTTTGTAAGCCCAAGAGGCACGTTGTAACCATTTTGAACTTATTAATGCAATTTGACGTTTGTTCATTCTTTTTCTAGACAAATTTAAATCTTATAAATCCTTGAAATCATTTGCATTCACATTTTTAACACATCATAACATAAATAGGTTTTCCACAACAGGTTTCCTTATCTTTCTGCTGTTTATTTTAGTAAGATGGATATCGAGAAAACAATGAAGGACCTACAAGCACAGAATTCCCAGTTTCAAGAGACTCTGATGACCCTGGCCAAGGGGAAACAAGAGTTGATTACATTGATGGCATCCAAAAAGAAACCAAAAAGGAAATCCATGGTCAACATGGGTAAAAGATTCAGAGAGTCGATCCGCCATATGCCAATAGTTGAAGATTCTTCTGAGGAGGACGAAAATCAAGCTGAAGAAGCAAGGAGCACCCGGGCTGGATGTGTCAATAATCAAGTGTCCGATGACGAAGACTACTTTGACGAGCAATATCCTCCTACCGAGAATAAGTATAAGAATCTAAAGGATAGACTGAAGGTTGTTGAGATTCAAGTCGTTCCTGGTTTAGATTTTGATGATTTGGGTTTAATATCCGGGGTCGTCATTCCCCATAAATTCAAGATACCAGTTTTCGTTAAATATGACGGGGTTTTCTGCCCAAAGCATCATCTGAAGTCTTACATGCGCAAAATACAACCGCACACCACCGACAAGAAACTTTGGGTCCATTTCTTTCAAGAAAGCTTGTCTTGGACTCAACTAGAATGGTTTTACCAATTGGAGGGTTATCGTATCCACACCTGGGAAGACCTGGCCACTGCTTTCTACCACCAATACTAATACAATGCCAACCTGGCGCCGACTAGAGTTCAACTACAAGACATGATGATGGGTAAAAATGAGGGTTTCAAAGAGTACGCCCAAAAATGGAGGGATCTTGCCAGTAGGGTCCAACGACTGTTAACTGACAGGGAACATATTGATATGTTTATGGGTATGTTATCTGGTCCATTTTTCAACTTATTTGTTGGGTGTTCTTCGTCCGGTTTCACCGAGCTGATCCTAATCGGTGAAAGGGTCGAAAGTGGTATCAAGAGCGAGAAAATCCCTATGGCGTCTGCTTCCACTCCCAACCCCGTAAAGAAACCCTTCACTGGGAAGAAAGAAACGAATGTTGTGTCTGGGGCAAGGGCCCATACCAAGAAGGATAACCATCCGTCCATTAATGTTATTCTGATCTCCAACCCTACTCATGTCCAAAGATAATCTTCCAATCATCAATGATTTGAGGTTCCACGAAGACAGTTCACAAGGATATGCATGTCGCTATCCCAAGCCTTACTACACCTGTTCAAGGACAATTTAGTGACACTGCATGATCCTCCGTCCAATCCGAAAACTTCCTCACCTAAATACAATCTGAATACCAAGTGTGTGTATCATTCAAATAGTCATAGGCATGAGACCGATCAATGTTGGACACTGAAGAACAAAATTCAAGATCTGATAGACAACAAGATAATCGAATTTGATCCACCTACAACTCCCAATTTGATAACGACACCAATGCCAAACCATGGCAAAGGTATCAATGAAATTGAAGACACTATTTTTGTTTCCTCTGTCGAAGATCTAACTACTCCGTTAACTATTGTCAAAAAGAATTTGCTGAGAGCCGGGGTTTTCCCTGGCTATTTGAAAGACCGTAATTACTGCACCAAACAAGTTAATGGATGCAAATGTCTGAAAGAAGGTGTTTAATGCCTGACGAATAGTCATGAGATCCATTTTGAGAGAACTCTGTCCATCAAAACTTTTACCGATAAGATTGAAGACCTCTCCATCATAACAATTTCCAACAAGCCTCTTAGGATCTCCTCAAAGGATCCTATCAGAATTTCGAATGAACCGACTGTTTCTCCTCTGATAATTACTGCCCCTGGGCCAATTCCGTACTCTTCCAACAAAGTAGTACCGTGGAAATACGGTGCCGAAGTGTATTTCCATGGAATAAAGCAAGATGCTTGGATTGAAGAAAGCAAGGCTGATGATGTTGGGAATATTACTGGCTCTAGTAAGGTGACAAGAACTGGGAGAATCTTTTCGCCCAAGATTTCAGCCCCAACTACTACAATGACACATGTCTACATCACTGCTGCTAAGCCTAGTGCTAACATTAGGGGTAAAGAGAAAGTAGTTAAGCCTGCTGAGATAGAGGTGCCCGCAAAGGATGTTGCCGCTGAGGAACCTTCCACTCAATAAATGGATGAAATCTTGAAAATTATAAAAAGGAATGATTTCAAGATAGTGGAGCAGTTGGGGTAAACCCCTTCCAAGATCTCCATGTTATCTTTATTACTTTGTTCTGATGCTCATGCTCGAGCATTGATCAAATTCTTTAAAAAGGCTCATGTCCCTCATGAGACCACAACTGACCAGTTCGTAAATTGTGTGGCGAGCTTGACGGTCGACAATGGATTGGGGTTCTCTGATGCTGATCTGACACCACTTGGAAGGAACCATAATAAAGCTTTTCATGTTTCTGTTGAATGTAAGTGGACTACCCTAGCACATGTTTTGGTTGATACTGGATCTTCTTTAAACATGCTACCCAAGGGCGCTTTGGACCGGTTAAACTATGAAGGACTGGTGTTGAAGCCAAGTGATATTATCGTGAGGGCTTTCGATGGGTCCAAAAGGATGGTTCATGGAGAGGTGGATTTCCTAATTAAAGTTGGCTCACAAATTTTAAATTCTACTTTCTACATCATGGACATCTGTCCCGCTTACTCCTGTTTTCCGGGTCGCCCTTGGATTCATGGAACAGGGGCAGCAACATCTACCCTTCACCAAAAGCTAAAATACCCAGTCAAGGGGAGGATCATCACTGTTTGCGGTGATGAGGAATTCATGGTAATCCATCTCAATTCTTTCAAATATGTAGAGATGGATGGTGAATTTATAGAAACCTCGTGCCAGGCTTTTAAAGTTGTTCCACCTATGGTTGCTACTGCCAAAATTTCCTCCGACATGCCCAAAGCTGATAAGGTTGTGCCAAGGATGGTTTCATTTAAGGATGCTTGTGCCATAGTCGAAGATGGAAGTTGTGCTACCTGGGGGAAACTCCCTGAGATCCCGTTCAAAGCAGATAAATGTGGGTTGGGTTTCACTATCAAGACTCAGAAAGAAGTTAGGCGCGCTCGTGCGGGAAAGCCCCCTCTCTGTATTGGAAATCATGAAGTAAACATTGTGGAGGATTCTGATGATGAATATGCTTTCGAAGAATGGATATACCCTACTATGACAGAGCTCAACAATTGGCGCGCAAATGACTTTGTTCCCATCTCCTTCATTGATGAGTAATTACTTGTTTATTGATTTTTATAAATTCAAGAGCCTTTTATGTGTAATATTAAACAATGACTTTTAAGCCATATGTCTGGCCCGGGGCACTATGGTCCATTTGTTAAGGGTTTTATTTATGTTTATTCTAACATATGATCATTCAATATAAACCATTGGACTTTTTGCATTCAAATTTTCTGTGCTTATTGTCTTTCTTTTTCTTTAACATATTTTTCAAATAGCCATGTGTCTTACATGCAAAAACACACACACACTCTTGCAGATCCTCGTCCACTCTGGATCTCATTGCCAATGACTCTACTATTGTCAGTTATGATTTTGAACATCCAATTAACCAAGCCGAAGACGAAAGCAACGAAGATTGCGAAATACCAGGAGAACTATCCAGACTTCTAATGCAAGAGGAAAAAGCTATTCATCCGCATGAAGAGTCAGTTAAAGTCATCAACCTAGGTACCGAGATAGACAAGAAAGAGGTCAAGATCGACGCCAACCTAGGAAGCAGTGTCAAAAGAAGATTGGTGCAGATGTTACATGACTACATGGAAGTGTTTTCTTGGTCGTATGAAGATATTCCAGGGTTGGATACCGATATTATGGTTCATCGTCTGCCGACAAAGGAAGATTGTCCTCCTGTCAAGCAAAAAGTTCGTCGCATACGTCCTGACATGTCTGAAAAGATAAAAGCTGAAGTGATGAAACAATTCGATGCAGGATTCCTAGCTGTGACATCTTATCCCCAATGGGTTGTGAACGTGGTTCCGGTGACAAAGAAAGACGGAAAAGTTCGTATGTGCATAGATTATAAGGATATGAATAGGGCAAGCCCCAAGGATGACTTCCCTCTACCTCACATTGATGTCTTGGTCGATAACACCGCTCAACATAAAGTCTTCTCTTTCATGGATGGTTTCTCCAGCTATAATCAAATTAAGATGGCTCCCGAAGACATGGAGAAGACCACTTTTGTTACGCAATGGGGCACCTTTGTTACAAGGTCATGCCATTCGGGTTAAAGAATGAAGGGGCAACATATCAAAGGGCTATGGTGGCTTTGTTTCATGATATGATCCATCATGAAATAGAGGTATATGTGGATAATATGATTGCAAGGTCACAAACTGAAGAAGAGCATCTCAATCAACTATACAAGCTATTCGAGAGGCTGAAAAAGTACAAGTTGAGGTTGAACCCTAATAAGTGCACATTCGGAGTAAGATCTGGAAAACTTCTAGGTTTTATTGTCAGTGGTAAAGGCATCAAAGTTGATCCTGCAAAGATAAAATCCATTCAAGAAATGCCAGTTCCCCGTTCTGAAAAGGAGGTTAGAGGATTCTTGGGTCTTCTTAACTACATCACCCGCTTCATATCTCACTTAACTACTACTTGTGAGCCAATATTCAAACTCTTGAAGAAAGATCAAGTAGTCAGATGGAATGATGAATGCCAAGCTGCCTTCGAAAAAATCAAGGAATATCTGCAAGAACCTCCTATCCTCATGCCTCAAGTTGAAGGAAGACCCTTGATCATGTACTTTATTGTGCTAGAGAATTCTATGGGGTGTGTGTTGGGCCAACATGACGAGTCTGGCCGAAAAGAGCATGCAATATACTACCTGAGCAAAAATTTTACCGACTGTGAAACCAGATATTCACTGCTCGAGAAAACTTGTTGCGCTCTGGCATGGGCTGCTTGCCGTTTAAGATAGTATATGTTGACTCATACTACTCTATTGATTTCTAAGATGGACCCTATCAAGTACATCTTCGAGAAACCCGCTCTTTCCGGACGGATAGCTAGATGGAAAATGATTTTGACTGAGTACGATATTCAATATACAACATAAAAGGCCATCAAAGGAAGTATATTGGCAGATCATTTGGCCCATCAATCCATTGATGATTATTAATCTATGAACTTCGATTTCCCGGATGAAAATATCATTTTAGTGACCGACTGTGCAAAACCGGGACCATATGACGGACCTGAACAAGGATCCCGATGGACTATGGTTTTCGATGGGGCTTCCAACGCTTTGGGTAACGTAATTGGTGTTGTGATAGTTTCTCCTGAGGGTTGCCACACCCTTTCACTGCTACAATGTGCTTCGATTGTACAAATAACATGGCTGAATACGAGGCATGCATTTTGGGTCTAAAGGTTGCCATTGATTTAAGGATCAAGCATTTAAATGTATTCAGAGATTCTGCTCTAGTGATTATCCAAGTAAAGGGATATTGGGACACTAAATATCCTAATATTATTTCTTACAAGGAGATTGTGCTATCTATGATTCCATACTTCGAAGAGATCACCTTTGAACACTTCCCTAGAGAAGAAAATCAGTTAGCCGATGCTTTGGCCATAATGTCTTCTATGTTCAAGGTCAAATGGGATAACGAATCTCCTATGATTACAATTGAGATATTTGATGAACCTGCACACTGCTATGAGCTTGACACTGACAAAGAGAAGCCATGGTACCATGAGGTGAAGAGATACCTTGAAGCGCAAGAGTATCCTGAAGGAGCTTCTATCAATGATAAAAAATTCTTACGAAGATTCTCATCCAAATTCTTCCTAAGCAATGGAACCCTGTACAAACACAACCATGATTCTACTCTACTTCGATGTGTGGACAAGAAGGAGGCAGATAAAATTATGGAAGACATGCATGATGGTCTCTTTGGGACTCACTCTAGTGGACATACTATGGCCAAGAAAATTCTGAGAGCTGGTTACTATTGGTCAACAATGGAAACTGATTGCCATCATCACTCAAGGACTTTCCACAAGTTCCAAATCTATGCTGATAAGGTCCATGTGCCTCTTGTTCCTCTAAATGTCATGACTGCTACGTGGTCGTTTGCAATGTGGGGAATTGACATGATTGGAGAGATTAAACCTACTGCTTCCAATGGACATTACTTCATTCTTATCGCTATCGATTATTTCACAAAATGGGTCGAAGCTTCCTTATTTTCCTCACTCACAAAGAAAGTTGTAGCCAGATTCATCAAGCATAACCTCATATGCCGTTATGGTATCCCTGAAAGGATCATCACTGAAAATAGAACCAATCTCAACAATGCTATGATTACAAAACTTTACACTCAGTTCAAAATCAAGCATCACAATTCTTCTCCTTATAGACCTAAAATGAATGGCGCAGTGGAAGCAGCCAACAAAAACATTAAGAAGATTATGCAAAAGATGGTAGTAACCTACAAAGACTGGCATGGGATGTTACCGTTTTCTCTTCATGGCTACCATACTTTAGCTCGAACATCGACTGGGGCAACACCCTTTTTTTGGGTCTATGGCATGGAAGTTGTTTTGTCAGTAGAAGTTTAGATTCCCTCCTTAAGGATTATGAATGAAGCAGGCCTAGGCAAAGACGAATGGATTCAGACAAGATTGGATCAGTTAAACTTGATCGATGAAAAGCGACTGGCTATTGTTTATCATGGTCAGATGTACCAGAAACGTGTGATCAAGGCTTTCAACAAAACGATTAGGCCTCGAGTATATCAATATGGTGACTTGGTAATAAAGCGCATCATCCTTCCACAAGGCGACCCCAAGGGAAAATGGACTCCCACTTACGAAGGGCCATTTGTTGTCAAGAAAGTTTTCTCTGGTGGTGCCATGATGCTGACTACTATGGACGGTGAAGATTTCTCACATCCTGTGAACGCAGACATAGTTAAAAAATACTACGTATAAGAGACCCTCTAGGTTGACACACCTAGGCAAGATAAGGGAATCCCGGTGAACCAAAGGTTTGGGCAAAAATTAGGGATATATGCAAAAGATTGTACACCCGGGAACTCGAAAACCCGAAAGGGAGACTTGGGTAAAAATGGGTATTCCGGTGGGTTAAAAACCCGAAAGGGCGGTCCAGGAAAAATTTAAGGATTAAAAGCGTATGACTATGTCCCGTGGAATCACCATAGTTGACTTTATTACCAAGGTCCGGGTTCAAATGGACCAAGATCAATCCAATAAACTTTTGTCAATGGCAAGGGACGTTCAAAAACATTGGGGCAATAGTAGAGTTGGAACACAATGAGATCATTTCCACATGGTTGTTATTTTTGTTTTCAATTTTGTTGACCTTTCGACGATTTCCTCTTACTAGGATCTCCGTCTCTTTGAAGTGCAAACTGTTTGTTTTTGTTTTGAGTGCAAAGACGTACAATGACTAAAATTTAATGAACATATGCGTATGAACATGATTAAACTATTTAGAAAATATGTGCTGCCAAGCAGCAATGAGCATTTCTTTAATGCAGTTGAGATATCCCCACAGAGTTATCTCATTAGCATTTTCTCCATAGAGCCTACTACAATAAACCTTTGCCCCAACAGAGTTGCCCACAAAGTTGGATTTATACAACCCTCGGTCAGAGTTTCAATCTCTTAACAATCCTCTCCCCAGCTGAGTTGGTCTTAAAAGAAAAAGCCTTGTGGATTTATTCCTAAAGAATTCACCTTGCCAGCAGGTCATCAAATATTCTCTTCAACGGGGTTTATTCCCTAACAAAACAATACACTCCCCAACGGAATCATTCTTATTCAAATAATTTTCAGTTACTATGAAGCCTGGACCCGACCAGATAATAGTTTAACTTCTCGAGATATTGTAAAGCATGGACCCGACCAGACATTGGTTTAACTTCTTTTCCCCAGTAGAGTTTACCTCTACCCCTAACAAGTTATTATGAAGCCTGGACCCGACCAGATATTAGTTCAACTTCATCCTTTTAAGCAAGTTATTGTGAAGCCTAGACCCGACCAGATATCGGTTTAACTTCATCTTTTCAAGCAAGTTACTGCAAAGCATGGACCCGACCAGATATCAGTTCAACTTCATCCTTTCAAGCAAGTTACTGCAAAGCCTGGACCCAACCAGATATCATTTCAACTTCATCATTTCAAGCAAGTTACTGCAAATCCTGGACCTGACCAGATATCATTTCAACTTTATCCTTTCAAGCAAGTTACTGTAAATCCTGGACCCGACCAGATATCAGTTTAACTTTATCCTTTCAAATAAGTTATTGCGAAGCCTGGAGTTCGACCAGATGACAATTAACTTCATCCACCTCAGAAATTTGCTTTGAAACTTGGAATTCGACCAAATAGCAGTTTAATGTTAGTAAGTTGCTGCGAAGCCAGGAATCTGACCAGATAATAGTTTAACTTCACTCTCCTAAGTAATTTTCTGTGAAGCCTGGAATGCGGCCAAATAACAGTTAATTTAATCTTCCCCAGTAAGTCTCTACGAAGCCTGGAATATGACCAGATAACAGTCAACTTCATTATCCCCAACAAATTGCTTCCAAACCTAGATTTCGACCAGATAACAGCTAACTTTCAATTCTCTCCAGTCAGGAATAACTCCCCAGTAGAGAAATGGACACCAAAATTCCTGAACTTTATTCCTCCAAACAGAAATCAACACCCCCCCACAGAGTTTCCTCATGCAAAGAGCCAAAGTCAATATTCCCCAGCGGATTTCTCCTCGAATAATAAAACAGGAACTCCCAGCGGAAAAATTCTAAACAAAGTTGAAGATACACCTACTCTCTAACAAAAATTCGAGATTCAGCCTCCCAAGGCTCCCCAGCATGTTTTCAAGGAATTATTTTCCTAGACAAAGACACGCTGCAATAAACGCATCACATTCATAAACCATAACACATACATGACAAATGCACACAACATAATCTCCTTTATTTTTAGAACATCATTACGCCATGCATACATCTGCATGTAACTAATCCTCTTCCTTGCAGAAAAAAAATCAACAGGCAAATGAAAACCTCTTCTGGTTAGATTTATCTCTTTCATTTAAAAACAGGAAAAAGACATCTACCACTTAATTATAAATCAACCAGAAGATTTATCATGATACCTTCCCCAGTCACTCTAAATGACATCTTTAAGCCCATTCCCTACACAGTCAACTAACACATCATCGAGTGCAAATTTATGGACACTTTAGTGTTCAATCATCTTCCACCTTCAAGTCACGAATGGCGGGCTCGCCAATCTAACTCTTCAGGTTTAAGAAGATTGAACATGGGCAGCTGTTGTACCCCAAAATTTTCCCTCTCATTTCTCAAGAATTTTCTCACAAGGTCTTCCATGACTCAAGTTTGCAGCACTGATATATCAATTTAGGTTTGGAATTGGCACAAGGGCAAAATGGTCAAAATGCACATTGAAAAGTCAAACTTTGACTTTTTGATCAAAATCAAGTTTCAATAATCACATTTCATCAAGACATGTTAGAATATGAAGTTGGTTCATCAAGAAAATCAAAAGTCAAAATTACTTTGGAAAAGTCAAAGTTCTAAACGCTTAGAAATTTTTCTAAGTGTTAAGAAAATATGATAAGTTCGGAACTTTTGGCCAGATTTTCATCATAATGCAAGATGATTCAGGAAGAACTTCTGACACCAAAGTTGTAGATCTCAATGAGATCTAAAACATTGCAGAATAGAACTCCTCCTAGAAATGCTGGGATTTCATGTTATAAATCCTTGAAGATACGTCCATGAAACTAAAACCCTTAGTAAATTCTGAGCATTTCCAAGTCAGAATTTGATTAGAACTTCTGGGCCAGTTTTCACGTAGGTACAATCAGAGTTTGCAAAACTGATTCAAAGAGGGGTTAAAAATCATGTTATAAGTTTTCTGAAAAGTCTGAGAACTCCTTCAGATCATGTTGGAGCAGGGAGAATCAAAGATCAGAAGTTGGACATTTGTTCTTAATCGAAGTTACGTTTATGCTGAACTTCTGCTCTAGTTTCAAGCTATGCTGCATAGTCTCATCTTGCAGGCCTTCTTGCTTGTTAAATCTCATCATAATTTAATGCTTACATCAGCTTTTGAGTCTTTATCCCAGTGTTTAATCCTTTATCCAAAAGATGTTCCCACGTGTGGCATAAAAGTACCATTGTTGTCCTTGAAAACAAACTTTTGTACAAAGTTCATTTTGTGCCCAAACTATACTTTGTTTTTGAGTTTACTTCCCCAAAAATAATGCCTAGAAACTCAATTTAGGTGTGTTTAAAGCTTTTAACCACCCTACCTTGCCTTGAAACCATGGTTGTCAAAACTTGCTTCAAAAGCAAGTCAATGATCCATAACACATTATGGTTGTACTCCTGACTTATCCAAACTTCTAAATCCTTTGCCTATAAATTAAAGTTCATTTGCAAACTTTTGGAAGATTGAAAAAAGCCCTGAAACCTTGGTGAAAATTCCCAAAAAACTAAAACTGCAACACAAACACAAAACCTGCTAGTTTCTGAATTTTGCATCAGAACTCAAATTTTTCTTGTGCGTTTCTTGACCAAATAATCCATACAGTTTCTGGTATACACATAGAATCCTCTCCAACTCCTGTTTTTAAACTGTAATACAGTCTTCACCACTCTCAATTTCAAAAATTAGAACTTTGCATCTTGACAGCTCCAAAGTATTCCAACCATCCATAATTCAAGTTAAGGGTTGCTTTAGCTTTTTGAGAACTTGAGGAAGCTGACTAGAACATCACAACAATCTGAATCAAGCTCTATCTCACAGAAAAATTTCCAGCTGCAAGTTAAGTTTCTTCTTATTTTTATCACATTTACTTAGGCGTTGTTAGGCTTGCAATTTTAAAGATACAATGTAGATATCATGGCTCTGAATCTGTACATGTTTATAGACTTCATTTATATGGACTAAGTAGAGAGAATTTCATATCAGAACTTCTTGAGAAAATTAGGGTTCAGAATTAGGATTAGCAAAATTCATGCTTGCTTCTGGTTTACAGTTTTGATGCTTTTTATTTCTGAAACCATGATGAAATTTTCCATAACTTCTATGTTTGCATTTTCCATTTTTTTGAGAAATGACTAAGTTGCAGATACTCTGGCTGGCACGAAGAAGAAGATGAAATTCATCATTAGAACTTACTTTGTAATATATGTTATTGTTTTTGCTTATAATACCGGATGTATAGTCACCCCAGTGGTAGAGCGCGCGCATAAGGCATTAGTGTTAAGGGTCTGGGGTTCTAGCCCCAGAAGCATCTTTTTTATGTTTATTTCTTAACATTTTTACCCTATTATTTGTCAAACAATAATCCTAGACCAGAACTTCTAGATAACCCCCCTCCCCCCCCCCATTTGTTTGTCAAAACAATACTCCTGGACTAGAACTTCTAGATATTCTTATCCAACAACATCGTCACCTCACTTACCCATTAACACAAATTCTAGCCTTCCAATAACACTAGAACTTCTAGGTTTCCAGCTTCATCAGAACTTCTAGGCTCTCTCAGCAGCCAGAACTTCTAGGCTCTCTCAACAATCAGAACTTCTAGGCTTTCCTTTGTTTCCAGCAACCCTAGAACTTTAGCGCGTCTGGATCCAGAACTTCTGGCTTTACCCATTTCTATTAACAATTTCTTTCTGATTTGCAGCACGCCTGAGTCGAAACTTCTTCTCTCTCTTATTTCTATTCTTTTGGTAACGCGCTGACTCTAACTCTTATTCTCTTATTATTTTGTATCATCACTTTTATTTTCATTAATCAAAAACACCAAAAAATACTTTATATTCATATATTTTGCTAAAAACATTTCCTTAGGCAAATTTATTTCTTCTTTTAATAAAAACAAAACATATCTATTTTACATTTCAATTCTTGTACATTATTTCAATATGATTGTAATAGATAATTAGGACTTTAATTTCTTGCAACTCCCATTTGTAAATTTGTACACCCCATCCTCAAATGATTGTAATAGCGTAGAATATTTACTTTCTGCAATTTATCCCTTTCATATAAATGCTAGTAATTAGGATTTGTATGGAAAGATAAAATCAATACTTAGAAATCCCTAATTCAAGATAAATCAAGAATGAAATACAAACACTTGAACACTTGAACCTCTAGGGTTAACTCCACTTGTTGCCTTATGAAAAATGGTCATGTTATGCATGTGAGGCGTCTTAGCAAAAATAATCAAAAAATAAAAGATCATAGTCCCTCGATGATGCTTCGAATGTTGCCTTACAAATGATCTTAGTCTCTCAAGAGAAATGCTAAGATATCTCACAACATTGCTATCATGACTATACGATGACCCACGCCCGTCCCTTTACATCCAAAGATAAGGCTTCTTACCAATCAATGGTAAGATAACAACATCTAAAGGAGGAGGAAAAGAACAAAGACTTTTGAGTAGGTAGAAACGTTCTTAGTTGCTTGCTCATCTTTAAACACAAACACTTTTTTAAATGCACCAACACTTTCCATGAAATATTTTCAAAAGTCCAACACTTTGTATACATTCTTATAGAGATGAGAATCATTACAAAGTTAGCCTAAATCAAAGGCACTTTTTCAAAATACTTTCAAAACCCATCCAAAAGAACACTTTCAAACAAAAGCAATGATTTAGAAAGCAACTAAGAGCCCATAGATAACTATGGATTAAAAGGGTGCTAACACCTTCCCTTTTCGTAATCTACCCCCCGAACTCAAAATGATCTCAAAGGTCTTTCCTGTTCGTTTCACCCTTTTCTTTAGTGAATAAAAGAAAAGTCGATGGTGACTCTTGCTATCCGCAACAATTGTGATAAAATGCAAAATAACTAAGTCAGTTCTCCCACCGTATTACACCGGATATTGTGGTTCACCGTCTATCGATGAAAGAGGGTTGTTCTCTGATAAAGCAGAAAGTTCATTATATGCGTCCTGAGATATCCGAGAAGATCAAGGTTGAGAATTTGAAGCAATTCAATGTAGGGTTCTTAGGTGTTACATCATATCCTCAGTGGGTTGAAAATGTTGTGCATGTACCTAAGAAGGATGACAAGGTACGTATGTGTGTAGATTACAGGGATCTGAACAGGGCAAGCTCCAAGGATGACTTTTCGCTTCCACATATCAATGTTCTGGTTGACAACACTGCTCAACACAAGGTATTATCCTTCATGGACGGTTTCTCAGGTTATAATCAGATCAAGATGGAACTTAAAGACATGGAAAAGACTACTTCTGTTACACAACGGGGAATTTTCTGCTACAAGGTTATGCATTTTGGGTTGAAGAATGCTGGCGCCATATATCAGAGTGTCATGGTAGCTTTGTTCCGTTACATGATCCATCATGAGATAGAGTTCTACGTCGACGACATGATAGCCAGGTCTCAGACTAAAGAGGAACATCTTGACCATCTACACAAGTTGTTTGAGAGGTTGAATAAGTATAAGCAAAGATTGAACCCGAACAAGTGCACCTTTGGGGTGAGATTCGGTAATCTCTTAGGTTTCGTTGTCAGTGGTAAAGGTATTGAGGTTGATCGTGCCAAGGTCAAAGCTATTCAAGAATTGACATCTCCCCGTACTAAGAAGGAGGTCAGAGGTTTCTTAGGACGACTGAATTATATTGCAAGATTTATTTCTCATTTGACCGTTACTTATGAGCCGATCTTCAAGTTGCTGAAGAAAGACCAGGTAGTAAAATGGAAAGACAGCTTCTAAATAGCCTTTGAAAAAATCAAGGAGTACCTCCAAGAACCTCCAATTATGATGTCATCGGTAGAAGGAAGACCTCTGATCATGTACCTCACAGTGTTAGAGAACTCAATGGGTGTGTACTGGGCCAGCATGACGAGTCCGGTCGAAAAGAGAATGCAATATACTACCTTAGCAAAAAGTTACTGACTTTGAAAAAAGATACTCATTGCTCGAGAAAACTTGTTGCACTTTCGCATGGGCTGCTCTCCAACTAAGACAATATATGTTGACTCATACTACCTTGTTAATCTCTAATATGGATCTAATCAAATACATATTCGAGAAGCCCACTCTCTCCAGAATAATAGCCAGATGGAAAATGGTCTTAATAGAATACAACACTCAGTACACCACTCAAAAAGAAATTAAAGGAAGTGTGTTGGCAGATCATTTGGCTCATCAAGCTGTAGACGACTATCAGTCTATGAATTTCGAGTTCCTGTACGAGAACATTATGTTAGTTGCAGATTGTGAAGAACCTAGACTGTATGAAGGACCTGATCTGGGATCCCGGTGGACTATGGTTTTTGATGGAGCTTCCAACGCGCTTGGTAATGGAATTGGTGTTGTGATTATATCTCCCAAAGGTTTCCGTACGCCATTTACCACCAGACTATGCTTTGATTGTACTAGTAACATGGCCGAATTTGAAGCGTGTATCATGGGTATCAAAGCTGCTATTGATCTAAGAATCAAGTTTTTGGATGTAAACGGGGACTCAGCTCTGGTGATCAGTCAAATTAAGGGAGAGTGGGATACGGAGCATCAGAATCTCATTCCTTACCGAGAGCATGTGTTGGCTTTAATTCCATACTTCGAGGAAATAACTTTTGAGCATATTCCACGAGAAGAGAATCAGTTGGCAGACACATTAACTACCATGTCATCTATGTTCAAAGTCATATGGGATAACGAAGCTCCTCGAATTACTATCGAAAGAATGGGCGAACCAGAACATTGCTACGAAGTTGATGCTGATGGAGTAGAAGTGAAGCCTTGGTTTCATGAAGTGAAAAAGTACTTCGAGGCTCAAGAATATCCCGAGGGGGCATCTATTAATGACAAGAAATTCCTACCGAGGTTCTCTGCTAAGTTATTGCTGAGCAACAAAATTTTGTACAAGCGCAACCATGATTCGACTTTGCTTTGTTATGTGGACAAGAAGGAAGCTGGGAAAATTATGGATGACATGCATGAAGGTGTCTTTGGTAATCACTCCAGTGGACATACGATGGCTAAGAAGATCCTGAGAGCGGGTTACTATTGGTCGACTATGGAAACTGATAGCCATTATCACTCTAGAACTCGTCACAAATGCTAAATCTATATTGACAAAGTACACGTACCTCTGGTTCCTCTGAATGTCTTGACTTCTCCTTGGCCATTCGTAATGTGGGGCATTGATACGATTGGAGAGATCAAGTCTACCATTTCTAACAGACTTCATTTCATCCTCGTCGCCATCGATCACTTCACGAAGTGGGTCGAAGCAGCCTCATTTGCCTCCGTTACTAAGAATGTTATGGCTTGGTTCATTAAGCATAATCTTATTTTTCGGTATGGCATCCCTGAAAGGATTATCACAGACAATGGTACTAATCTAAACAATATTATGATCACTAAACTCTGCACACAATTTAAGATCAAGCACCATAACTCTTCTCCGTATCGACTGAAGATGAATGGCGCAATGGAAGTCGCCAATAAGAACATTAAGAAGATTATACAGAATATGACGGTGACATATAAAGATTGGAATGAGATGCTACCATTTGCTCTTCATGGCTATCATACCAAGTTCGTACATTAACTGGGGCAACTCCATTCTCTCTAGTCTACAGTATGGAAGTTGTCTTACCTGTTGAAGTCCATATTCCTTCTTTAAGGATTATGAAAGATGCAGGTTTAGACGAAGACGAGTGGATTCATACTAGGCTGGACTAGTTTAATTTGGTTGATGAAAAGAGGCTTGTGGTTGTTTGTCATGGTCAGATGTATCAGAAGTGTATGATCAAAGCCTTCAACAAGAAAGTCAAGCATAAGGTATATCAGGTTGGTGACTTGGTAATAAAGCGTATTATCCTACCGCAAGGCGATCCCAGGGGAAAATGGACTCCCACCTACGAAGGTCCATTTATAGTCAAGATGATATTTTTCTGGCGGTGCAATGATACTTACCACCATAGATGGTGAAGATCTTCCACATCCTATAAACGCGGACATAGTCAAAAGATACTACGCATGAAAGTGACCCTCTAGGTTGACTGGCCTAGGAAAAAATAAGGGCATCTCGAAAAACCAAAAGGGTTTGGGAAAAATTAGGGATATATATATATAAAGATTGTACATCCGGCAAGTCAAAAACCTGAAAGGGCGGCTTTGGAAAAAAAGGGTATCCCGTTGGACTGAAAACCCGAAAGTGCAGTCCAGGAAAAAATTAGGGATTAAAGCATACGACTATGTCTCGTTAGACCACTTACAATAAGCTTTGTTACTAGCGTCAAGTTCAAATGGTATAGATCAGTTCATTCAACTTCTTCCGACAACAAGAGATGAGATGCTCGAAGGTATAGAGGCAATACCAGAGTTGAAATCTGACAGGATTGTTTACACATAGCTATATGTTTTGTTTTTACTTTGTACTCTTTTCATTTCACGATGACTTCCTCTTACTAGGATCTCTGTCTCTTTGTACAAAATCGCCTGTTTATAGGAAAATTATCAATACAAATACAATTTCAAATTTTAAAATTTTTCTCTGTCTTATTTGCAAAAAACTTCCAATGACTAAATTGAATGAACATATGCATATGAATATGATTAGTGTTAAGAAAATATATGAGTAAAAACAGGAATCAACATGTACTCAAGACTCTAGGAGTTAGGATAAGGCTTAAGATGGTCTAGCAGGCTGATGTCTCTCACACATTCGAATATTCACTGGTGTCCTCGATCTGTGGAAGATGTTACCATCATTGATAGTTGTGGGGAATTCCCTAATGTACCTCTCATAGGAATTAGGGGAGGAATCACTTATAACCCTTGTTTGGAGTTGCGACAGTTTGGGTATGTTAGGAGAGATGGTCCTTATGATGCATTGGTTCAAGGCATTGTGTTCAACTACGAGGATAATGTTTAAGGGTACCATCAGAGGTTCATCCGAGCTTGGGGAATGGTAAACAAAGTGGATAGCAAGACACTGGGGCATAAGAACTCCATCCCTTTGGAGCCTTATCTTAAGTGGGTGCGAGCATGCACTCAAAATATCATGATGCCTTACCCCGCCGTTCTACCCATCATCATGGAACCCATTGCATATACAGATGTACCTTATACCATTCTCCATCCTGACATGCCAACTAATCTCGAGGAATTGCAAAGGTCTTGGGTTCAACTTAAGGAGGAACGAGATACCTTTGAAGCCCAGTTCTATGCAAGCGAGAAAAGGGCTTTGGATCTTACAAGAAAACTGCGTGAAGAACGGATTTTGAATTCCTACATTGCACCAAAGAGGATGCGTTCATGGGAAGCCTGAGTCTTGGTTAATTTAGGAGTTGTTATTTTGCTTTTGTCTCTTCCATTGTAAGACCAAGGGGAATCATTGTAATCTTTTAAACTTATGAATGCAATTAATGTTTGTTCTCTCCTTGACTAAGCAAATTTAAGATCTTAAAAGTCCTTATAAACATTGCATAAACATTATCATGCATTTCATTGCATAAATAGGTATTTCAAGATAGGTTTCTTATATTTTCGCTGTTTATTTCAGCAAAAGAAATGGCTCTTGAACAGACAGTGAAGGACCTCCAAGCTCAAAATGCTCAGTTTCAGCAAATGTTCATAGCTCTGGCCAAGGGGCAAGAAGATCTGAAATCTTTAATCATCAAAGAGAAGACCAAAAAGCCAAAGAAACTAGTTGGTGTATTGAATTTGGGTAAAAGATTCAAAGGGTCGGCTAGGCGAGCTCTAGATTTCACAATTACATCGGATGAGGGGGACAATCAAGGAGAAAAGCCCACAGAAGAATCCAACAACCCAGGGTCTGAGGAGGATGAACCTGATTATTCTGAGGAGCAGTATCCTCCTGCTGATGATAAATACAAACAGCTGGAGGATCGGCTCAATGCTATGGAGATCCAGAGGGTACCGAGGCTGGATTTTAAAGAGTTAGGACTGGTCTCAGGGGTGGTCTTCCCGCGGAAATTCAAGGTCCCTACTTTTGCTAAGTACGACAGTGTCTCCTGTCCTAAGCTGCATTTAAGGTCGTATGTCAGGAAGATTTAACCCCATACTACTGATAGAGATCTGTGGGTACACTTCTTCCAGGAAAGTTTGTCAGGGACTCAGCTGGAATAGTTCTATCAACTAGAAAGAACCAATATTCGTAATTGGGAAGATTTGGTTGCTGCTTTCTATAGGCAATACCAATATAATGCTGACCTCGCCCCAACTCGTACGCAATTGCAAAGTATGTCTATGGGTTCCAGCGAAGGTTTTAAAGATTACACCCAAAAGTGGAGAGACCTTGTGGGAAGAGTTCAGCCTCCGTTGTCTGATAGAGAGCTGGTGGACATGTTCTTGGGCATGTTATCTGGGCCGTTCTTTAACCATCTGATTGGGAGTTCTTCTGCTGGGTTCACTGAACTAATACTGACTGGTGAATGGGTAGAGGCTGGTATCAAAAGTGGTAAAATCCAGAGAGATGCATCCTCC
This sequence comes from Vicia faba, assembly GCA_948472305.1. Classification (NCBI taxonomy): domain Eukaryota; kingdom Viridiplantae; phylum Streptophyta; class Magnoliopsida; order Fabales; family Fabaceae; genus Vicia; species Vicia faba. The sequence goes on along the minus strand of OX451739.1, from coordinate 1,372,782,477 downwards.
AGTACATCGAAGAAACCTTTCATAAGAAAAGAGGAGGTCAGTGTTGCTTATGGCCAAAGAAATCATAACATAACTGAGCATCGTCCGACGGTAGGGGCTGTTATGATCTCCAATCCTGCATCAAACCAACAATGAAACAATCAGTGCAGGTCGGATGCGCCCAGAAGACAGTTTACACGGATCAACATGACCTTATCCTAGGTTTTGCCACACCTGCTGAAGTCCAACCTGGTAACCCTAACGGAGGATCCGAAGAATCCTAATAATGTCTCTCCCCGCTACAACCCAAATGCTCGATGTGCCTACCATTTTGAGACTCCGGAGCATGATACAAATGACTATTGAGCTTTAAAGAATAAGGTACAAGATCTCATTGAGGCGAAGGAGATTGAGTTTGACCTTCCAGAGACACCTAATGTGATAAACGCGCTAATGCCCAAACATGGCCAAGGTGTCAATGATGTTAATGATGGTCGTTTTTTTTTTGTGGATGAGTTAGCTACTCCTCTTTTAACTGTTAAAAAGAATATGTTGCGATCCGATTTATTTCTGGGTTATGGTGAAGGTTGCCACTTATGTATGTCACTACTAGATGGTTGTTTATTGTTAAAGAGGGGCGTCCGGCTCCTGATCATTAACAAAGAAATTATGTTCGAAAAAGTTCCTCTTGCAAGAATTTCATGTGAAGATGTCTCAATAATCACCATTTCCGACAATCCTCCCAGGGTCTCCACCAAAAGACCCGTCAGGATTACATCTGTTCCAAAGTTTTCTCCCCTGATCATCATCCTTCCTGGGCCAATACCATATTCCTCGGATAAAGGTGTTCCCTGGAATTATGGGGTTGATGTCTATTACCATGGCGTCAAGCAAGACCTGTTGGTTGTTGAAGACAAAGCTGCTGAAGGTACTGATCCTGACGTTGATAATATCGTTGAGACCAGTAAAATAACGAGAAGCGGAAGAGTTTTCTCTCCCAATATCTCTCCAAAAACTGTTGTTACTCCTGCGATCATCCCTGCTGCTGCTCCTGCTAGTACTGCCATTACTACTCCTATTATTATTCCTGCTGCTGCTCCTGTCAGTATTCCCATTGCTACTCCTACTGTTAGTCCTGCTGTTATCCCTGCTACAAAGTCGACCGAGACTCAGGGCAAAGAGGTATTGGTTGAGCCTGTCCAGACGAAGGCGTACCCAGAAGTCATTCTAGGGGCTTCTAAAAAGGAAATGGAAGAGATTTTAAAGATAATCAAGAAGAGTGATTATAATTTCGTGGAGCAATTGGGGCAGACCACTTCAAAAATCTCAATATTGGCCTTACTGCTATGCTCTGAAGCCCATGCTAAGGCTTTAGTAAAATTTCGAAAGTCTTCCCACGTGCCTCAAGAGACCTCCGCTGATCAATTCGAGAATTGCGTGGCTAGCTTGATAGTTTACAATGGCCTGGGATTCTCTGATGTAGATTTAACTCCCAAGGGAAGGAAACACAATGATGCCCTGCATGTCTCCATTGAGTGCAGGGGAACTACATTAGCCCACGTTCTGGTGGATACATGTTCGTCACTAAATGTCTTGCCCAAGAATGCTCTGGACAGGTTAGATTATGAAGGACTCACACTAAAGCCCAGTAACATTGTGGTGAGGGCCTTCGACGGTTCTTAAAGAATGGTGCACGGGGAGGTGGACGTCCCTATCAAAGTTGGTACTCAGACTTTTGACTCAACTTTTTATGTGATGGACATCTGCCCGTCTTACTCCTGTTTATTGGGTCGACCTTGGATCCATGGGGCTGGTGTTGTTACTTCTACCCTGCATCAGATGTTGAAATATCCAATCAATGGGAAAATTATCGTAGTCCATGGGGAGGAGGAATACAAGGTGAGCCACCTGAACTCTTTCAGGTATGTTGAAATGGACGGCGAGTTCATTGAGACCCCCTGTCAGAACTTTGAGGAGGTTCCACATACCTTTAATACGACCAAGACCATTGCCAGTGTTCCAAAGACTACCATACCTCCGCTAAAAATGGCTTCTCTTAGGGATGCCAAGGCAGTAGTCGAAGAAGGTGGGTGTACCATTTGGGGCCAACTTCCAGATATTCCCTACAAATCTGACAAATTTGGTTTGGGTTTTACTTCAGGAGCCTAGAGAGTTGTTCGTCGTGCTCGCGCCGAGAGACCACCTTTATGGATCAGCAACCATGGAGTTAATGCCCTGGAAGACAGCGATAGTGATTATTACCTGGACAAGTGGATCTTCCCAACCATCAGCGGTGGACTCAACAATTGGGATGCTAAAGATTTTGTGCCCATTACTTTTATTCAAGAGTAATTTGTCTTTTTGTTTTAAGGATATGTAATATTTGAACAATTGAAACATTAAAGCCATGTGTCTTACCCGAGGCACAATGGTCTATTTGTGAGGGTCATTACTTCATTTTCATATATCATCAATAAAGCATTGGATGTTCTGCATACAAATTTTACGCTCTTTGTTTTTCTTTTCTTCCTCTTTACTTTATCAAAAAATATACAGTTATGCTCTTACACACACCCACGTAACAAACTGCAGATTCACATCCACTATGGATCCCATTGATAATGGTTTTGCTATTGCCAGTTATGACTTTGAAAATCTGACTTACCAAGCCGAGGACGAAGGTGAGGAAGATTGTGAAGTACCAGGAGAACTTGCCAGACTGTTACAACAGGAAGAAAGGGAAATACAGCCTCATGAAGAACCAGTTGAGACAGTTAACTTGGGTACTAAAAAGGACAAGAAAGAAGTCAAGATAGGTTCCGATCTGGAGTATAGTGTCAAGGAGCGGCTAATTCAGATGCTACATGACTATGTTGAGGTTTTTTCCTGGTCATATGAAGACATTCCGGGACTTGACACCGATATTGTGGTTCATCGCCTACCTACAAAAGAGGACTGCCCTCCAGTGAAACAAAAGGTTCATCGCATGCAGCCAGAGATGTCACAAAAGATCAACGTTGAAGTCATGAAACAGTTTAATGCTGGTTTTCTAGTCGTTACTTATTATCCCCAATGGGTTGCTAACATTGTTCCAGTACCTAAGAATGATGGTAAAGTACGTATGTGTATGGATTACAAAGACCTGAATAGGGCAAGCCCCAAGGATGAGTTCCCACTTCCCCACATCGATATTCTAGTTGACAACACCGCACAACATAAGGTATTATCCTTCATGGATGGTTTCTCCGGGTACAATCAGATCAAAATGGAACCTGAGAACATGGAGAAAACGACCTTTGTCACACAATGGGGAACTTTCTGTTACAAAGTTATGCCATTTGAGTTAAAGAATGTCGGGGTAACCTATCAGCGTGCCATGGTAGCTTTGTTTCATGATATGATCCATCACGAGATAGAAGTCTACGTTGATAATATGATAGCCAGGTCTCAGACTGAAGAAGAGCACCTCGATCACCTACAGAAGCTATTTGAAAGGTTGAAGAAGTACAAACTGAGGCTAAACCCGAATAAGTGCACCTTTGGAGTAAGATCTGGTAAGCTCTTAGGCTTTGTTGTCAGCAGCAAAGGTATTGAGGTAGACCATGCAAAGGTTAAAACTATACAATAAATTCTAACTCCTCACAGTGAGAAGGAGGTTAGGGGATTGTTGGGATGCCTAAACTACATAGCCAGATTCATTTCCCATCTAACCGCTACTTGCGAGCCAATCTTCAAATTACTGAAGAAAGATCAAGCAGTGAAGTGGAATGATGATTTCCAGAATTCCTTTGACAAAATCAAATAATATCTTCAAGAGCCTCCAATTTTAATGCCTCCAGTTGAAGGAAGGCCCTTGATCATTTACTTAACAGTATTAGAGAACTCAATAGGGTGTGTGCTGGGGCAGCATGACGAGTCTGGTCGAAAAAAGCATGCAATATACTACCTTAGAAAAAAGTTTACCGACTGTGAAATAAGATACTCACTGCTCGAGAAAACTTGATGCGCTTTGGCATGGGTTGCTCGCCGACTGAGACAATATATGTTGACTCACACTACCTTGTTGATATCTAAAATGGACCCTATCAAGTACATCTTTGAGAAGCCCGCTCTCTCCGAAAGAATAGCAAGATGGCAGATGATCCTGACCGAATATGACATTTTGTATACAACCTAGAAAGCAATTAAGGGAAGTATACTAGCTGATCATTTGGCTCATCAGGCTGTGGATGACTACCAATCCATGAATATTGGGTTCCCGGATGAGAACATCATGTTAGTATCTGATTATGAAGAACCTGGACTTGATGAAGGACCTGAAAAAGGATACCGATGAACTATGGTTTTTGACGGAGCTTCTAATGCTCTTGGCAATGGTATCAGTGCTGTGATCATATCTCCTGAAGGCTGTCATACTCGTTTCACTACCAGATTATGCTTCAATTGCACCAACAATATGGCTGAGTATAAAGCATGTATTATGGGTCTCAAAGCTGCTATCGACTTAAGGATCAAATTCTCAGCCTTAGTAATCAGTCAAATCAAAGGAGAATGGGACACAAATAATCCTAATCTCATCCCTTAGAAAGTGCATGTGTTGACACTGATTCCACACTTTGAAGAAGTTACCTTTGAGAATTTTCCACGAGAGCAAAATCAACTAGTGGGCGTGCTAACTACTATGTCATCCATGTTCAAGGTCAGGTGGGATAATGAGGCTCCTCAAATCACTATTGAAAGGATGGATGAACCAGCATACTGTCACGAGATTGGTACTGAAGAAGTAGTGGAAAAACCTTGGTTCCATGAAGTCAAAAGATATCTCAAGGCCCAAGAATATCCTTAAGGAGCTTCAGTCAACGATAAGGAGTTCCTAAGAAGGTTCTCTGCCAAGTTCTTCCTTAGTAACGGGATCCTCTACAAGCACAACCACGAATCTACCTTGCTTCAGTGTGTAGAAAAGGGTGAGGCAGAAAAGATTATGGATGACTTCCATGAAGGTACCTTTGGCACCTACTCTAGTGGGCACACAATGGCTAAAAAGATCCTACGAGCAAGATACTATTGGTCCACTATGGAAGCAGACTGTTATCAGCATTCGCGAACCTGTTACAAATGCCAGATCTATGATGATAAAGTACATATGCCTCCGGTTCCTCTAAACATCTTGACTCCTCCATGGCCATTCACAATATGGGGCATCAATATGATTGGGGAAATCAGACCTACAACTTCTAATGGGCACCGCTTCATCCTGGTTTCCATTGATTACTTCATGAAGTGGGTCGAGGTAGCTTCATTTTCTTCTGTTACCAAGAACGTTGTGGCCCGATTCATCAGACATAACCTTATCTGTCGGTACGGTATTCCATAAAAGAATCATTATGGATAATGGTACCAATCTCAATAACACTATGATCACCGAGCTCTGCACATAATTCAAGATCCAATATCATAACTCTTCTCCTTACTCGCCGAAGATGAATGGTGTTGTAGAAGCTGCTAATAAAAATATCAAGAAGATCATACAGAAGATGACGGTGACATATAAAGACTGGAACAAGATGTTACCATTTTCTCTTCATGGTTACCACACCATAATGCGCACATCAACAGGGGCAACTCATTTCTCTCTGGTGTACGGTATGGAAGTTGTCCTGCCCATTGAGGTCCAGATCCCTTCCTTGAGGATCATGAAGGATGCAGAGCTGAATGAAGACGATGTGATTCAGACTCGACTTGACCAATTAAACCTGATTGATGAAAAGAGGCTCGTGGATGTTTGTCATGGTCAGATGTACCAAAAGAGTATGATCAAAGCTTTTAACAAGAAGATCAGACGTCAAGTATATCAGGCTGGTGACATAGTAATTAAGCGCATCATACTTCCACAAGGTTATCCTAGGGGAAAATGGACTCCTACATACGAAGGGCCATTTGTGATCAATAACTTATTTTCTAGTGGAGCCATGATCTTAATCACTATGGATGGTGACGAACTTCCAAACCCAGTAAATGTGGACATAGTTAAAAGATACTACGCATAAACAAAGACCCGCTAGGTCGACTAGCCTAGGAAAAATTAGGGAATCTCGGTGAACCAAAAGGGTTCGGGCAAGTCAAAAACCTGAAAAGGCGACTTGGGCAAAAAAAGGTATCCCGATGGACTAAAAACCCGAAAGGGAGGTCCAGGAAAAAGTTAGGGATTTAAAGTGTATAATTATGTCTTGTTGGATCACCTTACAGCTAATCTTCAGTATCAACTATCAAGCTCAAGCGGTACTAATCAATCCAATTAGCTTCGGACAAGCAGCAAAAGAGATTAGACGTTCCAAGACATAAAGACAATAGCAGAATGGGAACCCAATGGGATTATTGCACATAGCTGTTTTTCTTTGTATACTATTTTGTATTAGTTTCATTCTTACGACGATATTCTCTTACTAGGATGTTCGACTCCTTGTACAAAAACACTTATTCAAGTTAATACAAAGCTATCTCTTCGAAAGTGCAAAATTTGTGTTTTTAGTTTTTTGTTTTGTTTGCCCAACGTCCAGTGATTATTTTTGAACATATGCATTTGAATGTGATTACTGCTTACAAATATATGCATAAAAAATAGAAAGACAATTACTAATGGCTCTAAGAAACGGGACAATATCTAAGGGTCATCCACAAAATCCCTGCAGATGTTTTACCCAGCAAATACCTTCTTCAGTAGGTACATAGGCAGAGACATCCTACTACAAGGTCACTGTCATATTCTCGGTATGCAGCCTAATGGTGTCAGATGTTCTCATATCCGCGGCGGAGCAAAATATCCAATTACCGCTCCAACAAATAGATTCCCCAGTGAAGTCGCCAAGCTTCTCAGGATTCCCCAACAGGATTTCAACAAAATCCCCAAACAATGCACGGAGTCTTCCTTCCCCAACAGACTTTATTTCTCTAACAACGGAAGTTCATATCCCAGCGTTTCAACTTCAAACAAAAATCTGAAGACCTACATTCTTCACCCCTAGCAACAATCGGGGATATATTTTCCCCAGTTCAACAACACTGCAATAGAACAACTGACACGTTCATACATTACACTCATGCAGCATTTTACAAACATCATAGCATATGCAGCATAAATGCATCGCAATCTCATTTATTTTGAGAGCATCAAGCAATTCATACATCCTATCATCGCATGAAACTGGTTGTACCTTTTCAGGTTAAATCAGTAGACAGATAAGTACCATCAACTTATACAGCGGGTCAAAGATTAATGCCCAAAACCAGATGGGGAAACTATCTACATGACCAAGTGGTATGAACTCCCGAAGCAAGACGGGTTTACCAACAAATACAGCAGGCCACAGATTAATGCCTGAAACCAGACGGGGGAACTATCTATGTGACCAATGTTGACAAGTTCCAGATTAATACCTGTAACAAGCCAGGATAGCTATCTGTGGATGACCGACTGTATATTAATACATGTAACAAGCCAGGAAAATTATCTACATTAGGAGATTGAAGATTAATACATGTAACAAGCCAGGAAAACTATCTTTCTTTCTCAGGTCAGAGATTAATACTTGAAACTAGACAGGACAACTATCTCAACGACCTACAAAAACAAGTTCTATATTGATCCCAGTAACAAGCCAGGAAAACTATATGTGGATGGCCGACTGTAGATTAATACATGTAACAAGCCAGGAAAACTATCTACATGAGGAGATTGAAGATTAATACCTGTAATAAGCTAGGAAAACTATCTACACGGGGAGATTGAAGATTAACACATGTAACAATCCAGGAAAACTATCTTTCTTTCTCAGGTCAGAGATTAATACCTGAAACCAGCCAGGACAGCTATCTCAATGACCAACAAAAACAAGTTCCGGATTAAAACCTGAAATCAAACAGGACAACTATCTGTGAACAGCTGATTGTATATTAACGCCTGAAACCAGACAAGAAATCTATCTACATGACTGGACGAAGCAATCTTACATGGGTTTCTTCTCATGACCTTCAGATGTAGTCTAAGACGGACTCATCCTGAAGCAATCTTACACAGATTCCTTCTCAACTTTCCAGATGCAGTCTAACATGGACTCATCCTGAAACAGCCCTACACAGGCTCTTCCTAATACATTTTCAGGTAACGGTTAATTCCATTATCCCCAGCAAGTTACCGTGAAGCCTGGATTTCAACCAGAAAACATTAAACTTTCATTTCTCCAGAGATAACTCTCCAGCAGAGCCTTGGACAACTGAAGTTACTAGACTCTATTCCCCACAAAGTTTTCCTCAAGCAGGAGAACAACAGAAACCCATATTCCCCAGCAGAGTCCTCCTCATACAGCAAGAACAGGAATCCCCACAAGGAGACCTCTTAGGAAGTCAGCATCTACTTTGGACGACAACTTTAAGCCCATCTCTGATGACTCTCTGTCATCTTCTCCAAATAGCATATGTAAGCCCATTCCCGATATCATCAACCATCAGTGTTACTTCATGCGAGTGCAAATTTCTAGGCACTCTAGTGTTGAATCATCTCTCACCTTTAGATCACGAAAGGCAGACAAGCCAATCTAAATCCTTAGGTATAAGAAGATTGAACAGGGGCAGTTGTTGTACCCCAAAATTTTCTCTCCCACTTTTACTCAAGGCATGCTCATTGAGGTTCCTAATTGCTCAAGGATGACGACGAATTGACCAGACAAATTCTCCTCCTAAGCAATAAACCTCTAACTAGGGTTTCACTTTTCATCAAGATGTGTGAGCTCCAAAGGTCTCAAATTTTTTCCATGGCCCTAATATGCCTTCAAGGTTGTCCATGACAAATTTTATGCCTTACACTACAAGTTTGCTCAGTCAATTGCTCAAATGCTGGAAAATCAACTGTATTAGGTCAAAAGTCAACTATGGCACAAATGCAGTCAAACTTCATGGTTTTTTTGTCAAAATCAACATTTTGAATTGATATCCATCATTTGATCAAGGGTTGATCACGATTCCTCAAGAAATGCTCCTAATCTATCAAAAGTAAAAAATTGTTAAATTAGGGTTTCTATAGGAAAAGTCAACTGAAGTTTGACCAGGCATAACTTTCACATACTTCATCCATTTTTCCCCAACCAAATCTCATTTTGAATATAATCTCATTCCCTACAACTTCTATAATTCCCACAAGTTCAATAGATTGACCATTTGAAAGATACAAGCTCATACATTACAGGTCATCTTCAGAAAGTCGACAAAAGACACTTTTTGCTAAGACCTTTTACATCAGGATAAAGTCTTCAAATGAAAAATTGATCAAAAAAGGGATTGAAGTAGACATCTTGGGCTTTCCAAAAGGTCCAATATCATCATCATGGGATAAAAATTGAGCAAGTTATGGCTTTCCCAAGTTGGGAAAATTTTGGAAATTTCAAGAATTATGCATTGAGCAAACTTAAACTTTTAGGTCAATGGCTTAATTTCTTGGACTTCAAATATCTTATTAAACTTATAGAGGACCTCTAATATCAATTTTACATTGCCTTATTATTTTTATCTATTTTACTCATATTTATTTTGATTTATTTCAAATAAATACAAAGTAAATTGTATAAAATAAATAGAGGTGGGATTTGGAATTTGGGCTGATGTTTTGGCTTGCTTAGAAGCCCATAAATTCATGAAGGAAGTGACCAGGTTCATCCAGCTTTGAAAATGGCATGAAATCTCCATAAAAGGCATTTTTTCAAATTATGATCATGGTTTAAAAACAATGGTTATGGCTTGGATTCTTGACATGTTTCCTTGTCCCCTCCATCTCCTCTATATAAGGATCATTTTTGCAAGCCAAACTCATGCTGAACACAGCCTAGAGGAACTCTACAAAATTTGCAAAAATCCAAAAGTTGTAAAACTCGAAAATCCATTCCCAGCCCATATTCATCCAAACCAAGCATCACAACGTGTCCCTGAGACATCCAGGAGTGCATACCAATCATTCTCAATGCCCAAAACGACCTAGAACGCGTGAACCAATTTACTCCAGTTAGGTAATTTCCTTACATATGGATCTTTCAATTCATATAATTTAAATAGGTTTGAGGCATATTTTCATGTTCATATCATTGTTTGGAATTGTTTTAACATGTTACATGCAAGGATAGATACAGAACTAAGGGTATTCCATTGTTAGGGCATGATTATGGTCAAGTGTTGGTTCGCTATATGCATACCTTTTCAGGCCAAACTGAGGGCACCAATGGATTTGCAACCCCCAAATTAGTGGGACCATGATCTTATTTTCCTTTGATCTAGCATTTTTTCACAGGTTTTGATTTTTGGGAGGCTGGAGAAGACGACTGGAGATCTGCTCCGGAGTCTTTGACCGGTGTTGACTCCATTGGAGTCCGCGTGGCAAAATCATGTAATTCTATTGGCCCATTTAAATCTGATTTGGCGTGCATTTGAAATTTTGACGTTTGGAGTAATTTATCATTATATTATTTGCATTTTCTTATATAAATAAATAAGCAGGTTGGTTGAGTGGCAAAGCGTGTGTTTGTGAAACTGAAAGGGATGGGTTCGATCCCCAGGCTTGGTGTTTTTATATTTTTTAACAAATTTGTTACAGATCCAATGCACAACATTTCAAACACTTATCATGTGCCTTCAGACCTCAGCCAATGGATCATAAGGAGAACATATCCAACCTCCCTGGAGTACCACCCCATGATAGACTCTCAGTGGCCAGCAGCACTGGATCCATACAACCTCTAGGATCCCTCACCTATGGGCCAAATGAATTTCAACATACCCCCCCCCCCCCCCCCATTTACTTTAGACACCAGGCCCAATTTGTTTTGTTTTTTTTTGTTTTTTTATTTGTTTTATATTTCTTTTCATTTAACCATTTTTTTACAATAACATAAAATAAAAATCATAAAAAATAATAGACTTAGGTTTTCTTAAATTAATTTTAATTTTGTACTTTAATTATTTTTGACTTGTTTTAATTAATTTAAAATCAATTAGACTTAGGTTATTTCATTCAAATATTTTCTTAAGTAAAAACACAAAAAAAAAAGTAGAAATTAGTTTTTATTAGAATTAATTTTAATTAACAATTATTTTTCTTTTATTTAATTAATTAGGATTATATTTAGTTTTTTATCATTTAATTTAGTTTAAGTATTTTCTTAGAATAAACAACAACCAACCAAAAAGATTTTCTTGTTTACTTAGAAATTCTTAGGGTTTTAGACGTATCTTTCCCAATTCGCGCACGTTCAATATTTCCTTTCTATTTTTATTTTTTTCATATTTTTGTATCTGTTGACAATATGTAATATATTAAACTAGGACTTTATTGCTTTCTTTATTTTTCCCCATTTTGGACATGTAAATTCCCCATCCCCAAAAGCATTGTAATAGCGTAGGATTTACGATTCCTGCACTTTAAATTTCTGTAAAATATTAACTGTTAGTAACTAGGCTTGTATGGAAAGACTAATGACAAAACACTAGAAAACTTAATAACAAAGATAAATAAACTGAATTGAATCATTTGCACATGCGTACCTCTAGTGTACCCTACTTCGGTTGTCTTCAGAAAAAAAGTCATAACTCTCGAAGCGTGAGAGGTTTTAGTGGCTACCCTCTGGTTCAAAAAGATCATAAGTCCCTCTATGACCCTCTCAACGTTGCCTCGGTAAAAATATGATCTTAGGACCCTAGGGTAGTTACTAAAGCTTCTTGCCCATTTACCTTTGTGACTATAAAACGTCCCTTCAATTCTCCCTAAACATCCAACGATAGGGTTACCTACTCACTAATAGTAGGATAGCGCTGTCTAAAGGATAGGAGGAAAAGAACAAACCTTTCGAGTATAAGTAGATAGATGTTAGATTCTTTCTCAAATAAAAAAAACTTTTTACACTCACACATTTCAAAAAGAACTTTCAAAAACATTTGCTTTGTCAACACTCTTGAGGACTGATACAAGAGTTAACTCAAAGACAAATCGTCGCACTAAGGCATTTCAAAACATTTTTCAAAACACACAAAGCACACGGTACTTTTAAAATGAGCTAAGCATCTAAGAGCCCGTAGATAACTACAGATGGAAAGGGTGCTAATACATTCCCTTTCCATAATCTACCCCCCTTACTCAGAAAACTCTCAAAAAAGGTTTTTTTCCTGTTCTTTTCACCCTTTCCTTACTTTAGATAAAATAAAAGTCGATGGCGACTCTTGATTACCACAACATTTAGAATAAACAACAACCAACCAAAAAGATTTTCTTGTTTACTTATAAATTCTTAGGGTTTTAGACGTATCTTTCCCAATTCGCGCACGTTCAATATTTCCTTTCTATTTTTCTTTTTTTCATATTTTTGTATCTGTTGACAATATGTAATAGATTAAACTAGGACTTTATTGCTTTCTTTATTTTCCCCCATTTTGGACATGTAAATTCCCAATCCCCAAAAGCATTGTAATAGCGTAGGATTTACGATTCCTGCACTTTAAATTTCTGTAAAATATTAACTGTTAGTAACTAGGCTTGTATGGAAAGACTAATGACAAAACACTAGAAAACTTAATAACAAAGATAAATAAACTTAATTGAATCATTTGCACATGCGTACCTCTAGTGTACCCCACTTCGGTTGTCTTCAGAAAAAAAGTCATAACTCTCGAAGCGTGAGAGGTTTTAGTGGCTACCCTCTGGTTCAAAAAGATCATAAGTCCCTCTATGACCCTCTCGACGTTTCCTCGGTAAAAATATGATCTTAGGACCCTAGGGTAGTTACTAAAGCTTCTTGCCCATTTACCTTTGTGACTATAAAACGTCCCTTCAATTATCCCTAAACATCCAACGATAGGGTTACCTACTCACTAATAGTAGGATAGCGCTGTCTAAAGGATAGGAGGAAAAGAACAAACCTTTCGAGTATAAGTAGATAGATGTTAGATGCTTTCTCAAATAAAAAAAACTTTTTACACTCACACATTTCAAAAAGAACTTTCAAAAACATTTGCTTTGTCAACACTCTTGAGGACTGATACAAGAGTTAACTCAAAGACAAATCGTCGCACTAAGGAATTTCAAAACATTTTTCAAAACACACAAAGCACATGGTACTTTTAAAATGAGCTAAGCATCTAAGAGCCCGTAGATAACTACGGATGGAAAGGGTGCTAATACATTCCCTTTCCATAATCTACCCCCCTTACTCAGAAAACTCTCAAAAAAGGTTTTTTTCCTGTTTTTTTCACCCTTTCCTTAATTTAGATAAAATAAAAGTCGATGGCGACTCTTGCTTACCACAACATTTGGGAATACAAATGCAAAACCAGTATAAAAGTCGGTTCTGCCACCATGTCACATCGTGAATCCTACACGATAGATTCTATGTTGTCTTCGATTTTACATGTTGTCTTTACCTTTATTTTTGGGTCGTGAATCCTACACGATAGATCCTCCGCTGTCGTCAATTTTACCTGTTGTCTTTACCTTTCTTTTTGGGTCACGAATCCTACACGATAGGTTCTCCGCTGTCGTCGATTCTATCCTTTACCCTTAAGTTATTGTGATGTCATTGATCCTAATTTCAGGCACCACATCATCATCAGCCATATTTTTTCAATCACTTTAACACCCACTTCTACCAGAACCTTGTATTGGCACCGTTACCCCATTACAAGCTATCACTACTCAACCACATTTATCCATCATAACCAGTTCACCAGAAAACGAATTTTCTATCCCCTACAGACATCATGAATAACAACACTTACACCATCTCTCCAATACTAATTTCAGGTCTTGGTATTTAATATTCTTCTACCTTAAATGATCGAAAGGCTGGAACTAATCTCACTTTCAGGTTTAAGACGATTAAATAGGGGCAACTGTCATATCCCAAATTTCTCCTACCCTTTTCACTTTTATCTGGCTTAGGCTTTGTATTTCCTTTGCATCATTTTCATTAGGTCGTTCATATATCATTCCTTCATTCAATAAGGTGGTGGTTTAAAGCATCTGTGGTTGTGCCATATAGGGTTTAATATAGGTTTGAGGCTTATTTATCCAATAAGGTTGATTTATCTGGTTCTTCCTGGAGTAGTGGATAGTGTGAATTAGGTTTTTTATTCATGGTTATTGAGGATATCTTCTTCATTAAGCTACAAGACTATTCTCTTCTTCTCAACATCAAGTTGCAAGGATATCTTCATCAGGAGTAATGATTAGGTTTCATTTCCCTACACAAGTTCAAAGATTAAGCTTTCAACTGAGTTTACTTGCACTAGGGTTCTGTCCCTCCATCATCATGAGATCTTTTCTTTAGTATCAAGTTCCTTCATCCACTACTTGTATTACAAGTCATGTCATAACTTCTTGGATTCCCTTACAAAGGTTTGACTTTCATCTGAAGCTTTCTCTTAAGTCATGAGCATCTGGTTTTATCCTAAATGGTTTGAGCCTAAGCATAGGGACTTCTTTGAATCATCTGCTCCCATTATGTGTTTATTAACTGAGACAGGGTTTTGTCAAGAGTTATGATTCCATTGGGGTTTTGTTAAGACTATCTTTCAGAATCCAAAGGTTTACTTATTGTTTGAGCTCCAAGATGTTGATTATGACATTAATACAATGGATTCATCTATTCTTCACTCCATCAATCAGAGATTTATGTATCATGGTTAATGATGCTTTTCTAGTCAACTTTGCCTTAGGATACAAGGTATCATGAACTTGGGATTCAAGCATGAATCATGGTTTATAATGAGATTAAATCATACTATTCCAGGTCGTTTTGAATCAAAGTCTTATGCATTGTTTTCAATTGTTGATTCAAGTGTAAGTTACTTGGGACTCAAGGTTCAACATGGAATTAAGGCTTCTTCAAGATTTAAACATGGCATACATGGTCATTTTGATCCAAAATTCTTGAGAAAAGGAAGGAGGTACATCATGGTCAATTATCTTTCAAGGTTAGTAAGATCAAAAGTTCATGGAAAGCATTGAGTTCTTTCAAACAATAGCCCATTCACTTTTCAAGTTTATCATGAATTCAAGAGCAAGTTTCATTCAAATTATCAAGCTCATTCAAGATTCACAAATTTTCAAGCACCAATTATCATTCCATTGTTTCAAGATTTACAAAGATGCAATCACTAATTGAAGATTTACAACGTTCAAGAAGAAATGACAAGTCTTTTAAGTATGGATTACAAAGAGTTTTAATCTAAAAATGGTTACAAGAAATTCCTAAACCTATGCTAATCCTAATTTACAAGCCATGGCAAATCCTTCACCAATCTTCTTGCTCTTCAAATCTGTCCACAAACAGCCCAAAACCTGTCAAAAAGCCTTGTTGTCATGCTGCAAAATTACCCAACTTCTTGCTATTCAAAA
Source organism: Vicia faba (assembly GCA_948472305.1). Classification (NCBI taxonomy): domain Eukaryota; kingdom Viridiplantae; phylum Streptophyta; class Magnoliopsida; order Fabales; family Fabaceae; genus Vicia; species Vicia faba. Next base: position 1,372,767,074 of record OX451739.1, on the reverse strand, counting down.
CCTGATGCCATATTGCCACAACCAAGAACCTGAAAGATAACAGTCCAAAAACCTGTGAACACCAATCCAAAATTCTGCCATCTGCATTGTTTACCATTACTATCAAGAAGAATCTAAAACCTGTACTATATCAAGACAAATGTTACACCAAAATAGAAGGGCAATAAATTGCATCAAAAAGTGTCGAAAACAGGGTATTACATATGCTCAAACTCACAAAATTTTCCCTCCCAAAACCTTATTCTTATTCACTATAAAACAGGAGATCACAACAGAAACAGGGAGAGAAATTAGAAGAGAGAAATTCCACTCAAAAACCCTAGTGACACTTTGCCCAATCCTCTTCAAAACCTGCATGAAAAACTAACCCAAAAAACTCTAGAAAAACTTCATACCTCTCTCTGCAAAAAAAGGGAACAGAGAACACACAGAAAAACAAACAATCTCATAGAAAATATCAACCTAAACCTTTACCCATTGACCATAAAACCACCCAAAACTCTGCTCCGCTCTTCCCACTCAAAAAACCTCTAATCCTGACTTCCAACCACAAACATCCCAATCTTTCATTCGACCATCTTCACCACCATTCTGTGATTCCAAACAAACCTCACCCGAAAACAACGATAGCAGCTCTCACTAACACATACAAACATCTATTACTCAGAGCAACAATAATTTCAAAAGCTAATAGAAGGAGTAGAAGAAGGATTTACCTCAAGGAATCATCTTGGTGAGTAGTTTTTATATTGAAATTTTCAAACAATCAAAAACCGCAGCAGCATACAGCGATTCAACTTGTCCATTTCACCGACCAGCAGCTTCACATTTCTGCAACTTGACACCAACTGATCAAAGAAGGGCACCAAAAACGAAAACAGTAAGAGAGGGACGCTTCAGAACATACATGAAATGTACCATCGTCGGAGTTGGAATCTGTCGAACTAGCTCTGACCGTGTAAGTTTCTTACCTTATTGATCCTTAATAATTTGCCGTTGTTCTTTGGTCAAATTTATTGTCGTATATTCTTGTTGTATGTTGCTTTGTTTGAACTTAGTAAGATCTGGAGAGGATTGAGAAACAGGGCCACGATGATTGAGAGTTTACTGTGAAGAAAAGGGAGAAGATAGGGATTTAAAAACTAAATAAAGAGAGTAGTGTTATTATTGTGGTTGCTTTCTAACAGAGAGTCGTGATTTATTGGTTGTTTGATAGAAAGTTGTTCTTGTTAGGACGGACGAGTGGTTGAGAGTAATTGATTGTTTGGGATTTTTGAGAAAGGACAGAGGAATAAACAGAGGTGATATTAAGAGAATATGGGAAATTAGAAGAGTGAAGCGTGGAAGAGAAATATAGAGAGATGATAGAACAAGGGAGGAAGCGTACGAAAGAGAGAAACAGAGGCAGTAGCGTGTTTTAGGGTGATTATACAACAAGAATATCTTAAAACACTCAGCTTTGTGAGCAATCCCATGATGTTTTCATATCTTGAATCAGCCACTTGCTTTTCATTATCCATTCGAATATGAATTTGTTCCAAATCTGACTGTGTTTTTTCAAATCGCTCATCCATTTGTTGTTGGTTTTCTTGCATAACATTGCTCAAATGGGCCTGTGCTGTATGAACTGCTTCTTCCACAATTTCTCTAGGGTTGGGGGGTTTTGGAGGGGCCATGAGTGCAAGATGAAAGCACCAATTTGATAGAAAGAGGTTCCACAACTATTTATTCCTAGATCTAGGGTGTAACCAAGGACAAACACAAAACTAAATTGCTAAGAAAATACAAGAAGAAATAAATTTGTGTTAATTTTTTTTTTTCATTTATGCAGCCACCAGCTTAAATACAAACAGAATAACCCTAAAGGGTCTCAACTATGGGCCAGGCCCAAAAGAAATATAAAAGTCCAAAATTAACAAAATAAAATTAACTAGTTGAGAATAAAATCTTTTAAATATTTGGGCTTGGCTGCAATTCTGGTGGGTCTTCTATCAGATTAAGAGAATTTAGTTATAACTTTTCCCTTCCCCATATGAATCCAGCAATGCTTCTTCATATTCAAATTAGGGTTTCAAAACCCTCTCTATTTCCTCTAGAGCGGATCCGGGTATGGGCTTATTTTTAGCCCAACCTATTTCATAAGTTTCAATAGTTTTTTATTACTTAGAATAAACGATAGAACAACTTGGTGCAATGGTTAGCATGTGTGTTTGTATTCGTGAGGTCCTGGGTTCGAGACTCGTTGGGACACTTTTATCATTATTCTGCTTTTTTTCCCCTTTTAACCCAAACTTTATTATATTTTAGTTAAAGTATAAATATAAAAGAATAATAAACTTGGTTTAGTGGCAAAGCAAGAGAGTTATAACCTAGGGGACATGAGTTCAATTCCTGACTTTACTTTTTTTCTTTAAATTCTAAGTTTCAAATTTTTGTTAGCCTATTTCATTTAAAATTCATACAAAAATCACAAAAAATATTAGAATTAGATTTTACTTTTCTTTATATAAAATCATAAAATATATTAGAATTAGATTTTCTTTATATGATAAAATCAAAAATCAAAAATATTATAATTAGGTTTTAATTTTCTTTTAATTTTCTTTATATGATGAAAATCACAAAAATATCAAGATTTTATTCTTCTCTTGAGTTTAATATTTTTTTACTTGAAAATGATCTCAAAAAATCTTAGCAGTACTTTCCTTTACTTTTCTAGTTGCTTTATTTCTTCTTAGCAGGTTCCCTTAGGAATGTCGTGAAGTGATTGAAATCTCATTTCGATCATTTCGCGTTAGACTTTAAGTTTTAAACCTTAGCATGATAAATCTTAGGATATCGTTTCTGTTTTAATTGTATGACAACACTAGGTAATTCCCTTAAACTCAACCCTAGGCCAAACTTCGCATGCTAACTTAGGTAGATTTTCTCCCTTCATCTCAACTTTAAGTTCACACCTTGTATAACAACAATTAGGTTTTTTTAGTCTCCCTTTTAGACTATTTCTTCTTTTGTAAATTAAAACAAAAATTTCTTGCCCTCATTAAAAATACCCAAAAAACACTTTATCATTATTCAAACCCATTCCATACTTAATAAAAAAACACTCAACAAATCAAAGATCTCCTCAAAAGGGCATGTTATCTCCGTTCTACCGCGATACGGGTCGTGCCTATTGCTAGAATGCATGCATTAACGTCACCCACTAAAAAACACCAAGAAACCAACATTTTCTAGAGAAACTACGATGTTCTGATTCATTCACAGGATACGTAGGCAAAGGTTTGCTAGACCCTCACAAATGCACTAATAAAAAACCATTCCATTCCCCTTTGCAAGTGTAGTTATACATAGACACACCCTTAGAAGTAAACAATCAAAATGGATCTTATTGAGTACAATGGATGTGAGGGATGCTAATACCTTGCCCTCGTATAATCGACTTGTGTACCCTATCTTTTGGTTGCAAGACCACCTTATCTATCCTCTTGGGGTTTTCTCGATATTTCCCCTTCCTTCGGGATGAATAAAGTTCGGTGGCGGCTCAGTGTTTTTTACCGGTCGCTTCACCCTGTCCTATTTCGTGAGTTAATCTTTACCTGGTCATATATATAGTTTCTCCGTCCTATTTCAGAAGTTAATCTTGGACCTGCTTTTTTGTTGTGAACCCGTCTTGTTTCGAGAATTCATATCGTCTGTTCGTGTAGATACTTGCCCTGTCCTGTTTCGGGAATTAATCTTGGACTTGATCATATAGATAGTTGTCCCGTCCTATTTCGGGAATTAATCTCTGACATGTTTGAGAATTGCTGATGATATTCGTGTGTTTGTGAACCTTACCTGAAAAGATAAAGTTAGTCTTTATGTAATGTTATGATGTATGTAATACATTATGTAATGATGTTCTCAAAGTAAATGAGAGTGTGCTATATGTGTTTCGTATGCATATGCTATGATACTTGTAGATGATGTATGGATGTAAGATGTTGGTAACGGTTCCTTCGTATAACATCCTTGACTGGGGAAAATAAATCCTTGACTGTTCATGGAGATTAAGAATATGTCTCTTCAATCTTGTTCAGAATGTCTCTGCTGGGGATTCCAGTTTTCTACTTTTAGGATATTCCGTTGGGAATGTTTGACTTCTGCTTGGGGATAGAAGAGTTCGGGAACATTGGTCGTTAATCGCTCTACTGGGGACTTTAGTTCTTATATACCCTGACTGGGGATAAAAGAGATATATAATATTTAGAGGTGTTGTATAACCGAGTTTTCGATATGGATGCTAACTCTTCTAAGGGGACAAAGTTAAATGATATCAGGCCCAGTTTCAGATTCTATAACAACTCTCTAGGGATTTTTCTATGGGGATTCGTGGATGACTCGAATTTTATCCCAACTCCTAAAATATTTAGTAAATGCTTATTCCTGTTTTTATGCATACATTTGTTAACAGTAATCATATTCATATGCATATGTTCATTCAATTTAGCCATTGGATGTTTTTATAAACAAAACTGAAAAATTAAAACAAAATTTGAATTATGAACTTGTATTTGTATTGCAAGTTTGCATATAAACAGGCGGCTTTGTACAAAGGAGACAGAATTCCTGGTAAGAGGAAATCGTCGTAAATGAAAAGATTACAAAGTAAAACAAAACATATAGCTATACGTAAACGATATCATTGAGTTCCAACTCTGCTATTGCCTTTATGTCTTCAAGCATATCATCCCTCACCGTTGGAAGAAGTTGACTGAATTGATCCGTACCATCTGAACTTGACGTTGGTAACAAAGCTCTTTGTAAGTAGATGATCCATTGGGACATAGTCATAAGCTTTAATCCCTAACTTTTTCCTGGACCGCCCTTTTGGGTTTTTAGTCCACCGAGATACCATTTTTTGCCCAAGCTGTCTTTTTAGGTTTTTAACTTGCCGGGTGTACAATCTTTATATATATCCTTAATTTTTGCCCGAATCCTTTTGGTTCGTTGGGATTCCCTTATTTTTTCCTAGGTCAGTCAACCTAGCAAGTCACTTTTATGCGTAGTATTTTTAAACTATGCCCGTGTTCACGGGGTGCATCAAATCTTCACCGTCCATGCTGGTCAGTATCATAGCACGGCCAGAAAATATCCTCTTGATTACAAATGGCCCTTCGTAGGCATGAGTCCATTTGCCCCTGGGATCACCTTGTGGTATAATAATACGCTTTATTACCAAGTCACAATCCGGATATACCCGATGCTTGACTTTCTTGTTGAAGGCTTTGATCATACGCTTTTGATACATCTAACCATGACAAACAGCCGCAAGCCTTTTCTCGTCAATCAAACTCAACTGGTCCATCCTAGTCTGAATCCACTCATCTTTTTCTAAACCAATGTCTTTCATAATCCTTAGAGAAGGAATTTGGACTTCGACGGGTAGGACCGCTTCCATGCCATAGACTAGAGAGAATGGGATTTCCCCAGTCGATATCCATACTGAAGTGCGATAGCTATGAAGAGAAAATGGTAACATCTCATGCCAATCTTTAAATGTCATTGTCATCTTCTGTATAATCTTCTTGATGTTCTTATTAGTTCCTTCCACTGCGCCATTCATTTTTGGTTGATACTGAGAAGAGTTGTGGTGCTTGATCTTGAACAGTATGCAGAGTTCTGTGATCATAGTGTTGTTGAGATTGGTACCATTGTCCATGATAATACTTTCGGGGATGCCATGCCGATAGATAAGATTATGTTTAATAAACCAGGCCACGACATTCTTGGTGAAGGAGGAAAATGAGGCTGCTTCAACCCACTTCGTGAAATAATCAATGGCGACGAGGATGAAATGATGTCCATTAGAAGCCGTCGGCTTGATCTCTCCAATCATATCAATTCTCCATATTGCAAATGGCCAAGGAGCAGTCAAGACATTTAGAGGGATCAGAGGCACGTGTACCTTGTCAGCATAAATCTAGCATTTGTGACAAGTTCTTGAGTGGTGATGGCAATCAGTTTCCATGGTTGACCAATAATATCCAGCTCTCAGAATCTTCTTAGCCATAGTATATCCACTGAAATAAGTACCGAAGACTCCTGCATGCATATCTTCCATAATTTTCTCAGCTTCCTACTTGTCCATACACCGAAGCTGAGTCAAATAATGGTTGTGTTTGTACAAAATTATGTTGCTCAGGAAGAACTTAGCAGAGAACCTCCATAGGAATTTCTTGTCATTGATGCCCCCTCGGGGTACTCTTGAGCTTCGAGGTATCTTTTTGCTTCGTGAAACCAACGCTTCTCCTCTACTCCATCAGTATCTACTTTCTAGCAATACGCTGGTTCGTCTAGATTTTCAATAATCATTTAAGGAGCTTTGTTGTCCCATCTGACTTTGAACATAGATGACATGGTTTCCAAGGCGTTTTCCAACTGATTCTCTTCTTGTGGGATATGTTCAAAAGCGATTTCCTCGAAGTATGGAATTAATGTCAATACATGCTCCTGATAAGGAATGAGATTTGGGTGCTTCGTATCCCATTCTCCCTTGATTTGACTGATGACTAAGGCTGAGTCCCCGTATACATTCAAGAACTTGTCTTCAGATCAATAGCATCTTTGATACCCATGATGCACGCTTCGTATTCTACCATGTTGTTGGTACAGTCAAAGCATAACTAGCGGTGAAAGGTGTATGGAAACCCTTAGGAGAGATAATTACAGCACTAATTCAATTGCCAATTGCATTGTAAGATCCATCAAAAACCATAGTCCATCAGGATCCTGGATCAGGTCCTTCATACGGTCCAGGATCTTCACAATCTATAACTAGCATGATATTCTCATCCGAGAATTAGGAATTCATAGATTGATAGTCGTCTACAGCCTGATGAGCCAAATGATTTGCCAATACACTTCCCTTGATTTCCTTCTGAGTATTATACTGAATGTCGTATTCTACCAGGACCATTTGTCATCTTGATATTCTTCTGGAGAGAGTGGGCTCCTCGAATATATACTTTATGGGATCCATTTTAGAGATAAACAAAGTAGTATGAGTAAACATATATTGTCTTAGTCTGTGAGCAACCCATGCCAAAGCGCAACAAGTTTTCTCGAGCAGTGAGTATCTTGTTTCACAGTCGGTAAACTTTTTGCTAAGGTAGTATATTGCATGCTCTTTTCGACCAGACTCGTCATGTTGGCCCAATACACACCCTATTGAGTTCTCTAATACTGTTAAGTACATGATCAGAGGTCTTCCTTCAACTGGTGGAATCAGAATCGGAGGTTCTTAGAGGTACTCCTTGATTTTGTAGAAGGCTATCTGAAAATTGTCGTTCCACTTCACTACTTGATCTTTCTTCAGCAACTTGAAGATCAGTTCACAAGTAGCGATCAAATGAGAAACAAATCGGGAAATGTAATTAAGTTGTCCCAAGAAGCCTCTGACTTCCTTCTCAGTACGGGGAGCTAGAATTTCTTGAATAGCTTTGACCTTGGCAGGATCAACTTCGATACCTTTACCACTGACAACGAAATCCAGGAGTTTACCGGATCTCACCCCAAAAGTGCACTTGTTCAAATTCAACCTCAGCTTATACTTCTTCAGCCTCTCAAACAACTTGTGTAGATGGTCAAGATGTTCTTATTCAGTCTAATATCTGGCTATCATGTCGTCAAAATAAACTATATCTCATGATGGATCATGTCATGAAACAAAGATGCCATATCATGTTGATATGTTGCACCGGTGTTCTTCAACCCAAAAGGCATAACCTTGTAACAGAAAGTACCCCAATATGTAACAAAGGTAGTCTTCTCCATGTCTTCAGGTGCCATCTTGATCAAATTATAACCTTAGAAATCATCTACGAAATAAAATACCTTTTGTTAAGCGGTGTTGTCGACCAAAACATCGATATATGGAAGTGGGAAGTCGTCCTTGGGGCTTGCCCTGTTCAGATCCCTGTAGTCTACACACATATGCACTTTTCCATCCTTCTTAGGTACTGGCACCACATTTGCAACCCACTGAGGATAAGATGTAATAGCTAAGAAACCTATGTTGAATTGCTTCATAACCTCAGCCTTGATCTTTTCAGACATATCGGGATGCATGCAACGAACCTTCTGCTTTATCGGAGAATAACCCTCTTTCATCAGCAGACGGTGAACCACAATATCAGTATCGAGCCCTGGCATGTCTTTGTATAACCAAGAAAAGATCTTAACATAGTCATGCAACATCTGGATTAATCTGTTCTTGACACTGTCCTCTAGATTAGAACCTATCTTAACTTCTTTCTTGTTTGCTTCAGTACCCAAGTCTACAACCTCAAATGGCTCTTCATGCGGTTGTATGGCCTTTTCCTCTTGCATTAATAGTCTGGCAAGTTCTCCAGGTACTTCACAATCTTCTTCACCTTTTTCCTTGGCTTGGAAGATCAGATTTTCAAATTCATAAGTGGAAATAGCAGAATTATTATCAACAGGATCCACAGTAGATGTGGATCTGCAATTTATTGTATGGGTGTGTGTAAGAACACATAGCTATTTTGAGAGTGTAAAAAAGAAAGACAAAGAGCACGAAATTTGAATGAAAAACATCCAATGTTTTTATTGAATGAAAATATGCGAATAACGTGACAACCCTTATCAAGTGGACCGTTGTGCCCCGGGTAAGACACAAAGCTTAAAGTCAATGTTTAAAATTACATAACCAAAACTTTGAAAGAAATAGAAAATAGCATTTACTCTTGACTAAAGGAGATTGAGATAAGGTCTTCAGTCTTCCAATTGTTGAGCCCATTCCTGATGGTAGGAAAGATCCAGTTGTCGAGGACATAGTCATTGCCAATGTCTTCTATAACGTTGACTCTATTGTTGTTGACGCGGAATGGTGGTCTTCCAGCACGAGCACGACAAACAGCCCTCTGAGCCTCTGCAGTAAAACCCGAGCCAAATTTTTATGATTTATACGGAATATCAGGAAGCTGACCCTAAGTAGTGCAATCAACTTCTTCTACTACAGCTCTAGCATCCTTCAAAGAATCCATTCTGGGTGGAACTCTGGTGACCTTGGGAGTAGCAGAAACGTCTTCAGTAGAGGTAGAATGGATAACTTTAAATGTATGGCATGGAGTTTCAATGAATTCATCGTTCATCTCAACATACCTGAAAGAGTTTAAGTGACTCACCATATACTCTTCTTTGCGGCAGACTATAACAACCTTTACTTTCACAAGATACTTCAGCTTTTGGTGTAAGGTTAAAGTAACAGCGCCTGCCCCGTGAATCTAGGGGCGTCTGAGTAAACAAGAATAAGCCGATTGGATATCCATTACATAGAAGGTAGAATAAAAAACATGTGAACCCACTTTAATCAAAAGATCCACTTCTCCGTGTACTATTCTCTTTGACCCGTCAAAGGCTCGGACTATAATTTCATTGGGTTTCAGCACAACCCCTTCACAATCAAGCCTGTACAGAGTACCCTTTGGTAGAACATTCAACGAGGAACCCGTATCAACCAATACATGTGCTAAAGTAGTTCCTTTGAATTCAATATATACATACAAGGCCTTGTTGTGGTTCCTTCCTTCAGGGGCTAAATCGGCATCAGAAAAGCCTAGCCCATTATCAGTAGTTAGGCTAGCAACATAACTCCTAAATTAGTCGGCGGAAATTTCTTTTAGCACGTGAGAGGATTTTAAGAACTTCACCAAAGCCTGTTGTTGTACCCAAAATTTCCTCTCCCATTTTCTTCAATACATTCTCATGAGATCCCCATTTGCTCAAAACAATTCAAGAGTTGACTGGTCAAACCTCCTCCTAAACAAAGGTCTTCAACTAGGGTTTTGTGCTTCTCGAAGAAGATTAGGTTGCAAGGGTCTTAAGTGACTTTCATGGTTCATCATAGGTCCTCAATAATTCTTATGTCAAGTTTAAAGTCTTGCATCACAAGTTTGCTCAGTCAATTGCTCAGATGATTGAAAATCAACTATATTGGGTAAAAAGTTAACTATGGTCAACATACAGTCAAACCTCAAGATTTTTTGTCAACGTCAACATTTTGAGGTGATATTCATAATTTTATCAAGGGTTGATCATGATTCCTCAAGTAAAGCCCTTAAATCATCAAGGGTCAAAATTGCCAAATTAGGGTTTTGACTGAAGATGATTGATCATTGACTTTTGGACTAGTGCATGACCTGATGGCTTAAAGCATGATCTCAAGGTCTAAAAAACAACATCTTAACCAAACTTCATGGCTCAAGACATTTCCAAAGATGCAATTGATTGATAGTTGAAAAAATTGAATCAATTGATAAAAGTCAACAGTCATACAAAAGTTAAACTTTGACTTTTTGGTCAACATTAGAATTCAAAAATCAAGAATCACCAAAACATTCAAAACTATCAAACTTTGTCATCAAGAATCATGAAAGTCAACGAAAGTCAAAAGTCAATATTTTCAAACACTTAGAAAAAATTCAAGTGATTTGTACCTAAAAAACCCTAACTTCACAAGCAAGTTTCCTCAAGATACCAGTTGATTCAATGAAAACTTTCAACATGAAAGTTGTAGGGATTGATGACTTCTAAAACTTTGTTAATATGGGAGGATCCTTAAAAAGTGATTGGATTAAGAGATATGAGCCCATGAAGTTGTGGTATTTTTATCTAACACTTAGAAAAATATTCAACAAGTTTTGATCAATTTTTTTACCCCAACTTCTTGGCCGATTTCCACCAAGTTCCCATTTTATTTAGCCAAAGTGGTCAACGTGTAAGTTGAAGATAATGTTTCAAGCTTTCCAAAATGTCCAAGAACACAAATTTATCATACTTTAGCTAGAAGTTTCGAAGAGATGAAGTTGGGTATCTAAGGTTGCATTATAGGTCATTTTTGTGACAAGTTCATAACCAATTCTCATGCCATGCTTAGAGATCTCACTTTTCAGGTCCATTAACTTGCAAATATCCCCATATTTGAGTGTTTACACAATTTATTGAACCATTACCCAAGTTTTTGAGCCATTGTCCAAGATAATTTTCCATTTATGGCACAAAGGCACCATTACCATTCACATAAAGCATACTTTATGCAAAGTCCACTCTCTTTGAGCCTCTCAATTGTTTCTTCTGCATACACACAATGTCAAAGCAAGAAGAAACATGTCTACATCTCCTAACCACTCTATGAGCCATTGTACTATGCATTGGAACTTTGATTTCTCAAGAAATCACAAGTTACATCCAACCAAGTCATAACTTGTTATCTTGCAAACCTGGTTACTTCATCTCCTCAAACCTTTTTCCTATAAATATAGGGTCCATTTTCAATCCAAGACACGATTGGACAATCCCTCAAACACTCTCAAACTCAGAATCACTTAAAAAATTCCATTGTCGCACATTTGAAGCTTCCAACACCCAACTTCAAATCCACTCGTGCGTTTTCCTACTTTATAATTCAAATACCTTTTATCCATGAAATAGAAGTTGTCCAAACACTCTTAGCACGACTATAACACCTCCACCATCATTCTCCAAACCTCACTTTACACCTCTGCAACTTGACTTGTCCAGAAGAATTGAGGCACTCTCAATCCAAGGCAGGCGTTGCAAAAGCTTCATGGGAGTTCAGTGAAGCTATACAGGTCATCCTAACACCTTCAGAAGTGCTCTAACTTCAAACTCGATTCTCACTTCAGAGGTAAGTTTCCCCAACTTTGAAATCCTTATACACGCATCATTTGCTTTCAATTTCAAAAGATAAAATGTAGATATGATTCCCCTGAAACTAACCATGTCCTTAGTTTTCATTTATGTTGACTATGTGATGAGAATTTTGGAGTTGAAGTTTCTGAAATATTAGGTTTCAGTTTGGTACCAAGCAAAATTCGTTTCAGCCTTTAACTTATAGCTTTCAAAAGTTACATGGTTAAATTCGTGGTAAAAAATCAAGCAAGTTTGGTGTTTACATTTTTCAATTTGGTTGAGAAATAAAGCTTTTACAAAATTTAAAAATGTTATTGTTGTTACTGTCAAACGCCCGCGAGGAAGAACATGAAGTTCAATATTTGAAAACAAGTTTATAATATATTTACTGGGGGCGTTTCATAATCAGATGAAACATCCACCGCATTGGTAAAACAAGCGCGCTATGACTATAGGGACCTGGGTTCGAGCCCCAGCGGTAGCCTTTTATTTTTCACATATTTGTTTCTTTCAGATCCAACGCAGGCAAGCCATATACGCGCACCATGCATCCTCATGTTACAACCTTCAGATCTCAATAGATCCAGATCCAGTGCTCCACATGTGTCCTCCCCATAGTGCACCCCATTGAGCTGCCCACATTGAATCTCAAATAGGCGTCTGGGCCTCCATGATTTGGGCCTTTCATTTTTGCTTTCTAACACCCCCCATTTTTATTTTACAACGCCTGGCCCATTTAAATTTCTTTTTGTTTTAAATTATTTGTTTTATTTTTAATCATTTTTTTATTTAAATCAGAAAATCATAAAAAATTAGATTTAGGTTTTTTTAATTAATTAATTTAATATTTGATAAATAAAAATTAATTTAATTTAATAACTTTGATTTTATTTTATTAATTAATTAGAATTAGGTTTTGTACTCCAAATATTTTTCTAAATCAAAAGTATTTTCTAACAATTAGTTTCTTTTTAAAATTAAAATTAATTTAGACTTGGATTTTTTAATTAGGTTAACTAAATTAGCTTTCTTTTTAATTAATTAAATTAATTGACTTTTTTCTATTAAATTTAATTTAATCTCTTTAGGTTTTTACTAAACTCTTTTTTTATTGAAAACTAATCAAATAATTAGGTTAATCATCAAACTTTTTTTCTATCAAAAAAGTCACAAAAAACAATTTCCTTTCTCTTTTATTTATTTTACAAATCTTCGCGTACTTTATTTCCCAATTATTGTAAATGCTCAATGGTTTATAATAGTCTTAATTAGGGTTTACTGCTTTTCATCCCCATTCATAAATTTATACTCCCCACTCCCGAAACATTGTAATAGTGTAGAATATTTTTAATTTCCATAATTTACTGCTTTCCTTATTGCTGTTAGTAATTAGGATTTGTGTGGCAAGATTAAAACAAACATTAGAAAACCTAACCTCAAGACAAATACGTGAAATCAAAACACTTCGCACACACGTACCTCTAGGGTAACCTCACTTGTTGTTTTGGATAAAAACAGTCATGTCCCTCAAATGTGGGATATTTTAGCAAAGACTCTCAGTTAAAAGATCGTAGTCCCTCGATGACCCTTCAATGTTGCCTTCGGTAAATGATCTTAGTCCCTTATGAAAATTGCTAAAGCATCCTACAAGTTGCCTTCTATGACTGTACGATGACCCACGCATGTCCCTCACATCCAATGATAGGGATTCCTACTAACTAATAGTAGGATATCACAAAGAATCTTTGAATAGGTAGATCACTCGTAATCGCTTGCTCACAAACTAAAAAAATATTTACACTTCACACTTTCAAAACAACTACTTTCAAAGCCCTTTATAAATACTCTTAAGGACTGATACAAGGGTTATCATACAGTGAACTGTCTTACATTGGCATTTTCAAAACACTTTCCAAAACAACACTTTCTTTCATAATATTTTCAAAATAAACATTTTGTATACATTCTCAACGATACGAGAATCATTACAAAATTTCCGCACTTAGGCATTATTTTCAAGATATTTTTAAACATACACAAACACAAAGCATTTTCAAAGTGAGCTAGCGATTAAGAGCCTGTGGAAAACTACAGATGAAAAGGGTGCTAACACCTTCCCTTTTCATAACCTACCCCCCGAACTCAGAAAACTCTCAAAAGGTCTTTCCTGTTCTTTTCACCCTTTCCTTTATTGGATAAAAGAAAAGTTGGTGGCGACTCTTGTTATCTGTAATATTTGCGATAAAACACAAAACTAAGTCAGTTCTCCCACCGTATTATAGAATTGGCGAATCTGTTGGGGATGCTAAACTAAAAGTGGGGTTACCTTAAGAGCTAGATCACCTTTATTTGCTTTACTTGTTTTCCTTATTTGATTTATATTTCGGGATATGCTTGGGTTTATTTCTTGTATAGATCTTATACCTTGATCTGGGGGCATTTATGGTAAGTACCAATAGATCGTAAAAATTATACGGCGTAGACCGATATGGTTGAAACGATGGCTACATTAGTGCGACATATTAGTTTGTACCGGTGTCCCTTGAGTAAGTCAAGGAGAATGTTGGGTTGCCGTGTGGTATCATAAGCACTAACTGACTTTAGAACCTTAGTTGACACAACTTAGCCATTAGAAAGTAATGAGATGGCTGGCTTTGGTATAGACTAAAGTTGGTTGATACTTGATGCTACACTCATTGAGATTGGACTCTCGGGATATTTGGGTCGCAATTTAGAAGCTTGTGCTAAAACAATGCCTGAGAGAAAAGTTAGTGATATTGAGATTCCTAGAACCCGATTACTTCTTTTAGGACAGGTTAAGCCAACTAAAACTTGAAGAGGATACTTACCTACAAACTCCATGAAATCTTAAACCTAATTCCTTGTGTGTTTTGTTTGTGTATGATTAATTGTTCGAACATGACATCATAACATCATGACGTCATACCATATAATTTTCACTAACCATTTCAAGGACCTAAAGATTTATCCTTATTCTGTTTTGTAGGTTATGGCTTCCTCTCGTAGAAACACTATCCGGATCAGTTTTGTGAGGATACCTTATCAACTTAAGGAGTTAGTCTCAAGGGTTCCCAAAAGTTCTCCATTCATCAAAAGGCATGGCCGACTACTCAGTTTGGTTACCTCGGGTTTTGAAGAAGACATGATGGGTGTTCTATTCCAGTTCTTTGACCCCGCACATCACTGCTTCACCTTTCCTGATTATCAGTTGGTACCCACAATGGAGGAGTTTTCTAAATTATTGGGAGTACTTGTTCTCAATCAAATACCTTTCAACGGTTTTGAGAAAGATCCACAGGCTGAAGAAATTGTAGCAGCCTTACATCTGAAGCGGTCCGACATTGTATCAAATTTGGAAACAAGGAGTGGAGTCAAGGGTTTTATAGCTAAAACTTTTTTAGAGAAGGCACGGTTGTTTCTAGATGCTATGAGTTTTCAAGCTTTATAGGAAATCTTGGCTTTGTTGATTTATAGTTTGGTGTTATTCCCTAATCCAGACCAACTCATAGATGTAAATGCCATCAAAATATTTCTTTCTCGTAACCTTTTTCCTACCTTGCTCGGAGAAATTTTGAATTCTCTTCACACTCGTACTATGATGAAGCGAGGGAATCTTACGTGTTGCATACCTTTGCTATCAAGGTGGTTTATTTTGCACCTTGCCCGATCAGTATTGAAGAATGAACAAGGCTTGAGGTGGTCTCAAAAGATGATGTCGCTCTCTCATTGAAATATCAATTGGTGTTCCCGATCTCTGGAAGATGTTACTATCATTAATCATTACGGGGAATTCCCAAATGATCCACTCCTTGGCATTAGGGGGGGTATTACTTACAACCCTTCTCTGGCTCTACGACAATTTGGTTATGCTCCAAGAGATGGTCCTCATGACGCACTTATCTAGGGTATTGTGTTTGACTACGAAAATGATCCTCAAGGTTACCGTCAAAGGTTTATACATGCTTAGGGCATGGTGTTGTACCCCAAAATTTTCCCTTCCATTTTTCTTTTAAGCATTCTTTCAAGGCTTCTCAAATACTCAAGAATATCAAGGGATGACCAGTCAAAAGCTTTTCCTAAGCCAAAGATCTACAATGAGGGTTTTGAATTTCTCAAGGAAATTTGGGATGCAAAGGTCTCAAGTGATTTCCATGGCTCTCCCTATGTCTTCAACAATGTTCATGTCAAGTTTCAAGTCATGTATCACAAGTTTGCTCAGCCAATAGCTTACATGATTGAAAATCAACTGTATTGGGTAAAAAGTCAACTATGATCAACATACAGTCAAACTTCAAGATTTTTTGTCAACATCAACATTTTAAAGTGATATTCATCATTTGATCAAGGATTGATCATGATTCCTCAAGGAAAGCTCTCAAATCATCAAAATTCAAGAATTGTCAAAATAGGGTTTCCTTAGGAGAAGTCAACTAAACTTTGACCAAGCATAACTTTCACATGCTACATCAACTTTTCCCCAACCAAATCCCACTTTTAAGAAAACTCAATTCTCTACAACTTTATTTTTATTCTTAAGTCCAAAAAATGCTTCATTTGAAAGATATGAGCTAATACATTATAGGTCATTTTCAAAAGTCAACAAAAGACACTTTTTGTCAAGGCAACTTACATCAAGATAATGTCTCCAAATACAAAAATGATCAAAAGACAAATTGTAGAGGACATCTTGAGATTTTCAAAAAGTCAAAGATCACCTTCAATAGATTGAAATTGAACAAGTTATGTGTTTCACAAGTTGGGAAATTTTGAGGAAGTTCATGAAATGCAAAACATGCAAATTTGATGTTTTGAATTTGTGGCCTAACTTTTTGAGCTTTAAACATGTTCATGGCCTCATGAGAGACTCTTGAGCTCACTCACACTTTGCCCTATTTTTTTCATTATTTTATTTATATTTTATTTTGTTTTTTTATTCAAATAAACTCAAAATAAATAAATAAAATAGGAAACAAATGGGCCAAGCAATATGATGAGTCCTTTTGCAGGCCCATACAGCTCATACAAGCCTATTTGAACTTGCCAAATTCGTGTGAGGTTCAAGAGAAGCAAGATCATTCAAAATGGCAAGTTTTCAAATGTGTGATTTTAGTTTTAAAACATGGCTTAATGATTTGATTCATGCCATATTTGTGAAGCCATTCCATTTCTCTATATAATGCAAGAAAAGTCAGGCCAATAACACACGATTACACTTCCTAAGAGAGAGCTCAAAAATCCCATAAAATTTCAAAAAAGTGTAAACCGATCTCACATTTCCAGGCGTTCTCCATCCAAACAAAAGCCATCAATCTGTTCTTGAGGTCCCCAGGAGTCCTCCAGAGTTTAAAACCAAGCTCAACACATCCCAGAATCTCTTCATATCATCCCACGGTTTTGGTAAAAATTTTGATTTCAAATTCTCTGATTGTGTGATTTAAATCAATATTATGCATGCGTTCATATTATTATTTATGTTTGGAATAAATCTAACGTGTTACATGTGAACTTGGGTGCCTGAATCTAAAAACACCATGATTAGGGCATGAAATGTTATGTTGTTCGTATCTTTGTATACAGGGTTTTTTAGGGCAAATGGATAGCACCAATGGATTGGCAGACCCCGATTTAAGGGGGTAGGATAAATCTTGGATCTTAATTTTGTTTTATTTGCAGGTTCATTTTTTTTCCAATAGGAGAAGACAACCAGAAGGTTGACTCCAGCGTGCTGACTCCAGTGGCCTAGACGCCACCACCTAATTGGTTCGTTCAAATCCAAGGGGATCACCTGGGAGCGTGTGTTTTGAAATAAAAAATACAATTGATTGTTATTATATATTCATTCATTTGCGCTTTGGTTAACTGATGAACACGCCATCCCAGTGGCAGCACACTTGCACATAAGTCTCTCATACGCCTGGTCCTGGGTTCGACCCAGGCGCGAGGCATTTTTTATTTTCCTTGTTTTCATTTCAGATCTAATGTAGACGACCCCGACACGCGCATGGTGCAACCCCAACCATCACCCTCATATCTCATCAAGCCAGATCTGAAGGCCTCAAACGCGCGTCCCCACCTTAGACTAATAAAGACCTTCCACAACAGATCCAGTGCAAGCCTTCTGGGTTTGTTACTGTGCTTGAAGTTGTTTGCTCCTTCTCACCCCCCAAATTTCCTTTTGCTACGCAAGCCCATTTCATTTTTATTTTGCTTTAATTATTTGCTTCTCTAATTTATTTTTATTTTTTTAAATAACAAAAAAATCATAAAAATATTAGATTTAAGTTTTTTTATTAATTAAATCATTTTTTGTTAATTTTAATTAATTTAATTTAATCATTTTAAGTTTATTTTATTAATTAAAAATTAATTAGAATTAGGTTTTCATCACTTCAATTGTTTTTTCTAAACAAAAAAAAACACCAAAAAATATTTTTTTAACTACTTAGAATCTTTTTAGGGTTTTTCATCTTTCCCTTTTCCATCCCTGTGCATTTGTTTACTTTCGCATTTATTTAATTTTGTAATTTTCGAAGGAATGTAATAGTTAAATTTAGGGTTTCTTTACCTTTTCCCCCATTTGAGGTTTTGTACTCCCCATTCCCGAAGCACTGTAATACCGTAGATTCAATTTCCTCACATTTTTTACTTTCTGCACTATTGTATGTATGCCTGTATATTTAACTGCTAGCTTAATAGGATTGCATGGTAAGACTTAAAAGCAAACATTAGTAACATCCAAGATAAAAAATAACTGAAACACAACACACTTTGCACACGCGCACCTCTAAGGTACCCCCACTTGTTGCCTTCAGAAAAAAACAATCACGTCTCTTGAACGTGGGATGTTTTAGCAAAGATCCTTTGGTTAAAAGATCGTAGTCCCTCGATGACCCTTTGTTGCTTCCTCGGTAAACGATCTTAGTACCTTAGGATAATTTCTAAAGTGTCCTACGAGTTGTTTTCGTGACTGTATAATGACCCGCGCCTGTCCCTCAAAGCATCCAATGATAGGGCTACCTACTAACTAATGGTAGGATAGCACTATCTAAAGGAAAATAGGAAAAGAGAAAATACCTTTTGAGTAGGTAGATAACTTATAGTTGCTTGCTCACAAAACAAAACAATTTCTCACACATACATTCTCTTTTCTAAATATTTCTAAAGACAAAACACTTTGTATGTATTCTCAACGATACGAGAATCATTACAAAGTTTTTCGCACTAAGGCATCTTTTCAAAAATATTTTCAAATACACTTACACAAAAATATCTTTTTCAAAGTGAGCTAGCAACTAAGAGCCCGTAGATAACTACAGATGAAAAGGGTGCTAACACCTTCCCTTTTCATAACCTACCCCCCTTACTCAGAAAATTCTCGAAAGGTCTTTCTTGTTCTTTTCCCCCATTCCTTTATTGGGTAAAAGAAAAGTTGATGGAGACTCTTGCTAACCACAACATTTATGATAAAACGCAAAACCAAAAGTCAGTTCTCCCACCGTATTACAAAACTGGCGACTCTGCTGGGGATTTACACTAAAGTAGGTTTATCTTAGAGATAGTTCACATTTAAATTCTTTCATTGTTTGACTTGCCTGATTTATTCTTAAAGGGTTGTTTGGGTTATTCTTATAAAGATCCTATACCCGAATTTTGGGAATTTTAGGTAAGTAGCAATAGATCGTGAAAATTGTACAACGTACACCGATAAGGTTGAAGCGATGGCTACGTTAGTGCGATACATTGGTTTGTGTCGGTGTCCCTTGAGTTAAGTCAAGGAGAATGTTGGGTTGCCGCGTGGTGTCATAAAGCACTAACTGACATTAGAACCTTAGTTGACATAACTTAGCCATTAGAAGATAGTGAGATAGCCGGCTTTGGTGCAGACTGAAGTTGGTTGATACTCGATGCTACACTCATTGAGGTTGGACCCTTTGGATATTTCCGTTGCAAATCATATGCTTGTGCTGAAACAATGCCTGAAGGAAAGATCGGTGATATTGAGACTCCTAGAATCCAGTTACTTTCTTTTAGGAGAGGTTGAGCCAACTAAAAGTTCAAGAGGGTACTTACCTACAAACTCCATGCAAGCTTTAACCTAAGGCCTTGTGTGTTTTTCTTGTGTATGATTAAATTGTTTGAACATCACATCATGCATCATAACATTCATACCATTTCATTTCTACTAACCATTCCAAGGACCAGGGGATTTACCTTTGTGTTGTTTTACAGACTATGGCCTCCGCTCGCAGAAACACTATACGGGTTAACTTTGAAAGAGTTCCTCCTCAACTTAAAGAATTAGTCTCAAGGGTTCCCGAAATCACTTCATTTATCAAGAGGCATGGTCGAATGCTCGGTTTGGTTACTCTAGGTTTTGACGAAGACATGATGAGTGTTCTTTTCCAGTTCTTTGACCCTGCACATTACTGCTTCACCTTTCTTGATTATTAGTTGGTACCCACTATGGAGGAGTTCTCTCAATTACTGGGATTACTTATTCTTGACCATATGCCCTTCATTGGTTTAGAGGAAGCTCCAAATCTAGAAGTTATTGCAGCAACCTTACATCTGAAGCGGTCCGACATTATATCCAACTGGGAAACGAGAAGTGGAGTAAAGGGTTTTCTGGCTAAATTTCTGATAGAGTAGGCTCTACTATTTCTGGATGCTATGAGTTTTCAGGCTTTCGAGGAGATCTTGGCTCTTCTAATATATGGGTTGGTATTATTCCATAATCCAGACTAACTCATAGATGTGAACACCGTCAAAAAATTTCTTGTTTGTAATCATGTGCCTACCTTGCTCAGAGACATTCTACATTCTCTTCACACTCGTACTATGAAGAGGCGAGGAAATCTCATGTGTTGCATACCTCTGCTGTCGAGGTGGTTTATTTCGCACCTTCCCCTCTCAGTAATGAAGAATGAACAAGGTTTGAGGTGGTCGTGAAGAATAATGTCACTCTCTCATGCCGATATTTACTGGTGTCCCCGATCTCATGCGGATATCACTATCATTGATCGCTGTGGGGAATTCCATAATGTTCCACTCATTGGCATTAGGGGAGGTATTACTTACAACACTTCTTTGGCTCTATGTCAGTTTGGTTATGCTTGAAGATATGGTCCTCATGATGCGCTTATCCAGGGTATTGTGTTCGATTGAGAAGATGATTCTCAAGGTTATCATTGGAGGTTTATGCATGCTTGGGGCATGGTACGAAAGATTGATAGTCGGACCTTAGGGCAGAAGAATTCCATCCCTCTGGAACCTTATCTCAAATGGGTACGAGCTCGCGCTCAAAACCTCGTGATGCCATATCCAATTATCTTACCAGTGATCATGGAGCATGTTGTCGAAGGAGACGTTTCTCGCACCATCCTTCATCCAGACATGCCTACTGACCTTGAAGAGTTGCAGAAGTGTTGAATTCAACTGAAGGGAGAATGGGACACTTTTGAGACTCAATTTTATGCCAGTGAGAAGAAAGTGTTGGAGCTCACAAAGAAACTTCACGAGGAGCGGAGTCTTAATGCATACATCAATGCAAAGAGGAAGCGTCCATGGGAGACTTGAGTCTTAGGTTTTAAGAGTTTACTTTTGGTCTCTTTGAGACCTTGTTGACTTCCTTGTAAACCTAAAAGGAAAATTTAACTTGAACTCGCTAATAAAATCTTTGTTTTCGTTTCCTCCTGGTTAAGCAAATTTAAATCTCCTAAAGTCCTTGAAATCATTGCATTTGCATATCATGCATCATCGCATAACAGGTTTTTGTACATGTTTCTCATTTTCTCGCTGTTTATTTCAGAAGAAAAATGGCTCTCGAACAAACTGTTAAGGATCTCTAGGCTCAACATGCACAATTCTAAGAGACTCTCATGAATCTGGCATAGGGACAAAAAGAGTTGTTGGCGCTCGTCGCCAAGAAAAAGAAGACCAACAAGCCAGTTGTTGTCCTTAATATGGGGAGAAGGTTCAAAGGTCCTTCTCAACCAGTCCAGGTGGAAGATGTCTCCTCTGAAGAAGACGAAAACCAAGATGAAGATGGTAGAAGCATCAAGAATGAAGGTAGGAACAAGCAGGGTTATGAGAATGCTCTTAAAGATGAAGACTTTTCTGACGAATAATATCCTCCTACAGATGACAAATATAAGCAGTTGGAGGACAAACTCGAGGCTATGGAAATCCAGAAGGTGCCTGGATTAGATTTTGGTGAATTAGGTCTGGTTCTGGGGGTGGTCATCCCACCTAAGTTCAAGGTACTTGTCTTTGCTAAGTACAATGGGGTCTCTTGTCCTAAACTCCATTTGAGGTCGTATATTCGGAAGATACAACCTCATACTGCTGATCGGAAGTTATGGGTCCATTTCTTCCAAGAAAGTTTGGCTGGCACTCAACTTGAATGGTTCTATCTGCTGGAGGGAACCAATATACACACATGGGAAGACTTGGTTGTTGATTTCTATAAGCAGTATCAATATAACACTGATTTGGCACTAACTCGAGTGCAACTGCAGAATATGTCCATGGGCTCTAATGAAGGGTTCAAGAAATATGCACAGAAATAGAGAGACTTGGCTGAAAGGGTGCAACCTCCCTTGACTGATCAAGAAATGGTGGATATGTTCATGGGCACTCTGACAAGCTCGTTCTTTAATCTGTTGATTGGAAGCTCGTCGTCTGGTTTTACAGAGATGATTTTGACAGGCGGGAGAATTGAAAGTGGTATAAAGAGTGGGAAGATCATGATGGCTATGTCTTCTAATGTTGTGAATAAGCCATTAGAAGGTAAAAAGGAAGTCAATGTTGTCTATGGCCATAAGAGTCATAATAAAAGTAATCGCCATCAGTCTGTGGGAGCAGTGTTAATCTCCAATCTGACGCCTATTCAGTAACAATAGTAGGGAAACCTACGAAGGTTAGACGCTCTGCCGAGGAAGTTTACCAAAATTGCCATGCCTTTATCTCATCCATTACAGCATTTGTTAAAGGCTAAACTCATTTCACTGCGGGATCCTCCTCATAATCCCAACACATCCTCTCCAGAGTATAACCCAAATGTGAGGTGTGCTTATCATTCTAACAGTCTTGGTCATGACACCAACAATTGGTGGGTTCTGAAGAGCAAGATTCAAGACATGATCGATAATAAAGAATTTTAGTTTGATCCCCCGAAGACTCCAAATATGATTACCGCACTTATGCCCAAGCATGACAAGGGCATAAGTGCTATTGAAGATGTGTTGTACATTACCTCTATAAATGATATGGTTACTCCTCTCTCTACAATTAAGAAGAATTTGTTACAAGCTGGTTTATTTCCAGGTTATGCTGAAAAATGTTATTGTTGTGCGGTTCAACCCAATGGTTATGGGTTACTAAAGGAAGGTGTTCAGCGCCTGATGTATGAACATGTTATTATGATTGAGAAGATTCTGAATTTATGCCAAGATTTGTCTTTTATCTTCGGTACTCCTTTCAGGATCCCTTCCAAAGGTCCTATAAGGATTACCGCTAATCTGAAAGCTGCTCCTTTGGTTATGTGATACGATGGCAGAACCGACTGTTATACTGGTTTGCATTTTGTATTCGTAAATGTCGTGGTAAGCAAGAGTCTCCACCGAATTTTATTTTATCCAATTAGGAAAAGGAAAAAGAACATAAAAAACCATTTTTCGAGAATATTCTGAGTACAGGGGGTAGATTATAGAAAGGGAAGGTGTTAGCACCCTTTCTATCTGTGGTTTTCCACAGGCTCTTAGGTACTTGCTCATTTTTTAAAATTGATTGTGTGTTTGTGTTTTTGAAAAGTTTTGTTTTACTTTATTTTAACCCTTGTTTCTGTCCTCAACAGTGTTACGAAGTTGTTTTTGAAAACTTTGTCTGAAAAGTGTTTGGTGTGAAAAAGTTTGTTTGTTTTGAGCAAGTACCCAACAGTTATCTACCTACTCGAAAAAAGTCTGTTCGTTTTCCTTTAGAAAATGCTATCCTATTATTAAGTAATAGGTAGCACCGTCATTGGAGTTTTAAGGGACATTTGAAGGGATAAGTACGATCACAAAAGCAATGTTATGAGGTGTTAGTAATCATCCTAAAGCCTCAGAGATATTTTTCCGAGGCAACATTCGAATGGGTCATTTGAGATCTTTCAGAGCTAGAGGACGACCACTAACAAACCCTATACTTTATGACTGTTTAACCGAAGGCAACCGGAGTGGAGTAAACCCTAGGAGTGAGCATGTGCGAGTGACTTTTTTCAGTTAATTTTCTTTGCACATTTATGGTTTTCTACCGTTTTAATTTTCAAGTATTCTTTCCATACAATCCTATTAGCCATGCATCTAGAAAGTTAAAATTTGCAGGAATTTAAAGTGTGGAAAGTTTAAAGTTCTAGCTATTACATGGCTTTCACAGATACATAATTATTTTGGACTGAAAATAAAAATGCGGAAGTTTAAAACCCTAATTAACTATTACAACCTCGAAACAGTTACAATAATAATAAAAGGAAATTAAAAAAATGCGCGCGGCGAATTAAAATGCGAGAATTAATTAAGAGACCTAAAAATCCAATTGAAAAAGTATTTTAGTTATTTTTGAGAAAAGATCGAATTATGTACAAATTAAAATTCTAAATTCTAATTAATTAAAATTATAGAAAAAGGAAATAAATTTTCCCTAATTTTAAATTAAACTAATTAATTACCAAAATATTTTATTAAAAAAAGATTTTTTTTTATGTTTTTGTGACTTTTGATTAAATGATAATAAAAATAATTTTTGGAGTTATTTTAAAAAGAAAATGATTAGAAAATAATTAAAAGAAATTAAAATAGAAAGGATAGAAACTGGGTCTGTTTAAGCAATTGGGGGGGGGGGGGGGTGCCATGAGGAATTTGTCTTTAGGCCCAAAGGGCTGAGCCTAGCCAGCACGCCTGATTTTGTGTTGGCCAAGTTTGGAAGGTATACCTTGGTCTTTCATTGACAGACGTTGGTTCTGGATTGATGATGAATCCAGTGGTTGAGATCCTGGGTTGCATAGTGGACGTTTGGAGGCATGATGCACATGATCAGCTGAAACAAAGTTAGAAAATAAAATTGTTGGGACCTGGGATCTAACCCGGGTCCTCTACCTTTCCAAACACACGTTTCACCACTGGGCCACCTGTTCTTGTTTGTTATAATATTAAAATGGAAACAATATAATGCAAATTGGTCACAAGCTTCAGAAAACGCGCGAATATTTAAATTGCCCAATGGTGGCCAGCCACGTTGTTATCTCTTTCCCCAGGACTGTCGTTTTTGACAACAACCTTTTACCTGCGGTCAAATGTGTCATTGTATTCTATAGAGACGATATTGGTCTGTAGCTACAAACCTGCAATATCTCAAAATGCACAACAAGCAATATTAATTAGAACTAAGGACATAGACCCACTAAGAATCTTTCCCTGAGTCCATTAGTATCATTAACTAACCCTAATTTGGCCTCTACAGAGAAACCCTAATTTGAAGCTTCCAAACCCTAATAATGGCGTAAGCTTGTTCCTGCACTAGAAATCAAATTCAGGCTATCCAAAAGATCACAAACATGATTATGAATTCATTTATGCAAGCAAATTGGATTAAAGTGCGTAGAACCCTGAAAACGAATTTGAGTTCAGAGGGTGCAAACCGTGTGGATTATGTGATGATTCCTGGAGCTTTGAGGCGTGCAAACAATCGTGTTAGCTTCTGGGAAGGTCCAGGAAACGATTGGTAGCTTTGAAAGTCTTTGAATCGGCCTCTAAACTGAAAATCGATCTACCACTTTTTTGACAATTTTTCAATTTTTGTTTGCAACTTTTACGACCACTCCTCCTTCTTTTTGTGCATTGGATATCTTCTCTATATGTAATGGAAAGCATTAGGTCAATAAAAATGCCTTGTATCTTTGAACTTTATGAAGATTTGATTTGGTTTTCATCTTGTATGATATCTTTCCATATCAAGCCAAATCATACCATTTTTCATCCCAATCTTCCTTGGCATGATTTGATTTGGTTTGATAGCATATTTGCATTATAATTCCTTTCAAAATCATATCAAAAACAAATCTTCCATATTTTATATAATTTATTTGATTTAATTTGACTTTTAAATGATAAAAATCAAAATAAATTAAATAAATAAAGTCAATAATATGTGGTAGAGTGTTTTGGTCGTGGATCATGTTGGAAGCATAATGCAAGCTTAAAAAGTTGGGCCCATTGGGTAAAAAATGCATTTTTGAGCATATTTGACTTTGGGCAATTTTGCAAAAATGGTCAACTTTGACAAGGCCTATCTCCTCCAATTTTATCCCTAGAGAGGTTTTCTTGGACTTTTTAGAAAGCTTAGGATGTCCTCTAAACAACCCTTTTTGTCTCATCTCAAATGGGTCTTCCATGTTCATGTAAGAAGCTTTGACCTAAAAGGTGTTTTTGTTGACTTTTCAAAAGGACCTATAATGTATAAATTCTTATCTTTTGATGAGTGCATATTTTTAACTTGAGGGATGAATATGAATTGTAGGGAATTGCATCCTCTTAAAAATGAGCCTTGGATGGAAAATTTCTGATAAAGTATGAGGAAGGTATGCTTGGTCAAAGTTTGGTTGACTTTTCCTAAGAAACCCTAATTTAGCAACTTTTGGGTTTTGATGAATTTGGGGCGTTCCTTGGGGAATCATGATCAACCCTTGATCAAATGATGGGTATTACTTAAAAATGTTGATGTTGACCAAAAATATTGAAGTTTGACTGTGTGTAGACCACAATTGACTTTTGACCTAGTATAGTTGATTTTTAGGCATCTAAGCAGTTGACTAAGCAAACCTATTGTGCAAGGCCTAAAACTTGACATGGATGATCTTGAGAATATATTAGGACCATGTAAAGCATTTTGGACCTTTGGAGATCCCATACCCTGATGAAAATGGAAACCCTAATTTTGGGTACATTGCCTTAGGAGAGAGTTTGTCTGGTCAACTCTTGGGCATCCTTGAGCAACTTGAGGACCTCAATGGCATGTGTTGAGTAAAATGAGAGGGAAAATTTTGGGGTACAACAGCTGCCCCTGTTCAATCTTCTTAAACCTGAGGATGTAGATTGGCTTGTCTGCCTTTCGTAATCTGAAGGTGGAAGATGATTGAACACTAAGTGCCTAGAAATTTGCACTCGTCTGAGATGGTGCCGGACTTACAGGTAGTATCGGGAATGGGATTATAGATGCCATTTGGAAAATATGATGGAGAATCGTCGGAGATGGGCTTAAAGATTCCATCTGGCAGAGGTGACGGTGAAGCGTCGGAGATGGGCTTAAAGATGCCATCCAGAATAATGTTGATTTTGTGAGATATTCCTTCGATGAGGATTTCTGTTCCTGTCGTTGAGGAGGGATATACTGAGGAATGTCAGTCTCTATATTGGGGGAAGTAGAATTTTAGGAGCTTCAGTTGTCTGTTACTCTACTAGGGAATCCTCTTTTAGTCGAGGAGGTGAAAGTGAACTGCTATTTGGTCGTGCTCTAGGCTTTATAGTAACTTGCTGGGGGTTAAGCTGCTTTCCGGTCGATTTCCGGGCTTCATAGCTTGAATTTAAGATATACCACTATCTGGTCAATTCCAGGCTTCGTAGTATTTTGGTCAAATCAATACTATCCGGTCAATTTCTGGGCTTTATAGCTTGAATTAGAATAGAAATCTTAGTATCTATTTGACTGAACCAGGGGAAACTTGTGAGAACTTCATCTGGGAGAGAAATCTTAGTGTCGATTTGATTGATCCCGGGAGATGTCTCGGATTAACTTTGACTGGCATGGAAATCAGTGGAATCTTAGCGACGATTCAGCTGACCCAGACGAAAGTCTTAAAACGTCTTCAACTAGAATAGAAACCTTAGTGTTAGTTTGACTGAACCAGAGAAAACTTGTGAGAACTTAAACTAGGAGAGAAATCTTAGTATCGATTTGACTGATCCCGGGAGAGGTCTTAGATTAACTTTGACTAGCATAGAAATTAGGGGAATCTTAGCGGCGATTCGGCTGACCCAGACGAAAGTCTTAAAACATCTTCAACTAGAATAGAAACCTTAGTGTCGGTTTGACTGAACCAGAGAAAACTTGTGAGAACTTCAACTAGGAGAGAAATCTTAGTATTGATTTGACTGATCCCAAGAGAGGTCTCGGATTAACTTTGACTGGCATAGAAATCAGGGGAATCTTAGCGGCGATTCGGATGACCCAGACGAAAGTCTTAAAACATCTTCAACTAGAATAGAAACCTTAGTGTTGGTTTGACTGAACCAGAGAAGACTTGGAATATCCTCAACTGGAATAGAAACCTTGGTGTCGGTTTGATTGAACCAGAGAGAACTCTTGAGAACTTGAGTGCATCTTTCCCTGAAAGGTAAAGAGTTAGTCGTATGCAATGTCATGATGCATGAAATTAATTGAGTAATGATGTTCCCAAAATAAATGAGATTGTGCTGTATAATATATATACGCATGCCATGATGTATGGATATATAATGCCATTATGATATTCTCGAGCTGGGGAGAATAAATCCTGGACTGCTGCTGAAGAGTATAAGGAGTTGAGTTCTTCATTTCCACTGGGGATAGTGAACGAAGATGATTAGCTGGAGATTTACATCCATTCTGCTGGAGAACATTCTGTCGGGAGAGACTTTGTCTGAGAACAATCTTGTGGGGTAATGACTCTGTGGGGAAGGAGATACTCTATTGGAAGATCTGCTGATTTGGAGAGATAAACTCAGTTGAGGATGAACTTTCATTCTAGAGAGAAGAGCTTTTTTAGAGATTGAGCTTCCGCTGTCAGAGAAATAAACTCTGCTCAGGAGAGAACTTTATAAACTGTTTATGAATATACAACCCAGTTGGGGAATGCAGACATTAGCTTTCTGAAGGAACCCGTTGGGGGAGGAATTCCTGCTTGGGGACATGGAGGTCGGACCTTGGTCGTCTTGGCTCTGCGGGGAGTATAGGTATCACTGGCTTATATGTGATAGTGACTTCGCTTCCAACTGTCTCTGTCCCTTGTACCATGACGGACGGGGTAAATGTCGATATTTAGGTTTTGCACCAATTTCTTTGAGTTCTTAGTAACTGTCTTTCTGTTTTATATGCAGATATTTGTGAACAGTAACCATATTCAAATGCATATGTCAAGAATAAAACATTGGACGTTTTTGCAAAACAAAACAGAAAAAGGAAAAACAAACAGAGTTTTGTACTTGAAAGACGCTTTGTATTGATTTGAAATTTGCCTATAACAGGCGTTTTTTTTACAAGGAGGTTGACGCTCTAGTAAGAGAACGCCGCCATAAAAATGGAAATTATTAGAGGAATTGTGTACAAAAAGAAAACAGCTATGTGTAGTGATCCCATTGAGTTTTAATTTTGCTATTGCCCCTATGTCTTTGAGCATCTCATCACTTTTCTATTTTTCCGAAGCTGACTGGATTGGTCGGTACCATTTGAGCTTGATATTTGATTACTGAAGTTTGATCGCAAGGTGATCCAATGGGACATTGTGATACGCTTTAATCCCTAACTTTTTCCTAGACCGCCCTTTCGGGTTTTCAGTCCACCGGGATACCCTTTTTTTCCCAAGCCACCTTTTCAGGTTTTCGACTTGTCGGGTGTACAAATTTTTTTCATTTCTATCCCTAATTTTTGCCCGAACCCTTTTGGTTCGCCGGGATTCCCTTATCTTTGCCTAGGTGTGTCAACCTAGCGGGTATTTATTATGCGTAGTATTTTTTCACTATGTCCGCATTAACAGGGTGTGGAAGGTCGTCACCATCCATGGTTGTCAGAATCATGGCTCCACCGGAAAATATGTTCTTGACTACAAATGGTCCCTCATAGGTGAGAGTCCATTTTCCCCTGGGATCACCTTGCGGCAGTATGATGCGCTTGATTACCAGATCCCCTACTTGATACGCTTGTTGTCTGACTTTCTTGTTAAAGGCCTTGATCATCTGTTTCTGATACATTTGACCATGGCAGACAGCAGTAAGTCTTTTGTCATTGATTAAGTTCAATTGATCAAGTCGAGTCTGGATCCAATCATATTCGCTCAAACCCGCATCCTTCATAATCCGTAGAGAAGAGATCTGGACCTCTATGGGTAGGACAACCTCCATACCATATACCAGAGAATAGGGTGTTTCCCCTATCGACGTACGTGCTGAAGTACGGTACCCGTGAAGAGAAAACACTAACATCTCATTCCAGTCTTTGTATGTCACTGTCATCTTCTGTATGATCTTTTTGATATTCTTGTTAGCAGATTCAACAGCCCCATTCATCTTCGGCCGGTAAGGAGAAGAGTTGTGATGCTGAATCTTGAACTGCTTACAGAGTTCTGTGATTATTGAGTTGTTGAGGTTGGTACCGTTTTCTATGATGATTCTCTCAGGGATACCATAACGACACACCAGGTTATGCTTGATGAATTGTGCCACCACATTCTTAGTAATCGTAGCAAAGGAGGCAGCCTCAACCCACTTCGTAAAGTAATCAATGGCCACTAGGATGAAGCGATGCCCATTGGACGCAGTATGTCTGATCTCGCCGATCATGTCAATGCCCCACATTGCAAAAGGCCAAGGAGCCGTCCAAACATTCAAAGGAACTGGAGGTACATGCACCTTATCAGCATAGATTTGGCACTTATGACAGGTTCGAGAATGCTGATAACAGTCGGCTTCCATAGTGGACCAATAATATCCTGCCTATAGGATTTTCTTTTCCATGGTATGTCCACTGGAATGAGTGCCAAAGGTACCTTCGTGTAGGTCTGCCATGATCCTCTATGCCTCGCTCTTGTCTACACACTGCAGTACGGTAGAGTCATGGTTGCGCTTATAGAGGATTCCATTGCTAAGGAAGAACTTTGTAGCAAACCTTCTTAGAAATTTCTTGTCATTGACAGATGCCCCCTCAGGGTATTCTTGAGCCTCGAGATGCCTTTTCACCTCATGAAACCAAGGTTTGTCGGCTACCTCCTCAGTATCGATCTCACAGCAGTATGCCGATTCATCCAACCTCTCAATAGTGATTTGGGGAGCTTCATTGTCCCACCTGACCGTGAAAATTGACGACATAGTAGCTAGCGTGTCCGCTAACTGATTCTCTTCTCGTGGGAAATGTTCAAAGGTGATCTCTTCAAAATGCGTCAGTAGTGTCAGTACATACTCTTTGTAAGGAATAAGGTTCGGGTGCTTCATCCCACTCTCCTTTGATCTGACTTATAACCAAAGTGGAATCCCCGAGTACACTCAAGAACATGATCCTTAGATCAATAGCAGCTTTAAGACCCATGATACATGCTTCATACTCCGCCATGTTGTTGGTACAATTGAAACATAATCGGGTAGTGAACGGAGTATGACAGCCCTCAGGAGATATGATTACGGTGTTGATACCATTACCAAGTGCGTTTGAGGCTCCATCAAAATACATAGACCATATGGATCCTTCCTCATGTCCTTCATCCGGTCCAGGTTCTTCACAGTCGATTACCAACATGATATTCTCATCCGGGAACTCGAAATTCATGGACTGGTAGTCATCCACAGCCTGATGTGCCAAATGATTTGCTAACACACTTCCCTTGATTGCTTTTTGGGTTATGTATTGGATGTCGTATTTGGTTAAGATCATTTGCCCCCTTGTTATCCTTCCGGAGAGAGCGGGCTTCTCGAAAACGTACTTGATCGGATCCATCTTAGATATCAACAAAGTAGTGTGGGTCAGCATATACTGTCTCAGTCGGCGAGCAGCCTATGCCAAAGCGCAACAAGTTTTCTCGAGCAGTGAGTATCGTGTTTCATAGTCGGTAAACTTTTTGCTAAGGTAGTATATTGTGTGCTCTTTTCGACCAGACTCATCATGCTGCCCCAGCACACACCTCATTGAATTATCTAGCACTGATAAGTACATTATCAAAGGTCTTCCTTCAGTCGGAGGCATCAGAATAGGAGGCTCTTGGAGATATTGTTTGATTCTGTCAAAGGCTACTTGGCATTCGTCATTCCACTTTACCACTTGATCTTTCTTTAGAAGCTTGAAGATTGGCTCACAAGTAGCAGTCAGATGTGAAATGAATCGGGCAATGTAATTTAGGCGTCCTAAGAAACCTCTAACTTCCTTCTCTGTATAGGGAGCCGGCATCTCTTGTATGGCCTTCAACTTTGCAGGGTCTACCTGAATACCTTTGCCACTGACTATGAATCCCAAAATCTTACCAGACCTTACCCCGAAGGTGCACTTGTTTGGATTTAACCTCAGCTTGTACGTCTTCAACCTATCAAACAGCTTTTGTAGATGATCAATATGTTCTTCTTCAGTTTGAGACCTGGCTATCATATTGTCAATGTAAACCTCTATCTCATGGTGAATCATGTCATGGAATAGAGCTAGCATAGCTCGCTGATAAGTTGCCCCAGCATTCTTCAACCCAAATGGTATCACCTTGTAGCAGAAAGTGCCTACTGTGTAACAAAGGTTGTCTTCTCCATGTCTTCAGGTGCCATCTTGATCTGATTGTAGCCAGAGAAGCCATCCATGAGAGAAAAGACTTTGTGTAGTGCGGTGTTCTCAACCAGAACATCGATGTGGGGAAGCGGGAAGTCATCCTTGGGGCTTGCCCTATTCAGGTCTCTGTAATCCACACACATTCATACTTTACCATCTTTCTTAGGTACTGGAACCACATTAGCAACCCACTGCGGATAGGAGGTGACAGCTAAGAACCCTACGTTGAACTGCTTCATAACCTCGGCTTTAATCTTCTCTGACATCTAGGGGCGCATAGGACAAACCTTTTACTTTACCGGAGGGCAGTCTTCTTTAGTCGGAAGACGATGAACCACTATATCTGTGTCTAGTCCCGACATGTCTTCATATGACCAGGCGAAGATTTCAACATATTCATGCAACATCTGTACCAACCGTTGTTTGAAATTAAGCTCCAGATTTGCACCTATCTTAACCTCTTTTCTGTCTTCCTCGGTACCCAAGTTCACTGTCTCAACCGGCTCTTCATGAGGATGTATCACCTTTTCCTCCTGCTGTAATAGTCTAGCAAGTTCTCCAGGTACCTCACAATCTTCCTCACCTTCGTCCTCGGCTTGGTTGATCGTATTTTCAAAGTCATAATGAGCAGTAGAAGAACTGTTATCAATGGGATCCAGAGTGGATATGGATCTGCATTTGGATACGTGAGTGTGTGTAAGAGCATAGTTGTATAGACAGAATAAAAGAAAAGAAAGACATAGAGCGCAAAATTTATATGCAAACGTCCAATGCTTTATTGATGTCATATGAAAATGAAACATGATAACCCTCACAAATAGAACCATTGTGCCCCGGGTAAGACACATGGCTATAGAGTTTATATTGTTTTTAAATTACATATCCAAAAAAATCAAAAAGAAAATTACTCCTGAACAAAAGTAACCGGTACAAAGTCCTTGGCAGTCCAGTTACTGAGTCCACCGTTGGTAGTCGGGAAGATCCAGTTGTCAATGTCAGAATCACTATTACTGTCTTCAAGTGCATTGACCCCAGGATTGCTGATGCGTAGGGGAGGTCCTCCAGCCCGAGCATGACGAACAGCCCTTTGAGCACCTGTAGTAAAGCCCAAACCAGATTTGTCATACTTGTAATGAATAACCGGGAGCTGACCTCAAATGGTAAACCCACCTTCTTCAACCACTGCTCATGCATCCTTGAGAGAAGCCATCTTCAAAGGAGGCCTGGTCACTTTCGGATGACTGTCAATAGTTTCTGCTGTAGCCGAAATCTGAGGTACCTCTTCAAAGTTCTGGCAAGGAGTCTCGATGAACTCTCCGTGCATCTCTACATACCTAAAGGAGTTCAAGTGACTGATCATGTACTCCTCTTCACCGTGCATAGTGACAATCTTTCCTCTTATTGGGTACTTCAACATTTGGTGGAGGGTGGAAGTAACAGCCCCAGCCCCATGTATCCAAGGGCGTCCCAACAAGCAAGAATATGATGGTTTGATATTCATTACGTAGAAAGTGAAGTCGAAAGTCTGGGAACCAACTTTGATAGGGACATCCACTTCCCCGTGCACCATCCTCTTCGACCCATCGAAAGCTCTCACTACTATATTGTTAGGCTTCAAGGTCAAGCCTTCGCAGTCCAATCTGTCTAGAGCTTTTTTAGGTAGCACATTCAACGAGGATCCAGTATCTACCAAAACATGGGCCAGAGTCGTGCCCCTGCATTCAACAAAAACATGAAGAGCATCATTATGCTTCCTTCCTTTTAGTGTCAGATCCGCGTCAGAGAAACCCAAACCATTATCGGTAGTTAGACTAGCCACACATTCTTCAAACTGATCAGCAAATGTCTCTTGTGGTACGTGAGCCGTCTTCAAAAACTTAGCCAAAACCTTCGCATGGGCCTCAGAGCACAACAACAAAGCCAGCATAGAAATTTTGGATGGGGTCTTCCCCAGATGCTCCACCACGTTGTAGTCGCTCTTCTTTATTATCTTCAAAATTTCTTCCATTTCTTTCTTGGAAGCTTCTGGTATGGTTACTGAATTAGCCCTTGTCAAGACAGGCTCAATTAGTATGTCTTTTCCTCGAGTCTCGACCGACTCGATGATGGGAGGGTCAACAGGAGTAATTACTGGAGTTGTAGTAGTAGTCTCGGGTGGAACCACACCAGGAATAATCACAGGTCCAATAGCGGTCTTTGGAGGAGAAATCTCAGGGGAGAACACTCTTTCACTTCTTGTTATCTTACTGGTTCCGACAATATTGACGATGTCGGAATCAGCATCTTCAGAAATCTTGTCTTCAATGGCTAGAATATCATGCTTGACGTTATAGTAATAGACGTCAGCCCTATAGTTCCAAGGAATAGCTTTATCCGAGGAATATGGGATTGGCCCAGGCATGGTTATGATCAACGGAGTCACTTTCGGAATTGATGTAATCCTGACAGGTCTCTTAGAGGAGGCACTGAGAGGATTGGCGGAAATAGTTATGATAGCAATGTGTTCACAGGAAATAGTCAGAATAAGAGTCTTCTCAAATAGAATCTCTTTTTCATCCATCAGGCGCTGAACACCTACCTTCAACAAAGGGCAACCAGTCGGTAGAAACGAACAAAAGTGGCAACCTTCACCACAGCCCGGAAATAAACCGGCTTTCAACAAACTCTCCTTGATAGTCATGAGTGGGGTTACCAATTCTTCCACAGAGGTCACAAACACCTCTTCTTCAACGACATTAACACCCCGACCATGTTTCGGCATAGGAGCAGTGATAATTTTATGAGTCTCCGAGGGATCAAATTCAATCTCCTTAGCATCAATCAAATCATGTACTTTATTCTTCAAGGTCTAGCAGTCATTGGTGTCATGTCTTGGACTCTCCAAATGGTAAGCACAACGAGCATTCGGTTTATAGTAGGGAGATGTGGTGTTCGGATTTTTCGGAGCTTCCCTCAGAATAACCAGATTGGTCTTCAATAACTGAGGTTAAATCTGAGACAGCGTCATGTTGATTCGAGTGAACTGTCTAGTTGGCCTCTCTGCTCTCGGCTGATTATTTCTTTGTTGAGCAGGTGCAGGGTTGGGAATCATAACAGCCCCTACCATTGGACGGTGCTCGATTCGATTCTGATTCTTTTGGTTGTATACAGCATTGACTTCCTTTTACCTGCAAACGGATTCCTTACAGCACTAGAAGAGGCATCCTTCTGAATTTTTCCACTTCGGATTCCATCTTCCACTCTTTCTCCCGTTAAAATCAGTTCAGTAAAACCCACCGATAAACTTCCAATAAGATGGTTGAAGAAAGGCCCATCCAAAGTTCCCATAAACATATCCACGAGCTCCCGGTCAGCCAAGGGAGGTTGAACTCTTCCAGTCAAATCTCTCCACTTCTGAGCATAATCCTTGAAACCCTCGTTCGAACCCATAGACAGATTTTGGAGTTGTGTACGGGTGGGAGCGAGGTCTGCATTATATTGATATTGCTTATAAAATGCAGCAACAAGGTCTTCCCAGTTACGAACATTGGCTCTTTCCAGCTGATAGAACCAATCCAGTTGTGTTCCAGACAGACTGTCTTGGAAGAAGTGAACCCACAGGTCTTTGTTTGCAGTGTTAGGTTGTATCTTCCTCACATAAGAACAGAGATGCATTTTAGGACAAGAGACCCCATCATACTTAGAAAATACCGGTGCCTTGAACTTTGGAGGGATGACAACCCCAGAGACCAGACCCAACTCTTCAAAATCCAGCCCAGGAACCTTCTGGATTTCCATAGCGCCCAGACGCTCTTCTAATTGCTTGTACTTTTCATCAGCCGGAGGGTACTGCTCCTCATTGTAATCATTTTCATTATCAAACTCCTTAGGACTAGGGTCCTCTTCTCTGTCTTCAACCTCTTGATTCTCTCCCTCTTTAGATGAAAAAGCTAGCTCAACAACCTGTCTTGGCGGCCCTCTGAACCTCCTGCTCATATGTGCCACATCGGTCGTTCTCTTGGTTTTCTTGTTTTTCTTAGTAATCAGAGCCTTCAGCTCTTCTTGTCCTTTGTCCAGAGCCATAATCATCTGTTGGAATTGTGTGTTTTGAGTCTGAAGATCTTTCACAGTTTGTTCAAGAGCCATTGCTGAAATAAACAGCGGAAGTGATGAGAATCCTGTTATGAATCCTGTTATGCAATGATATGTATGATATGTATGCAATGTTTTCAAAGAATTTTGGAAATTTAACTTTGCGTACCAAAATGAAACAAAGCTTTTATTAGTTAAATTCAAAGTTCAAATGTCTTTTAGGCGTTGCAATTAAAAACAAATCTAAAAAAACTAGAAAACAAAATCAAAAATCCCATGGATGCTTCCTCTTTGTGCCGAGATAGACATTAAGTCTTCTTTCCTCCTGGAGTTGCTTTGTGAGCTCTAAAACCTTCCTCTTCTGGGCATAGAACTGATCCCTGTAAGTATCCCGCTCTTTCTTCAACTGAATCCAAAACATCTATAATTCTCTAAGATCAGTGGGCATATCAGGATAGAGAATCGTGTAAGGAATACCCCCTTCAGTAGTGGGTTCCATAATCACTGGTAGAACAGCTTTATAGGGCATCCTAAGTTTCTGGGCGCGAGCTCGTACCCATTGGAGGTAAGTTTCCATAGGAATGAAAGCCTTTGGCCCCAAAGCCTTGGCGCCAGATCTGTTTACCATGCCCCAAGCTCGTATGAACCTCCAACGATACTCTTGAATATCATCCTCATAGTTGAATACAATGCCCTCAATAAGTAACTTATGGGGACCATCTCTTCGAGTGTAACCAAATTGCCGCAGAGCTAAACAAGGATTGTAGGTTATACCCCCCTCTGATGCCAAGTAACGGGACATTAGGTTACTCCCCGCAGCGGTCAATAATAGCAATATTTTCCATAGCTTGGGAACACAAGAGAATATCCATGTGAGTGAGTGACATTATCCTTTGTGACCAACCCACACCTTCTTCATTCTTCAGTACAGACTTAGGTAAGTGAGAAATAAACCACCTCGACAGCAATGGCATGCAGCACATAAGCACCCCTCTTCTCTTCATGGTACGAGTATGGAGAGTGTGCAAAATATCTCCGAGCAAGGTAGGCACAGGGTTGCGAGAGAGGAAGATCTTGATAGCATTCACGTCTATGAATAAGTCTGGATTAAGTAATAGTACTAATCCATAGATTAGAAGGGCCAAGACCTCCTCAAAAGCCTGAAAATCCATATCATCCCAAAACAGCTGGGCCTGTCTATCAGGAACTTGGCTAGAAAACCCTTGACTCCGCTTCTTGTTTCCCAATTGGATACCATGTCGACCCGTTTCAGATGCAAAGCTGAGGCAATGACTTCTGGCTTAGGAACCTCTTCCAGACCTATGAAGGGCAACTGTTCAAGAATGGGCAGCTGAGAGAATTCTTCCATGGTAGGCACCAACTGATAGTCTGGAAAGGTGAAGCAGTGTGTGATACGGTGGGAGAACTGACTAGTGTTTTGCGTTCGTTTTCGCACTTGTGCGGTTGAGCAAGAGTCCCCACCGACTTTTTATTTTATCCTAAAGGAAAGGTTTAAAAAAGCACAGCAAAAACCTTTTGAGATATTTCTTGGGTTCGGGGGGTAGATTATGAAAAGGGAAGGTATTAGCACCCTTTTCATCCATGGTTATCCATGGGCTCTTAGTTACTTAGTTTTTTAGATCACTTGCCTTGATTTTTGATTGCTTGAAAAATGGTGTGTGTGTGAGTGCTTTTGAAAATGTCTTGGAAGATGATGCCTTGTCTTAGGCTAACCTTGTAACAATTCTTTACTCGAATGTTTTACAAAGGCGTGTATCTTTTCGAAAAGATGTTTCAAAAATGTTTTGAGAATTTGTTTTTGAAAGTGTTATGGATTGTGGTTTTTGAAAAGAAGGCAAGTGTTTTTGCAAATTGATCTCAAGTAACTAAGAGTTTTGTCTACCTTATTGTACTCAAAGTTTTTTGTTATGTTTTAACTCCTTTTAACAATTTTGTTCCACCATTGAATTTGGTGGACAATTTTGCGTTTAGGAAGTTTATCCGGGACGGGCGCGGGTCATCGTATGGACCATGAATGCAATGGTGCCAAGCGTCTTTGGCAATTTTGCTTTGAAAGGACTATGATCATTCCGTTTAGGCAACACTTTGAGGGACTTATGATCATTTTGATTTTATTTTGCCAAAGATACTCGACGTGCAAGCATGGCCCATTTTGGAAGGCAACATGTGAGATTACCCTAGGGGGTGAAAGTGTGATTGTGTATTGATCACATGTATTTGTCTTGTATTAGGTTATCTAGCGTTTGATTTTATGTACATGCAAACCCTAGGTCTAAACATGGTATAATTGAAAAACTGTAAATTACGGAATGTAAAATCTATGCTATTACAAATAGTATCCAGGAGTGGGGGTATAAATGTACAAAAGGGGATGAGACTTATAGTATCCAATAAGTTACAACCAAATCGAATTTGCGATCAAAATGTAAATATCGAATATACAAATATAAGATAAACAAATGTATAGGGGCAATATGAATGTATTGTGTAAGTGCAAGTGTGAGATGTATATGTATTGTGTGTAATTATTTACAGGTGCGACAATATGAAATTAATGCGAGATTAGGGTTTTTGACCTAAATATGTTTTAAGGAATCTTTGATTTGTATATCTTTAATATGTACAAAAGAAAAAATGTTTTAACTTAGATCGTATGTTCAAAAAAATGTATAAGACGCATCATTGTTTATTATATACAAAAATGTTTTAATTAAGTGTTTTAAGAATTTTAATATTGGAAAAAATATGTATTTTGTCTATTATGTACAAAGTATATATTTTAATTAAAAAATGTTTTCAATTTTAATTATATGATAAAAGAAAAAGTATTTTATTATTCTATATACAAATATATACTTAAAAGGAAAAATGATATTTTCGATTCTTACTATATGATAAAAATATATGATATGTACCAATTATATTTAAATTAAAAAAAATTATGTACAAAGTATATTTTAATTGTTATATACAAAATATATTTTAATTGAAAGAATAAAAAGGTATTTTTAATTTTAATAGGATAAAGAAAGATATTTATACAAGTAAAATTAAATTAGATATTTTAGATAAAAAGTATTTTAATAAGTTTTAGTATTAATATGATTTTGTAATAAAAGAAAAGTATGTTGTTTGTATAACAAGAAATTAATGTTAATGTTTATTGTAAAAAAAATGCAATTTAATGGGCTTCAGAGAACTTTGAAACGGGTCAGGCCCATTGCTTGAAACGATTTTCTTTAGGGTTGAGAGGATCATCGTTCATTTGATAACGCGTTAGGGTTTGGGACGGCGCCGTTCGTAGGGTTCCGCTCATCGCCTCCGTTCGTCCTCGTCGTTTCTGATCCTCTCTGCCTCAGCCATCAGCACTACCTCTTTCTCCCCCCATGTTAACTCAGGTAGCGGTGAAGCAAGGTAACAACATGCTTTGAACTTATTACACATTTTAGATTTTGTTTTGCATGTTAACATCCTTTGATTTATTGAATCTGATTCAATATTCTATTGACTAATGCATTCGGTTTGTCTTACGTGAAGTACGAAAGGAAAAGAGAGAACAAAAACTACCTTGACGGAGGGGAGAAGGAAAATGGAAGTGCTCAGGAGGCTTGACGAGCGGAGGGCGCTGATGTTCGCGCTAGCTGGCTTTGAGATCCTGGTATCTTTGTATATTTCTTTGTTTATTGGTTTTAATGATGAGTCGCACTGAAAAACCCTCTTGAAACGATTCGCTTCTTTACCTCTTCTACTTCTGTCCCTTTGTGTTGATTGGAATATGATGCTTGCTTTAGGTTTTGCTGCCTATTTTCCTCCCAATGATGAATTCAAAATTCTGAGGGGTTGTACCTGTTGCCTCTTGATTTGTTGCTTTGGATTGTTGCCTATGTATCTTCTTTGATGTTTCTGTCTGCTTGTTAATGGCCAGTGATGATCATATCTGAGGCCTTTTTGATGGGTGGCCTTGAATGCTTGAGGTTTTAAAGGTTTGGCCTTGGGTTTGAACTTGGTAGCAGGTTCTGTTCAGGCTTGGATAATGTAAGTTCTTTTGTTTTGTTGATTTATTGTGAGTATCAGTTTTTTTGACAGTATGGGGGTTCCTGGTTTAAGGGAAATAGTTTCAGACCAAGGTTGTATGGCTTGACAGCAGGGTGATTTGGTTTGAACTTGGTTCTGGTTATGGTTTTCGGGAGGTTATGCTTGCAGTAAGTTATTTGTTTGGTTTTGGTTTTGACAGTTGGTAATGGTTTTTGGTTGATGGCTTAGGCAGGGATTGCTTAGGCTTCAGCAGGTTTTTGGTTCTTGACAGGATGCAGGTTTTTTGGTTCTTTGTGGGTTAATGCAGGTTATGGTAGTGCAGGTTCTGAGTTTGGCATTTTGAATGGTCTTGGTGCTTTTTGGTTTAAGGTTGAATGCTTCAGTTTTTGTGTAACTTTTTGTTTTGGTAAAGCTGGAACAGGTTTGAGGTTGTGAACGATGTAGGCAAGGTGTTGGTGGTTTTTTCTTCTTTTTCTAGATTTGGAGTTGTGTGTTTATATCTTGGTGATATTGGTCGCTTGGCTCAATCAGATTCTTTTTTTCTTTTTTTTTTAAAGCTCAGTATGTTTTCTTTTTGTTTTTGTTGTTTTTTGCCTCTTGGTCTTTGGCGCCCAATACTTATTCAAACCTTGGTATTTTTCTTGATCCAAGTTGCTGGTTAATTTTACAAAGTTTCTTGGCACTTTTCTGTTTTGGTAATTGCCTCTGCTGTGTACTTCTGCCCAGTTTTGAGTAATGCTGAATTAATGCTTCTTTTAGCTTTTGCCTTACTGTCTAAGCCTGAAAAACCTGCTTCTATCTCTCTTTTTTCTCTCTCTGTAGTACAATTGGATATTATTATATGATTCTTTCTTGTACTATCTTTTCTGAAAGGGCTATTGGTGGGAAATGATGATTTGAGTTAGCTTGCTTGCATACAATTTCTCTGCATCTTTATCTCTTTTTGACAGCTTTGGTACTTTGTCTTTTCCTTGATATCTTGGCCAAAACTTCCTCTTTGGTAGCTTTGAGTAGCTTTGTTGACAACTTTGACAGCAAATTGCACTTTTGGCTTTTGATAGAAAGTTGTAACTTGGATTTTTTTCAGTTTGGTTTGAATTTGAAGTTTGAGATTTTGAAACTATGCAGTTTGATATTCTATGCATTTTGACATTTGCATTTTTTCAACTTTGCATAAAAATTCTTCCCTCTTTGTGAACCGGGAGAAATCCCGTGATTTGCAGAGAGGGTCAACTGATCCCAGTCAGTGGCCCTTAATGATGATTGCAAATTTTATCTGCTTTTAATTAATTCAACCGCTTTTGACTTTTCTTTTTTCTTTTTGCAGATGAATAATGGAGCACCGGAACGGAGTGAAGAATGAAGAATTAGAAATAAATAGGATAATTTTTATTTTATTTAATATTTAAATTAATGTAAACTATTGTTTGTAATTTAGATTATAAACAACATTTGTACAAATAATTCAAATATAAATAAAATCTTTATTACCCAATTAATTCTAATTTTCTTTCTTTATTGTTTATTTATTTATTTAAAACTCTTTGAATTAAAACAATTGAAAAATAAATTTCAATCATTCAATTTAGAATAATAAATAACTTAAATAAAACAATATTGATCAATTAAACCTGTCTCTTACAATATCCAAAGCAAAGCAGCAGTCAACCAAAATAAACTGATCAAGCGCATTCCCTCTTCACTGATTTGCCATAAACACTGTGAATCCAATACTGCATATTTCTTTTGACTGGCCCAAACAAAACAACCTGAATTCAAACCAATGTCTCTTTTACTGATTAAATCAAAACAACGCTAATTCAATCCGAATCTCGGAATAACTTGCAAAGCGCTGTGGAATTTTAATTTTGCTGAGAATATGCCCATGAAACCTTAATTCCTGATTAAATGCCAAATAACATTCGCCTGATCAGAAATGCGCCAGAATCAACCAAAACCCTAAGCCAACTGTGCGACCTGTTCTTAGAGCCATGAAAATCAGTAAGAACCCTAATTTCGCTTGACTGACAAGAAAAGTCTGTTCGTCCGATTCTTGAGCTAGTTTGAAAAATCAGGGAAGGCCTGAAGCTGAGATTGCTTGTGGAAAAATGCGAGGGCAAATTTTGGGGTACAACAGTTGCCCCTGTTCAATCTTCTTGGACCTGAAGAGTTAGATTGGCAAGTTTGTCTTTCGCGACTTGAAGGTAAAAGGAGATTGGACACTAAAGTGCCCAGAAAATTTGCACTCGGCGATATGATGGTAGATGTGAATGGGCTTACAGATGCCATTTGGTGATGGGCTTAAAGATGCCATCTGGTGTAATAGAATTTTGTCGGGGAATGGGCTTAAAGATGCCATTCGGTGATGGGCTTAAAGATGCCATCTGGAATGAGTATCAGGAAGGTGTCCATGCTTTGGACCATCTTCGAACTGGGGGTCTGAATAAGCAATAGATTGACATCCGTTGTTGGGAAGAATCCATAAACGGT
Organism: Vicia faba; assembly: GCA_948472305.1. Lineage (NCBI taxonomy): Eukaryota > Viridiplantae > Streptophyta > Magnoliopsida > Fabales > Fabaceae > Vicia > Vicia faba. The sequence continues at coordinate 1,372,724,135 of OX451739.1, read as the reverse complement.
TTTCAGAAGTCTTGAAGAAGAATCTAGACAAGCGACAGGTTAACGTCCGTTACTTGGAGAACCTGTAAACTGTTTTCAGAAATCTTGAGATTGAATCAGCATTGGAGCAGCATCCGTTGTTGGGAAACGTCCGTAAACTAATTTCAGAGGTTGCATCTGAACAAGCTGATAGATTAACATCCGTTACTTGGGAAGAATCCATGAACTGTTTTCAGAAGTCTGGAAGAAGAATCTGAACAAGTGATAGGTTAACATCCGTTACTTGGAGAACCTGTAAACTGTTTTCAGAAATCTTGAGATTGAATCAGCAATGGAGCAGCATCCGTTGTTGGGAAGCGTCCGTAAACTAATTTCAGAGGTTGCATCTGAACAAGCTGATAGATTAACATCCGTTACTTGGGAAGAATCCATGAACTGTTTTCAGAAGCCTGGAAGAAGAATCTGAACAAGTGATAGGTTAACATCCGTTACTTGGAGAACCTGTAAACTGTTTTCAGAAATCTTGAGATTGAATCAGCAATGGAGCAGCATCCGTTGTTGGGAAGCGTCCGTAAACTAATTTCAGAGGTTGCATCTGAACAAGCTGATAGATTAACATCCGTTACTTGGGAAGAATCCATGAACTGTTTTCAGAAGCCTTGGAGGATAATGGTTTTAGTCTGTCGACTGATCTTACCTGAAAAGGCAAAGAATTAGTTGTATGCAATGTTATGATGCATGATACAATGTATGTTATGTACTATGCGTATAAATGGATGCGCATGTAAGCTGGAGAGCTTTCTTGCAAATGATAGATGAATCTGGGATAGCGGGAGATAGAAGTATCCTGGCTGCTGCTGGGGAACAAGGAGGTTGGGTTGTATACCCATCTTCTGGGGAATTCCTGAAGTCTTCTACTGGGGAGTACCAATCTAGTAGACTTAATGCTGGGGAGGTAAGACTGAGAGTCTTCAGCTTGGAGGGAAGTATCTTTGGAGATTTTACTGGGGAACTCAAGATTTTTCTTCCTAGAACTCTGTGGGGAGAAGGCTCAATAGTCTGGCTCCGCTGGGGGTGCTGAAGCTTAAACTCTGAGGGGGAATGAGTTCTGGAGGATTCTTCGGCTGGGGTTAACAAAGATAAACTCCTCTGGGGATTGTGTTGATAAGTTGTGCTGGGAGACTTGATGAACTCCACTGGGGACAGGAAGAACTTTGGCGAACGCGATCTTCCGTGATTGTTAGCTGAGGATAACCCAGTTATAATCCTTTGTGAGGAATATCTTTGGATAAAACTTGGGAAGGACGTCCGTACTCTGCGGGGAAACATCCTTCGGAATCTTACTGGGGATAAGCTTCGAGAACCTGTTGGAGATAAACCTCAGGGTTTGCTAGGGATATGGATTCCTAATCTCTCGGGGGTTTCCTTCGAAAGGGTGTCAAGATATCCATATGTACCTTCATCCCATCAGTAATTTTTTTTCTTAGGTTCATTTAGGAAGTGATTATGTTTCAAATGCATATGCCTATTTTAACAAAACATTGGACGTTTCTCAAAATAAAACAAATAGTGTAAGAGAAAAAGAAAAGGGAAATGACACAAATTTTTGGGAAGAGTATTTGTATTGATTTTCTTTGAGTATATTTGTACAAAGGAGACAATCATCCTAGTAAGAGGATTCTGTCGTAAATATTGAAAGATTTATACGAAATAAAGGATGGCTATGTGAAATAATTCCATGGGATTCCATTCCGCTATAACTTTCACAACTCTGAATATCTGTCCATTCAATGCTTCGTTTGACGATGGCTGGGTTGGTCAGAAACCTGGAACCGATTGATGAAGAGATTGTCTTTGAAGTGATCCGACGAGACATAGTCATACGCTTTAATTCCCTAACTTTTGCCTGAATCGCCCTTTCGGGTTTTCGATTCACCGGGAAACCCCTTTTTGCCCAAGCCGCCCTTTCGGGTTTTCGACTTGCCGGGTGTACAGATTTTTTCGCTTTTATCCCTAATTTTTGCCTGAACCGCCCTTTCGGGTTTTCGGTTCACCGGGATGCCCATTTTTTCCCAAGCCGCCCTTTCGGGTTTTCGACTTGTCGGGTTATTTTATGCGTAGTATCTTTTAACTATGTCTGCGTTCGCAGGGTGCGGCAAATCGTCGCCGTCCATGGTGGTCAGAATCATGGCACCACCAGAAAATATGCTCTTGATCACAAATGGTCCTTCATATGTAGGAGTCCATTTGCCCCTGGGATCACTTTGTGGCAAGATAATCCGCTTGATTACGAGATCCCCGACTCGATACACTTGACGTCTGACTTTCTTATTGAAGGCCTTGATCATCCGTTTTTGATACGTCTGACCATGGCATATAGCAGCAAGTCACTTTTTGTCGATCAAATTGAGTTGATCAAGCCGGGTTTGCATCCAATCATCTTCATTCAAACCTGCATCCTTCATAATCCTTAGAGAAGGGATCTGGACCTCCATAGGCAAGACAGCTTCCATGCCATAAACCAAAGAAAATGGGGTTGCCCCAGTTGAAGTACGTATCGTCGTACGGTATCCATGCAGAGCAAATTGTAACATCTCATGCCAGTCTTTGTAAGTGACTGTCATTTTCTGAATGATCTTCTTAATGTTTTTGTTCGCAGCTTCAACAGCACTGTTCATCTTCGGCCGATAAGGAGATGAATTGTGATGATAAATCTTGAACTGCTCGCACAATGCAGTGATCATTGTGTTATTCAGATTTGTGCCGTTGTCTGTGATGATCCTGTCTGGAACACCATACCGACATATGAGATTTTGCTTGATAAAGCGGGCAACCACATTTTTGGTAACAGAGGCGAAGGAAGCTGCTTCGACCCATTTAGTGAAGTAGTCAATGGCAACCAGGATGAAGCGATGTCCGTTGGAAGCCGTGGGCTTGATCTCTCCGATCATATCAATGCCCCACATTGCAAAGGGCCACGGAGCAGTCAGGACGTTGAGGGGAACCGGAGGAATATGCACTTTGTCAGCGTAGACTTGACACTTGTGGCAAGTACGGGAATGTTGATGGCAATCAGCTTCCATGGTAGACCAGTAATAGCCCGCCCTCAGGATCTTCTTAGCCATTGTGTGCCCGCTTAAGTGAGTGCCAAATGTGCCGCTGTGTATATCAGTCATGATCAACTCTGCTTCAGCTTTATCCACACATCGGAGTAATACACAATCATGGCTTCGTTTTTAAAGGATGCCGTTGCTCAGGAAGAATTTAGCAGCGAATTTCCTTAAGAACTTCTTGTCGTTTACGGAAGCTCCTTCAGGATAATCTCTAGTCTCGAGATACCTTTTGATTTCATGGAACCAAGGTTGTTCCACTACTTCTTCGGTATTAATCTCGTGGCAATGTGCTGGTTCATCCATTCGCTTGATGGTGATTTGGGGAGCCTCGTTATCCCAGTTGAGTTTAAACATGGAGGACATTGTGGCTAGAGCATCTGCTAGCTGATTCTCTTCTCGCGGGAAATGCTCGAAGGTAATTTGCTCGAAGTGAGGCAACAATGTCAGGACATGTTCTTTGTATGGGATAAGATTAGGATGCTTGGTATCCCACTCTCCTTTGATTTGACTGATAACCAAAGCCGAGTCCCCAAATACGATCAAAGATTTGATCCCCAAGTCTATAGCAGCCTTGAGACCAAAGATGCAAGCTTCATACTCAGCCATGTTGTTTGTGCAGCTGAAGCAAAGTCGGGCCGTGAAAGGTGTGTGACAACCTTCCGGAGAAATGAGTACTGCGCCAATACCGTTTCCAAGCGCATTTGAAGCACCATCAAAGTACAGGGTCCATCGGGATCCCTTTTCGGGTCCGTCATACGGTCTGTTACTCTCAACATTGTCCAAATTCATGATGTCCTCGTCTGGGAAGTCAAATCTCATGGGTTGATAGTCTTCGATAGCCTGATGAGCCAGATGGTCAGCTAGTACACTCCCTTTTATAGCTTTTTGGGTGGTGTACTGGATGTCATATTCAGTTAAGATCATTTGCCATCTAGCTATCCTTCCAGATAAGGCGGGCTTCTCGAAGATATACTTGATAGGATCCATTTTGGAAATCAACAAGGTAGTATGAGTCAGCATATACTGTCTTAGTCGGCGAGCAGCCCATACCAAAGCGCAGCAAGTTTTCTCGAGCAGTGAGTAGCGAGTCTCACAGTCGGTAAACTTTTTGCTAAGGTAATAAATAGCATGCTCTTTTCGACCAGACTCGTCATGCTGGCCCAAAACACATCCCATTGAATTATCCAAGACGGTCAAATACATGATCAATGGTCTTCCTTCGACGGGTGGCATCAGAATAGGAGGTTCTAGCAAATATTCCTTGATTCTATCAAAAGCAGCTTGACAATCGTCGTTCCATTCCACTACCTGATCTTTCTTCAAGAGTTTGAAGATTGGCTCACAGGTAGAGGTCAGGTGTGAGATGAATCTGGCAATATAGTTTATGCGCCCCAAGAATCCTCTAACTTCCTTTTCAGTACGGGGAGTAGGCATCTCTTGTATTGCTTTTACTTTTACTGGATCGACTTCGATGCCTTTGTTGCTTACAATGAATCCCAAGAGTTTACCAGACCTAACCCCAAAAGTGCATTTACTTGGATTCAGCCTGAGCTTGTATTCTTTCAATCTGGCAAACAGCTTTTCCAGATGTTCAAGGTGCTCTTCCTCTGTTTGTGACCGAGCTATCATATTGTCTACGTAAACTTCAATCTCATGATGTATCATATCATGAAATAAAGCCACCATGGCGCGTTGATAAGTTGCCCCTGCGTTCTTCAGCCCGAACGGCATCACCTTGTAACAGAAAGTGCCCCACTGTGTGACAAAAGTTGTTTTCTCCATATCTTCGGGGGCCATCTTGATTTGATTATAGCCCGAGAATCCATCCATGAAGGAAAACACTTTGTGCTGAGCTGTATTGTCGATCAAGATGTCAATATGAGGTAGAGGGAAATCATCCTTAGGGCTGGCCCTATTCAAATCCCGGTAGTCCACACACATTCTGACTTTGCCATCTTTCTTCGGTACTGGCACAATTTTAGCGACCCATTGAGGATAGGACGTAACAGCAAGAAAACCAGCATCGAATTGTTTCATTACTTCTGCCTTGATCTTTTCGGACATATCAGGCCTCATTCGGCGAACTTTTTGCTTGATTGGTGGGCAATCCTCTCTTGTGGGGAGACGGTGAACCACGATGTCTGTGTCTAGACCCGACATGTCTTCATAAGACCAAGCGAAGATTTCAACATACTCATTCAACAACTGTACCAAGCGCTCCTTGACTTTTGGTTCCAGATTGGCACCCACTTGTACCTCCTTCCGATCCTCCTTGGTTCCCAAGTTAACAGCTTCCAATGGCTCTTCATGCGGTAAGATGGCCCTTTCCTCTTGTTGCAGAAGCCTGGCTAGTTCCCCGGGTACTTCATAACCTTCGTCATTTTCATACTCGGCTAGATTGACCAGATCTTCAGAGTTATTGAAAGATACAGTAGAATAGTCACCCATGGAATCTGGAGTGGATGAGTACCTGCATTGGTGAGTGTGGGTGTGTGTAAGGGATAGCCATCCTTAAACAAAAATGCAAAAAGAAAGAAAATGGACATAAGCAGTTTATCAAATGAAAAACGTCCAATGAATCGTTAAACATGGCATATGAATATGAAAAATAGTCAAAACCCTTACAAGTGAACCTACATGCCCCGGGCAAGGCAGGAGGTGAGAAGATAGTGTACGGATTGTTTGAAAGTAAAATATTACAGACCAAATAGGAAATGTTTAATAGATAAATTACTGATGAATAAAAGTGATGGGGACAAAGTCTTTAGCCTCCCAATTGCTCAATCCTCCTTTGACCGTTGGATGAATCCATTCTTCAAAGTTGCTTTCCTTGTCTTCATCTTCCAGGGCGTTGATTCGGTAAGGAGAAATTTTGATCGGCGCTTTTTCAATCTTTGACCGGCGCATGGCCTTCTGGCCAGCGGCGGTGAAACCTAATCCAAACTTATCAGTTTTATGCGGAAAATCGGGTAACTGCCCCCACGCTGAATTCTTCCCTTCTTTAATTGCAGCCCTTGCATCCTCCAGAGATGCCATCCTGGCCATCTGTCTGGGTGCCTCAGCTTCCAATTTTGCCACTGCTACCTCAGGAAGCACTTCTTCGAAATGTTGAAACGGTGTCTCAATGAACTCTCCTTCAACCTCCACATATCGGAAAGAATTTAAATGGCTAATCATGTACTCTTCTTCTCCGTGGACAGTAATGATCTTTCCCTTTACAGGATACTTCAGCATCTGATGCAAGGAGGAGGTGACTGCTCCAGCATGGTGTATCCAAGGTCTACCCAGCAGGCAGGAATATGATGGACGGATGTCCATTACATAGAAAGTGGATTTAAACACCTCAGTACCTATCTTGACAGGAATTTCAACTTCTCCATGGACCATTCTCTTTGATCCATCGAAAGCTCTGACGACAATATCACTCGGCTTCAATTCCAACCCTTCGCAATCTAGCCGGTCCAATGCCTTTTTAGGCAAAACATTCAGCGACGACTCGGTATCAACCAAAACATGTGCAAGGGTGGTTCCACGACATTCGATTGAAATATGCAAAGCATCATTGTGATTTCGGCCTTTAGGGGTCAGGTCGGCATCGGAAAAACCTAATCCATTGTCTGCAGTCAGGCTAGCCACGCAATGTTGAAATTGATCTGCAGAGGTCTCTTGGGGAACATGAGCTGCCTTCAGAAACTTAATCAAAGCTTGAGCGTGCGCTTCTGAGCAAAGCAACAGTGCCAGCATGGAGATCTTGGAGGGGGTTTGCCCCAACTGTTCCACCACATCGTAATCACTTCTCTTGATTATCCTTAAAATCTCGTCCATTTCCTTCTTGGAGGCTTCCGGGATCACCAAGGGTTGAGCCCTCGTCCTGACGGGCTCATCTTGTATTCCCTTTCCTTTATCAGCAATGGTAGGAGAGGCAGCACTAGGAACGACGATTTCCTCAATCAAAGGAGTTCTAGCAGAGAGTTTTACTGGTGCAGGGATGACTTCTTTAGCTGATGAGGGTCCAAAGACTGCTCTTGGAGGGGCAATCTCTGGAGAAAATATTCTCCCGCTCCTGGTGATTTTGCTGGTGCCCGCAATGTTACTAATGCTGGCTTCTTCATCATCTGAATTTTCTTCAATTATTTCAACTTGCTTGATACCATGGTAATAGATGTCACCACCATAGTTCCAAGGTATCGACTTCTCAGAAACAAATGGAATAGGCCCTGGCATTGTTATCTTCAAAGGTATAGACTTTGCAGCTGGTGTAATCTTAACAGGCTTTTTGACGGCCTTGGAAAGATTGGCGTGAATGGTTATGATTGAGATATTTTCAACATGAACTGGGACAGCAGGAACTTTTTCGAACAAAATTTGTCGGCTATCCATGAGGCCTTGGATGCCTTTCTTTAATAGCGGACAATCAAACGGCAGAGAGTGGCAACAGTAGCAGTCTTCTTTACATCCCGGGAAGATCCCGGCCCTTAACAAATTCAACTTAATGGTTAGCAGTGGAGTAGTCAGTTCACTAACGTCAGCAACATATAGATCCTCTTCAATGGCATTGACATTCCGACCGTGCTTCGGCATAGGTGCAGATATCACATTGGGTTTTTCTGGAGCGTCAAACTCTACCTCCTTAGCCTCTATCAGGTCCTGGATCTTATGCTTGAGTGCCCAACAATCATTGGTGTCGTGTCCAACACTGTCTGAATGATAGGCGCATTTAGCGTTGGCATGATAATGCGGGGAGGACGTATTCACATTCTTTGGTGCCTCCTTGATGGTGGCAAGGTTCAACTTCAATAGGTGGGGAAGTACTTGCGCTGGAGTCATATTAATACGAGTGAACTGCCGTTGTGGCCGTTCCACCCGTTGCTGATTTGGTATGGACTGGTTATAACGAGGCTGCTCATTCGGAGTGTTTTGAATCATTACGGCCCCCACAGTTGGCCGACGCTCCACCTTCCCTGCTCTTCTCTGAGAATAGACCACAGCTGTTTCCTTCTTAAAAGGTTTCTTCTCAACACTTGCAGCAACACTCTTCTGAATCTTTCCTGACTTGATGCCATCTTCAATTCTTTCGCCCGTTAAGATCAAATCGGTAAACCCCGCGGAAGAGTTACCAATCAGATGATTGAAAAATGGCCCAGATAGGGTCCCAAGAAACATATCAACGAGCTCACGATCGGTTAAAGGGGGCTGCACCCTGCCAGCCAAATCCCTCCATTTTTGTGCATATTCTTTAAATCCCTCGCTTGTTCCTAATGACATACCCTGAAGTTGGGTACGAGTAGGAGCAAGATCAGAATTATACTGGTATTGTTTGTAGAAAGCGGTGGCCAAATCTTCCCAATTTCTGACACTGGTTCCTTCTAGCTGATAAAACCACTCCAACTGAGCTCCCGATAGGCTGTCTTGAAAGAAATGAATCCAGAGGTTTTTATCTGCCGTATAGGGTTGAATCTTTCTCACGTAGGACCTGAGGTGCATTTTGGGACAGGACAGCCCATCATACCTTACAAACACTGGCACTTTGAATTTTGGAGGAATCACAATTCTGGCAACCAAGCCCATGTCTTCAAAATCCAAACCCGGTACCCTTTGCAATTCCATGGCAGCCAATCTGTCTTCTAAACCCTTGTACTTATCATCAACTGGAGGGTATTGTTGGTCAGAATAATCTTCATCCTCTTCAACTTCTTCCTCTTCCGCATCAGACTCGGAAGGCACCGCAACCCGATCTCTTTTACTAGTCCCTTCATCAGAAGTAGGAGGAAATTCAAGCACTCTCCGAGCTTCTCTGTCAAATCTTCTGCCCAAAGTAGCCACTCCGACCCTCTTTTTCTTCTTCACTGGGTCCTTATTCTCCAAATGAGCCTTGATGTCCTCTTGACTCTTAACCAAAGTCATCAAGAGTTGCTGGAACTGTGCATTCTGAGCCTGTAGGTCTTTGACTGTTTGCTCGAGATCCATCCTACTGAAATAAACAGCAGATAGATAAGGAAACCTGGAGTAAGACCTGCTTATGCACATGATGAATGGTATGCTTATGTATGCAACGCATTCAAGGATTTAGAACATTCAAAATTGTTTCAGACAAAGAAGAACGCACGTCATATTAATAAGAAGAAATTTGTTAGTACATAAATGCCCCATGGGCCAAATATTACAAAATAAACTTCTTAAGGCAGAAAGACATTGCGCATCCTCTTTGGTGCGATGTAGGTATTGAGGGCCTCTTGCTCGTGGAGTTGGCGGGTAAGCTCTAGAACCTTCTTTTCACTGGCGTAGTAGCTAGCTTCAAAAGTGTTCCATTCCTCCTTGAGCTGAATCCAACTTTTCTGCATTTCCTCCCACGATGTAGGCATATCTGGATGCAGGATGGTGTAGGGGACCTCTCCTTCATTGACGGGCTCTTTAATCACTAGGAGTACATGAGGATAAGGCATCATTAGATTTTGGGCTCGGGCTCGTACCCACTTGAGATAGGGCTCAAGAGGGATGAAGTTCTTGTGTCCCAGAGTCTTGCTATCAACCTTGTTGAGTTTTCCCCAAGCTCTGATGAATCTTTGGCGAAGTCCTTGCGCGTCGTTGTCAAAGTCAAAAACTAGGCTAGGAATCAACATGTCATGAGGGCCATCCCTCCGGGCATATCCAAATTGCCTCAAAGCTAGGCAAGGATTGTAGGTAATACCTCCTCTGATTCCAAGTAAAGGAACATTAGGAAACTCTCCACAACGATCGACGATGATGACATTTTCTCTGGACCGAGAACACCAATGCACATCAGAATGAGTGAGAGTCATCAACCGTTGGGACCACCTTATACCTTGGTCATTCTTCAAGACAGATTGTGGAAGGTGCGAAATAAACCACCTTGCAAGGAGAGGAGTACAGCACATGAGAACACCCCTCTTTCTCATTGTTCGTGTGTAAAATGAGTGAAGGATGTCCCCAAGCAATGTTGGTATTGGGTTCCTAGACAAGAAGATTTTGACGGCGTTGACATCCACCAGTTGGTCAGGATTTGGGAACAAGACCAACCCATAAATAAGGAGGGCCGCAATCTCTTCAAAGGCTTGTAGATCCAATGAATTCCAACATTCCTGTGCCTTCTCAAACAAGAATTTTGCTAAGAATCCTTTGACGCCGCTTCTGGTTTCCCAATGCCCCTTGATTTCTGATGGTTGTAGATATAATGCTCGAGCAACATCTTCCGGCTTTGGTTCCTTTTCCGTACCGTTGAAGGGTAGTTGATTAAGGATAGGAATTCTCAGGAGTTGAGAAAACTCCTCCAAAGTGGGTACCAATTGATAATCAGGGAAAGTGAAGCAGTGGTGGAGAGGATCAAAGAACTGGAATAGCACTTTCATCATGTCTTCTTCAATGTTGGTGTTGACTAAGCTGAGCAGTCTACCATGTCTGTCACTGAAGGATGAGTTTTCCGGAATTCTTGAGGTGAGCTCCTTGAGTTGAGGAGAGATTCTCACAAGATTGACTTGGATGGTATTTCTGCGAGGAACTTCCATGACCTACAAAACAAGAACAAAGATGAAGATCCAAACCCTTGACGCGGTTAGTGAATGCATATGATGCTTCATGATGTTTATGATGTATGCACAAAACATATGTACAAGCAAATCACACCAAACCCTAGTTTCAGGCTTGCATGGGGTTTCATAGGTAAGTACCCTCTTGAGTGTAGTTGGCTTAAAAACCTGTCCTATAAATAGTAACCGGGTTCTAAGGAGCTCAATATCACCGGATTGTTTTCATTGTTCATTGTTTTGGTTTAGCCACTTAACTAGCGACCAAAATATTCCAAGAAAACAACCCTCAATGAGTGTAGTATCGAGTATCTACCAACTTCGGACTGCACCAAAGCCGGTCATCTCACTACCCCTAATAAAAGGCCAAGATGGTCAAGTAAGGTTCTAGGTCATTAGTGCTTAGTGACATCACTCAGCGGCCCCGTACTCTCCTTGATTGAACTCAAGGGTTACCGGTACTCACAAATATGTCGCACTAATATAGCTATTGCTTAGACCGTGTCGGTATACCCCGCACAGTTTCCACAACGTATTGCTATCTATGAATGTTTCCCAAAAATCCGGGTGGAGGATTGTAAACCCAAACAATAGAGCCCAAGTATAAAGCAAGCAAAGCAAACAAAATAATCATGCAAGAGAGTGATCTAAAAAATCCCTAAGGTAACCCCACTTTTCAAAATTTCCCCAGCAGAGTCGCCAGTTCTGTGATACGGTGGGAGAACTGACTAGTGTTTTGTGTTTGTTTTCGTACTTGTGCGGTTGAGCAAGAGTCGCCACCGACTTTTTATTTTATCCTAAAGGAAAGGTTTAAAAAAGCACAGCAAAAACCTTTTGAGATATTTCTTGGGTTCGGGGGGTAGATTATGAAAAGGGAAGGTATTAGCACCCTTTTCATCCATGGTTATCCATGGGCTCTTAGTTACTTGGTTTTTTAGATCACTTGCCTTGATTTTTGATTGCTTAAAAAATGGTGTGTGTGTGAGTGCTTTTGAAAATGTCTTGGAAGATGATGCCTTGTCTTAGGCTAACCTTGTAACAATTCTTTACTCGAATGTTTTACAAAGGCGTGTATCTTTTCGAAAAGATGTTTCAAAAATGTTTTGAGAATTTGTTTTTGAAAGTGTTGTGGATTGTGGTTTTTGAAAAGAAGGCAAGTGTTTTTGCAAATTGATCTCAAGTAACTAAGAATTTTGTCTACCCTATTGTACTCAAAGGTTTTTGTTATGTTTTAACTCCTTTTAACAATTTTGTTCCACCATTGAATTTGGTGGACAATTTTGCGTTTAGGAAGTTTATCCGGGACGGGCGCGGGTCATCGTATGGACCATGAATGCAATGGTGCCAAGCGTCTTTGGCAATTTTGCTTTGAAAGGACTATGATCATTCCGTTTAGGCAACACTTTGAGGGACTTATGATCATTTTGATTTTATTTTGCCAAAGATACTCGACGTGCAAGCATGGCCCATTTTGGAAGGCAACATGTGAGATTACCCTAGGGGGTGCAAGTGTGATTGTGTATTGATCACATGTATTTGTCTTGTATTAGGTTATCTAGCGTTTGATTTTATCTACATGCAAACCCTAGGTCTAAACATGGTATAATTGAAAAACTGTAAATTGCGGAATGTAAAATCTATGCTATTACAAATAGTATCCAGGAGTGGGGGTATAAATGTACAAAAGGGGATGAGACTTATAGTATCCAATAAGTTACAACCAAATCGAATTTGCGATCAAAATGTAAATATCGAATATACAAATATAAGATAAACAAATGTATAGGGGCAATATGAATGTATTGTGTAAGTGCAAGTGTGAGATGTATATGTATTGTGTGTAATTATTTACAGGTGCGACAATATGAAATTAATGCGAGATTAGGGTTTTTGACCTAAATATGTTTTAAGGAATCTTTGATTTGTATATCTTTAATATGTACAAAAGAAAAAATGTTTTAACTTAGATCGTATGTTCAAAAAAATGTATAAGACGCATCATTGTTTATTATATACAAAAATGTTTTAATTAAGTGTTTTAAGAATTTTAATATTGGAAAAAATATGTATTTTGTCTATTATGTACAAAGTATATATTTTAATTAAAAAATGTTTTCAATTTTAATTATATGATAAAAGAAAAAGTATTTTATTATTCTATATACAAATATATACTTAAAAGGAAAAATGATATTTTCGATTCTTACTATATGATAAAAATATATGATATGTACCAATTATATTTAAATTAAAAAAAAATTATGTACAAAGTATATTTTAATTGTTATATACAAAATATATTTTAATTGAAAGAATAAAAAGGTATTTTTAATTTTAATATGATAAAGAAAGATATTTATACAAGTAAAATTAAATTAGATATTTTAGATAAAAAGTATTTTAATAAGTTTTAGTATTAATATGATTTTGTAATAAAAGAAAAGTATGTTGTTTGTATAACAAGAAATTAATGTTAATGTTTATTGTAAAAAAAAAAAGCAATTTAATGGGCTTCAGAGAACTTTGAAACGGGTCAGGCCCATTGCTTGAAACGATTTTCTTTAGGATTGAGAGGATCATCGTTCATTTGATAACGGGTTAGGGTTTGGGACGGCGCCGTTCATAGGGTTCCGCTCATCGCCCCCGTTCGTCCTCATCGTTTCTGATCCTCTCTGCCTCAGCCATCAGCACTACCTCTTTCTCCCCCCACGTTAACTCAGGCAGCGGTGAAGCAAGGTAACAACATGCTTTGAACTTATTACACATTTTAGATTTTGTTTTGCATGTTAACATCCTTTGATTTATTGAATCTGATTCTGTATTCTATTGACTAATGCATTCGGTTTGTCTTACGTGAAGTACGAAAGGAAAAGAGAGAACAAAAACTACCTTGACGGAGGGGAGAAGGAAAATGGAAGTGCTCAGGAGGCTTGACGAGCGGAGGGCGCTGATGTTCGCGCTAGCTGGCTTTGAGATCCTGGTATCTTTGTATATTTCTTTGTTTATTGGTTTTAATGATGAGTCGCACTGAAAAACCCTCTTGAAACGATCCGCTTCTTTACCTCTTCTACTTCTGTCCCTTTGTGTTGATTGGAATATGATGCTTGCTTTAGGTTTTGCTGCCTATTTTCCTCCCAATGATGAATTCAAAATTCTGAGGGGTTGTACCTGTTGCCTCTTGATTTGTTGCTTTGGATTGTTGCCTATGTATCTTCTTTGATGTTTCTGTCTGCTTGTTAATGGCCAGTGATGATCATATCTGAGGCCTTTTTGATGGGTGGCCTTGAATGCTTGAGGTTTTAAAGGTTTGGCCTTGGGTTTGAACTTGGTAGCAGGTTCTGTTCAGGCTTGGATAATGTAAGTTCTTTTGTTTTGTTGATTTATTGTGAGTATCAGTTTTTTTGACAGTATGGGGGTTCCTGGTTTAAGGGAAATAGTTTCAGACCAAGGTTGTATGGCTTGACAGCAGGGTGATTTGGTTTGAACTTGGTTCTGGTTATGGTTTTCGGGAGGTTATGCTTGCAGTAAGTTATTTGTTTGGTTTTGGTTTTGACAGTTGGTAATGGTTTTTGGTTGATGGCTTAGGCAGGGATTGCTTAGGCTTCAGCAGGTTTTTGGTTCTTGACAGGATACAGGTTTTTTGGTTCTTTGTGGGTTAATGCAGGTTATGGTAGTGCAGGTTCTGAGTTTGGCATTTTGAATGGTCTTGGTGCTTTTTGGTTTAAGGTTGAATGCTTCAGTTTTTGTGTAACTTTTTGTTTTGGTAAAGCTGGAACAGGTTTGAGGTTGTGAACGATGTAGGCAAGGTGTTGGTGGTTTTTTCTTCTTTTTCTAGATTTGGAGTTGTGTGTTTATATCTTGGTGATATTGGTCGCTTGGCTCAATCAGATTCTTTTTTTCTTTTTTTTTAAAGCTCAGTATGTTTTCTTTTTGTTTTTGTTGTTTTTTGCCTCTTGGTCTTTGGCGCCCAATACTTATTCAAACCTTGGTATTTTTCTTGATCCAAGTTGCTGGTTAATTTTACAAAGTTTCTTGGCACTTTTCTGTTTTGGTAATTGCCTCTGCTGTGTACTTCTGCCCAGTTTTGAGTAATGTTGAATTAATGCTTCTTTTAGCTTTTGCCTTACTGTCTAAGCCTGAAAAACCTGCTTCTATCTCTCTTTTTTCTCTCTCTGTAGTACAATTGGATATTATTATATGATTCTTTCTTGTACTATCTTTTCTGAAAGGGCTATTGGTGGGAAATGATGATTTGAGTTAGCTTGCTTGCATACAATTTCTCTGCATCTTTATCTCTTTTTGACAGCTTTGGTACTTTGTCTTTTCCTTGATATCTTGGCCAAAACTTCCTCTTTGGTAGCTTTGAGTAGCTTTGTTGACAACTTTGACAGCAAATTGCACTTTTGGCTTTTGATAGAAAGTTGTAACTTGGATTTTTTTTCAGTTTGGTTTGAATTTGAAGTTTGAGATTTTGAAACTATGCAGTTTGATATCCTATGCATTTTGACATTTGCATTTTTTCAACTTTGCATAAAAATTCTTCCCTCTTTGTGAACCGGGAGAAATCCCGTGATTTGCAGAGAGGGTCAACTGATCCCAGTCAGTGGCCCTTAATGATGATTGCAAATTTTATCTGCTTTTAATTAATTCAACCGCTTTTGACTTTTCTTTTTTCTTTTTGCAGATGAATAATGGAGCACCGGAACGGAGTGAAGAATGAAGAATTAGAAATAAATAGGATAATTTTTATTTTATTTAATATTTAAATTAATGTAAACTATTGTTTGTAATTTAGATTATAAACAACATTTGTACAAATAATTCAAATATCAATAAAATCTTTATTACCCAATTAATTCTAATTTTCTTTCTTTATTGTTTATTTATTTATTTAAAACTCTTTGAATTAAAACAATTGAAAAATAAATTTCAATCATTCAATTTAGAATAATAAATAACTTAAATAAAACAATATTGATCAATTAAACCTGTCTCTTCCAATATCCAAAGCAAAGCAGCAGTCAACCAAAATAAACTGATCAAGCGCATTCCCTCTTCACTGATTTGCCATAAACACTGTGAATCCAATACTGCATATTTCTTTTGACTGGCCCAAACAAAACAACCTGAATTCAAACCACTGTCTCTTTTACTGATTAAATCAAAACAACGCTAATTCAATCCGAATCTCGGAATAACTTGCAAAGCGCTGTGGAATTTTAATTTTGCTGAGAATATGCCCATGAAACCTTAATTCCTGATTAAATGCCAAATAACATTCGCCTGATCAGAAATGCGCCAGAATCAACCAAAACCCTAAGCCAACTGTGCGACCTGTTCTTAGAGCCATGAAAATCAGTAAGAACCCTAATTTCGCTTGACTGACAAGAAAAGTCTGTTCGTCCGATTCTTGAGCTAGTTTGAAAAATCAGGGAAGGCCTGAAGCTGAGATTGCTTGTGGAAAAATGCGAGGGCAAATTTTGGGGTACAACACAGTGATTCTTGGAATCGAAGAACTGAAAGAGTACACTCATCATCTTTTCATCAAAGTTTGAAGTAACCAGGTTGAGAAGTCGACCATGTCTCTTAGTGAACGTGGAAGTTTTAGAAACCTTTGATACTAATTCTTTGAGTTGGGCATGTATCTTCACAAAGCTTATTCGGATAGTGCTTCTACGAACGGAAGCCGTTATATGTAAAACAGAACAAAGATAAATTCCCTTGGTCCTTGAAATGGTTAGTGCAATAAGAATGTATGATATGTTATGATGCATGATATCATGATAAATCACAGGTATAGAAAACACAGATAAATCACACCAAGCTCCTAGGTTTAAGGCTTGCATGAGGTTAAAGGTAAGTACCCTCTTGAAATTTAGTTGGTTTCAACCTGTCTTAGAAAAGTAACCGGGTTCTAAAGATTCTCAATATCACTGACCATCCTTTATCGGGCATTGTTTCAGCTCAAGCAATCTTTTCTTGCGGCCGAAATATCCCAAAAGTTTGATCTCAATGAGTGTAGCATCGAGTATCAACCTATCCTCAGCTCTATACCGAGGCCGACTATCTCACTACTTTCTAATGGCCAAGTTTGTTCAACTAAGGTTCTAAGGTCCATTAGTTCTTCACGACACCACGTGGCGGCCCCATATTCTCCTTGTTTCTCCACGAAGGATACATGTACCAACCAAAGTGCCACACCAACACAGCCACCGCTTAAACCATATCGGTCTATGTCGTACAGTCTCCACAATCTATTGTTGTTTACCTAAAAAATTCCCCTAGATCCGGGTGTAGGATCTATAGTAACCCAAGCAAAACCCTTTAAGAATAAAGCAAAAAAATAAGAAATCAATTTTAAAATGACCTAGATCATAAGGTAAACCCCACTTTATTTTTTAATTCCCCAGCAGAGTTTCCAATTCTATGATACAGTGGCGGAATCGACTGTTATACTGGTTTGCATTTTGTATTCGCAAATGTCGTGGTAAGCAAGAGTCACCACCGGCTTTTATTTTATCCAATCAGGAAAAGGAAAAAGAATAGGAAAAAACAATTTTTCGAGAATATTCTGAGTACGGGGGGTAGATTATAGAAAGGGAAGGTGTTAGCACCCTTTATATCCGTGGTTTTCCATGGGTTCTTAGGTACTTGCTCATTTTTTAAAATTGCTTATGTGTTTGTGTTTTTGAAAAGTTTTGTTTTACTTCATTTTAACCCTTGTTTCTGTCCTCGAGGGTGTTACGAAGTTGTTTGTTTTGAGCAAGTACCTAACAGCTACCTAGTCGAAAAAAAGTCTGTTTGTTTTCCTTTAGACGATGCTATCCTATTATTAAGGAATAGGTAGCACTGTCGTTGGAGTTTTAAGGGACATTTTAAGGGACAAGTACGATCACAAAAGCAATGTTAGGAGGTGTTAGTAATCATCCTAAAGCCTCAAAGATCTTTTTCCGAGGCAACATCCAAAAGGGACATTTGAGATCTTTCGGGGCTAGAGGACGACCACTAACAAACCCTATACTTTATGACCGTTTAACTGAAGGCAACTGGAGTGGAGTAAACCCTAGGAGTGAGCATGTGCGAGTGACTTTTTTCAGTTAATTTGTCTTTTCACATTTAGGGTTTTCTACCGTTTTAATTTTCAAGTGTTCTTTCCATACAATCCTATTAGCCATGCATCTAGACAGTTAAAATTTGTAGGAATTTAAAGTACGAAAAGTTTAAAGTTCTACCTATTACATGGCTTTCGCAGATACATAATTATTTTGGACTGAAAATAAAAATGTGGAAGTTTAAAACCCTAATTAATTATTACAACCTAGAAACAGTTACAATAATAATAAAAGGAAATTAAAAAAATGCGCGCGGCGAATTAAAATGCGAGAATTAATTAAGAGACCTAAAAATCCAATTGAAAAAGTATTTTAATTATTTTTGAGAAAAGATCGAATTATGTACAAATTAAAACTCTAAATTCTAATTAATTTAAATTATAGAAAAAGGAATTAAATTTGCCCTAATTTTAATTAAACTAATTAATTAACAAAATATTTTAAAAAAAAAAGATTTTTTTTTATGTTTTTGTGACTTTTGGTTAAATGAAAATAAAAATAATTTTTGGTGTTATTTTAAAAATAAAATTATTAGAAAATAATTAAAAGAAATTAAAATAGAAACTGGGCCTGTTTAAGCAATTGGGGGGGGGGGCCATGAGGAATTTGTCTTTAGGCCCAAAGAGCTGAGCCCAGCCAATGCGCCTGATTCTGTGTTGGCCAAGTTTGGAAGGTATACCATGGTCTTTCATTAAAAGATGGTTGATATTCTGGGTTGCATAGGGGACGTTTGGAGGCATGATGCACATGATCAGCTGAAACAAAGTTAGATAATAAAATTGTTAGGACCTGGGATCGAACCTGGGTCCTCTACCTTTCCAAACACACGCTTCACCACTGGGCCACCTGTTCTTGTTTGTTATAATATTAATACGAAAACAATATAATACAAATTAGTCACAAGCTTTAGAAAACGCGTGAATATTTAAATTGCCCAATGGTGGTCAGCCACGTCGTTATCTCTTTACCTAGGACTGTCGTTTTTGACAACAACCTTTTACCTATGGTCAAATACGCCGTTGTATGCTATAGCGACGGTATTGGTCTGTAGCTACAAACCTACAATATCTAAAAATGCACAACAAGCAATATTAATTAGAACTAAGGACATAGACCCACTAAGATCTTGCCCTGAGTCCATTGGTATCATTAACCAACCCTAATTTAGCCTCTATAGAGAAACCCTAATTTGAAGCTTCCAAACCCTAATAATGGCGTAAGCTTGTTCCTGCACTAGAAATCAAATTCAGGCTATCCAAAAGATCACAAACATGATTATGAATTCATTTATGCAAGCAAATTGGATTAAAAGTACGTAGAATCCTGAAGACGAATTTGAGTTCAGAGGGTACAAACCGTGTGGATCATGTGATGATTCCTGGAGCTTTGCGGCGTGCAAACAATCATGTTAGCTTCTGGGAAGGTCCAGGAAACGATTGTTAGCTTTGAAAGTCTTTGAATCGGCCTCTAAACTGAAAATCGATCTACCACTTTTTTGACAATTTTTCAGTTTTTGTTTGCAGCTTTTACAACCACTCCCCCTTCTTTTTGTGCATTGGATATCTTCTCTATATGTAGTGGAACGCATTAGGTCAAATAAAATGCCTTGTATCTTTGAACTTTATGAAGATTTGATTTGGTTTTCATCTTGTATGATATCTTTCCATATCAAGCCAAATCATACCATTTTTCATCCCAATCTTCCTTGGCACGATTCGATTTGGTTTGACAGCATATTTGCATTATAATTCCATTCAAAATCAGATCAAAAACAAATCTTCCATATTTTATATCATTTATTTGATTTAATTTGACTTTTAAATGATAAAAATCAAAATAAATTAAATAAATAAAGTCAATAATATTTGGTAGAGTGTTTGGGTCGTGGATCATCTTGGAAGCATAATGCAAGCTTAAAAAGTTGGGCCCATTTGGTAAAAAAATGCATTTTTGAGCATATTTGACTTTGGGCAATTTTGCAAAAATGGTCAACTTTGACAAGGCCTATCTCCTCCAATTTTAGCCTAGAGAGGTCTTCTCGGACATTTTAGAAATATTTGGATGTCCTCTAAACAACCCTTTTGGTCTCATCTTAAATGGGTCTTCCATGTTCATGTAAGAAGCTTTGACCTAAAAGGTGTTTTTGTTGACTTTTCAAAAGGACCTATAATGTAGAAATTCCTATCTTTTGATGAGTGTATATTTTGAACTTGAGGGATGAATATGAATTGTAGGGAATTTCATCCTCTTAAAAATGAGCCTTGGATGGAAAATTTCTGATAAAGTATGACGAAGTTATGCTTGGTCAAAGTTTGGTTGACTTTTCCTAAGAAACCTTAATTTAGCAACTTTTGGGTTTTGATGAATTTGGGGCATTCCTTGGGGAATCATGATAAACCCTTTATCAAATGATGGATATTACTTCAAAATGTTGATGTTGACCAAAAATATTGAAGTTTGACTGTATGTGGGCCACAGTTGACTTTTGACCTAGTATAGTTGATTTTTAGGCATCTAAGTAGTTGACTAAGCAAACCTCTTGTGCAAGGCATAAAACTTGACATGGATGATCTTGAGAACATATTAGGACCATGTAAAGCATTTTGGACCTTTGGATCTCCCATACCCTGATGAAAATGGAAACCCTAATTTGGGGTACATTGCCTTAGGAGAGAGTTTGTCTGGTCAACTCTTGGGCATCCTTGAGCAACTTGAGGATCTCAATGGGCATGTGTTGAGTAAAATGAGAGGGAAAATTTTGGGTTACAACAGGTTATTACAACACCCGGGCCAATCCCATATTCCTTGGAGAAGGTTATTCCATGGAATTATGGGTCTGGCATCTATTACCATGGCGTTAAACAAGAGTTGTCAGATGAAGATAATGAAGAAGTTGATCCCAGTATTGTCAATATTGCAGGGACTAGCAAAATTAACAGAAGCCGAAGGATTTTTTCCCTGGAAATCTCTCCTCATGCTCAGGTTACGATTACCAAGACAACTGTTGGGGCTCGGGGTGAAGAGACAGTGATAGAGCCTGCCCGGATGGAGGCACCAAAAGAAGCTTCGGTCAAAGATACCTCTGGACAGGATTTGGAAGAGGTTTTGGAGATGATTCATAGAAGTGATTATAAAATTGTGGAATATCTGGGGCAAACCTCGTCTAAAATCACCATGTTGTCTTTGCGGTTATATTCTGAAGCCCATGCGAAGGCTTTACTAAAGTTCTTGAAGACTGCCCATGTGCCGCAAGAAATTTCGACTTATCAATTTGGAAGCTATGTGGCTGGTCTGACAACCGATAATGGTTTGGGTTTCTTTGATGCTAACTTGATTCCAAAGGGGAGAAATCACAATAGGGCCCTGTATGTATCCATTGAATTCAGGGGCACTATGTTGGCCTATGTATTAATTGATATTGGCTCTTCTCTGAATGTTCTGCCTAAAGGTGCTCTCGACCGACTAGATTGTGAAGGGGTTGTGTTGAAGCCTAGCAATGTAAGTGTTCGAGCCTTTGACAGGATCGAAAAGAATGGTGCATGGAGAGGTATACCTTTCAATCAAGGTGGGTTCACAGATTTTTGAGACCACCTTCTACGTGATGGACATCCGACCAGCTTACTCTTGCTTATTGGGATGCCCTTGAATCCTTGGGGCAGGTGCTATCACCTCCACCTGGAACCATAAACTGAAATATCCGGTAAAAGGGAAGGTTGTTACTTCCTGGGGAGAGGAGGAGTATATGGTCAACCACCTCAATTTGTTCCGATACATGGAGATGAACAGAGAATTTATTGAAACACCCTGTCAAACCTTTGAAGTGATTTCCCCTGCCGCTGTTGAAGACGTTTCTACCATTCTGAAGATCAGCAAAACTCCACACAAGATGGCTTCCTTGAAGGATTCCAAAGATACTATTGAAGAAGGTGGTAGTACAATTTGGGGCCTGTTACCTGATATCCCTTTTAAATTTAACAAGTTTGGTCTGGGTTTTACTGCAGAAGGTCAGAGGGCTGCTCGTCGCGCTCGTTCTGGGAGACCTTCGTTTTGTATAAGCAACAACGAGGTCAACGCTATAGAGGATGCAAACAGTGATTGCAGCTTCAACAGTTGGATATTCCCTACCATTGACGATGGACCGGATAATTGGAAGGCAGAAGACAACTTTCCTATCTCCTTTAGTAAGGAGTAATAGCTATATTCATGTATTATTATTTTCAAAAGTTTTTGGCTGTGTAATAAACATTGACTTTAAAACCTTGTGTCTTACATTTGGTTTATTTGTTAAAGGGTTGATAATTCATAAACATTTGTTCATTCAATAAGAACATTGGACGTTTTGCATGCAAATTTTGTGATCTCTGTCTTTCTTTTATCTTATTGCATTTTCAACATAACTATGTATTCTTACACACACCCATACACTACATTCAAGATCCTCATCCACTCTGGGTCTCGTCGATAATGATTCTGCTATTGTCGCATATGACTTCGAAAATCCGATCTACCAAGTCGAGGACGGAGGTGAGGAAGATTGTGAAATACCTGAAGAACTTGCCAGACTCTTGATACAAGAAGAAAAGGTTATCCAACCACATGAAGAGTCGGTCGAAGTTGTAAACTTGGGTACCGAGACAGACAAGAAAGAGGTCAAGATCAGAACTAACTTCGAGAGCACTGTCAAGAGCATACTAATCCAGATGTTACATGAATACGTTGAAATCTTTTCTTGGTCATACTAAGACATGCCAGGGCTCGATACCGATATTGTTGTTCACCATCTCCCAATGAAAGAGGGTTGTGCTCCAATAAAACAGAAGGTTCGTCGCATGCATCCTGTAATGTCAGAAAAGATTAAATCTGAGGTTATGAAGCAATTCAACACAGGTTTCTTAGCAGTAAATTCATATCCTCAATGGGTTTCTAATGTTGTTCCGGTGCCAAAGAAAGACGACAATGTATGTATATGCATAGATTACATGGATCTGAATAGGGCGAGTCCTAAAGATGACTTCCCACTACCATATATTGATGTTTTGGTTGACAACACCGCTCAACACAAAGTATTCTCTTTCATGGATGGCTTCTCAGGTTATAATCAGATCAAGATTCATCCTTAAGACATGGAGAAAACTACCTTCATCACATAGTGGGGCACTTTCTGCTATAAAGTTATGCCTTTTGGGTTTAAAAATGCTCGGGCAACTTATCAGTGTGCCATGGTAGCCTTATTTCATGACATGATTCACCACGAGATAAAGGTCTACATTGACGACATGATAGCCCCGTCACAAACTAAAGAAGAACATCTTAATAAGCTGTTTGAAAGACTGAGGAAGTATAAGCTAAGGCTAAACCCGAACAAGTGCACCTTTGGGGTGAGATCTGGTAAACTCTTGGGTTTCATTGTCAGTGGTAAAGGTATTGAGTTTGATCCTTCGAAGGTTAAAGCTATTCAATAAATGTCGGATCCTTATACCAAGAAGGAAGTCATAGGTTTCTTAGGACGACTGAATTACATTGCCCGTTTCATTTCTCATTTAACTACTACTTGTGAGACAATCTTCAAGCTTTTGAAGAAAGATCAAGTAGTAAAATGGAACGTCGACTGTCAAATAGCCTTTGATAATATTAAGGAGTATCTACAAGAACTTCATATTCTGATGCCACCAGTTGAAGGACGACCTCTTATCATGTACTTAATAATGCTAGATGTGATACGGTGGGAGAACTGACTTGAGGTTTTGCGTTTGTATTCGCAAATGTTGCGGTTAGCAAGAGTCGCCACCGACTTTTTATTTTATCCTAAGGAAAGGTTAAAAAGCACAGCAAAAACCTTTTGAGATGTTTTCTTGAGTTCGGGGAGTAGATTATAGAAAGGGAAGGTATTAGCACCCTTTCTATCCATGGTTATCCATGGGCTCTTAGTTACTTGCTTTAGATCACTTGCCTTTTGTTTTCAATTGTTTTAAATGGTGCTTGGGTGTGTGGGTTTTAAAATGTTTTGAAAAGAGGCCAATGTGGTGGCAACCTTTGTAATGATCCATGTGGGGATGTATACAAAGATGTATGTCTTTTGAAAAAGTTTTCATTTGTTTTTGAAAGTTGTTTTGAAAGTGTAGTGATGTGTGATTTTGAAATTAGGCAAGTGTTTTGTTTTGCAAGTTTGATTCAAGTAACTAAGAGGTTATCTACTCCTAAATTTCTCAAAAGATTATTGCTATGTTTTAACCCTTTTAACAAGTTTGTTCCACCATTGAATTTGGTGGGCAACCTTGTGTTAGGATGTGAAAGGGACAGGCGCGGGTCATCGTCTAGACCATAATTGCAACGGCGTTAAAGGTCTTTGGGCAATTTCTTTAAGGGACTTGATCATTTTGTTTTTGTTTGTTTTGAAAAGTTTTTATCGAGGGACTATGATCATTCAAATTGTTTGCTTTGCCCAAAGAAGTTCAACATGCAATATGGCCCATTTATTTGAAGGCAACAAGTGGAATACCCTAAGGGGTGTAAGTGTGATTTGTGTGTCCATTTTCATGCTTGTTTATCTTGTATTAGGTCCGACTATTTTTTATCGTTTTTTCGCATACAAACCCTAATTCTAACATGTTATCATTAGAAAGCAATAAAGTGCGAAATTTAAAATTACTAAGCTATTACAAAACCAAATATGGGAAGGGGGGTACAAATGTTCGAATGGGGATATTGACAAGAATTTAGATCTAAATTATTACATCATTTGAGTATTTGCAATTTAATCAATGTATAAAAATTAAATAACAATGCAAGATGCAAAAAGAATGTTTTGTATATGTATGAGAAAAGTATGGTTTATGTAAAATAGAAAAGAAAATAAAAATTGTGTTATTTTTGGAGTATTTTGAATTTAGGGTAAAATCCCTAATTTTAAGGAAAATGTATTATTATCTAATTAAATACAAATGTTTATTTATTATTTATGAAAATAAGATAAAATGAAGTATATTATGAAAAAAAAGCAATTTTGTATCAAATATTAGTAAGAATGAAGAATTCAAGTATTTTTATATTTTTAACTTAAATATATTGATAAACATATATATATATATATATATATATATATATATATATATATATATATATATATATATATATATATATATATATATATATATATATATATATATATATATATATATATATATATATATATATATATATATATATATATATATATATATTAAACCCTAAATATGTATTATACACAAAATAAATATTTATTTAATATTTTAATAAAATAAATAAAGAGTATTTTCTATGTGAAATATTTTCAGAAAGTAAATAAAAATAAAAATTGTATTAACATTATTTTTATATTTATTCTAATAATAGTATATATATATTTATGTACAAACAAAGAAAATAAACAAATAAATATGCAATAAATGCAAAAAATGATGAAAAAAATATTTTTAATTTTCTAATGTCATGAGAAAAAATAAACAAAGTCAACCAAAAAAGAAAAAGTCAAAAAGAGTCAAAAATGAAGCAAATGGGCTCAGGGGGTGTAAACATGGAAATGGGGTGTGAAAAGAAAATAAATCCAGGCCCAGCCCAGACCACTTCTTCTTCAACCTCTGTACAACCTCCTTCAAGCAAAACACGCGTTTTTTATCTCTGGATTCCTGGACTTTCAAGCAAAACTCGTAACATGAAAAGTGTAGAGCATTAAGAGACGGTTTCAACCATATAAAGAACATGACCTATCTCTCTAAGATGAGGGAGAATTTCTCCTCCCCCCATTTCTGACCTAACTTTTCATCAATGTTCAGACATGAAATTCTCTAAGCACACGAAATATAAATGAAATCTAAACATATGAGCATGTTCAGGGCTATGATTGTGACATGTTTTCTTCAAAAATCTAAAGCTAACAATGCCTAATAAGGGAGATAGAACTCCATGAATGTACCTGTTCAGTTGGAGTCGAGCTTTGCAATGGAGGATGTTTCAAAGTGAAATGATGACTTGTACAGCTTCCTTGAAGTGTAAGGATGCTTTTCCAATTCCTACTTTGTCTTGAAACTCCCTGAATCGAGCTAGTGAACTCCAACTGCAAAACAGAAAATTAAAAATGGTGAAGTGGCTTGGAGGTGTTACAGGTCTGATTTTAGGACATGGTTAGCTTGTATATGTTGTAGGGAAGGTAGAGGAAAAGGTTTGGATCAAAATGCTCGAAGGGATTGGGAGTTTGCACTCAAACTGCAGGGGTTCCCCTGTTTGAGCAGTTTCAAGGTGATTTTGAGATGGAGGGTGCTTTAGATGTTCAGGACTCGTGCAAAAGCTTGGATGTGGTCTATGGAATATGTTTGATAACTTCTCTCTTCTGTTCCTAAGCTGAGATGAGATATGTGATAAGTTATGCAATGTTACTTGAAAATGAAGCAAGCAATGGTCACTTTTGTTTTTAGGTCAGTAGGGGCCTCTAATCCTGCTGCATAATCTTCTCTTGATCAGAGCAACTTGTCCATAATCTTGTGCCAAGAGGATTTTTCTTGTACTTGCTTGGATTTCAAATTGACATAAAGCTAGCTTTTTACAAAAATGGATAAAGCACTTTATCTAGTTTAGGATTAATCCACTATGCAATGTTAGAACACAAAGAACATGGCCTTAACTCATTGAATATACATTAAATTATTGAGTATGGAATGGTTCAAGGACCTGTAATTAAGCATAAAGCAAACTGAATTCAAATTTGCAAGTTTGTGAACATGTTTGGATGAAGAACAAAAGTGGATTTTTGCCAACTTGTGAAATTCGAATCTCTCAAGTTATGAGGTTGTTTGATGAGTTCTTGGACATTTTGGAAAGCTTGGAATGTGTACTACAATCCATCTTTGAAATGCAAATCAAAATTCCAAGTGGAAGGGTATGAAAAGTGGCCTTGAAGTGGGGTAGAAAACCTTGTCAAAATAGGTTAAATTTCACTAAGTTGAAAATGGTTTAGTGCCCTTATTCAAAAAATTATAACTTGAGATACAAGCTTCAAATGAGAAAACTTTGTGAATCAAAGTTGTAGATTATGCAACAAGCTACAACTTTCATGTTTTGACTTTTGTTTGAATCCAAATGGATCTTGGTGAAAAGATGGGGCAAAGTTGGGAAAAAACTAGGGTTTTTCATAACTTAGAAAAATTCTAAGTTATGAAAAATTCTATTTTCAAACCCTAATTTGCATTTTGAGATTTCTTAGTGAACAAGTTTCATGATTTGGCATGTTTTGATGAAAAATGAATCTTGACTCTTGATTTTGACCAAAAAGTCAAAGTTTGACTTTTCAGTGTACAGTCAAAATTGATCAATTGACTGGGAAATTCAACTGTCAATCTTGTGTACTTGGGATCTTTTGAGCTTGTTGAGCATGTCAAGATAATTCCATGGGGTCCTTGAGTCCATATGGGAACTTGGTTTGTCATTGGTTAGGTCAAACAGTCAAAAATTGCCTTTGTGCAGTCAAAACCCTAAAAATGACCATTTTGCCCTTTTGGTGATCTGATCAAATTTCTTGTGGAATTGTGATCCAAACTTGACCAAATGGTCCATATGAGTTCATAATGTTGATGTGGATCAAATTTCATAAGATTTGACTGTCAATTGCCCACAGTTGACTTTTTCCCCAATACAGCTGATTTCTAGGTCAACTGTCCAATTGACTGGGCAAAACTTGGAATCAAGACTTGAAACTTGGTATGGAGAAACTTGGGAGTCCAATATGAAGCATGAAAGTCATCTTAGGCATTTTAGGTCAAAACATCCTTAGGCAAACACAAACCCTAATTTTGAGTCCACAGTGCAAGGAGAAGTCTTGAGCAGAGGAACCCTAATTGGATCTTGATCTCCAAAGGTCTTGTGATGAGAAAATGTTGAGGAAATGGGAGGGAAAATTTTGGGGTACAACAGTTGCCTCTGTTCAATCTTCTTGAACCTGAAGAGTTAGATTGGCAAGTTTGCCTTTCGTGACTCGCGGGTAAAAGGAGATTGGACACTAGAGTGCCCGGAAATTTGCACTCGCATGCTGGAGTCTCAACAATGTGGTGTCGGGAATGGGCTTTTAGATGCCATTTGGAGAGATGGTGGATAGGGAGATGGGCTTATAGATGCCATCTGGAGACGTGACAGAACCTTGTCGGGAATGGGCTTATAGATGCCATTTGGAAGTGTCGATCGCATAAGAGATTCCTTAGCGAGAACTTGTGTATTTGAGAAAGACGGATGTTTTCCTGGCTGGTTACAGGTGTTTGATCTTGAGTCTCCTTATGCAGACATTCCCTGGCTAGATACAGGTGTCGAATCTACAATCGGTTGCTCACAGATGTGCCCTGGCTGGATACAGGAGTCGAATCTTGAAATAGTCGTTAATAGATGTGCCCTGGCTGGATACAGGAATCGAATCTTCGAACTCTTCAGACGTGCTCTGGCTGGATACAGGAATCGAGTCTGGAAACGTGGTCAACAGATATGCCCTGGCTGGATACAGGAATTGAATCTGGAAATAGTCGTTTAATAGATGTGCCCTGGCTGGATACAGGTATTGAATCTACAATTGGTTGCTCACAGATATGCCCTGGCTGGATACAGGAGTTGAATCTGGAAATAGTCGTTTAATAGATGTGCCCTGGCTGGATGCAGGAATCGAATCTTCGAACTCTTCAGACGTGCCCTGGCTAGATACAGGAATCGAGTCTGGAAACTGATCACTCTCAGATGTGCCCTGGCTAGATACAGGTATCGAATCTGGAATTGTGACAGTTGAAGGTAGTTGTTTTTGAGATTGTCTTTATCCTGAAAAGGCAAAAACGTAAGTTGTATGCAATGTCATGATGTATGATATGCATGATGTCATGATATTCAACATGAGATGTTGTTGTATGCGCTTTATAATATATGTAAGCAAGATGTATGAAAATGTGAAATGTTTATGGATGCAATTTCGCCTTAGGAAAATAAATCCTTGACGATCGGCCGGAGAATTGCTCTGTGGAAGAGATACTTGGCCGAAGTTTTGATGTGAGGCCTGTTGAGGACTCTAATGATAGATTCCGCTGGGGATAATGATGATAAACTCCGCTGGGGATTGAAGAAACTTTGCCGAGGGCGGTCTTCCGTGGTTTTTAGCTGAGGATAACCCAGTTATAAGTCCTTGTGAGGAAATAACTCTAAATAAAACTCGGGAGAGACGTCCGTGCTCCACAGGGGATAAGCTTCCAGAATCTACTGGGGATGAGCTTTAAG
The DNA here is from genome assembly GCA_948472305.1 of Vicia faba. Lineage (NCBI taxonomy): Eukaryota > Viridiplantae > Streptophyta > Magnoliopsida > Fabales > Fabaceae > Vicia > Vicia faba. The sequence goes on along the minus strand of OX451739.1, from coordinate 1,372,695,116 downwards.
ACCTGCCGGGGAATGTTGTGCCTTTTCAGGATCGACGGGGAACCAACTCCGCTTGGGGAAAGTATTGTCGCGTCCTGTTTTACTCTGCGGGGAATTGAGATGATTTGGCCACATTCTTCAGTTGAACCTACCTTGGTGCCTTGGCGGACAAAACAACCAGACTGCATTAGACAACTCCACATTTCCCCTGTCTTTGATGTCACCTGTAATTAATCTCTTGTTTCATATGTAAACATTTATGAATCAGCAATTTAATGTCAAATGCATATATCAAAAATGAACATTGGACGTTCTTCGCAAGACAAAACAGAAAAAAGAAAACAATGGTAATTTGTATGGACAAGTGAATTTGTATTGATTTAAACTTTGCCTGTGAATAGGCGTTTTTGTACAAGAGGCTGACATCCTAGTAAGAGGATATCGCCAAATAGTATAGAGTTTACAATTTGAAAAAGGAAACAAAACAGCTATGTGAACAATCCCACTGGGTTCCTAACTCTGCTATCGCCTTTATGTCTTCGAACGTCTCATCGCCTTGCTGCCTAATTGAAGATGAAGCTGATTGGTCGATGCCGAAATCTGGAGCCAGATAGTTGATGCCGAATTCCGGATGCGAAAGGATCCAATGAGACATAGTGTTACGCTTTCATCCCTAACTTTTGCCTGGACCGCCCTTTCGGGTTTTCAATCCACCGGGATACCCATTTTTGCCCAAGCCGCCTTTTCAGGTTTTCGACTTGCCGGGTGTACAGATTTTTATTCATTTCATCCCTTACTTTTGCCCGAACCCTTTTGGTTCGCCGGGAAGCCCTTATTTTTGCCTAGGTATGTCAACCTAGCGGGTCTCTTATTTATGCGTAGTATTTTTTCACTATGTCTGCATTGGCGGGGTGAGGAAGGTCGTCACCATCCATGGTGGTTAGGATCATGGCTCCTCCTGAGAACACACGTTTAACCACAAATGGCCCTTCGTATGTAGGGGTCCATTTGCCCCGGGGATCACTTTGAGGAAGGATGATGCGTTTGATTACCAGGTCCCCAACTTGATACTCTTGTGGTCTGACTCTCTTGTTAAATGCCCTGATCATCCGTTTCTGATACGTTTGACCATGACAGATAGCAGTGAGCCTCTTTTCGTCAATCAGATTTAATTGATCAAGTCGAGTCTGGATCCAATCATCTTCATTCAAGTCTGCATCCTTCATTATCCGGAGAGAGGGTATCTGGATTTCAATTGGCAAGACTGCCTCCATACCATAGACTAAGGAGAAAGGGGTTGCCCCGGTTGACGTCCTTGCTGAGGTGCGGTACCCATGAAGAGCGAACGGTAACATCTCGTGCCAATCCTTATAGGTCACTGTCATCTTCTGCACAATTTTCTTGATATTTTTGTTGGCTGCCTCTACAGCCCCATTCATCTTCGGCCGGTAGGGAGAAGAATTGTGGTGCTGTATCTTGAATTGTTCACAGAGTTCAGTGATCATTTTGTTATTGAGATTGGTACCATTATCCGTAATGATTCTTTCTGGGACGCCGTACCGACAGATCAGATTATGCCGGATGAAACGTGCCACGACGCTCTTAGTTACTATGGCATAGGAAGCTGCCTCAACCCATTTCGTGAAGTAATCGATCGCCACCAAGATGAAGCGATGCCCATTGGATGCCGTTGGTCGGATCTCACCGATCATATCGATGCCCCACATTGCGAAAGGCCAAGGTGCCGTCAGGACATTCAAAGGAACCGGAGGGATATGCACCTTGTCAGCATAGATCTGGCATTTATGACAAGTTCGGGAGTGTTGGTAACAATCGGCTTCCATTGTGGACCAGAAATATCCTGCCCGAAGGATTTTCTTAGCCATGGTGTGTCCACTGGAATGGGTTCCAAACGTACCTTCATGAAGTTCTATCATGATTTTCTCTGCTTCAGCCTTATCCACACAACGTAGCAGAGTTGAATCATGATTCCGTTTGTAGAGAATGCCGTTGCTGAGGAAGAATTTTGCAGCAAATCTCCTCATGAACTTCTTATCATTGACAGATGCACCTTCAGGGTATTCCTGAGCTTCCAAGTACCTCTTCACCTCATGATACCAGGGTTTTTCAATAACCTTCTCAGCCTCGAGCTCGCAGCAGTATGCCGGTTCATCTAACTTCCAGATAATGATTCGGGGAGCCTCATTGTCCCATTTAACTTTGAACATTGAAGACATCGTAGCTAGGGCGTCCGCTAGCTGATTCTCCTCTCTAGGGAAATGTTCGAAAGTTATCTCTTCAAAGTGAGGGAGCAAGGTCGACACATACTCCTTGTAAGGAATAAGATTCGGGTGTTTCGTATCCCACTCGCCCTTGATCTGATTGATCACGAGAGCGGAATCTCCGAAGACACTTAGGAATTTTATCCTTAAGTCGATTGCAGCTTGTAAACCCATGATACATGCCTCATATTCTGCCATATTGTTGGTGCAGCTGAAACATAATCGGGCGGTGAGGGGAGTATGAGTTCCTTTGGGAGATATGATTACAGCACCGACGCCGTTACCCAAAGCATTGGAGGCTCCATCAAAATGCATAGACCATCGGGATCCTTCCTCAGGTCCTTCATCCGGTCCAGGTACTTCACAGTCAGTTACCACCATGATGTCTTCGTCCGGAAAATCAAAGTTCAATGATTGGTAATCGTCCATAGGTTGGTGTGCCAAATGATCTGCCAGTACACTTCCCTTAATTGCTTTTTGAGTTGTATACTGGATATCATACTCTGTTAAGATCATTTGCCATCTCGCTATTCTTCCAGACAGAGCGGGCTTTTCAAATATGTACTTGATGGGATCCATTTTTGAAATCAATAAGGTAGTATGAGTCAGCATATACTGTCTCAGCCGGCGAGCAGCCCATACAAGAGCGCAGCAAGTTTTCTCAAGCAGTGAGTAACGAGACTCACAGTCGGTAAACTTTTTGCTCAAGTAATAAATAGCGTGCTCTTTTCGGCCAGACTCGCCATGCTGCCCCAGCACACACCCCATTGAATTATCAAGCACTGTCAAGTAAAGTATCAGAGGTCTTCCTTCCACCGGTGGCATAAGAATGGGTGGCTCTTGGAGATATTCTTTTATCTTTTCAAAGGCAGCCTGACATTCATCATTCCAGCGTACTACTTGATCTTTCTTCAGTAATTTGAAGATTGGCTCACAAGTAGCAGTCAGATGTGAGATGAATCGGGCAATGTAATTCAGTCGTCCCAGGAAACCTCTGACTTCCTTCTCTGTTTTTGGAGTCGGCATCTCTTGTATGGCTTTTACCTTGGCAGGGTCCACCTGAATACCCTTATCACTTACAATGAAACCTAACAACTTTCCGGATCTTACCCCAAAGGTGCATTTGTTGGGATTCAATCTCAGCTTGTACAACTTGAGTCGGTCAAATAACTTCCTCAGATGGTCAAGGTGCTCCTCCTCAGTTTGAGACCTTGCAATCATGTCATCAACGTATATCTCAATCTCATGATGGATCATATCATGAAATAAAGCAACCATGGCACGTTGATAGGTTGCCCCAGCATTTTTCAATCCGAATGGCATGACCTTATAACAGAAGGTGCCCCACTGAGTCACAAATGTAGTCTTCTCCATATCCTCTGGAGCCATCTTAATCTGATTATACCCTGAAAAACCATCCATGAAGGAGAACACCTTGTGTTGAGCTGTATTGTCAACAAGGACGTCAATGTGAGGTAGGGGGAAGTCATCTTTGGGGCTGGCCCTATTCAGGTCCCTGTAGTCAACACACATTCTGACTTTACCGTCCTTCTTCGGCACTGGCACTACATTGGCAACCCACTGGGGGTAAGAAGTCACTGCAAGGAACCCGGCATCAAATTGCTTCATAACCTCGGCCTTGATCTTCTCAGACATCTCTGGACGCATCCGTCGGACTTTTTGCTTTACCGGAGGGCAATCTTCCTTGGTTGGCAGGTGGTGAACTACAATGTCGGCATCCAAACCAGGCATATCTTCATAGGACCAAGCAAAAATCTCCATGTAATCTTGTAGCATCTGGATCAATCGTTGTTTCACGCTGAGTTCTAGGTTGGCACCAATCTTGACTTCTTTCCTATCTGTTTCAGTACCCAGGTTAATTGTTTCCACAGGCTCTTCATGTGGTTGAATAGCCCTCTCTTCCTGGAGTAGCAGTCTTGCGAGTTCACCAGGCACTTCACAATCATCTTCACCTTCGTCTTTGGCCAAATTGATCGGATTTTCGAAGTCATAACTGGCGGTAGCAGAGCTGTTACCAGTAAGATCCAGAGTGGATTGAAACCTGTATAAGTGAGTGTGTGTAAATATAGCTGTTTTGCAATATATAACACAAAAAGGAAAAAGAGCACAAGATTCGAAATGCAACAAACGTCCAATGTTTTGATTGATGATATATGAAAATGTTATACAAAAAAGCCCTCACAAATGGAGCTACGATGCCCCGGGTAGGACACCGAGCCAACAAAGTTTTAACATATTGTTTGTTACAAATTGGAAATCAAAAGAAATCAATTACTGCGTGACAAATGTGATAGGGGTAAAATCCTTTGCCGTCCAGTTGCTTGGTCCGTTGCTGGTAGTCGGGTAGATCCAACTGTCAAATTCTGCTTCCTCGGCATCCTCCTCGATAGCGTTCACCCTTGAGCTGGAGATAAACACCGGAGCTTTTTTGATCTTCTCTTTGCGCACAGCCCTCTGAGCCTCTGCAGTAAAGCCTAGCCCAAACTTGTCGTTCTTCTGAGTGAAGTCAGGAAGCTGACCCCAGTTTGCACAATTGCCTTTCTGAACCACAGCCCGGGCATCCCTTAGGGAAGCCATCTTCAAGGAAACATTCTCTTCAACCGTTGCTTCTGCTGCTGCTGAAATTGGATGTACTTCCTCGAAATGCTGAAAGGGGGTTTCAATGAACTCCCCGTCCATCTCAATGTATCTGAAGGAATTCAAATGGCTCACCATATACTCCTCTTCTCCTTGCACAGTGACGATCTTTCCCCTGACAGGATACTTCAGCTTCTGGTGCAAGGTGGAGGTCACTGCCCCAGCTTTATGGATCCAAGGTCGACCCAGTAGACAAGAGTACGATGGACGTATATCCATTACATAAAAAGTAGAGTCGAACACTTGAGAGCCCACACGAATAGGGATTTTAACCTCTCCATGAACCATCCTTTTGGAACCGTCAAAGGCCCTGACGATGATATTGCTGGGTTTCAACTCCAGGCCTTCATAATCCAGACGATCTAAAGCCTTTTTCGGTAGAACATTCAGAGAAGATCCAGTATCCACCAATACATGCGCCAGAGTAGTGCCCCTGCATTCGATAGAGACATGCAGGGCGTCGTTGTGGTCTCTTCCCTTCGCGGTCAGGTCAGCATCTGAAAAACCCAAGCCATTGTCTGCTGTCAGATTCGCTATGCAATCAGTGAACTGGACTGCAGACGTTTCCTGCGGCACATGGGCCGTCTTGAGAAATGAGATCAAGGCCTTAGCATGGGCCTCGGAGCATAGCAATAAGGAGAGTAGGGAGATCTTGGAGGGCGTATGCCCCAACTGCTCGACAACATTGAAATCACTTTTCTTTATTATTTTCAGAATTTCCTCCATTTCTTGTCGGGAGGCCTCAGCATTTACGGGTATTGGTGCCTCCATCCGGGCAGGCTCTTCTTCAATCCCTTTGCCCCGAGTAATTGATGACTCGGCAGCAGGGGAAACAACTTGATCAGCGGCAGGAACAGGTAAACTTGTAGGTTTTATAAGGAGGGGTTTTCGGATAGCGGGCGGTGCAATGTCAGGCGAGAAGAGCCTGCCACTGCGGGTAACTTTGGCTGGACCAGTGATATCGCAGATACTGGCGCTAGTGTCAAATTCTTGTTTGATTCCATTCACATACACGTCTGCCCCATAATGCCAGGGGACAGCCTTATCAGATACGTAGGGGAGAGGCCCCGGAACAGTAATAATCACAGGTGCAACAGTCATGATTTGAACAGGCTTCTTCGGGAGAGCCTTGATTGGATTTTTGAAGATGGTAATCACAGAAACTTCTTTCATCGGAACCAATTGAACAGCAGTCTTTTTGAATAGAATTTCCTTGCTATCCATTAGGCCTTGGATGCCTAACCTCAGCAAGGGACAATCAGATAGGGAAATAGCACAGAACAGGCAACCTTCACCGCAACCCGGAAATAAACCGGCCCGCAGTAGGTTCTTCTTAACAGTCTTCAGAGGGGTGACAACTTCATTTACCGAAACAGCGTACATTTCTTCTTCGATGGCATTTACTCTATGCTGGGGCATAGGAGCAGTTACAACATTTGGTCTTTCCGGTGCTTCAAACTGAATTTCCTTTGCGTCGATCAGATCTTGCACTTTGTTTCTCAAGGCCCAGCAATCATCAGTAGTGTGCCCGGGACTATCAGAATGATAAGCACACCGGGCATTTGGGTTATACTTAGGAGACGCAGTGTTGACGACCTTAGGAGCTTCTTTGAGGGTCACCAGGTTGGTGGATAACAGTTGGGGTAAAATTTGAGATAAGGTCATACTCAGTCGGGTATACTGCCTCTTGGGCCTTTCGCTTCTTTGTTGATTGTACTGCTGAGGAGCAGCAACAGGTTTCGAGATGACCAAAGCATTGACGGCTTGGCGATTTTCGGGCTTGACTTGTCTTCTAGGACCATAGACGGCACTTGCTTCTTTCTTAAACGGCCTCTTCTCAGCACTTGTAGAGGCAGCCTTCTGTATCTTGCCTGACCTGATGCCAGCTTCAATTCTTTCTCCCGTCAATATCAAATCTGTAAACCCAGCGGAGGAGTTACCAACCAAATGATTGAAAAACGGACCAGACAAAGTCCCAAGGAACATATCAACCAGCTCTCGATCAGTTAATGGAGGCTGCACCCTGCCAGCCAAATCTCTCCATTTTTGAGCGTACTCTTTGAACCCTTCACCCGTTCCTAGAGACATACCCTGAAGTTGGGTATGCGTGGGAGCGAGATCAGAATTGTATTGATATTGTCTGTAGAATGCGGTTGCCAAATCTTCCCAGTGTCGGATGCTAGCTCCATCCAATTGGTAGAACCATTCAAGTTGTGACCCCGAGAGGCTATCTTGGAAGAAGTGAATCCAGAGGTTCTTATCTGCCGTGTAAGGTTGGATTTTCCTTACGTACGACCTTAGATGTAGCTTTGGACAGGAGACCCCATCATACTTGGCGAAGGCAGGCGCCTTAAACTTATGTGGAATTACTACCCCAGAAGATAACCCCAAATCTCCGAAATCCAGTCCCGGCACATTCTGAATTTCCATGGCGCTCAAGCGGTCCTCCAATTGCTTGTATCTGTCAGCAGCAGGTGGGTATTGTTCATCGTTATAGTCCGTCTCGTTGTCGGAGACTGCGGGACTAGGAGCTCCTCCCCCTTGGGGACTGTTCTTCTCAGCAGAAGAAGTGGTTGGATCAGCTTCATTATGGAGTGTGTTCCCAAATCTGCGTCCGGTGTTGAACAATGCAGTCCTCTTTTTCTTCTTCTTCTTCATGAGTAGAGTCTTCAACTCTTGCTGACCTTGGGCTAGGCTTAGGACCATCTCTTGAAACTGTGCACTTTGGGCCTGAAGGGCCTTGATTGCTTGCTCACTGGAGGAGTCTGGATTCATGATGACTGTTCACACAAACAGTGAAGAAAATTAAGCATCCTGCGAAATAGGGTACCTGCTATGCATATGGTGCAATGGAATGCGTATGTATGCAATGCATTCAAGGATTTAGAATATTCAAAATTTGTTGTAGACAAAAAGGAACGCACATCATATTAATAAGGAGAAATTCGTTAATACATAAATGCCCCATGGGCCAAATACTACAAAATGACTCCTTAAGGTAAAAAAACATTGCGCATCCTCTTTGGCTCGATGTAGGTGTTGAGATTCCTTTCCTCGTGCAGCAGGCGGGTGAGTTCCAGGACCTTCTTTTCACTAGCATGTAGACTGGTCTCAAAAGAATTTCGTTCTTCCTTAAGCTGGACCCAGCTCTTCTGCATTTCTTCCCAGGAGGTGGGCATGTCGGGATGTTGAATGGTGTAGGATGCCTCTCCTTCTAAGACTGGTTCTTTGATCACAGGGAGCATATGAGGATAAGGCATCACTAACTTCTGGGAGCGGGCTCGTATCCACTTGAGATAAGGTTCCAACGGGATGGAGTTCCTGTGCCCCAGTGTCTTGCTGTCTATCCTACTTGGCATCCTCCAAGCTCTGATAAATCTCTGACGAAGTCCTTGAGTATCATTGTCGAAGTCAAAAACTATGTTAGGAATTAACATGTCATGAGGGCCATCCCTCCGAGCATAACCAAACTGTCTCCAAGCCAGGCATGGGTTGTAAGTAATACCTCCTTTGATTCCAAATAAAGGAACATTAGGGTACTCCCCATAACGATCAATGATAGTGATGTCTTCCCTAGACCTAGGGCACCAATGTATATCTGCATGCGTGAGAGTCATTAACCGTTGTGACCATCTCAAACCCCGCTCGTTCTTTAAAACTGTTTGTGGAAGGTGCGAAATAAACCACCTTCCCAGGAGAGGAGTGCAACACATAAGGACACCCCTTCTTCTCATGGTTCGAGTGTAACATGAGTGAAGGATGTCCCCCAGCAACGTAGGTATAGGATTCCTGGTCATGAAGATCTGGACAGCACTGATATCAATAAGCTGATCTGGGTTAGGGAATAACACCAAACCATAGACAAGGAGGGCCATAACTTCTTCAAAAGCTTGTAGGTCAAGGGAGTTCCAACATTCTTGGGCCTTCTCAAACAGAAACCTGGCTAAGAACCCCTTGATACCACTTCTAACTTCCCAATGTCCCTTGAGGTCAGACGGTTGTAAGTGCAGGGCCTTAGCAATCTCTTCAAGCTTGGGTTCCTCTTCCGTACCGTTATAGGGTAGTTGATTGAGGATAGGAATTCTCAGGAGTTGAGAAAATTCCTCCAAAGTGGGTACCAACTGATAGTCAGGGAAAGTGAAACAGTGGTGAAGAGGGTCAAAGAACTGGAACAGGACCTTTATCAAATCTTCCTCAATGTTGGTGTTAATCAAGCTGATGAGTCTTCCATGTCTCTCACTGAATGAAGAACCCTCGGGAATCCTGGACATAAGTTCCTTAAGCTGAGGAGGGATCTTTACAAGGCTAATCTGAATTGTCTTTCTGCGAGCAGTTTCCATGTCCTATAAAACAAGAACAAAGATGAAGATTCGAAACCCTTGAAATGGTTAGTCAATGCTCATGATGTTGTATGATGTCATGATGTTATGATTAAATACACCACAAATGTTCACAAAGGCAAACATGGTAAGGCACACAAGTCACACAAGACAAACCCTTAGAGTTTAGGCCTGCATGGGGTCTGGGTATTACCCTCTTGAAGTTTGGTGGGCTCAACCTGTCCTATTAGAAGTAACCGGGTTCTAAAGGTCCCAATATCACTGGATTACTTTCATTGTTCATCGTTTCGATTTAGCCACTGAACTGGCGACCGAAATATCCCAGGAAAGTAACCCTCAATTGAGTGTAGTATCGAGTATCAACCAACCTCGGACTGCACCAAAGTCAGTTATCTCACTACCCTAAAAAGGCCAAGATGGTTCAATTAAGGTTCCTAAGGTCAGTTGATGCTTCACGACACCACGCGGCGGCCCCGTACTCTCCTTGACTGAACTCAAGGGTTACCGGTACACACCAAAGTGCCACATCAACGTAGCAGACTGCTTCAACCATGTCGGTATACCCCACACAGTTCCCTCACAGCCTTGTTGCTACTTTCTAAGAAGGTATCCCCAGATCCGGGTTAGGATCTATAAAACTCCGATACAAAGCCCACAAATGTAAAAGCAAACAAGACAATCAATTGAAAACAAAGGTGATCTAAGCCCTAAGGTTACTCCACTTTTTTTTAAAAAATTATCCCCAGCAGAGTCGCCAGTTCTGTGATACGGTGGGAGAACTGACTTGAGGTTTTGCGTTTGTATTCGCAAATGTTGCGGTTAGCAAGAGTCGCCACCGACTTTTTATTTTATCCTAAGGAAAGGTTAAAAAGCACAGCAAAAACCTTTTGAGATGTTTTCTTGAGTTCGGGGAGTAGATTATAGAAAGGGAAGGTATTAGCACCCTTTCTATCCATGGTTATCCATGGGCTCTTAGTTACTTGCTTTAGATCACTTGCCTTTTGTTTTCAATTGTTTTAAATGGTGCTTGGGTGTGTGGGTTTGAAAATGTTTTGAAAAGAGGCCAATGTGGTGGCAACCTTTGTAATGATCCATGTGGGGATGTATACAAAGATGTATGTCTTTTGAAAAAGTTTTCATTTGTTTTTGAAAGTTGTTTTGAAAGTGTAGTGATGTGTGATTTTGAAATTAGGCAAGTGTTTTGTTTTGCAAGTTTGATTCAAGTAACTAAGAGGTTATCTACTCCTAAATTTCTCAAAATATTATTGCTATGTTTTAACCCTTTTAACAAGTTTGTTCCACCATTGAATTTGGTGGGCAACCTTGTGTTAGGATGTGAAAGGGACAGGCGCGGGTCATCGTCTAGACCATAATTGCAACGGCGTTAAAGGTCTTTGGGCAATTTCTTTAAGGGACTTGATCATTTTGTTTTTGTTTGTTTTGAAAAGTTTTTATCGAGGGACTATGATCATTCAAATTGTTTGCTTTGCCCAAAGAAGTTCAACATGCAATATGGCCCATTTATTTGAAGGCAACAAGTGGAATACCCTAAGGGGTGTAAGTGTGATTTGTGTGTCCATTTTCATGCTTGTTTATCTTGTATTAGGTCCGACTATTTTTTATCGTTTTTTCGCATACAAACCCTAATTCTAACATGTTATCATTAGAAAGCAATAAAGTGCGAAATTTAAAATTACTAAGCTATTACAAAACCAAATATGGGAAGGGGGGTACAAATGTTCGAATGGGGATATTGACAAGAATTTAGATCTAAATTATTACATCATTTGAGTATTTGCAATTTAATCAATGTATAAAAATTAAATAACAATGCAAGATGCAAAAAGAATGTTTTGTATATGTATGAGAAAAGTATGGTTTATGTAAAATAGAAAAGAAAATAAAAATTGTGTTATTTTTGGAGTATTTTGAATTTAGGGTAAAAACCCTAATTTTAAGGAAAATGTATTATTATCTAATTAAATACAAATGTTTATTTATTATTTATGAAAATAAGATAAAATGAAGTATATTATGAAAAAAAAGCAATTTTGTATCAAATATTAGTAAGAATGAAGAATTCAAGTATTTTTATATTTTTAACTTAAATATATTGATAAACATATATATATATATATATATATTAAACCCTAAATATGTATTATACACAAAATAAATATTTATTTAATATTTTAATAAAATAAATAAAGAGTATTTTCTATGTGAAATATTTTCAGAAAGTAAATAAAAATAAAAATTGTATTAACATTATTTTTATATTTATTCTAATAATAGTATATATATATATTTATGTACAAACAAAGAAAATAAACAAATAAATATGCAATAAATGCAAAAAATGATGAAAAAAATATTTTTAATTTTCTAATGTCATGAGAAAAAATAAACAAAGTCAACCAAAAAAGAAAAAGTCAAAAAGAGTCAAAAATGAAGCAAATGGGCTCAGGGGGTGTAAACATGGAAATGGGGTGTGAAAAGAAAATAAATCCAGGCCCAGCCCAGACCACTTCTTCTTCAACCTCTGTACAACCTCCTTCAAGCAAAACACGCGTTTTTTATCTCTGGATTCCTGGACTTTCAAGCAAAACTCATAACATGAAAAGTGTAGAGCATTAAGAGACGGTTTCAACCATATAAAGAACATGACCTATCTCTCTAAGATGAGGGAGAATTTCTCCTCCCCCCATTTCTGACCTAACTTTTCATCAATGTTCAGACATGAAATTCTCTAAGCACACGAAATATAAATGAAATCTAAACATATGAGCATGTTCAGGGCTATGATTGTGACATGTTTTCTTCAAAAATCTAAAGCTAACAATGCCTAATAAGGGAGATAGAACTCCATGAATGTACCTGTTCAGTTGGAGTCGAGCTTTGCAATGGAGGATGTTTCAAAGTGAAATGATGACTTGTACAGCTTCCTTGAAGTGTAAGGATGCTTTTCCAATTCCTACTTTGTCTTGAAACTCCCTGAATCGAGCTAGTGAACTCCAACTGCAAAACAGAAAATTAAAAATGGTGAAGTGGCTTGGAGGTGTTACAGGTCTGATTTTAGGACATGGTTAGCTTGTATATGTTGTAGGGAAGGTAGAGGAAAAGGTTTGGATCAAAATGCTCGAAGGGATTGGGAGTTTGCACTCAAACTGCAGGGGTTCCCCTGTTTGAGCAGTTTCAAGGTGATTTTGAGATGGAGGGTGCTTTAGATGTTCAGGACTCGTGCAAAAGCTTGGATGTGGTTTATGGAATGTGTTTGATAACTTCTCTCTTCTGTTCCTAAGCTGAGATGAGATATGTGATAAGTTATGCAATGTTACTTGAAAATGAAGCAAGCAATGGTCACTTTTGTTTTTAGGTCAGTAGGGGCCTCTAATCCTGCTGCATAATCTTCTCTTGATCAGAGCAACTTGTCCATAATCTTGTGCCAAGAGGATTTTTCTTGTACTTGCTTGGATTTCAAATTGACATAAAGCTAGCTTTTTACAAAAATGGATAAAGCACTTTATCTAGTTTAGGATTAATCCACTATGCAATGTTAGAACACAAAGAACATGGCCTTAACTCATTGAATATACATTAAATTATTGAGTATGGAATGGTTCAAGGACCTGTAATTAAGCATAAAGCAAACTGAATTCAAATTTGCAAGTTTGTGAACATGTTTGGATGAAGAACAAAAGTGGATTTCTGCCAACTTGTGAAATTCGAATCTCTCAAGTTATGAGGTTGTTTGATGAGTTCTTGGACATTTTGGAAAGCTTGGAATGTGTACTACAATCCATCTTTGAAATGCAAATCAAAATTCCAAGTGGAAGGGTATGAAAAGTGGCCTTGAAGTGGGGTAGAAAACCTTGTCAAAATAGGTTAAATTTCACTAAGTTGAAAATGGTTTAGTGCCCTTATTCAAAAAATTATAACTTGAGATACAAGCTTCAAATGAGAAAACTTTGTGAATCAAAGTTGTAGATTATGCAACAAGCTACAACTTTCATGTTTTGACTTTTGTTTGAATCCAAATAGATCTTGGTGAAAAGATGGGGCAAAGTTGGGAAAAAACTAGGGTTTTTCATAACTTAGAAAAATTCTAAGTTATGAAAAATTCTATTTTCAAACCCTAATTTGCATTTTGAGATTTCTTGGTGAACAAGTTTCATGATTTGGCATGTTTTGATGAAAAATGAATCTTGACTCTTGATTTTGACCAAAAAGTCAAAGTTTGACTTTTCAGTGTACAGTCAAAATTGATCAATTGACTGGGAAATTCAACTGTCAATCTTGTGTACTTGAGATCTTTTGAGCTTGTTGAGCATGTCAAGATAATTCCATTGGGTCCTTGAGTCCATATGGGAACTTGGTTTGTCATTGGTTAGGTCAAACAGTCAAAAATTGCCTTTGTGCAGTCAAAACCCTAAAAATGACCATTTTGCCCTTTTGGTGATCTGATCAAATTTCTTGTGGAATTGTGATCCAAACTTGACCAAATGGTCCATATGAGTTCATAATGTTGATGTGGATCAAATTTCATAAGATTTGACTGTCAATTGGCCACAGTTGACTTTTTCCCCAATACAGCTGATTTCTAGGTCAACTGTCCAATTGACTGGGCAAAACTTGGAATCAAGACTTGAAACTTGGTATGGAGAAACTTGGGAGTCCAATATGAAGCATGAAAGTCATCTTAGGCATTTTAGGTCAAAACATCCTTAGGCAAACACAAACCCTAATTTTGAGTCCACAGTGCAAGGAGAAGTCTTGAGCAGAGGAACCCTAATTGGATCTTGATCTCCAAAGGTCTTGTGATGAGAAAATGTTGAGGAAATGGGAGGGCAAATTTTGGGGTACAACACTAGAGAACTCAATGGGGTGTGTACTGGGGCAGCATGACGAGTCTGGTCGAAAAGAGAATGCAATATACTACCTTATCAAAACATTTACCGAGTACGAAACAAGACACTCACTGCTCGAGAAAAATTGTTGCACTTTGGCATGGGCTGCTCTCCGACTAAGACAATATGTGTTGACCCATACTACCTTGTTGATCTCTAAAATGGATCCTATCAAGTACATATTCGAGAAGCCAACTCTCTCCAGAAGGATAGCCCGATGGAAAATGGTCTTAACAGAATATGACATCCAATACACCACTTGAAAAGCAATCAAAGGAATTGTACTAGCCAACCATTTGACATATCAGGATGTAGACGACTATCAGTCTATGAACTTCGAATTCTCGGACGAGAATATTATGATAGTAACAGATTATGAAGAACCTGGACCGTATGAAGGACCTGAGCCAGGATCCCAATGGACTATGGTCTTCGATGGAGCTTCCAATGCACTTGGAAATGAAATCGGTGTTGTAATCATCTCCCCTGCAGGTTTCTATATGCCCTTCACCGCCAGATTTTGCTTTGAATGCACCAATAATATGATTGAATACGAAGCGTGCATCATGGGTCTCAGGGCTGCTATTAACCTGAGAATCAAGTTCTTAAGCGTCTATGGAGACTCAGCCTTGGTGATCAGTCAGATTAAGGTAGATTGGGATATGAAACACCTGAATCTCATTCCTTATAAAGAGCATGTGTTAACCTTGATCCCGTATTTCGAAGAGATTACATTTGAGCACATACTAAGAGAAGAGAATCAGCTGGCGGACGCATTGGCTACCATGTCATCCATGTTCAAGGTCAGATGGGACAATGAGTCTCCCATGATTACCATTGAAAGATTTGATGAACCGGTACACTGCTGTGAAATTGACACTGATGGAGTATAGGAAAAACCTTGGTTTCATGAGGTGAAAAGGCACCTTGAGGCTCAAGAATACCCTGAAGCGGAATCCATCAATGACAAGAAGTTCCTATGGAGGTTCTCGGCTGAGTTCTTCTTGAGCAATGGAATTCTATACAAATGCAATCATGATTCGAATCTGCGTCGTAGTATGGACAAGAAGGAAGCAGAAGCGATTATGCAAGATATGCACGAAGGTGTCTTCGGTACTCACTCCAGTGGGAATACTATAGCTAAAAAGATTTTGAGAGCTGGTTACTATTGATCGAATATGGAAACTGACTGTCACCACCACTCGAGAAGTTATCATAAGTTCCAAATTTATGGTGATAAAGTTCATGTGCCTCTAGTACCTTTGAATGTCCTGACTACTCCTTGGCCATTTGCAATGTGGGGCATTGATATGATAGGAGAAATCAAGCCTAATACCTCTAACATACATCTCTTTATCCTTGTCATTATTGATTACTTTACAAAATAGGTAAAAGCAGCTTTGTTCGCCTCTGTTACTAAAAATGTAGTAGCCCGGTTCATAAAGCATAACCTTATCTGTCGGTATGGAATTCCCGAGAGGATCATCATAGACAATGGTACTAATCTCAACAATACCAGGATCACTGAAGTCTACATGCAGTTAAAGATCAAGCATCACAACTCTTCTCCGTATCGACCTAAGATGAATGGCGCAGTGGAAGCCGCTAATAAAAACATAAATAATATCATACAGAAGATGGTTGTGACATACAAAGATTGGAACGAGATGTTACCATTTTCTCTTCACGGCTACCGCACTTAGGCTAGGACATTAACTGGGGCAACCCCATTCTCTCTAGTCTACGGTATGGAAGTTGTCCTACCAGTCGAAGTTCAGATTCCTTCTCATACGATTATGAAAGATGCATACTTAGATGAAGACGAGTGGATTCAGACTAGGTAATAAAGCGCATCATTCTACTGCAAGGTGATCCCATGGGCGAATGGACCCCCACTTATGAAGAGTCATTTGTAATCAAGAAAATATTTTCTATCGGAGCTATGATACTGACCACCATGGAGGTGAATATTTCTCGCACCCCGTGAATGTGGACATAGTCAAAAGATACTACGCATGAGAACGACCCGCTAGGTTGACTGGCCTAGTAAAAAATAAGGGCATCCCAGCCAACCAAAAAGGTTCAGGAAAAAATCAGGGATATATATAAAAGACTGTACACTCGACAAGTCAAAAACCTGAAAAGGCGGCTTGGGATAAAAAGGGTATCCCGGTGGACTGAAAACCCGAAAGGGCGGTCTAGGAAAAAATTAGGGATAAAAGCGTATGACTATGTCCTGTTGGATCACTTACAACAAGCTTTATTACCAAAGTCAAAGTCCAAATGGTGCAGATCAATTCACTTACTTTATCCCGACAGTAGGGGATGAGATGCTTGAAGATATAGGGGCAATAGCAGAATTGGAACCCGACGAGATTATTTCCACATGGCTATTTATCTTCGTTATGCTTTGTACTCTTTTCATTTCATGACGATTTCCCCTTATTGGGATCTTTGTCTCTTTGTACAAAATCGCCTGTTTATGGGAAAACTATCAATGAAATACAAATTCAAAATTCAAATTTTATGTTTTTACACTTTTTCTATTTTGTTTGCAAGAACGTCCAATGACTAAAACTGAATGATCATATGCATATTAGTACAATTGACTGTTAACAAATATATGCATAAAAACGAGAATAAGCATTTACTCAAGACTCTAGGAGTTGAGATAATGTTTGATCTATATACAAATCCCCACAGAGCCACTTCCACGGGATAATCCCTATAGAGTATTCTTATCTTACTCACCAACAAATTCCCCCAGCGGATAAAGAAACATGATATTTTCCCAGCAATATCACTCATCTATGGAGTACCAATAATTACAGTTTATGGAAATTCTTCTCTCCAGCTGAGTTTTCAAAACTGTGAAATCCCTTGCAGACTACTTCTCTCCAGTAGAGCTCATTCCCTCAGCAAGAGTTTTCCCTCATCAGAGCATCCCTCCATCAATAGGGTTTACTTCCCCAACGGAGTTCATATTTCCATCAATAGGGTTTATTTCCCCAACAGGGTTTATTTCCCCGAGGAAGTTCAATCTCCCCAGTTTAAGTCTGCTTCTACCATAGATTATCGGCTAGATTCCTGTCTCCAGCAAAGGAAAACTCAGATTACTATCCCTAGAGAGTTGCTACTGAGTTTGAAACTGGATTAAATATTGTTCAACCTTAGTCTCTCCAGACAAGTCGGTATCCATATCAGAAACTCGGTTAAACAGCACCTCGAAAGAATATCCATCTCTTTTATCCTCAGTCATGGTATACAAGAATTATAATCCCAAGTATAGAAAGGAACACCAATATCCCCGAACTCTTCTCCCCCAAGTAGAAATCAACATTTCCCCCAGCGGAGTTTCTCAAACAGAGAGTAGGAATCCCCACCATAAACAATCCCCAGAAGATCGAAGATACACATACTCTTCATCCCCAGTAACAGTCAGGGATTCATTTTCCTCAGACAAAAATGTTGCTCGAGTTTACAAATACACTTCAACAACATTTCACATTCATACAACATTTACGAACCGCATAGCATATGTGTGATACGGTGGGAGAACTGACTTGATTGTTTTGCATTTGGTTGCAAATGTTGCGGTTAGCAAGAGTCGCCACCGACTTTTCTTTTATCCAAAAGGAAAGGTGAAAAAGCACAGGAAAGACCTTTGAGATTATTTCTTGAGTTCGGGGGGTAGATTATGAAAAGGGAAGGTATTAGCTCCCTTTTCATCCATGGTTCTCCATGGGCTCTTAGTTACTTGGTAGATCACTTGCTTTTGTTTGAAATTGTCTTTTGTGTGGTTTTTGAAAGTATTTTGTAAAGAGGCCATTGTTTAGGCAAACTTTGTAATGATTCTCGTTCGTAAGAATGTATACAAAGATGTTGATCTTTTGAAAGTGTTTTCAAGTTTGTAAGATGTTTTGAAAGTGTAGGTGTTTTTTTTTAAAATAGCAAGGATGTTTTGTTTTAAAATGGAGCAAGTAATTAGGAGCATTCTACCTACTCAAAAGTCTTTCATGTTCATTTCCTATTTCCTTTGACATTGTTATCTTACCATTGATTTGGTAAGTAACCCTATCTTTGGATGTAAACGGGACGGGCATGGGTAATCGTATAACCATGATTAGCAATGTTGCTATGTATCTTAGCATTCTCTTTAGGCACTAAGATCAATTGAAAGGAAACATGGATAGCGTCATCGAGGGACTATGATCTTTGTATTTTGTTTGTTTTTGCTAAGATATCTCACATGCGTAATATCGTCATTTTGTAAGGCAACCAAGTGGATTTTATCCTAAGGGTGCTTGTGTGCAAGTGTATTGTTTTTCATGCTTGGTTTTGTCTTTGATTAGGGTTTTTAATTGATTGGTTTTAGTCTTTCCATACAAACCCTAATTACTAGCATTTGTATATAAAGCGATAAATTGTGGAATTTAAAATTACTACGCTATTACAATACTTGTGGGAGGGGGTGTACAAATTACAAATGGGGATTTCAAGAAAATAAAGTCTAATTATCTATTACAACCATATTGAATATGGATAAATAATGTACAAAAATGGATAAATATACAAGAATGTCAAATGGAAAGAAAATGGACTCTTATTTGGATTTTTTAGGAAAAAGCGGTTTTGTTTTAACCTAATTAACTAAAATAAAAATAATTAATTAAAATAGTAAAACCTAAATTTACTAGGAAAAGAATTCAAATAAAATCCTAATCTATTAATTAATTAAAAAAAGAAATTAAGTTATAAGAAGAATATTTTTTGGTATTTTTTGTCTTAAAAATAAATTATAGTATTATAAAATATTTTTTGGTCTTTTTATATATTAAAATAATATATTTAAATTTTGTAAAAGAAAATAACTAAAAAAACCTAGTTTCTAATTAAATTTACAAATCAATTAATAAAACAAATAAAGTATGATTAAATAAAATAATTTTTTGTGTAAAAAATAAAACTATATCAAAATATAAATTTAATGTTTTTATATTTTTTTGTGATTTTTTAGTATTAGATAAAATATTTAAAAAAACAAATAAATAAAATTTGAGAAAAAAAGAAATAAAATGGGCCAGGGTGTGAATAGCCAGCAATGGGGGGTCAGCAGTAAGAAAAAAAACAAAGCCCAAGGGGATGAGGCCTAGTGCTGCCAAAAAAGCCAGAATATGTAAAAAAATGAAGAGAAAAAATCCAAAAGGGTACCACTAGGGCTCGAACCCAGGTCCCTATAGTCACAGGTGCGCGCTTCTACCACTGGGATGTCTATACATCCGTTTATATAATCAAAACAACAAATATATGATAGAAATCAAGTCCATGGTCTGAACTTCATCTTCAACCTCACGCCTAGCCAGAGTACATGCATCTTGCTCATCTCTCATCCATTTGAAAAAATGTAAACATGAATCTTGTAGCAAATTTCCTCACGATTTCAAAAATGCAAAGCAATAAAATTATAGATCAAAGACAAGCATGAATTTTAATGGCCCTAATCTGAACCCTAAAAATTTTAGAAACTTCAATCTTAAAATTATCTGAGCTCAAGCAATATAAATGAAAACTATGGACATGGTTAGCTTCAGGGCAATGATATCTACATTTTTCATTCACAAATAAACCATTAATGATGCTTGTATGAAAAGTTCAAAGTTGAGATAACTTACCTTGAAAGAGGTTATCGTGTTTTGAGTTTGAGTAGCTTTTAGTGAGTTCTAATGATTAGATTAGCTTCCTCAAGTTCCAAGAAAGCTAATGTGATGCTTAGCTTGAGCTGAAAGTGCCTGAGGAGTTATGGAGAAGTCAAGGTACAAGGTGTTATTTTTAAAAATGGTGGATGATGATGGAGGTGTTACAGTGGTGTTTCAGGTGTTAGGATTGTTTGTGTATGTTATTTAGAATCTTTTGAAAGTAAAAGGCCAGGAAAAGCACGAGCAAATTTGGAGATTGGATTCAAAACTCAGAAATGGCAAGTTTTTAGGTGTTTTTCGTGATTCTGTGTTCTTGGTGTTTTCAGGGCTTAAACAAGCGTGGGATTTGTGGCAAATAACTTATGTATGTATAAGAAAAAGGTCTTGAGTGCTTTGGAGTGTCATAAGTACAAGTTACAAGCTAGTTGCTATGTTACTTGATTTTCAAGAAAAGTGGGAAAACAAGTTTCAAGAGGAAGTACAAGCATGGGTTGGGTGATTGTAAGTGTTGAGATCAACTTCTCTTGAGTTATAAGACATGTATGATCAGAAAAGAACAAGTGCAAGGCTCAAGAACAAGTTTTATGCAAAAAGCTACTTTATCAAAATGGCATTGTGCACTTTCTATCCAAAATGGATATAAAGCATGACCTTGCATTTAATGCTTGAATTGAGACCTCTAACAGTTGTGAAAGCAATTAATTATGGAGTGCCTAACAAGTTTAAGACATGCAAAGTAGAGTTTATGCAGCATAAGTTTGAATTTTGAATCTTGTTCATCATAAAATGACTTGTAATTTAAGTGTGAAAACCCTAACTTCATCTCTTCGATTCTCCCTACTAAAAAATGATCTCAAGGAGTTCTTGGACATTTTGGAAAGCTTGTAATGTGCTATACAAACTCTCTTTGAATCACTTTTGAAAATTCCACTTGAAACTATATGAAAAAGTGCCGTGAAGTTAGGTTAAAATCCTGACCAAATTAGGGCAAAATTTCACTAAGTGTTTTTGTTTCATGACCATGTGTTCTTAAAATTATAACTTGAGATCCAAGCACTTTTGGAAGGAGTTGTGTAAAGTAATGTTGTAGATTTCATGGAGATATACATATTTCATGTTGAAATTTTCTTTTGAATCATCTTGCATCATGGTGAAAATTTTGCTCAAAGTTATGAAAAAATAAGAAATTTCCAACACTTAAAAAAATTTCTAAGCTTAGAAATTTTAACTTTTCAAAATGAAATCTTGAATTTTTGATTTCTTGATGAATAAGTTTCATATTTTTACTTGTTTTGATGAATTGTGATTTTTGACATTTGATTTTGACCAAAAAGTCAAAGTTTGACTTTTTAGTATACAATTGACATTTGATCAGTTGATTGAAAATTCATCTGTCAATCAATTGGACTTGAGAAATGTTTTTGAGCCATGTCATTAGGTCAAAATGATGCAATTGGACTCTTGAGATCATTCCTTAGACCAATTGATCATTTGCTAGGTCAAAATTTAGAAATTGCCCTTTCCCAATCAAAACCCTAATTTTGACCATTTTGCCCTTTTGAAGATCTGATCAAATTTCTTGAGGAATTATGATACAAACATGATAAAATGATACATATGAGTTTAAAATATTGATGTGGATCAAAAATTATGAATTTTGACTATAAATTGGCCACAGTTGACTTTTTCCCCAATACAGTTGATTTTTAGGTCAACTGCTCAATTGACTGAGCAAAAGTGTGATCCAAAGATTGAAACTTGACATGAGTAATCTTGAGGGTCTATAATGATATATGAAAGTCACATGGGGCATTGGAAGTTCAAATATCCTTGTTCAATCTCAAATCCTAATTTTGGTCATCAGTGTTTAAGGAGGTGTCTTGAGCTGATCAACCCTAATACAATATTGAGCCAAAGGAGATGTTGTGAGCAAATTCTTGATAAATGAGAGGGAAAATTTTGGGGTACAACAGCTGCCCCTGTTCAATCTTCTTAAGCCTGAAGAGTTAATTGGCGAGTTTTGCCATTCGTGACTCGAAGGTGGAAGATGATTGGACATTAGAGTGCCCAGAAATTTGCACTCGGTAATGTGATGGTTGATGGTATAGGGAAAGGGCTTAAAGATGCCATTCAAAAATGATTATTGAGTGTCGAATCTGAATGACTATCAGGATGGCATCCGTGTTTGAAGCGTATCTGAATTGTATCTGAAAGTTGAATCTGAATGAGTATTAGGATGGCATCCGTGTCCGGAGCGTATCTGAACTGTATCTGAAAGTTGAATCTGAATGAGTATCAGGATGGCATCTGTATCTGGAGCGTATCGGAACTGTGTCTGAAATTTGAATCTGAATGAGTATCAGGATGGCATCCGTGTCCGGAGCGTATCTGAATTGTATCTGAAAGTTGAATCTGAATGAGTATTAGGATGGCATCCGTGTCCGGAGCATATCTGAACTATATCTAAAAGTTGAATCTGAATTATTATTAGGATGGCATCCGTATCTGGAGTGTATCTGAACTGTATCTGAAAGTTGAATCTGAATGAGTATCAAGATGGCATCAGTATCTGGAGCGTAACTGAACTGCATCTGAAAGTTGAATCTGAATGAGTATCAGGATGGCATCCGTATCTGGAGTGTATCTGAACTATATATGAAAGTTGAATCTAAATGAGTATCAGGATGGCATCCGTGTCTGGAGCGTATCTGAACTGTATCTGAAAACTTTGAACATTGTTAATGGTAGCTGTTGATTAACCTTATCCTGAAAAGGGTAAAATGTTTGCTAATATGCAAAGTCATGTTGTATGAAATGCATGGTATAATGAGATTGTGATACATGCATTCGTGTTATCGATGTTTATGCTATATGGATGCGATGTATGCATATGTGAGCTAATCTGCTTTACTGTTTGTTGGATTGGGGAAAATAAATCCCCGACTGCTGCTGAGGATACGGAGTGCGAGTCTTCTTGTTTTGAAGTGTTAATGAATTTCCACTTAGAGAAATAAACTTTGTTGTAAGGGAAATGTCGTGTCCTGCTTGTAAAATCCTGAGAATTTTGGTGACTTCTACCGGGGAGTGATAACTGGAAGTTTTGTTCCGTTGGGGATTAAACTGCACACTGCAGGGAATTTTACGGAAATAGCTTAGAGAGATTTCTCTATTTCTTAAAGCCATTAGTGATTGTCTTTCTATTTTGTTCATTTATGAACGGTAGTTACATTCAAATGCATATGTTCAAAAATAAATCAGTGGACGTTTTCGTAAACAAAACACAAGAGTAAAGAAAAACAGATAGTTTTGCACTTTCGAAGGGATATCTTTGTATTGACTTTGAGTAAGTGTTTTTGTACAATGAGACAAACATTCTAGTAAGAGAATGCCGTCGTAAAAAATGAAAATTTGATACAAAGAAAATATAGCTAATGTGAAATAATCCCATGGGATTCCCATTCTTCTATAGCCTTCGTGTCTCTGAGCATCTTATCTATTTGTTTCCTTGTTCGAAGCTGATTGAATTGATCAGAATCGCTGAGTTTGTCAGTTGAAGCCAGAGGTTGTCCGTAAGGTGATCCAACAGGACATAGTCATACGCTTTAATTCCCTAACTTTTGCCTGGACCGCCCTTTCGGGATTTCAATCCTCCGGGATACCCTTTTTTGCCTAAGCCGCCCTTTCGGGTTTTCAGCTTGCCGGGTGTACAGATTTTTTTGTTTTATCCCTAATTTTTGCCTGAACCTTTTTGGTTCACCAGGATGCCCTTGTTTTTCCTAGGTGTGTCAACCTAGCGGGTCTCTTATGCGTAGTATCTTTTGACTATGTCCGCGTTTACAGGGTGCGGCAGGTCGTCGCCATCCATGGTGGTCAAGATCATTACTCCACCAGAGAATACACTTTTAATTACAAATGGTCCTTCATATGTATGAGTCCATTTTCCCCTGCAATCACCTTGCGGCAGTATGATGCATTTGATCACCAGATCCCCGACTTGGTATACTTGGCGTCTGACCTTTTTTTTGAAAGCCTTGATCATCCGTTTTTGATACATTTGACCATGACAGACAATAGTAAGCCTTTTCTCATCAATCAAGTTCAGTTGATCAAGTCGAGTTTGGATCCAATCTTCTTCATTCAGCCCTGCATCCTTCATAATTCTCGAAGAGGGGATCTGGACCTCAATAGGCAAGACAACCTCCATGCCGTATACTAGAGAGTAGGGTGTTGCCCCAATTGATGTGCGCGCTGTGGTACGATAACCGTGGAGAGCGAATGGTAGCATCTCATGCCAATCTTTGTATGTGACTGTCATTTTCTGTATGATCTTTTTGATGTTCTTATTTGCGGCTTCGACAGCACCATTCATCTTTGGTCGGTAAGGGGAAGAACTGTGATACTGAATCTTGAATTGCTCACACAGGGCGGTGATCATAGTATTGTTTAGATTCTAACCATTGTCTATGATGATCCTCTCTGGGATACCATACCGACAAATGAGATTATGTTTAATGAACCAGGCTACAACATTCTTGGTAACGGAAGCGAAAGAGGCCGCCTCGACCCATTTTGTAAAATAGTCAATGGCCACTAAGATGAAACAGTGTCCATTAGAGGTTGTTTGTTTGATTTCCCCAATCATGTCGATACCCCACATAGCAAAGGGCCAAGGAGCCATGAAGACATTCAAAGGAACCGTAGGTACGTGCACCTTGTCAGCATAGATCTGACACTTGTGGCAGGTTCGAGAGTGTTGATAGCAATCTGCTTCCATGGTAGACCAGTAATAGCCTTCCCGTAGGATCTTCTTTGCCATTGTATACCCATTGGAATGGGTGCTAAAAATGCCCTCATGTAGATCATGCATGATCTTTTCTTCCTCAACCTTATCTACGCAACGGAGCAAAACAGAGTCATGGTTGCATTTGTAGAGAATGCCATTACTAAGGAAGAATTTAGCAGAGAATCTCCTTAAGAACTTCTTATCATTGACTAAAGCTCCTTTCGGATATTCTTGAGCCTCGAGATGCCTCTTGACTACGTGAAACCAAGGCTGGTCCACTATTTCTTCAATATTAATCTCGTGATAGTGAGCTGGTTCATCCATTCGTTCAATGGTGATCTGGGGAGCCTCGTTATCCCATTTAAGTTTAAACATGGATGACATTGTGGCTAGTGCGTCTGCTAGCTGGTTTTCTTCTCGCGGGAAATGCTCGAAGGTAACCTTCTTAAAATGTGGGATAAATGTCAACACATGTTCTTTTTAAGGGATAAGGTTAGGGTGTTTGGTGTCCCATTCCCCTTTGATCTGGATGATGACCAATGCTGAATCTCCGAATACACTTAAGGATTTGATCCCAAAATCTATGGCAACTTTGAAACCAAAAATGCACGCTTCGTATTCTGCCATGTTATTTGTACAATTGAAGCAGAGTCTTTATGTAAAGGGAGTATGACATCCTTTATGAGATATGAGTACAACACTTACACCATTGCCGAGTGCGTTCGACGCCCCATCAAAAACCAGGGTCCATCGGGATCCTTGTTCAGGTCCGTCATATGGTCTGAATTCTTCACAGTTGTTTACCATCATGATGTCTTCATCTTGGAATTCAAACTTCATGGACTAGTAGTCCTCCACAGCTTGGTGAGCCAGGTGATCAGCTAGTATAATGTCCTTTATTTATTCTGGGTAGTATATTGTATGTCATATTCTGTCAGGATCATTTGCCATCTCGCTATTCTCCCAGAGAGGGCAGGTTTCTCGAAGATGTATTTTATTAGATCCATTTTAGATATCAATAAGGTAGTATGGGTCAACATATATTGTCTTAGCCCGCGACCAGCCCATGCCAGAGCGCAGCAAGTTTTCTCGAGCAGTGAATATCTTGTTTCACAGTCGGTAAACTTTTTGCTCAAGTAGTAAATAGCATGCTCTTTTCAGCCAGACTCGTCATGCTGCCCCAACACACACCCCATTGAATTTTCCAAAATGGTTAGATACATGATCAAGAGTCTTCCCTCGACTGGTGGCATCAAAATCGGAGGCTCTTACAGGTATTTTTTTATCTTGTCGAAGGCAGTCTGATACTCATCATTCCATTTGACTACTTGATCTTTCTTCAGTAATTTGAAGATTGGTTCACAAGTAGCTGTCAGGTGAGAAATGAATCTGGCAATGTAGTTTAACCGTCCTAAGAATCCTCTAACTTCCTTCTCCGTACGAGAGGCAGGCATTTCTTGTATTGCTTTCACCTTGGTAGGATCTACTTCAATACCTTTACCGGTGACGACAAATCCTAGAAGTTTACCAGACCTCACCCCAAATGTGCATTTATTCGGGTTCAACCTCAACTTGTATTTATTTAACCTCTCAAACAGTTTCTGTAAATGATCAAGATACTCTTCTTCTATTTGAGATCTAGCTATCATGTCGTCCACATAGACCTCTATTTTGTGATGTATCATGTCGTGAAATAAGGCTACCATGGCACGCTGATAGGTTACCCCCAGCGTTCTTCAACCCGAATGGCATAACCTTGTAGCAGAATGTGCCTCATTGTGTGACAAAGGTTGCTTTCTCCATGTCCTCAAGAGCCATTTTAATTTGGTTGTAGCCTGAGAAACCATCCATGTAGGAAAACACCTCATGTTTTTCCGTATTATCAACTAGAATATCAATGTGGGGAAGTGGGAAATCATCCTTAGGGCTTGCCATATTCAAATCTTTGTAGTCCATGCACATTCGTACTTTTCTTCCTTTTTAGGCACGGGAATAACATTGGCAACCCACTGTGGATAGGAAGTGATGGCAAAGAATCCAACGTTGAATTGTTTCATGACTTCCGCCTTGATCTTCTCTGACATGTATGGTTGCATGTGACGGACCTTTTGTTTTACCGGTGGGCAGTCTTCTTTTGTTAGTAGATGTTGTACCATGATATCAACATCAAGTCCTGGCATGTCTTCGTACGACCAGGCAAAGACCTCAACATAATCATGTAGCAACTGAATCGGGCGCTCTTTGACACTGGGTTCCAAATTGGCACCCACCTTGACTTCTCTCTTGTCTTCTTCGGTACCTAGGTTAATTGTGTCCACTAGTTCTTCGTGGGGGTGAATGGTCCTCTCTTCTTGTTGTAGCAACCTGGCGAGTTCCCCTGGTAGTTCACAATCTTCCTCACCTTCGTCTTTGGCTTGATAGATTGGATTTTCATAATCACAGAAGGCCATAGCAGGATCGTTACCCATGGGATCTCAAACGGATATAAATCTGCAATTTGAATGTGAGTGTGTGTAAGAGTATAGCTATCTTTGAAAGAAATGAAAATGTAAAAAGAAAAACAATGAGCACAAAGTTTTGTATGCAAAAACGTCCATGATTAATTGATGTCATATGGAAATGAGATAATAACCCTTACAAATGGACCATTGTGCCTCGGGTAAGACACAAGGTTTTAAGAGTCTGAATTGTTTAATATTACAGATCCGACAAAATTTAAAGACAAATTACTATTGGATAAAAGTGATTGGGACAAAATCTCTAGCTTCCCAATTGTTGAGACCTCCACTGACAGTTGGGAAAATCCAATCCTCCAGGTTATAGTTGTCTTCATCATCCTCCACTGCGTTGACTTTGTGGTTACTGATCTTCAAGGGTGGTCCTCCGGCACGAGCACGACTTACAGCTTTCTGGGCTCCTGAAGTGAAACTCAAACCAAATTTGTCAGATTTGTATGGGATATTTTGGAGTTGGCCCCAAATAGTGCACCCACCTTATTTGATCACTGCCTTGGCATCTTTCAAAGACGACATCTTGAGCGAGGCCTTGTAATCTTTGGGACTTAAGAAACAACCTTGGTTACTGCCACAGTTTGCGGGACTTCTTCAAAGTGCTGGAATGGAGTTTCAATAAATTCACCATCTAATTCCATATATCTGAAGGAATTTAGATGACTGACCATATACTCTTCTTCTCCATGAACAGTGATGATTTTCCCCTGAATTGGATATTTCAACATTTGATGCAACATAGAGGTAACGACACCAGCATTGTGAATCCACGGCCGGCCTAATAAGCAGGAATATGAATGGTGAATATCCATTACATAAAAAGTTGAATCAAATGTTTGGGTTCCAAATTTTATGGGGATGTCCACTTCCCCATGCACCATCCTTTTTGAGCCGTCAAAGGCCCTCACTACTATGTTGCTCGGTTTCAATGTCAATCCTTCACAGTCAAGCCTATCAAGATCCTTTTTAGGCAACACATTCAGAGACGAACCAGTGTCCACTAAAACATGAGCCAAGGTCGTGCCCCTGCATTCGACTGAGACATGTAATGCCTCATTATGCTTCCTCCCTCTTGGCATTAAATCAGCATCTGAAAAACCTAAGCCATTATTTATAGTCAAGCTGGCTACGCAGTCTTGGAACTGATCGGCAGATATTTCTTGGGGTACATGGGCAGTTTTAAGGAATTTTACCAAGGCCTTTGCATGAACCTCGGAACATAACAATAAAGCCAACATGAAAATTTTTAATGGGGTTTTCCCCAGTTGTTCGACTATGTTGTAGTCGCTTCTTTTTATAATCTTTAGAATTTCCTCCATCTCTTTTCGGGAGGTCTCTGGCATAGCTACTGATTGTTCCTTTGTCCGGACAGGCTTAACCAAAATACCTTTGCC
Source organism: Vicia faba (assembly GCA_948472305.1). Classification (NCBI taxonomy): domain Eukaryota; kingdom Viridiplantae; phylum Streptophyta; class Magnoliopsida; order Fabales; family Fabaceae; genus Vicia; species Vicia faba. The sequence continues at coordinate 1,372,666,567 of OX451739.1, read as the reverse complement.
TCGAGTCTTGGTTGACTCGGCAGTAGGAATATCAGTAGGGATGATAACAGGGACTGTAACAGTTTTGTCAACAGGAGTATAAGCAGAGATGATTGCAGGACTGGGGATAGCCTTTGGAGGAGCAACAACAACAGGAATAATTACAGGTCCATAAATAGCTTTGGGAGGAGCAATTTCTGGAGAGAAAAACCTTCCACTTCGGGTTAGCTTGCTAGTCCCTTCCATGTTACTGATATCAAAGTCAACTTTCTCAGAACTTGAATTTTCAGCAGCTGGCCAATCTTGCTTGATACCGTGAGAGTAGACATCACCTCCATAATTCCATGGGACGGTTTTGTCTGATGAATACGGGATTGGCCTAGGCATTGTAATTATCAACGGAGCTACTTTAGGAACTGATGTAATTATAACGGGTCTTTTGGTGGAGACCCTGGAAGAATTGGCGGAAATGGTCACTATGGAAACATCATTATAAGAAACAGTTGGAATAGAAGTCTTCTCGAGCAAAATCTCCTTGTCATCTATTATGCATTGAACGCCTGCTTTTAACAAATGACAGCTGGTTGGTGAGGATAAACATAAATGGTAGCTTTCATCACATCCTGGGAATACACCGGCATTCAACAAGTTCTTTTTTATAGTCAGGAGTGGGGTCACAAGTTGATCAACCAAAGTAACAAACATATCTTCCTCAATGATGTTGACATTACAGTCGTGCTTGAGCATAGGGGAAGTGATAACATTGGGAATTTCTAGTGCGTCAAATTCAATCTCTTTGGCTTCAAGAAGGTCATGTACTTTCTTTTTCAAAGCCCAACAGTTGTTAGTGTCATGGTCGAGACTCTCAGAATGGTATGCACAGCGGGCATTAGGATGATAATGAGGAGAGGTTGTGTTAGGATTCTTTGGATCTTCTTTCAAAGTCACTAGATTGGATCTTAACAAATGCGGTAATACTTGAGATAGTGTCATATTAATTCGGGTGAACTGTCTGACTGGTCTTTCCGTTCTTGGCTGGTTGTTTCTTTGCTGAGCAGGTGCGGGTTTAGGAATCATGACAGCCCCCACAATTGGACGACATTCAGTCCTATCTTGATCTCTCTGAGGATATACAGCAACAACTTCTTTCTTCCAATGAATGTTTTCCTTACAGCAGTAGAGGATGCGTCTTTTTGAATCTTCCCATTCTTTATCCCGGCTTCCACCCTTTCTCCGGTCAATATCAATTCGGTAAAACCTGTTGAGGAACTCCCAATTAAGAGATTGAAGAAAGGACCGGACAAGGTGCCCAAAAACATGTCTACTAGCTCTCTTTCAGATAGGGGAGGTTGGACTCTTCCTGCTAAATCCCTCCATTTTTGAGCATAGTCTTTGAAGCTTTCACTGGAAACCATGGCCATACTCTGGAGTTGAGTACGAGTGGGAGCAAGGTCTGCATTATATTGGTATTGTTTGTAAAAGGCAATGGCAAGATCTTCCCAATTATGAACATTGGCTCTTTCTAGCTGATAAAACCAATCAAGTTAAGTTCCGGACAGACTGTCTTGAAAGAAGTGTACCCATAAATCCTTGTCAGCGGTATGAGGCTGTATTTTCCTCACATAGGACCGGAGATGCATTTTGGGACATGAAACTCCGTCGTATTTGGTGAACACCGGTGCCTTGAATTTTGGAGGAATGACAATCCCAGACACTAAACCTAACTCCTCAAAGTCTAGTCTAGGCACTTTTTGAATTTCCATTGCACTTAACCGTTCTTCTAGATGCTTATACTTGTCGTTGGCCGGAGGATATTGTTCTTCAGAATAATCTTCTTCCTCTTCCTCTTTTGAATCTGGCTGGGCAACTGCTTCCTTACCTTTCCCATCTTGATTATCTTTCTCACCAGATGACGTTGCATAGTCTAAGGTCCATCTAGCTTGTCCGTGAAACCTTCTTCCCATATTTAGAACTCTGGTTATTTTCTTTGTTTTCTTCTTTTTCTCTTCAACTAGCAAGGTCTTCAACTCTTCCTGTCCTTTGGCTAGATTTAATAACAACTGTTAAAACTGAGCATTTTGTGCTTGGAGGTCCTTCACCTGCTCGAGATCCATCTTACTGAAATAAACAGTAGAAAGATGAGGAGACTTGTTGGAAGAAACTTTCTTATGTTATGATGAATGGTAAATGCATATGCAATAATTTCAAGGATTTTTATAGATTCAAATTTGTTTTAGACAAAAAGGAAACACACGTTATATTAATAATTTAAAGCTTGATTACATCAATGCCTCTTTTAGGCTTACACAGAAATACAAAAACTCTAAGATAAAAATGTTGTACGCATCCTTTTTGGTGCGATGTAGGCATTCAAACTCCGTTCCTCATGAAGTTGCTTAGTGAGTTCCAAAGACTTCTTCTCGCTAGCGTAGAATTGGGTCTCGAAAGTGTCTCGCTCCCCCCTTGAGTTGTATCCAATCCCTTTGTAAGTCTTTAAGAGAGGTGGGCATGTTAGGATGCAGAACAGTGTATGGTACATCTCCTTCCATAACAGGCTCAATGATTACCGGGAGAATGGAGGGATAAGGCATCATAAGACTTTGAGCGTGAGCTCGTACACGTTTGAGGTAAGGCTCGAGAGGGATTGAGTTCTTATACCCAAATTTCTTACTATCTACCTTGTTCAACATCCTCTAGGCTCGGGTAAATCTCTGGCGATAACCTTGATCGTCGTTCTCATAGTCAAATACCAAACCTTGAATCAGCATCTTATATGGACCATCCCTTCGGGCATATCCAAATTGTCTTAAAGCTAAGAAGGGGTTGTATGTGATACCTCCCCTAATTCCAAGTATAGGGAAATTAGGTAATTCTCCACAACGGTCGACAATAGTAACATTCTCTATGGATCGGGAACACCAATGAATGTCTAAATGTTTGAGCGTCATCAACCTTTGTGACCACCTTGAGCCTTGCTCGTTCTTCAATGCAGATTGTGGAAGATGCAAAATAAACCATCTTGCCAAAAGAGGAGTACAACACATAAGGATACCTCTTTTCCTCATAGTGCGAGTGTGAAAATAATGTAGGATGTCCCCTAGCAAAGTAGGCACCAGGTTGCGGGATATGAAGATTTTGACGGTGTTCACATCTATGAGTTGGTCAGAATTTGGAAACAAAACCATCCCATAGATGAGGAGAGCTACAATTTCTTCAAAAGCTTGCAAATTCAAAGAGTTCCAACAGTTTTGGGCTTTCTCAAACAAGAACTTTGCTAGGAAACCCTTGACACCACTCCTTGTTTCCCAATTAGTTGTGACATCATATGGTTGTAAGTATAGAGCTTGAGCAATCTCTTCTGGATTTGGATCTCTTTCCGTACCGTTGAAAGGTAGTTGATTGAGAATAGGAATCCTCAAGAGTTTGGAGAATTCTTCCAAAGTTGGTACAAGTTAATAATCAGGAAATATGAAGCAATGGTGTAAAGGATCAAAGAACTGAAAGAGCACCTTCATCATGTCTTCATCAGTTTTGGAAGTAACCAAGTTTAGGAGACGACCGTGTCTTTCGGTGAATGGAGAATTTTCAGGAATCCTTGAAGCTAGCTCTTTAAGTTATGGAGGGATTCTTACAAGATTGACTTGAATGGTTTTCCTGCTAATAGAATCCATGTCCTACAAAATAGAACAAAGATAAATCCCAAGATCCTTTAAATGGTTAGTGAATGAGTATGATGTTATGATGTTCATGATGTTATGTACAAGTAAATATATTCAAACAAAGAAAACAAGTCCTTAGGTTTAGGCTTGCATGGAGTTTTATAGTTAAGTACTGTGATACGGTGGGAGAACTGACTTGTGATTTATTTTGCATTTGTGTTCGCAAATGTTGCCGTTTAGCAAGAGTCGCCACCGACTTTTCTTTTATCCAAAAGGAAAGGTGAAAAAGCACAGGAAAGACCTTTGGAGATGTTTTTGAGTTCGGGGGGTAAATTATGAAAAGGGAAGGTGCTAGCACCCTTTTCATCCATGGTTATCCATGGGCTCTTAGTTACTTGCTTAGATCACTTGCTTTTGTTTGAATGTGCTTGTGGTGTGTGTTTTGAAAGTATTTTTGAAAATGGAACTTCGTAATGGTTCTTGTTTCTATAAGAACGCCAACAAAGTGTTTGTTTCGAAAAATAGTTCAAAAGTGTGTTTGTGTTTTTTGAAATTATTTTGAAAATGGAACTTCGTAATGGTTCTCGCTTCTATAAGAATGCCTACAAAGTGTTTGTTTCGAAAATAGTTCAAAGATGAGAGTGTGGGTGTATAAAAATGTTTTTTGTTGTGAGCAAGTGAGTAACTAGGAGCGAATCTACCTACTCGAAAGGTCTTAAATGTGCTTTTCCTTCTCCTTTAGATGTGGCTATCTTACCATTGATTTGGTAAGAAGCCACATCGTTGGATGTGAAGGGACGGGCATTGGGACGTTTGTATAGTCATAGAAGGCAACATATGGGATGTTTTAGCAATGTCATTTTAGGGACTAGATCGTTTACCGAAGGCAACATCGAGGGTCATCAAGGGACTACGATCTTTTATCGAGGGTCTTTGCTAAAACTCCCATGCTCGAGGGACATGACTATTTTCCGAGGCAACAAGTGAGATTACTCTAAGGGTGCATGTGTGCAAAGTGTGTTTTATTGCATGCATTTGTCTTTGATTTTTAGGTTGTCTACTTGTTGGTTTTATCTTGCCATACACACCTAGTTACTAGCATTTGTACAAAAGTAACAAAAAAGTGCAAAAGATAAATCCTACACTATTACAACCATATTGAAGTGCATAGAAATGTAAATGTAAAAATAAAATAAAAGCAAGAAAAATGAGGGTATTTCGATTCAGGCAGAAGAACTCTTCGATTCTTCACTTTCTGGCTCTCTTCGATTTGGCCTGAAAAGGGTGAAGGCATGACTTTCGACTGAGGCCTCACGGTCAACATGTTTTTCCTTTCGATTGGGACTAGCAGGACAGCATGTTGTGCCTTTCGACTGGGCCTGGAACCAGTATAAGATGCAATCTGCCTTTCTGCCTCCTTCGATTGGGCCTGGAGAAAGGGGGTAGAAGACAGAAGCTTCGTTTCCTATTTCGTGTTTCTTTCATTTCAAGCATTAAATGGAAACATGGCCTGAGGCCATGCTAGTATTTGTCTTGTAAACAATTTAATAGTTAAAGCAAGTTCAGGTAAACAGAAAGCAAAATGAAAGGCTTAGTTCTAAAAAATATGTTAAAAAAGGGTGGAAACGAAAGGAACAATGGTATGTACATGTTTCAAACGAAAGGGAAAATTACTATGCCATGAAACAAAAAGTTCAAAGGTAAGAATAACTTACCTTGCTTCAGGCCTTGAATGGAGGTGGGTTTTGAACTTGAACTGCTACCTGGATGTTTCTGGAATTCGAATAGTAGTCACAGGGGGTTTGCTTTTGGTTTAAAGAGTTGTCACAGAAGGTTCTCTTTGAGTTTGAACAAACTTTTATGTGTGGGGTGTTCTTCAGAATCGAAAGAGGTGAGTGTTTGGGATTCTGGTTTTTTTTTATTTCTCAAGTGTTGATGAACTTGAGAGTTTTGTTGTGTTTGAGAAAATTTGGGGGATTCGTTCCTCTAGTCCAAAGATCCTCCCCTAGCTTTGTAAATGTTCCTCTATTTATAGAGAAAGAATGGACATGTTGTCCAAAGTCATCCTTGCAAATAAATGATAAAATAATGTAACGTGAAAGTACATGTGGGGGGGCCTCTTGGCAGTTGGGGTGCAGAAGATGTGACTTATGCTTCTGACGTTGCTTGTGCTCAGACCAAAATCAGGTTGAAAGTTGATTTTGTGACTAAAGTACTCTCTATGAAAGTAAAGAGCATGTAGCCTTTAACCAATAATAGTAGTATCTAAAAGACAAAGTTTAAAACCCTTGTACAAGCTTCTGACTATGTAAAGATTTGGACGCAACATAGCCTGGCAAACGAGATTAGTTCTTGAGTCAAATGCAAGAATGAGATCGAAGCGCACTTGTTCGAAGGAAGCCTTTGCCTCAGTCGATGCTTGTGGTAGAAACAAGCTTACTCGAAGGAAGCTAATTCCCTATCGAAGCTTGGATCGAAACAAACATATTGCCCAATCGAAAGACTGTGTTCGAAGGAAGCAATGTTTCCTAATCGAAGCATGTGGATCGAAACAAACATAAAGGGAGTCATTGCCTTTTAGCGTGAGGGAAGTTCCTGACTTCTGAGTTGAAGGGTGTTCCTTCAAGGGAAGCAAGAACTTAGTCAAATCTTATATGAAGATATCTCTTGGCTCAAACGAAGCTTGTGAGAGGTAAAGTCTGCAAGAGGCCCTTGGTGCAAGTGGATTCGAAGGATGCATAGAGATGGTTACCTTGTCCCATCGAAACTTGTCCAAACAAAGCAAGCATGCAGGCAGCAAACTTGTCCAGTCGAAGCAGGCTTGTAGGAAGTAAACTTGTCCAAATCGAAGTAGGCTTGTAGGCAGTACGTTTGGTGAATCGAAAAGGGTTTCCTTGCAGGGGGCATGTGTGGCCAGTAGGTCATGGCCTTCAATTGCAAGCACGCAGGAAGCAAAAGGCACAAACGAAGCCTGCAACGAGAAGTTACAGGCCCAGGCGAAAGAGGCACGCTAGTAGCCATTTTGAGCAATCGAAGGAGGACAAGAGTCAATTGAAGGGTGCTGAATCGAAAAACACTTGTTTTTATCCAAATTTGTCAAAATATTAATTTTATTTGTTTTCCCCCCTTTTGACAGTTTCCTTTTAATTTTGGTATTGGAAATCTCAATGCACTTGTTTAAGCTTGAACCTTGAAATCCTTGTAAGAAAAGCCTTGAGAATTGAGAGGGAAAATTTTGGGGTACAACAGTTGCCCCTGTTCAATCTTCTTGAACCTGAAGAGTTAGATTGGCAGTTTTGTCATTCGCGACTCGAAGGTAAAAGATGATTGGACACTAGAGTGCCCAAAAATTTGCACTCGTCAAAGCATAGTTGAGGGAATGGGCTTAAATATGCCATTTAGAGATGTGACAGAATCTTGTCGGAGATGGGCTCAAGAATGTTACATAATCTTGTCGGAGATGGGCTTAAAGATGCCATCCAAGAATGTTTGTTGAACTGTATGTCGGAGATGGGCTTAAAGATGCCATCCAAGAATGTTACAGAATCTTGTCGGAGATGGGCTTAAATATGCCATCCAAGAATGTTTGTTGAACTGTATGTCGTAGGTGAGTGGGTGAGTATCAGAAAGGTATCCATGTTTGGAACATCTCTGAGCTGGGGGTCTGAATAAGCAATAGATTAACATCCATGTTGGGAAGCATCCGTAAACTGTTTTCAAAAGTTGAATCTGAACAAGCGATAGATTAACATTCGTGTTTGGAGAATCTGTAAATTGTTTTCAGAAGTTGAGTCTGAACAAGCGATAGATTAACATCCGTGTTTGGAGAATCCGTAAACTGTTTTCAGAAGTTGAGTCTGAACAAGCGATAGATTGACATCCATGTTTGGAAGCACCCGTAAACTATTTTCAGAAGTTGAGTCTGAACAAGCGATAGATTGACATCCATATTTGGAAGCACCCGTAAACTGTTTTCAGAAGTTGAGTCTGAACAAGCGATAGATTGTCATCCATATTTGGAAGCACCCGTAAAATGTTTTCAGAAGTTGAGTCTGAACAAGCGATAGATTGACATCCATATTTGGAAGCACCCGTAAACTATTTTCAGAAGTTGAGTCTGAACAAGCGATAGATTGACATCCATGTTTGGAAGCACCCGTAAACTGTTTTTAAAAGTTGAGTCTGAACAAGCGATAGATTGACATCCATATTTGGAAGCACCCGTAAACTGTTTTTAGAAGTTGAGTCTGAACAAGCGATAGATTGACATCCATATTTGGAAGCATCTGTAAACTATTTTCAGAAGTTGAGTCTGAACAAGCGATAGATTGACATCCATATTTGGAAGCACCCGTAAACTGTTTTCAGAAGTTGAGTCTGAACAAGCGATAGATTGACATCCATATTTGGAAGCACCCGTAAACTATTTTCAGAAGTTGAGTCTGAACAAGCGATAGATTGACATCCATATTTAGAAGCACCCATAAACTATTTTCATAAGTCGAGTCTGAACAAGCGATAGATTGACATCCATATTTGGAAGCACCCGTAAACTGTTTTCAGAAGTTGAGTCTGGACAAGCGATAGATTGACATCCATATTTGGAAGCACCCATAAACTGTTTTCAGAAGTTAAGTCTGAACAAGCGATAGATTGAGATCCATATTTGGAAGCACCCGTAAACTGTTTTCAGAAGTTGAGTCTGAACAAGCGATAGATTGACATCCATATTTGGAAGCACCCGTAAACTGTTTTCAGAAGTCGAGTCTGAACAAGCGATAGATTGACATCCATATTTGGAAGCACCCGTAAACTGTTTTCAGAAGTCTTGAAGTTGAATAAGAAATAGATCAGCATCCAGGTTGGGAAGCATCCGTAAACTATTTTCAAAAGTTGAATCTGAACAAGCGATAGATTAACATCCGTATTTGGAGAATCCGTAAACTGTTTTCAGAAGTCTTGAAGTTGAATAAGCAATAGATCAGCATCCATGTTGGGAAGCATCCGTAAACTGTTTTCAAAAGTTGAATCTGAACAAGCGATAGATTAACATCCGTATTTGGAGAATCCATAAACTGTTTTCAGAAGTTGGAGTCGAAGCTTGCTAATCTTATCCTGAAAAGGGTAGAATATTGGCTAAAACACAAAATAATGCTGTATGATGCAAGGTATGTGTTATATTAATGCTTATGATATATGAATGTAATGAATGCGCATGTAAGCTGATGAGCTGTCTTGCTGAGGAAAATGAATCCTGGATAGTTGGAGATAATAGAATCTTGACTACTGTCGGGGAGAAATAAATCCTTGACTACTGCTGGGGATCGAGAATCTTTTGATCGTTGACAACGAGAAGTCCTAGGATCACTGTTGAGGAATATGTGTATCTTTCAGCCCTTTGACAACCTGTGCGGAGAGAAATCATACTGCCAGGAGAAGTCAGGAGTTTGGTTTGTATGCCAACCTACTGGGGTTTCAAGGATGAGAACAGTTTTTTAGGAGCTTCAGTTGTCCGTTATTTTGTTGGTGGTTATAATTTCCAACAAGTGATGAAGAAATTTTTTGATGATGATCGTAACTTCCAGCAGGTGATGAAGGAAATTTTGAACGACCGTGAATTCCAACAGGTGATGAAGGAATTTTTGATGATGATCGTAACTTCCAGCAGGTGATGAAGGAAATTTTTGAACGACCTTTCAACTTGAAATGTACTTTGTTTTGGAGAATAAATTCTTGACAAGTGTTGGGGAGTTATTAAATCCTGGACTGCTGTTGAAGAGTATGTGTGTCTTCAAACTTTGCTTAGAATATTTCCAATGGATTCCTGTTTTGTTGTTTGAGGAGAACTCCGCTGGGGGAAGTTGAAAACTCTATGGGGAGTATGTTTATTTCTGCTTGGGAAAAGAGTTTAGGAGTCTTAGTCGTCCGTTTCTCTACTGGGGAGTCAAAGTTGAACTGATATCTGGTCGGGTCCAGGTTTTGCAGTAACTTGTCGGGGATTGTAGAGTAGTCTACTGGGGAAGAGGAGTTTTGGTCCTTTGATTTGTAGTAGTCGAAGAGGCAAACTCAAGCTGGGGAATCCTGCTGTTGTTGGGGAAATAAACCCTGTCGTCAGTCCGCTAGAGAGGTGACATCTTCGTTGGGGGAAGTCCTCGAGGATTCTTGAGGTTCATTCAGCTGGGGAAAGGGGGTCAGAGATTATACTCTTGCTGGGGAATCATCCTATGAGAAGGACTTTGGGGAGACTTGTCATTGCCCCTAGTAGCAAGTGTTTGTGGCACTGCCTGGAAATGTTTGACTGTATGTAACCCTTTGTCGGGATTGACGTTCAATGCCCCAAATGACGGAGATGGAGACTTACCCCTGGTTACTCTGCACTTCTTCAGAGATTTCTTGAAATCTTGACTGGACTGCCCCAGGTGTGCTGGATAGTGACATGTCAAGTCCCCCTGTTGATAGGAGATTCGTCAATGGAAGTGTTATCCTTCTTGAATTGATTTTGTTCACTGAGAGAGCTTTTGTTCACTGGATATTCATTGTGTGAATTTCTCCGCTGTTAAACAAATAGCCATATGCAAATAATGATATTCAAGTAATGCAAAGTTTATTTTTGTCTTGAAGTTTTTTTGAAAATGCATTTTAGCGAGTAAAGAAATTTTTCTAAGAAAATTCAAACTCAGGATTTAGAGCAAAGCCTTACAGGAGTCAGGATACCTTTTGTAACAGTATGCTTTCGAACTAACCCATGCTTCAATTAGGACTTTTGAAGGGTTGTAACGTGG